>CM035104.1:17415105-18615105 GCA_020205505.1 Panax japonicus
GAATCGTTTGGATCTTCTCCGTAGTCATACGTACTAACTCGGGTCCCAACAATTGTTGCTTCACCCACCTCGTCCCAACATACTGGGAGCGACACTTTCGTCCTACAATGCTTCAAATGGGCCACACCCAATGCTTGCCTGATAACTGTTTTGTAGGAGAATTCCACCAATGGTAAATATTTTATCCCAACTGCCCTTGAAGTCTAGGACACAGAGTCTTAATAAATCTTTAAGAGTTTGAATAGTCCCTCCCTGATTGTCCTGTCCTTTTGGGATGGTATGCCGAACTGAATCGTAACTCCGTACCCATAGCTTTTGCAAGCTAACCCAAAATCTTGACAGTAAATCTTGGGTCACGATCCGAAACTATGGATACTGGCATGCCATGCAATCTTACAATCTCATTTACGTACATTTGAGCAAGACGTTCAAGGGAATAAGTCTCCCGTATCGGCAAGAAATGAGCAGACTTGGTTAATCTATCAACAATAACCCAAATAGCATTGATGCCTTGAGAAACCGTAGGAAGACCCGTAACGAAATCCATAGTAATGTGTCCCCACTTCCATTTCGGAATCTCAAGTGGTTGCAATGGACCCTTTGGCACTTGATGCTCCGCCTTTACACGTTGACAAGTTAAACTTGTTGAAATAAACTTTGCAATCTCTCTCTTCATATTGTTCCACCAAAATGTATGTCGAAGATCACGATACATTTTGGTACTTTCAGGATGAATTGCAAACGGTGTATTGTGTGCCTCCATCATGATCTTGTACTTCAAATCAGGATCGTTAGGAACACAAAGTCTGGAGTGAACTCGAAGTATTCCTTCTTCATCAATTCTCGCTTCTGGAATGGCACCTTCTTGTACTTTCGTCTTCATATGCATCAGCTCCGGATCGGTGGCTTGAGCAACCTTAACTTTTTCTATTAAAGTTGGCTCTATGCGTATACTTGACATCATTGCACTCATTCCTGCATATGATCTTCTACTCAATGCGTCACTACCACGTTCGCTTTTCCAGGATGGTATTGAATAGTGTGGTCGTAATCTTTCAACAACTCGAGCCAACGTCGTTGCCGCATGTTGAGTTCTTTCTGCGTGAAGAAATATTTGAGGCTTTTATGATCTTAATATATCTCCACTTTCTCCCCGTATAGATAGTGCCTCCAGATCTTTAGCGTGAAAACGACTGCTGCCAACTCTAGATCATGAGTAAGATAATTCCTCTCATATTCTTTAAGTTGTCGCGAGGCATAGGCTATGACTTTCCCACGTTGCATGAGAACACATCCTAACCCTTTGCCCGAAGCATCGCTGTAGATAACAAATCCATCCGAACCAGATGGTATTGTTAGAACAGGTGCCGAAATAAGTCTCCTCTTAAGCTCTTGAAAACCCTTCTCGCATTCCTCGCTCCATACGAATTTTGTATCCTTCCGAGTTAGCTGAGTTAATTGAGTAGCAATTCGAGTAAACCCTTCCACGAATCTCCGATAATAACCAGCTAAGCCCAAAAAGCTACGTACTTCAGTGACCGACTTCGGTTGCTCCCAACTTTGTATTGCTTCAATCTTCGTCGGGTCAACAGATACTCCATTTTTTGACACCATGTGCCCAAGGAATGCTACTTCCTCAAGCCAGAACTCGCATTTCTTCAACTTAGCATATAACTTGTTTTCACGAAGCCTTTGGAGTACCAGCTTCAAATGGTGCTCATGATCTTCACGGCTTTTGGAATATATGAGGATGTCATCAATAAAGACAACAATGAATTGATCCAAATAATCCTTGAATACTCGGTTCATCATATCCATGAAAGCAGCAGGAGCATTAGTCAATCCAAAAGACATGACTAAGAATTCATAGTGCCCATACCGAGTTCTGAAGGCAGTCTTTGGAATATCCTCAGTTCTAATTTTTAGCTGATGATATCCAGAACGAAGATCGATTTTTGAAAAGAATTGTGCTCCTTGCAACTGGTCAAACAAGTCATCAATACGAGGTAGAGGATACCTATTCTTGATGGTGACATGGTTCAATTCCCGATAGTCAATACAAAGTCGCATACTCCCGTCTTTTTTTTTACGAATAAAAAAGGAGCACCCCAAGGAGATGTACTAGGACGAATGAAACCGATGTCCAATAACTCCTGTAGTTGGACTTTTAACTCCTGAAGTTCAATAGGAGCCATTCGATATGGGGTTTTAGAAATGGGCTTTGTACCAGGTTCAAGATCAATAAAGAATTCAACTTCACGTTCTGGGGGTAGACCGGGAAGTTCTTCAGGAAATACGTCAGGAAAGTCAATAACAACAGGAATATTATTCAATTTTGACGTGTCTTTATTCAAATCCATAACATGGGCTAAGAAAGCTTGACATCCATTTTTCAATAAACGAATAGCTTTATGATTAGATATGACAGTGATTGATTTTAATGGTTTAGTTTCCTGAATTCGAACAACAGGTTGATTAGGAATATGAAAACTAACAACCTTACGAAAACAATCAATTTTGGCATGATGAGTAGTTAACCAATCAATCCCTAAAATCACATCAAAAGCAAGTATCTTTAAAGAGATCAGGTCAACAGGTAAGGTGATGGTGCCAACTTGAATCAAACAAGATTTATAAACAGTGGATGTGATAAAAGTTTCTCCTAACGGAGTTTCCACAGATAGGTCAAAGTCTAATTTCTCCGGAGTCAAGTTTAAACGTTGAGCGCAAGCAGGAGAGATAAATGAATGGGTAGCACCGGTATCAAGTAAGGTATAAACTTCGCAAGAATTTATAAATAGCTTACCTGTGATCACCTCATTTGGGTTCCTCGCATGTTGACCAGTCACAACAAACGCTCTTCCAGGAACCATTGACTTTGGCTTTTCTGGGACAAGTCTTTTGAGTCACCGTCCCCGCTGAACTAGGTTTCGCTACCGTACAATCTCGAGCGATATGTCCTTCCTTTCCACAATTATAGCATACCTTGAACTGTTGTGGGAAGTTTGGACTGATATGTCCCTCTTTCCCGCACTTATAGCATATAACCGCTGGTCTTTCTCCTCCCTTAGAACCAGTTGCTGCCGGCACTGTCGTCTTCACATGGTCGTTGTTAAATCTCCTCTTTTTAAAATCTCCTCCTGACTCGCTTCTACTATTTTCATGGCCATGATTACCACCAAGTGGTTACCATTTTTGTCCGTCTTTTTCTTTCTCCACTGGTTATTGTTGTTTTGCTGACTGCTATCTTCAGTATGATCCTGATTGTGGTACCTCGGTTGACCGTACTCGTTGTCTCGCTCCAACAATTGAGCCCTGTTAACAACATCTGAATAGAGAGAAAATTTATGAGAGATGAGATATTGTCGTATGTCGGGTTTCAAACCTCTCAGAAACATCCGCGTCATACGTTCCTCATTCTCCACCAAATGAGGTGCAAACCTGGATAACTCTGCAAACTTTGCCTCGTACTGAGACAACGTCATGTTATTTTGTTCTAATCTGATGAACTCCACTTCCTTCATATGACGAACACTTTCAGGAAAGTATTTGTCATTAAATAGTTTCTGAAACGTCTCCCAAGACATGCTGAGTGCGGCTGGATGGGTACGCTTCACAGACTCCCACCAGTAGTCTGCCTCGCCACGGAACATAAAGGTGGCGAATGGAACCTTCTGTTCCTCCGTGCATCCCAAGACATCGAATATCTTGGTAATTTGCTTGACCCATGTCTCCGCCATGATCGGGTCTGACTTTCCCTTAAATTCTAGTGGTCCCAGCTCTTTGAACTGCTCGGCTGTGACAACCCGTGAATTGTTATCATTTCCTCCTGTATTTTGAACACGAGTCTCCCTCGTTTGATTTTGCATGAACTGCAAAAAGCTTCTAAACATTGCGTCGTTCATTGTCTGATCAGTGGTGTTGTTCACAGGAGGAACATTGCCAGCCTGTTGCACGTTCTCCTCGTTGGTGAGTACAGGCGTCTCCACGGTCTCATTTCCATTGTTAATATTCTCAGTCGACATTCTCAAATACTGTCATAAAACAAGGGTTAATTAAGGAAATCAATATATCACATAATATCCCTATATACTGACCAACTAACAAATAAGCATAGGTAGGACACACTAGCGAAGGATTTACTCGTCTCTCCCCTCCTAGTTCTATTCCCCGATCTCCGCCAGAGATCATATCCCTAAGCTCTGATACCAACTGTGACGCCCCCAAAATAGGTCCATTCCATCCAACCCATTTTGAGTCGCCAAATACATGGTACAGAAACAACTACAACTTTTACAACCCATAAACTATGAGTTTGAATACAAACATTGTCATCTAGACAATATACATACCCTACTATGTCCTCAATACAATTATTGATATATTATTTTACAAAAATGGTGAGGACTACTAAACAACTCTCTCAAGGACCATCAATTCATACCCCGACTCGTACTCGCTATATTCTCATCTCCTGAGAAGAAAAATGGAACAAAAAGGAAAAGGGTGAGCTCAACTAGCTCAGTAAAGAATATTATGACTAAGATAATATACAACAAATTATCGTTAGCCTTCAACAGGGTAAAAAATCTAATAGAATACAATAGACAACAAGTTTTAAATCAATATTCGCAGCGGAAAATATTAATTCATAGAAGAGTTACGTAGAGGATGAAATCTACTAATGTCTATGAATTTAACAGTCCATCAACAATATTTTTATCCCTGTAACATCAATCAATGCACATCTTGAATCATATATTCATCCTTGCACTACAGGCCAAGGATATTCATCTGTTGGTCATGTTCATCTAAACACCTGTTCATCTTTGCACTACGGGCCAAAGATATTCATCAGAAATCATTCATCTTTGCACTACAGGCCAAAGATATTCAATAGTAACATCATTTAAGACTGAAGATGTAAAAAAAATATTTTTAGAGAAGCGAATCCAGTGAAACAAAATGACAAGGATTAAGGATTAAGGATTCGTACTTTGTTTTATCCATGTCCAAAAATACCTCAAAAATAATCAAAGTTGTGTAAAATTCAAGAATGATCAAAACATGGATACAATCAAAGCTAGTATCCACAATAGATATTTTGGACGAAAAGAAAAAAAATAATTTTTTTGTGAATAGTGCCGTATTCGTGAATAGTGTCGTATACGTGAATAGTACCGTATACGTGAATAGTAACTCCGGCACAAAAAGTTCCAAATTTGATAAAAACGTTCACCAATATTTCGGCATAATGATATTGAAAAAAATAATATCATTTAAGAAGAAAATAACATCCCTTACCTCAAAATAGCCGTACTTCTGACTGAATTTCGGTATAGTGCTGACAAAAACTCGCACCGTATAGCAACACTCAAAGTATACTCACAAGAATACGCTCGATAATATAGAGAGAGAAAGAGAGAAAACTTTGTTTCTGGTGTGATTTTCAATTCTAACTTAGCCCTCTATTTATAGGAAAATGTTAGAACGCCAAAGGAGACTAAATTAATATAATATTAATATTTACAAAACATTCAAGCCAACCACCAAGGAATCTGATTTTAGCCATCAAACACATGTTAAAGATGCCCACCAACCTTTGAAAAACGTTTTTGTTGAAAATAATAATTAAAACTTCCAAAAATCAATTATTTCGGAACCCCGAAACTTCAATAATTCACAATAAATAGCTCCTTTGTCAGAAAATTCGAATCTCGCGACTTTCCATGGGAAATTCCATTCTCTACAACTTTGCAGAAATTATTTTTTCCAAATTCCAAACAGAAATTGACCGAAATCCACAAATGGGTGATTTTACAGTCTATACTCAATTTTCGGTCAAAAATTATGTCTACCGACACACAAAACATGTGTTAAACATTTAATGCCACAAAAATACTCTACCTCCTCATATATTCATATATCCCACATTCATTGTAAAAATATCATCGTTAATATATTATTAAAATAATATATTTAAATAAATTATTTTATCAGAAAAAAATAAAATATTAATTTTCAACAATTGTCACATTAAAAATTTTCTCCATCTATATCCATATAAAATAAATATTTTCTTTATCATAATAATCAATAATTAATTATTAAAAATAATATTACAGAATCACAGTACTGACAACCAGGCCGTTCCCAGGATAAAGGGGGCTTTCCAATAAGGATTTCTCCTTACTGGCGCGCAATTAGATGACCAAACCTCTCCTTGACAGAACTTTCTAGACATTGCCAATAATGTTATCTGATAATATTATTCAAATAATATGAATTATTGATCTGATAATGGAAAATACTGTGCAATGTCAATTATTGAAACAATAATAATATAAATATCAACGCAGCAATTATTGAATCAATAAAGTAATGAACAGTAACTCCTGTAGAAATTATTGAGTAGTGCCTTCTTACGTAAGGATCAATAATTCAAAATACTATGCAATACCGTGTGCTACTGTGCAACAACGCATATTACTGTATTTTAACCACCGGGTATTCCAACAGTGTAAACGGTAACAACTACGCCGTTATTTTTAAACAACTGATATTTGTCGTTTTCTTCCTCCAATCGCTTTCCGTTATGGAGCCCACACATGGCTGCGCCGTCGTACAAATATTCCCCGACAGTACGAATATTCCACGACCAAACGAATATTCCCCGACAACAATGAATATTTTATAACCACTTGCTTATTTTGAAATATTTGCATATTTTACCCATAACTATCCTCATTAATCAAATCAACCCTTACTATTCAAAATAATAATTAAAGGAAATTAAATTTCATTTATTAATTATTTGGGGTCTTACATGTCCACCCGCCGAATTCCTCTCTTCACAGATGGAGGATGGGAGCTCTATTTAGGAGAACGTGCTATTAGGAGCACCACATGAGAGATTCGTGTACCGATCTTGCCTCCTTCCAAGCGTTATTGGCATGTGTTGCAGTCGCCTACCAGTGATATCCCATTGATTGGCGTTGATGGCTACACTTTGTTAGAGGGTCTGTTTACTCATGAGGCATTATACCAATGGTGGTCCCCTCATACCATTAGAGCCCAGACCTCCGCCACTCAGTTCATAGGGGATATGGTTCTTGGATCTGTGATGATGACGTATTGGATGACATGTGTCTGAGATCTGACTCATTTGACATAAATGACAGTTTGACCCGGCAGTTGGATCGAGCACATTTTTTCATCCGGTATTTGGGTAGAGATCTTTTAGAGGCGGATACTTTTGATCCTTCCAGCTCGGGGGCTACCCCTTCAGATATCCCATATGGATTTACCGGTGCAGATCCTCCCTTGTATATGCCTAATAATCCCTCTTGGCAGAGATCTAGTGACTCAACAGGAGTTACATCAGGTGGACATGATTGATGATATAGATATAGACACCATTGTCTTCTTTTGATGTGTATTCTCGCTATATCTTTTGATAGGCCTCTGTTAGATACTGGGTGGATGTGCCCCATTCTCGTTATATCTTTTGATAGGCCTCTGTTAGTCGTAGGGCATATGTGCCCCATTTCCCAGTATTTTTCAGTTGTACAGAGATAATGTATTTAGATGATGATGTACTTAGGAATATATGTACTGTTTTCCATTCCCTACATCATATTGCCATCTATTATTTGTCATGTATGTATTATGTCATGCATATGTATGTCTAGAGATATTCAGTATTGACCCCTGGATGGTCTTAAGATACGGCCCACACAGATGTCTTCTTCGACAATCAGCCTTATTGATCATACCCCACCAGTATTAGTGGCCTCCCATCCGAGATCTTGTTATGATAGTGTATCCCCTTTAGATAGGGTGATTGTAGATCAGCTATTGCAACATTCCATGACCCTTCGGACGTTTCAGGTTCCATTGGGCTTATTTGTACATGCCACTGTACATGGATGAGCTAGACATCGATGTTGTCATGGCGGTGAGAGCTCTCAGGGAGGGTTATACCATTATTCTAATGATTGTGGTAGAGACACTAAGGTCAACCATATATTGCCACACCTATTATGCATGGGTGTTTATAGGCAGCTCGATCTTGTTGTACGTGTGGTTCTTGTCACACTTGAGACCGATTGGCACGTTTCGACGACATGGGTATTATTTTTCCCATGAGATAACCATGTTTTACTCTTTTCAGCCAGCGGAGTGTGTAGACGCTGCATCCTGGTTGGTGTTCTTGGTAGGGATTGGAGATCCATTTGACATTCTGCCATGTTCAGGGCTCAGTTCACCCTATAGCTTTATTAGTCATGCACTGGGTATGGATTATCTCCCTCTAGCTGGTTTGAGGGGCATGACCACATATCACCCACTGGTCATGATGTTACAGTTTGACCAGTTTCAGGATGTGCATCCTTTTGAGGGGGCGTTAGGCCAATGTTTAGCTTCTCTCCATTTGTCAGCAGAGGATAGATACAAGGTGTATACCTGTTAGGATCAGCGTGAGAGTATTGAGTTTTTTGTTAGCCATTCGGGCTATTCGATAGAGTATTTGCATGGATGAAGACAAAGATTGTATCAGCTACGGTAGTATCCACAGTGCCAGGGATTGAGTTAGATGGTGGAGAGATCATGGAGGAAATTGATTCTCACATCGAGGATGAGCCATTCACTTGGTTGCCAGCAGCTCTTGTAGATTCTCCCAGTACGAGTGCTACTGTGATCCAGCATTTAGCACATTATTTCGAGTAGAGTCTTCATCTGATAACCTTCGAGAGAGATCAAGCTAGGGCCTTGATGTTGACAGTTGTTGATGAGAGAGACATTTCTCTGTTAGAGAGAGATGAGGCATTAGTTCATAGAGATGCCACTATTGCTAAGCGGGATGAGGACATATAATCTAGAGATGCAGTGATTGTGGAGTGGAATATCACTATATCTGCCTGAGATATCGCTGTTACAGATAGTACTGTAGTGAGGTCCCTTACTTATGGCATCATTACAAAGATGAGCACGTATATTGATGAGCATAGTGCCACCATGTAGTTGGCTATAGATCTGTTGACTCGTGTAGAGACCCTTGGACAAGAGATCACAACGTTACCTCTTTCTTCAGAGAGGGATGCCATGTTAGGCTTGATAGCCCGTATACATGCTGACTTGTAGATGGGCTTGTATTTTCCTGCACAGACTAGCTTAGCCATTTTTTCATGTACAGTACACATTGTATAGATCAAACAACAATATATATATATATATAGCAGGGAAACATATTTTGATCACTTCCCTTTTAGTTATGCCTTGTTTCTTAATTGATATTTGCCTATTTTTCCAGGGCTTGTGATCTTGATGTATTCTGAAATCCTCCTTGATGGACGTACATTGAGATGTCTTAGAATCTATCAGAATGGATCGCTAATCTGTGTGTATTCCTACCATATTTGGTGTCTTGGGACTGGTTTCTGTATGTAGATGTGGAGAGGAGTGTGACTTTCCTCTCTGAGGTTGATCTCACCACAGATGGTTGTCGGTACTCCTTTGTATGGGAAAGCCCAATTAGTTCCATCTCTTATAGATTAGTGTTTCTATTTGAGGAATCAACATCAACTTAGATGGTCATTGATTCTCCCATTTACATGGGGAGGTCAGGTAGTTCCATCCCTTTGGTCTGAAGTCGATGAAATGTGGTGGATTGAATGATGATCCCAGTACCGTTGACATGTTTTTATGTTTTTGGTAGGGGGTAAGACCGAACCATGAATGGTTGCCTACGTACTCCTATTGAAGAGGAGACTAGGTCTGCGTAGTTCGAACCTGATGTGAAGGTTCAACGATGTATGTGGCAAAGGGGTGTAGAGATGTTTTTATTTTTTATAATGAGAAGGGTGTATAAATGTTTTTTTTGTTTTAGTTTTATTGAGACCGGACCATATAAAATGGTTGCCTACGTACTCCCGTGTATCAAGGAGATCAGGTCAGCGTAGTTCGCCCCATGTTCAGGACGGATTACAGCCAAAAAGTTTAATCCCATTTAAAGGATAAACTAAAGGTGTGAAAATTTTGATCCCTGGTGGGACAAACTGCAAGTATGAAAAGTCTTATCCCTGGTGGGACAAAACTACAGGTGTGAAAAGTCTTATCCCTGGTGGGACAAAACTGCATGTGTAAAATGTTTTGAAAGCGAAGTTGTGTAAAGGATTTGCTGATCCGAAACCAGGCTGCTGGTTGGAAAGTGGGATTGTCCTTGATGGACAAAATAGGTGTGAGTAAAGTTATATGTAGTGAAGGTTTTTGAAAACCTGAGTTGACTGGGGATTTAATGATCCATAACCAGGATGTTTGCTTGATGGTAACTTCAGACATAGTACCATTTCACGGTGTATGAGTTAATGAGTTGCAAAAATTCATCACCATCCATCTTCTGCAATCCGAGAGCACCTCCTGTCAATACCTCCTTGACAACAAATGGGCCTTCCCAGTTCGAGGTAAATTTCCTTTTGGACAGATCTTGGTTGTCAATGATCTTCTTCAAAACTAAGTCATGTTGTCTAAACTGCCATAGCTGGACTTTGCTGTTGTAGGATCTGGCGATCCTTTGTTGATATAATTGACCGTGGAAGATAGCAGCGGTTCGCCTTTCATCTATTAGAGACAATTGGTGATACCTATCTTGTAACCATTGATCCTCATCTAGTTGAGCATATATCAATACTCTGAGGGATTCCATTTCCACCTCTATGGGGAGCACTGCTTCCATCCCATAGGTTAATGAGTAGGGGGTTGCCCCAGTGAAAGTGTGCATTGATGTTCTGTAGGCTAACATAGTCTGAGGCAAGCAGTCAGGCCATCCTTTGTGATTGGCGGACATCTTTTGCATGATCTTCTTGATGTTTTTGTTAGCCGCTTCAACATCACCGTTAATCTTTGGACGGTAGATGATGGAGTTGAGATGTTTGATGTGGAATTTACTACATAACTCCTCCATCATTTTGTTGTTAAGGTTCTTAGCATCGTCTGATACAATTACCTCGGGTTGTCAATATCGATAAATGACATTATTTTTGATGAAAGTAATGATAACTTCTTTTGTGACCCTAGGGAAGGAGGCTACTTCTACCCATTTGGTGAAGTAGTCGATCATGGTGAACATAAACTGATGCTCATTACTGGCTTTAGGCTCGATGGGCCCGATCACGTCCATTCCCCACATTGAGAACGACCAAGGAGAACTCATATTATGGAGCTCCCTTAGAGGGGCATGGATAGCATTCACATGAATTTTGCATTGGTAACATCTCTTGACGTGATCATCACAGTAAGCTTTGAGAGAAAGCTAGTAATGCCATATTCTTAGGATCTTCTTTACAAGTAAGGGGCCGCTTATGTGTGGGCCACATACTCCACCATGGATTTCATCCATGAGCATCTGAGCTTGGTCCTTGTCCAGACATCTGAGGAGACCTATTCCTGCATCTCTTTGGTAGAGTGTAGCCAATACTCCTTGATATGCTGATACCACTAATCCGCCTTTTTCAGTCAGGCTTGCTTCAGCGGATGTAGATCTATCTTGAAAGTACTCCTTGATATGCTGATACCAAGGGCGGTGGATGGGAGGTAGCTCATCCGATTCTTCTCTAATGTAGTTCCCATAGGCTGGTTCCTTTTATTGGGCAAATATGAGGGTTGACATGTTTTCCTTGTCAAGTATGTTGATCAAGGAGGCCTAAGGTTGCTAACACATCCGTAAAGTTTTTCCTATTCCGAGGAATGTGGAAGAAGGATATTTCTTCAAACTCCGAGGCCATCTGTAGAACCTGCCGATGGTAAGGCAGCAAATGTAGCTCTTTGGTGTGATAGATTCATGTAGGTTTATCTGATTACCAATTTGGAATCCCCAAAGACAGTTAACCGTCTGATGCCCATTGATTGAGCAAGTTTTAGCCCCATAATACAAGCCTTCATACTCAGCTGTGTTGTTGGTGTTGGCAAACTGCAATTTGACGGCGAAGAGATGCTGCTCCCCTGTAACGGATACTAGAACTGCTCTGGCTCCAGAGCCTACCATTTTTATAGCTCCATCAAAATATATACATCTTCCATGATTGGTGTGTATCATCGTGATAGTGTTGCTGAACAGTCTTTACCCCTTCATCGAGAAAGTATGTCTCCAAAGGTTTGAAATCCCATGAAGGTGCGGCGGCTAATTGATCTGCAATTCCTTGACCTTTGATGTGACGCCCCTAAATCCAGGTATCTTCCAACCAGACAGATGGTGCTACACGGTGCTACAGTTCACATAAACATTCAATTGAAATGCCTCAAAAGAATGGATATGTCTTATATATATAAAAAGAATATTTACATTCCCTAGATTCTTTACAACCAATACATTTGTCTTTGTCATAATATCAAATATTATTCTTACAAAATCTATACTATTACATATGTAATCTACGGGTTCAGCCTTCGCCTTCCCTTTATCCTTGCCGGGTCCATCGGTCAATTCGGTCTTAGCTGCATTCATATGGTTCAAGCAAGAATGAGCCTAACTAGCTCAGTAAGTACAACAATTCTAGTAACAATATCATGCTTGAAACATAAGAATCGTATATCTTCAATAACTGAACAATAATTACAAAGTACTATCGATAATTCAAAATAGAACTTCTTTTTATTCAAAACGTTTTACAACAACAATATTCAGTAAAACATCAATTCTGGTTCAAGACTGTGAATATTTCATAATTTCTTTGAAAAGGACGTCCCGACACTAAGTTCGTAAGTCCGACATAGCTTACGAGCATGTCTAGGTGATCAGCCTATAGTACTCTATGTTGATCAACACTACATCCATTAAACGTGTATACGTTTAAGTTGTGGCAACCTTATGTGCCTGTCATTTGACGACAAAACAATTTAGCATACTCAGTCTACTTTGGAAAACCACAACAATATTAGTTTGTTAAATCCTTGTCAATACTTGATAGAATAACATAGCATACGTCTAGCCGAAAGAATTGGCTTCGACTTCCTCAGACATTAACTCATGCAAAGATTACATGAATCACAAAGACTTGTCGAGATTGAACTGGAACAAGGGTTAGAGTAATTGCCTTAAGCGTTTGCCACATTTATAACATGTGCACTTTAGGTCGTTAAGTCTCTACAGTGGATGATAACATCACATAACACATTAGGTCATGAATAATCATACATGGTTTCTAAAGAATCTTACCCTTTTTCTCAATCTGATTATGTATTAGATTTATTATTATTGGTTTCAGCTTTTCGTTACGTTATTCTTACGTTCATATGTAACCGACTTTCTTTAACCCTAAGTGATCATACTTAAGGCTTAATTATGTCCTTAACCATGTTTCATTAAGATCCTTATTTAATTGCTCATCAATTACTCTTCATACTCAACATGTAAATCTTTTTCATTATCTAGGTCATGAGGCTGGCGCTGCGGCGCCGACTATTACTCTTGGTGTCGTTCTACGGCGTCACCTATTATTGCCCAAAAACCGGACTAAGCGGTGCGGCGCGAGTCCCTTTGTTACTTGTCGCGCTGCGGCGCGAGTTTGCAGGGCATGAGGCTCACTTTGGCGCTGCGGCGCCGGCTAATTGGCTTGTAGTCACGCCGCGGCGCGAACTCTGTGCAACAGAAATGTTTTATAGATTTTTTCAAATTGTGAGATTCTCGGACTCGTAACTCCTTCGTTATAAGTCTGAATAGGCTCGTTCAAGAGCCTACGGTTCACAAATCACATACTCTACGTGTTCATGCAAGAATTTTATCTATTCGACTTCATTTGCTAAAATTACACCTATTAGTCCATTTTTAACAAAACGATAAATGTTTGCGAACGTTCAACGCTCGTTTCTTCGTTCTAAGTCAGAATCCGGCCATTTTCGAGTCTGCAACTCTATAATGCCAAATATGACTTGTATCCATCAAAAACCAACGTTTCCGAGTTCAAAAATAAAATACGACTTCCATTCCGAGAATTTCATGAATTCGACGATTATCGTCCAATCGTGTGAATTCCGACAAAACTTCATTACCAGTGATTTGTTCATCATTCCAAATACATTCATTTCATTATCTAGATACCTCAAATTATATGATATAACAACTTATATTAAAAATTAGGTTATGGCTTATTCTTTATAAGCCCATAACTTAACAATTTCTACACTACATGATTTTCATTTCATTATGACTTATTATTTTTTTAAGTCCTTTACTCAATGTTCTGACATTTTTTCCAACATACTAATTCATATGACAAGTTCATCATAAGTTAATAACTTATTTAGGTTCAAGTTACTTATTCACAACTTTATTCGGCTTACGTCCATTACTTAATTAATTCTTACATGTTCTTAGCATAAATGCTTATTACGTTACATTTCTCTTCTCACCCTACAATGATAGAGATAGAAGAGATAAGATCAATTACCTTTGAAGACTTGTACTTCTCTTCTTTGAAAATCTAACAAAGGTTGTCATGACTTATGTGTTGGTTTATAAAGTGCTTATTCTCTCTAACACTTAAGTTAATTTGTATTGAATGAAACTTGAACAATGAAAAATGTCTAGCAACTTCTTCTATTTATAGGAGAGCCAAGGTGAGGGCATCTTATTCATTAATCACCCCACCTCCTCAACTAACCTCTTTACTATTCATCTACTTAACCACTAAGTAAACTTGCTATCTACTCATATTTCTTGCTCAACACAACACTTGATCATCACATAAAGTACTTGGGCATCACATAAAGTTCTTGCCCACTACTACACCCATGGGTTGCCCCATGGATCCTATTCAACTAGTGGATCACCATTTGGGCTTAGTTCTTAATCTAATCAACTTATCTTTTGGGCTTGCATTAATTTGATTTGGGCTTCATAGCATTAACCACTTGGGCTTAATATAAATCCGACATGGGCTTACACTTGTAATCTAGTTGGATTTTTAATTCAAACTAGATTACATTAATTCCTTTCATTAGATTTTTAATACTTACATTCTCAATTTAAGTCCGCATAAGGAATATTATGTTTTCCATACTTAGATTATTATTACATAATCCATCTCGCTTTGTTATTATAACGTTACATATTTCTCAAAAATTCAAAATTGATTCCCGAGCGATAAACGATGAATAGTGTTTTTTGTAACCTTTCTCGGAAAACTTTTCTTTTCATCTTGGAAATTCAAATACTTTAATTCACTCATGTGGTTCAAATACTACGATGTTCCATTGTTTCTAGGTTATATAACGACATTCATCCTATCAAAACATAGTAATAACAAATAATATTATGTATTCATTATTAAATTCTTTCAAGTATTTTACAAAGGATCCGAATTTCTCAGTCGTTACATTCTTCACTCCTTATAAAGATTATGTCCTCAGAATCTCGCCTTACACTACTCAAACAAATAAGGATAATCCTCCTTTATCTTCTCTTCCAATTCCCACGTTGCTTCCTCGGCATCGTGGTTCTTCCATAATACCTTTACCGACGATATAACCTTGTTTCGCAGAACTTGCTCTTTTCTATCGATGATTTGAATCGGCATCTATTCATATGTTAAATCCTTCTCGATTTGAATAGGCTCAAATTATATCACATGTTTATAATCCGGTTTGTAAGGACGTAACACTGAAACGTGAAATACGTTATGTATTCGCTCTAAGTCTGGAGGTAATGCTACCATATACGCTACCTCACCTACTCGTTTTAATACCTCAGAAGGTCATATAAACCTTGGGCTTATTTTTCCCTTCTTTCCAAAGCGTATCTTTCCTTTCCAGGGAGATACCTTTAAAAAGACATACGAGCCTACCTCAAATTCCTTATTCTCTCGATGTAAGTCTGCATATTTCTTCTGTCTATCTTGAGCATCTACGAGACGCATATGTATCAACTTCACCATTTCCGCTGTTTGCTGCACCAATTCTTGTCCTAGCATTCGGCGTTCTCCCACTTCATCCCAATACAATGGTGTTCTGCATTTCATTCCATACAAAGCTTCGTACGATGGCATACCTATGCTTGCATGATAATTGTTGTTATACGCAAACTCTACTAATGGTAGATGATCATCCCAACTACCCTTAAAATCCATGACGCAAAATCTTAACATATCTTCTAACAACTGAATTGTCCTCTCTCTCTGTCCATCGGTTTGTGGATGATATGTCGTACTCAATTTCAACTGCATCCCCAACTGCTTCTTGAAGACTTCTCCAAAAGTTCAATGTGAATCGTGGGTCACGATCTGACACAATCAAAACTCGTGCTCCATGCCTGGAAATAATTTCCTTAACATAAAGTTTAGCTAACTGTTATAGATTATACTTAACTCGAATTGGCAAAAAATGAGTCGACTTTGTCAACCGGTCCACTATTACCCAAATCGCATCATACCCCTTCTGAGTGGTCGGAAGTCCCACCAAAAAGTCCATCATGATATGCTCCCACTTCCATTCCGGAATCTCCAATGACTGTAATAAGCCATTTGGTCGTTGATGTTCGACCTTAACTTTCTAATAAGTTAAGCACCTACTCACATACTCGGCTATTTTTCTCTTCATGTTTGGCCACCAAAAACTCTCTCGGACGTCTTGATACATCTTAGTGATACCAGGATGAATCGAGTACCTCAAACTATGAGCCTCTTGTAAAACCCGCTCCTTTAATTCTGTCTCATTCGGAACCCAAATTCTTCGTTCAAATCTTATTAATCCCTTATTATCAAGACTAAATTTAATATCTTTTTCATTGGTCAACCTCTTGTTCATCTGGTCACACTCATCTATTTTGAGCTGTACCTCCTTGACTCTCTCTACAATGGTAGATTGAATCTCCGTTGCAAACAGTCTCTGATCCTCCTTACTTGGAAACTTCACCTCTATCTCCATCCTAGCCATCTCTGTTATTAACTCAGTTTGAGCTGTTAACATAGACAACTTCTCCCGACCCTTTCTACTTAAGGCGTCGGCAACTACATTAGCTTTTCAAAGGTGATACATGATTTCACAATCATAATCCTTTATCAACTCCAGCCATCTCCTTTGTCTCATATTCAAATCCTTCTGTGTGAAGACATATTTTAGACTCTTGTGGTCCGTGTATATCTCACACTTTTCCCCATAAAGATAATGTCGCCATATCTTTAAAGCAAACACTACCACGGCTAGTTCCAAATCATGAGTAGGGTAAACTTTCTCATAATCCTTCAACTGCCTAGATGCATACGCAATAACCTTGACGTGCTGCATGAGCATGCAACCAAGTCTTCTATGCGAAGCATCGCTATATACTACAAAATTTTCTGTGTCATCGGGTATTGACAAAACAGGCGCTTCACTCAACCTCTTCTTCAGTTCTTGAAAAATGTCTTCGCATTTCTCAGTCCATACATACTTCACCGTCTTCCTTGTTAAGTTAGTCAACGGAGTAGCTATCTTCAAAAAGTCCTGGATAAATCTCCGATAGTAGCCCGCTAACCCTAAGAAACTCTGCACCTCAGTCGGCATTTTTGGTTGTTCCCAATTCATCACGGCTTTCACCTTTGCTGGATCTACTAAAATCCCCTCGTGGTCAATGACATGACCTAAAAACTGTACCCTTTCTAACCACAATTCACACTTAGTGAACTTCACATATAACTTTTCTTTCCTTAGTGTCTCCAACACTATCCTTAGGTGTTCAACATAATCTTCTGGCGTCTTAGAGTAAACTAGAATATCATCAATAAACACCATGACAAACTTGTCCAAATATTGTTTGAACACTTTGTTCATCATATCCATAAATACAGTTGGTGCATTAGTCAACCTAAATGACATCACCAGAAACTCGTAATGTCCATAATGAGTCCTGAATGCTGTCTTCGGCACGTCTTCATTCCTAACATTTAGCTGATGATACCCCGTCCTTAAATCTATTTTGGAAAAATATTTTTCCCCTTTCAACTGATCAAAAAGAATATCGATCCTGGGCAATGGATACTTATTCTTTATAGTCAATTTGTTCAACTCTCGGTAGTCGATACATAGTCTTAATGATCCATCCTTCTTCTTGACAAACAATACCCGCGCTCCCCACGGCAAAACACTCGGTTGTAAGTACTTTTTGTCCAACAGTTCTTGCAACTACACATCTAATTCCTTCATCTCCACTGGCGCCATACGATACAGGGCCCTAGAAACTGGTGCCGCTCCTGGCACAATGTCTATTACAAACTCGGTCTCCCTATCCGGCGGAAGACCCGACAACTCACTAAGAAATACATCCATGAACTCACTCACTATTGGTATTTGTTCCATGGTCGCTCCCACTCTCTAGGTATCAACCAGATGACACAAATAGCCTACACACCCATTCCTCAATAATTTCCTAGTTTGTGTCATGGTAAGAACCCACGAACGTCCCGGCGATTTATTTCCGTAAAATATTACATGAGATTGTCTTAATGTTTTAATATTTACGCATTTCTTTTGACAATCTATAATTTCCCCATGATTAACCAACCAATCCATTCTGAGAATTACGTCAAATTCTCCTAACTTTATCGGTATCAGATCTACCGATAATTTACAACCTCGAATGTCTACGCAACAACTCCTATGAATATCTTCAACTGGAATAATCTCTTCGTTTGCCACCTTAATATTTAAAGGTATAGGTAATTTTTCAGGAAGTAATCCTAATCGTCTAGCAAAATCACATGCGATAAACGAACAAGTAGAAACCGAGTCAAACAGCACGTATGCATTTAGGTCGTTGATCGGAATAATACCTGTGACTACATCCCCCAAGGCCATCTCGTCTTGGGCGGTCTTGTTAAAGGTACTAGCCATCGGCCTTCCTGGATGCGCTGGACCCCCAATAGTTAACCTACCACTATTGGTGCCTTTATTCCCGTCAATCCCCTTCTTTGGGCAGTTCTTTGCCATGTGGTCAGTTGATCCACACACAAAGCATCCATGGTTTTTTCTTCGGACTCGGACAGTTAGGCGAGATATGCCCCTCCTGTCCACAGTTATAACACACGACCTTACCTTTGAGATAGACTCCTAAGTGAGTCTTCCTACAGGTTTTGCAGGCCTCCGTCCTCCTCTTCGGGTCTCCTTGTTTTATTTCGGTATTCCAAGAGCTAACTACCTTCCTCTTATAACCTTCGCCACTCCCGCTGGCACCCTCGATCTTTACTCCCCTGTCCACCTTCCCCTTGATTTTTTTGTCCTTGTGGTATTGGCTCAACGCCTCGCTACCACCTTCGGAAATTATTTCCTTCTCTAAAATGATTCCAAAGGAAGTACTTTGGAACACAAAAATACGGTTATAGAGCCAGGGTTTCAAGCCATGCTCGAACCGTCGAGCTTTCCTCACCTCGGTATCCACTTGGTGTAGAGCGAACCTTGCCAGTTCATTAAACTTAGCGGCGTATTGGGGAACCATTATGTCCCCTTGTTTCAACTCTAGAAACCGCATCTCCATCCTTCCCTGTATGCTCATGGGAAAATAATTCTCGTAGAATATTTCCTTAAACCTCACCCACATTATAACATCTATTCCGGCCCTAGCCTGATTGGCCTCCCACCAAAAGTTGGCCTCTCCCTTCATCATATAGGTTGTAAAGGCAACCTTCTGGGCCTCGTCGACATTTGCTATCACAAATGCCTTCTCAATTTCCTTCACCCATGTTTGGGCTTCGTAGGGTCCGTAGTTCCATTGAACTCCGACGGACCCACACTCTTAAAGTCTTTAAACGTAGTAGCTCGTACTACACCAGGATTTACTGGGATATTAGCCCTAGTTCTATTAAATGATGCGTTTAATAGATTTACGAACTCCTACATGGGGTTAACCGGATCTCCCTTTGATTGGTTTGTGTTCACACATTGATTACGTTGTACTCTTCTTGGCGGCATTTTGCTGTTACAATAAACACATATTTCATTATTATTCATTTCCTGCCAGTTAGTTATTATTCAATTTTAAACAATAACTTAAACATTCATTACTCCACATGCTTCGAAAAAGAAAACTTATATTGATTCATTGTAGTATAATACTACATCGATTACATTACACAGCCTAAGCTGATTACATTACTTTCCCGCAATTCATTTCCAAAAATTGGGATTTATAAAAGACTATCCTTTGTTATACAAAAGAGGGTTTTACGTCACTACTAGCTACAAAAATATTTACATATCTAACCTACTCTAGCCACTATTAGATCACATCTTCCTTAAGGCATTCTCAAAATCCGCCTTGGCAAGACCGACGATAATATCACGGCTGATAGTATGCTGCGTCTTACCTGCCTCGACGGGATAACCAGCTACCTGTAGCTCGAAATCCTCATGAGAACTCCTATGGATATAGGACATTCTCCCTATCTTCTACTTCTTGGTCTTTAGCTCCCCCCTGAGCTCAAAGACCTCCTATTTCAGCTCATGGACCTTTTCCTTAGCCAAAACCCTTTCATCTGCTCCTGTTCCCACATGGACTCTACGTCTGTCTTGTCCTCTATAACAGCTTGGAGCTCTGCCTCAAGTTCCTTAACTTCCTGACAGTAGTGGATGTTCCTATCTAGCACTGACATGAAAAGTGACATCATCGACTCCCCCGGAGCCATCTCTGCTGCTATAGCTACTGGGTTGAAGGACACTACCTCCACCTCTTCTTCCAATATGTCGTCGAACACGGACATGAGGTCTAGAATCTCTGAGTCTCCAGACTCAACCACTACCACTTTGGGATTTGGTGCTATGGGGTTCGGTATAATTTTTATCTGATTAATCGACCCTTCGCTGACTACATGTACTTCTCTATTTTCTCCTGACATCTACAACATCACAAAAGTTTGATTAGTACACATTAGTAGAATAATAAAAACACATAACATATATAATGCTTTTTTATAAGGTTAACTTCCATCTTTTATTCTTTGACTTTTCTTAAGGTTATGAATTAAGGTTTTATTTCCCCCTTAAGTTTTATAACCTAATGCTTTGATACCAACCTATGACGCCCCCACATTCGGGTATCTTCTAACCCAACAGATGGTTCTAAACGGTGCTACAGTTCACATAAACATTCAATTGAAATGCCTCAAAAGAACGGATGTCTTATATATATAAAAAGAATATTTACATTCCCCAGGTTCTTTACAACCAATACATTTGTCTTTGTCATAATATCAAATATTATTCTTACAAAATCTATACTATTACATATGTAATTTACGGGTTCGCCTTCGCCTTCCCTTTATCATTGCAGGATCCATCGGTCCGTTCGGTCTTAGCTGCATTCATATGGTTCAAGCAAGAATGAGCCTAACTAGCTCAGCAAGTACAACAATTCTAGTAACAATAGCATGCTTGAAACATAAGAATCGTATATCTTCAATAACTGAACAATAGTTATGAAGTACTATCGATAATTCAAAATAGCACTTCTTTTCATTCAAAACGTTTTACAACAACAATATTCATTAAAACATCAATTCAGATTCAAGACCGTGAGTATTACGAGCACGTCTAGGTAATCAGTCTATAGCACTCTATGTTGATCAACACTACATCCATTAAACGTGTATACGTTTAAGTTATGACAACCTCACGTGCCTGTAATATATATAAGTATATATATATTAAAGCGAGTAATGCAGCGGATGTAAAATCCAGGCTCATTGAACAGAGTCCGACACAAAGTTAATATATATAATTATATATATATTA
Organism: Panax japonicus; assembly: GCA_020205505.1. Lineage (NCBI taxonomy): Eukaryota > Viridiplantae > Streptophyta > Magnoliopsida > Apiales > Araliaceae > Panax > Panax japonicus. The sequence continues at coordinate 17,436,856 of CM035104.1, forward strand.
AAGCAGTAAATGCACCAGACCAAAGTCTAGGCTCATCGAACAAAGTTCGACACACAGTTCATATCTATAAATATAAATATATATATATATATATATATATATATATATATATATATATATATATATATATATATATACATAGAAAAGTAAATAAACGCACCAGACCGAAGTCTAGGCTCAATCGAGGCATAAATCGATAATGTTAGTCAATACACACACACACACACACACACACACACACACACACACACATATATATATATATATATAAACTGAAACAAAATCGCAGACCAAAGTTCGGGCAAATGCGCGCAACATGACTCTCAACGTGAAGAAGGGTGTGTGCAGAGATGAAGAGAAAGACTCTAAAGTGTGTGAGAAGGCTTACAGGTTACTACCAAAGAAGACTTCTATATCTTTAGAGTGGGTAAACACTTGGTTTTGTAGGTACAAAAGAGGCTATATATGAGCTCACAGGTGTTTAAAATGAGAAAGTACACTGCATGGGGTGAGTGCAGAGCAAATTGAGTAGGGCTTCCTTGCCATTTTATCTTGCAAAATGGCCACCACAAGCCCTCTATTTATAGAGGGTGGAGCCGCTGGTGTACCTGCAACAGAGCCGCAGGTGTACCAGAGATAACCCAGGTGGGCTCGAGTTTCTCGGGTCGGGTCGTCTCATAGTACGTGCACTCGGGCACTGTAATGTCCACTCGAACTTTATGAATTCCAATCCGGGCATCCGATTGAGGTATACAGGAACTATTTCAGACCGCCATTGTCGAGAGTTGTACAATGGCATGGGGATTAGAGTTTGTACGAAGTCATTGAAGATGGGATGATGCCCTCCGGTCTTCAAGCTCCAACTTTTATCCGTTATCCCGCACAATAGTCACTCGGGATTTGTTAGTCTTGTGGGACATCGTTGCGTAGAGATGTGTATGATGACGTGGCATGGCTTTGGCTAGATGACGATGTTTCCCTTAACCGGTGTTATCGCCAGATTGGGCTGATAAAGCAGACGTTGCTCAGAGCTTCGCTGAGATTGGATTGCTGCATTTGTTGAAGGTCCTCATTATCATCTTTGAGGTGTGCCTGTCCTCCCAATGTTATCTCTGGGTTGGTACAGAGTATCTCGTTGTGAGTACCGAGATTGAAGCTGATCGCATTTGAAACAAGCATTTCTGGGGTTATCGCTGAAACTGCATTCCTTAGGGTTATCACCAAGGTAGGTGGCTATTCCCATGGTTGGCACTGAGACTGGATATCTCGGGGGTTATCTTCGAGATTAATCGGTCTTCTCTGGTGTGTGTTCCGGTATTGGATCTGCACACCCCGGGGTTATATTCGAGGTTGGAATTGTTACTTCCAGAGTTCCCTCTTAAAAGACGAATTTGTCCTCCTGCAATGTTAGTGACACTAGCACAGAAAATTTTGAGTGTCTACAACCCCCGTCGGGGATTTTTGTATTTGAACAGATGAACATGCGTGATACCCCCGCTGGGGATATGTACTTCGACAATACGTGATGCCCCCGTCGGGGATATGTACTTCGACAATGCTTGATGCCCCCGCCGGGGAGTTCGAAAGGATTAGGGTGACAACCCTGAATTGGAGGCATTGGACCTGCGTAAGGTATTACTGAGTGTAACTTGTAATAGCTGAGATCATCGGTATAGTGTACCCTGTGTTCGGGAGAACACCAATGAGTAATATGTAGACCCTCGATTTGGTCTGAGAAAACCAGGATTTTAAGCTATTATGCTCAATCGCGTAGCATTCTTATCCCTGATTTGGCTTTTTCAGCTTGTGAGAACTCCTTTGCAACTCGAACTGGACCGAGTCGGAGGGTGGGACTAACGTAAGGGTGTTGCAGGTAAACCTGCAGCAGCAGTAGGTGGACCTGCGGCCAACCGTGAATGCCCATAAATTGGTTGGTTGCTTTCACAAGTCATTTTCAAGTTACGCCGCGAAGGAAATCTGAGAGCTCTTCTTCAGATATGCTGAGTTCGAACGTCTTTTTGCAAATTCTTTCACCGTACAAGTGTTTTACACTGTCATGGTAACATATGTATGTCTTCTTTTCCAGTTTTTATCCGTTGGAAAATGACTTATCACGTGAAATGCATCTAAACACATAGTAGTGAATATGCATGCTCGTATGATTTGATAAAAAATATTCAACATAGTAAATGTTAGTATTAAACCATGCTGAACATAATGATGTAAAAAATTTAACTTTTGAAGCAGTCAAATTGGAACCTTTTTTTGATATTTCTTATTGTAACGCCCCCAAATTCAGGTGCTTGAAACCCGAATTCAGTGCTTTACTGATACCATTTCTTTGAGCAGAATAATAATAATAATGTCATAAATATCAAACTTAATTTACATATCAGAATTGTCTTAATCCCAGGTAAGTAACCTTTAAAACATTTCATTACATGATAGATAATAAATATCATCATCTTATTTAAGTCTAGCTATTACATAAGATAACACAAACTTATTCTGCTAGCTTTCATTTCCCTTTGTTCTTGCCTGAACCTTCAGGTCGATTATACTTCGCTGAAAATATTTAAATTAAGCAAGAATGAGCATAAAAGTGCCTAGCAAGTAATATCAAACAATAAACATTAGCTGAAAGGGTTAAATGTTTTCTTTGAACGACACTTCTACAACGAAGAAATAGCTGTGAAGTAAATTGAACCAACACTAAATAACATAATAATTCTATTTCAAAATTTGAAACTACATACTGACTATAATTGGTGAGTAGTCGACAGACTATGAACTTTGTTTTCAATTTTTGATAGGGTTTAACAGAACTTCATCTGCAAACCGTTATAACTTACATGCACGGAGGGTGATCAGCCTGTTATGCCCTATATTGATCAATACTACATGCAAGAATGATATCATCGTTCATCATATCCGCCTTAAGCGCACAAAGTTTTCACATGTTCGAGATGTTCATACTTAGTCGGGAATCCGAACCAAAACAATTAGGTTGAATATCAACAAGGTCATATCATATTCAAAGATATTTTTAAATCTGTGTCTAGCCGAGACAAATAGCTTAGACGACTTTCAATTAAGATATACATATTGGAAATCAATAAGTATATATCAACATGTTCAATAATTATCCAAGTGAGGACACTTGTATAACCAATCTTAGAAATTTACAAACAAAATATATATATGGATTATACAATAATACTGTAATGATAAACAATGATTGGATACATTTCAAGAACTGTCATATCTACAAAGGTATAGATATATGAACAATAACAATTACAATATAGTTCTGAAACTGGCTTACACATGTCCATTGCATAAAGTAAATACAAAGGGTGGGATACTTGCACAATAAAAGTATCGTTCACGGAACTCGCTCAATATAATTTAAGTGAGTCTAGGTGTGATAACCCGGGATTTCGAATAATTAAAATTTTACGAATAATTATTTTTTTTTAATATTGACATTGACTGTTAATATTGTACTGAGAATTAGTGAGACAAGTCTCGAGAATCAGTCAATATGTGTTTTAACTAAGAAAATAGAGTATAGTTGTGTTTAACAACTTTAGAAAACCCTAACTCTAAATTTAGAAATAAATTGTACAATTACAAACCCTAATTGTACGCCGAGAAACCCTAATTTCAAAATCGAGAATTGTAAACCCTAATTAGGCAACCCTAATTTTTATTAACATGCCTAAAGTATTCAATTAAACATAAATATGATTAGAAATCACTAATTATATTTTGTAAATTGAATTTCTATTTTAGAAACTCTAATTTTTTTTATTTTGGAAAATTATTTTTCTAATTAAACCCTAAATTTGAAATTTATGGGAATTAGAATTCTATAACCTAAAGGGTTCAAAACCTAAACCCTAGATTGTCCAAACCCTAAACCCTAAGGGTTTCATCAAGTTCAAATTCTAGAAGAAATTAGAAATGACCAAAATGCCCTTTATGGGATTTTTGTGAGCTAACTTGCAAGATTGTCCAATAACTTTATTAGGTCACCAACTCTTTACCAACTATTGACTTTGCAACACAAAATATCAGCCAAATTCAGCTCCCAGCCGGAATTGAAGCAACATACATGAATCCAAAGCATTATATATAAGATTTAGAGAGAGAAAATCAAGAAAATTTGCCATTTTGCTAGCTTACTCTCACCAAATCTCTTTCTCTCCAAAACCCACGAAAATCAATAGTGGATCAGTCCTAGAATCAGCCCCAAGATCATCCATAAACAGATTGGAGAGCCAAGATCAAAAATCAAAGCAAAAGAGGTATAAAACCTTAATTTTGAAATCCTTCGATTTCTTGTTAATTGATGAATTTGATTGTTCAAAGTTGTGTTATAAGGTGTAAATTGATGATCTGGGTTGATAAATCATGAACCCATAACATCAAAGTGCACGAATTTAAAGTTTTTCAAAATCCGGAAATCTGGAAAACTGTGATTTTTAGTCAAATGTCAGATCTTATAACTCCTAGTGTGTTACGTGTTTTTTAAGTTTAAAGCTTGTAGAATGTAGCCTGATATGTGGTCTTTAAGTTTCAAAAAGAATCAGACCCAGATCTATTATAGATCAAAAGATATACACGGTCAAAACCCGTTGACCGAATCTGTCAAGAACACGAACCCAAAAAATTTTGAGCCAACTTCCGTGTTCAAGTTTGATCGATTATATCTAGTTAATGTTTTGATTTTTTAGTGTTATTATGCTTTCTAGTTGTATTACTACATTTTGTCTACAATCTGGAGTTTATAGATTACATAAATCATGGCCAGAACATAGCTTAAATCAAGATTGAAAGTGACCACTCGAGTCGGTTTTTGCCCAGAAAATGTTTGGCAGCAACTTTGGAGGCTTTGATCTCCTTGTTGTGATGTTGTTTGACCAAAGTGTTGATTGGATGTTGTAGTGCGACATATTGTCTACAAGATCAAAGTTTTAGATAGCCCAGAACATGTTTAGATTGAGAGATAAAGTTGGTCAAACTAGACACCTCGCAGCTGCCGGAAAAATCTGGATTTGCTCAAGAACACCTATAGCGACAGAAAGTGTCGCTATAGGCCTTTAGCGACGGACTAATTTAATTTATTTTCTGATTTTCGGAAATTAATTAAAAAAATAGAAATAAATTATAAAAATTACCAAAAATAGTTTTAAAAATTATTTTAAATTATGAAAAATAATTTTTGACCAATTGGAATATTTTTCTTTAATATTTATAATTATTTAAATATTAAAGGTATTTAATTTATTTAATTAGTGTATTAAATAAATTAGAGAAAAAATGATTTAATATTATGAAAAATCATTTTAAATAAGAAAAATGTATTTAAAAATATTTTGAGTTATAAAATGTAACTTTTAATATTTTTGGAGAATTTTCATTAATAATTTGATATTAATGATATAATATTTATTTGATTATTAAATTAAATAAATAAGATAAAAATGATTTAAATGATTTAAAAATCATTTTAATTAAGAATAAAATGTTAGAAAATATTTTAAATTATAAAATATAATTTTCAATATTTTTGAAGAATTTTCATTAATAAATTAATATTAATGATATTTGATTTATTTAATTATTATATTAAATAAATGAATTAAAAATGGTTTTAATGATTTAAAAATCATTTAAAAATGATAAAAATGATTTAAAAATATTTTTATGTTATATTTAATGACTTTTAATATTTAGATGATAATTTCATTAATAATTATATATTAATGATGATGATTTAAAAATGATTTTTAAATACTTTAAAAATCATTTAAGTGGAATATTATTGATTTAAAAATATTTTAAGTTATTAATAATAACTTTAATATTTTGATAAGTAGGTTATTAATATTTGGATATTATTAAATATTAATAATGACATGATTAATTGATAATTAAATCATTTAAAAATGTTTCTGATATTTGGAAAATTATTATAAATTATAATAATTGCTTGATAATTATTAAAAGCTTCCGAAAAATATTATTATTGATAATTGACTTATCTGAATTAATATTGAAGCTTAGAGACCAAGTGTAATAGACAGATAACTGTGTTAATCGTTAGATAGGGTGACCAGAACACCGAGGACGGACCGAAGTCCAACCAGATCAAAATAGTTAGACTTGTTAAGTGTTTATATAGGTTATAAACACTGTTGTGATTATGTGCTAATGTGTTTAGGAGAAGGTTTAACTGTAAATTACAGTAATGTGTGATGTGAATTATTGTACTAATTGTGAGACCGACATTATTGATTATAGGTCTTACGAGCGCAGTTAATTATATTGTGTAGCAGTAATCAACGCGAAAGGCAAGTTTCCTAACTCAACTTGAGTTACTGTTTTTCAAGCATAGTAGTGAATAATTATTGATAGTTATTCACGTCTATAATGATTATTGTAATTCGCACGTAGTGCAATCGAATCATGTTCTATTATTTGGACTAATTATAAATTATGTTTCACCTAATTGTTTAGGCGAGACTAGTATTTGGTAAAGCATGAAAGGTTCTATTCATTATGAACTAAAATATTATTGAAAGATCTATGCCATTGATTTCGGCTAGATTAGCATTGTTATTAATTATTGAAATCCTAGTATTTCTTTGAAAGTAATCCAAACCATATTGTTGTGGTACGGACTCGTGAAATAAAACTGAGATGAACAAATTTTATTGTCGTAAATCGACATGTGCACTATTATTGAGTATTATGCATAATATAGGGTACAAAGGAGTTGGCCGCTCCAGGTACTTGCAGAAGAGTATAGTTTAGTTTTGATAACTAATTTATATTCTTGTGGTAATTTAGTTTTAATAACTAAATGAATCCTCTAGTAGTTCATGATCCTCTGTGATCACTCAGCATGAAATCTGGGTATATCCCACATTATTGAGTATTATTGCAGTATTGTTAATTCAATTGAATATTATTGAATCTTTGAAAGAATTGTACTCTTTCATATCGAATAAGTTATTTAGTATGGAATAGTAGAAAGTTATTATTCAGATTGAAGTATTATTCGTTATCACGAAATCGTTTGATAATTGTTGAAGTTCTATTCAATCTAGACTCTTCTATTTCTGATTCATATATCATTTATTGTATATTTTAACTTGCGGGGCAAACTTGTTGCTCACCCTTGCTAAATAAAATATTTCAGCTAGGAACGATGAGGCCAGCGGGGCTAAGAGGAATAAAGGCAAAGGCATAGTGCTGGAGTAGTTTTATATTAATCATATTTAATATGTTGTTTTGTAAACCCTTTTTGTTTATCAAAAGGGTAAAGCTTGTAATGTTAATGTTAGTTGACCTGGGATGATGTTATTAACTTAATAACTAATGATATGTAAATTTATTATAATCAATGAATGGGTAGTTAGATGTTATTATATTGGGGATCGTGAGCACCAAACTCGGGGGTCAGGTAACCCGGATTTGGGGGCGTCACACTAGGGAACTTGGATGAATATTATGATTACTAATAATAAAGTTTAAAAACACGTATAACCAGGATATAATTCAATAACTTACTTATGCAGGTTTATTGTATAAATAGATATAAAAGAGTAAATATGCTTGCATTCAAGAGATAAGCTTACGATATTCGTTGAATAAAGTAAAGCAATAGTTAAGATATGTGCACACTAAAAATGGGGTTCAGATACTTGTCTCAAGCGTAGTTTACCAAAGTAAAGCTTAATATCAAGCCAATGCACTATGATATCCTATTCATGTATAATCACATTAGTCATACAAGTTCAACATGTACACCTATTTTCTTAATTTACTATCATACACAAGTGAAATTTATCAATGCTAACATATAGCTACTAGTCTTCTAGTTGCATAATCTTATATGTATGTCATCACATGAAAATTAGTTTATAATATACCATGTCATAGTTGAAATCACAATTTGAGTTTAAAGTGGTAAACACTTATTCATTATAGGATCCTATCAACAACATGCTTATTAACACATGAATACTACACTGGACATGAATTACAGATTAGAGTAACAACTTAGGCATTTATGAAACCACATAACAACTACAGAAATTTGATCCTACTGCATGGTGGCACGGCCGCACCTGATTTGTATTAAGGAGACGCGCGGCCGCGCGACTCCCCATTCAAACCGGGGCTGAGCAATCACTTACTTGGCTTATCCTGCCTATCCTTACACACATAACAAATATTAACATGTCAAGGGTCCCTTCGTACCTCTTAAGTTCAATCTAGGTTCCTTCTTTCATAATATGATTCTAAGTTTGATTATATCAACAAGTTAAGGTCATTCAAGATTATGAAACCATAAAGTCTTACATGTTTGTCTTTTAAACATACAAGGTAGTTATAAAACTCATATTTGGCATGCTTGTGCGTATTCATATCACATATGTGTAATTAGCATCGTTTTGTTTTGAAAATATGCTTCATTTTTGCTTTACTTGAATTATACTACCTAAGCATGATATATATACATATTCATGATGCACGAGTGAGTCTAAGAGTATCATCAAACATGTTCACAAATATCAGATTCTAACTCTCAAAGTAGTATATTAACGTTCAAAGTTCGTATTTTCATTAGTAAAGCTTACTAATAAGTCCAATATGATTATGCTTTATTACAAAATCTATATACGTAAGTTAGTATATCCGACATTTATTTCAAAACCATACTACTATGCTTGCAAGATCAGAATATCAAAATGAATATAATAAGTCAATGTCCATTTTGAAACTCTATGTTTCCGTTAGCATGTTATCAATATCATTTAGTATGTTAAACTACTTCACTTACTATACATCCTACTGGCATGCTTACGTACAAATGAAATCAGACCACACTAACATGTCTTCAAGTTAGAACGTTAAGGTACACATGGTCTATTGAGTTTACACATTGAAAACTCAAATTTCTTTTGAAATCAAGCTAGGTGAGTGATTATATGAAAGGTAACATAACTAGTATGTTAAGGACTGAAATAAGCTTAACTAAGTTGTATTAGCATGCTCCATAAACCAGATACTATAAAAAAACAACCAAAACAATCTGCAGAGGGGCACGGGGGGCGCCATTTGTACTAAGGAGATGCGCGGCCACGCGGCTCTCGTTCCAGTCCAGAGACTTCCAAGCCTCGGCGGATAACAAGCCAACTACCCAATTTTCTTCACTAATTCGACTGTTACAAAGCCGCATTGCATAATAAACATGTTAATAAGCCTATAAAACATCTAAATAAGTGTTCTACAACCCAATTACAATTCAACTTGGCATACTCAAGAAATTGGTAATTCAAGAATGGAAATTTTGATAGAAGTCAAAATGAAGAACAAGAAGAAATCGTATACCTCTAAATTAGCTTGCTAATTCACACTTCTTCCACTGATGGGTATGTAATTACTTGTTCTAAATATGCTCTAAATTTCACACTCAAACAATTCTCAACAATGAAAAATGGAGAAGGAGAGTTCATATTTATAGAAAGAAAATTACACAGATATTACAATCTCCCACTAAATCAAACTCATGGATTGAAGGATGACATGAAGGTTAAGAGAGAGTTTGTAGATGGTAGTTGAAAATCATCATAACCACCACTCCCCCATAATCATCAGCTAGACAAGCTTGGAAGAAAGAAAAGAAAATAGGCCTTAGCCTTTATGGGATTCACGTGAATGTGAAATAAGGAGCAATTTAGACACAAAATTTGGGACATCCCAAATACTCAGCAATCTTGTAATACTTATACAATTTCCTACTCAAGGGTTATATCCTAATTCACAATATAGATTACATAATTAATATTTTAAGGTAGTAAATGTTATGAAACATACATATAATCCGTACACATTTTATTTTAATGTATACCTATATACATATTGTCACATAGACATTTCATAATATATTTATAACATATAGTTCCAATATGCTCAATCACATTGCTTCATACAATGTAGTTTAATAAGACTTAATATATAGGGTTATTATATATAGTAGTCACATAAATGTCACATTACACTATATAGTATAGTTGCATTCCATATATATATATATTATATTCTTTAATTATTGCACACTTGCACAAAACAGTCCATATAATATTATTATATTAATAACTTACTTATTGGTCAGTAATTAATTTATTCACCTTCTTGATTAATTAACACCAATATTAATCAATTCCTCATTGATTAATGAAAGTGTGGATCTCTATAACAATTAATATAAATTAATCGTTCACTTTACAATTCATAATAACCATATCATACAATAATCATATTTTTATGGAAATAAATAATAAATATTTTTATTATAAAATTAATTTATTATAAGAATATAATCTATATTGATCAATAATTCTTAAAAAAAAATTATTTACAATTATTCATGTAATAAATTAATTTTTATTTATCACATAGGAACATATACTTTACATTGCACATATTCCCACCTTTACATAAAGAACTATTTAGAAGTAAAATTTCTTATTTAATTATATTGAAAATATCGGGTTATTACACATGTCTTATTTGAGGACAAATGAACAAAAGGTAAAAATGCAAAGTAATCCTGGTAATTAGGCTACCCTTATGGATTGATGACTTTGACATTTAGATGCATATAGTATGTATATGACTGTGGGCATGTGTGGTGCTGAATGGCCACCTAGTCAATCTATGTGCATGTGGATAGTCCTATATACAGAGGGGACTATGGCAAAAAAAATTCAAAATGTAGGCATTGAGTAGTTATGAATTTTTAACTCTACTGTAGACGTATGTTAAAGTAATGAATGCATGCATGTAGTGATAAAATGCACTTTGAAAAGAAAGCTCCAGGTTAAAAATTGCCACACCCTTTTTGAGGTTATTTGGAGAATTTTGTCCAGATATAATGGATCCATATCAACCGAGTAGTTCCCGCAGGACCACTTCTGGTGTACGGAGGAGGGCTTCTGAAGTGCCTCGACCCCGTTCTGTTAGACAACCTCGTCGTTTGGTGGAGGCGATGATACGTCTAGTTCGGGTTGATGTGTCAGACGACGAGGATGAGGATATTCTGATTGCGGACCCCGCTCGTGCTGCACATGTTCCCCGTAGGGATTTTCCAGGCATTCACGTGGCGAACCTAGAGCTTCTGGGTGATTTGAGTCGACATCTTTTAGTTTATATTCACGCAAACGAGGTATAAAGTTAGATCTTAATCTTCCTTCTTTCTTATTGATGAGGAGTATAGGATTTTGATGTTGATATGCATTTCATGTAGGTTCCCGGCTTTACACAGCCTCGAGGGAACTGGTTCAGCATTAACTCCATGTACCCGGCTCTACATCCTGACGATAGAGCGATCGTGCATGACTGGGGATTTGGGGCATTCTTTTCCATCCTTCCCCACCGTTGTCCCTGGGTTACCTTAGGGAATTGTCTGAGCACTGGTTTCACCAGACTCAGTCACTCCATTTGCTGGACTGTGAGGTGATGATGACACCGATGGATTGGCGGTTTATCACATGTATGGAGTTTGGAGGGGCACCAGTGCCTTGTACGACAGACATTACCCTGACTGCCGTCAGATCCTTTCTAGGAGATTCGGACGAGGCGATCAAGGGCAGGACTGTGTGTATAAGTCCTTTAAGCATAAATGCTATAACTGGGCTGTTGAGTGAGCCCATACCAGCTGATAATAGAGTCAGGGATCGCATTCTTTAGCGATTGTTCCTGATGATCATTAGGGGCTGCTTCATAGCTGATAACTCTTCTACGGTGTCATTCGCTTTAATCAGCACCACTCAGCATATGGACGGTATAGGAGAGTATAACTGGGGTTCCTACAGCTTTGCATATTTCCTCAGGGGCATGCGTATGCGTTCGCAGGGCTTGACCGAGGCTTGGTTAGGATTCTACACATTTATGATGGTGAGTGTTTCTCTTGTAATTTCCCATGTACAGGTTAAGAGTGTTAACTGACAGCAGATGTTTCCCTTTGAATTGACAGTTATGGGCCTATGAGAGGCTCAAATGCTTGCGTCCTTTGAGTGTGTTAGGATTGAATACTTATCCACGAGGACGGCTATGGCATCATTCCATACTGGTGGAGTTCCCTTTAGCTGAGGGTTTTATTCACTTACGCCTACAGCTGGAATTATTGAAAGCTGATACCATCACATGGATTCCCTATTCTGGGGAGCACTTGGCCAGTGGATTTGAGGATGGGTACCCGACTAGTGTCGAGTACGTGAATTCCACCCGTAGGGTTCCTCTCTTTACTGATGGAGGATGGGAGCTCTATTTAGGAGAGCGTGCTATTAGGAGCACCACAGGGGAGATTCATATACCAATCTTGCCTCCTACCAGGCGTTATTGGCCTGTGTTACAGTCACCCGTCATTGATATCCATTGTTGGGTGTTGACAGTTTTGCACTGTCAGAGGGTCCCTGCACTCAGGAGATATTCCAGTATTGGTGGTCCCCTCGTATAATTGGAGCCCAGACCCGTTCCACTCATTTCATGTGGTTCTAGGATCCGTCATGATAACGGATTGGCTAGCCTGTGTCCGAGATCCGACTCATTTGACATAGATTGATAGTTTGACCCAGCGACTAGACCGAGTACATTTCTTTATATGGAATTTGGGCAGAGATCCGGCAGAGGCATATACTTTTGATCCTTCCAGCTCCGGCGTTGGCCCCTCAGATGACCCATTTGTCTTTGCCGGTGCAGATCCTCCCTTGTATAGGCCTGATATCCCTGTTGATAGAGATCTAGTGACTCGGAAGGAGTTACATCAGGTGGACATGATTGATGATGTTGATATTGACACCATTGTCTTCTTCTGATATGTATTTTCATTATCTCTTTTGATAAGTCTCTATTAGATATTGGGTAGCTGTGCCCCATTCTCGCTATATCTTTTGATAGGCCTCTATTAGTAGTAGGGCTCCTGTGCCCCATTTCCCTATAATTTTTTTTAGTTGTATAGAGATGATGTATGTTGATGATGATGTACTTAGGAATGTATGTACTATTTTCCATCCCCTACATCATATTGCCATCTATTATCTGTAATGCATGTATCATGTTATGCATATGTCTGTATGTCCAGAGATATTCAGTATTGACCCCTGGATGGTCTTATGATATGGCCTACACAGATGTCTTCTTCGACAGTCAACCGCATAGATCACACCCTAGCAATGTTGATAGTTTCCCGTCTGAGGTCGTGGTATGATGGTATGTCACCTACAGATAGGGTGACTGTAGATCAGCTATTATAGCATTCTATGACATTTTTGATGTTTCAGGTTCCCACAGGCTTTGTAGAGGGTATGATGGAGCATTAGATACCGGAGAGATATGTTTTCCAGTTTAGTACCCAGGAGTTGACTCCTACATTGGAGGAGTGAGAGTGGTTAACGGCTTTGCCCATAGACAGACTTTGCGCTCGTATGGCTGTTAGAGATATTGTGATAACCCGAGAATTTTGAATATTTTTTAAAAACAATTTATTAATTGATTTAAGGTTCAAAATTAGAACATAAACAGAAAATAAGTGTATGCGTTTGATATTTTTAAGATAGAATTTTGAGGATTTCAAAATTCTGTGAATAATTTAGGTGAATTAGTCAGGATTAAGGGAATAAGCGTTTATGTTCTGTGTATATGCGTGCATGATGTGGTTAAAGGTTAAGGGTTGACCAGATAAACGATATTTATAACAAACGCTAAGTATGTATTAAGAACGTCAACGTTCGGTTAGAAAACCCTAGCGATTAACAAGAAACCCTAAAACCGGTTCTGTAAACCCTAATTTCAGTTTTGGGAATCCGAAACCCTAATTCGGAAATTTAAAACCCTAATCTGGGAACTTAAATGATTATTATATTGCTTAAGTGCTATTAATTATAATATTAATTAGGTTAAAGCTTAATAATTTAGCAAACCCTAATTTCAAAGTTTTAAAACCCTAATTATGGATTTGAAACCCTAAATTATAAATAAGGAAAAACCTAAGTGTTGATTTAATAATTTTAATGTTAATTAGGATACATTAATCCTAATTTTCAAGTTAAGTAATTAGGAAATCCCTAACCTAATTAGGAAACCTAATTTCTAATTTAGAAAATTAATTTTTCTTTTAGAAACTTTAATTCTGGGTTAAAAACCCTAATGACCGATTTTAACCCTAATGACCAATTATGACCCTAATTACTAAATTAGCGATTTTAATTAGGAAATGTTAATCCTAATTAGTAAAATTTAAGTTATAATTAGTAAATTTTAAAATAATTAGAAAATTCCAATTATAATTTAAAAATATTAATTTTTTATTTTGAAAACCGAAATTCGGAAATCTTAGAAATTAAATTTGTAAGTTAAGGGTTAAATCCTAAACCCTAAAATATTTCAAACCCTAAACCCTAACCCAAACCCTAAACCCTTGGGGGTTGGACAATGTCCATTATGCCATTAAAATAGAAGTCCAAATGACATTTTTGCCCTTATTGTATTATTAATAAGGTTGCTTATATATCTTGCCATATTGGGAGTGGGTGACCTAATATTGACCAGCCATGTGGATTATATCACAACAATCCAGCAGCTAGCTCACCATAATTCATTGTATTTGTATCAATTTATAAGATTAAAGTGAGAGAAAGCAACTCACTTTACTTTTCCAAATAACCAAGACCTTCTCTCTCTTCCAACTTTGAAATCTAGAGTGAGAGGGAGTGGGGAACAAAAACATTATCAGTTATTAGCTCTCCTTAAACAGATCATGAAGGCATAAATCAAAGATCATAGCCTAAAAGGTATAAAACCCTAAAATTTCAAAATTTGTGATCTTAAGTTAATGTTGTTGTTTGTTGTTTAGATATGTGCTAGAGGGTGTCACTTGATGATCTGGATGGTTAAAACCTAGATCCATATCATTTTGATGCTCGAATTTGATTATTTTTGAAATCTGGAAAAATATTGAAATAGGGCATGGCAGCTAGATGTCAGGGCTTCTAGATCTCTGGGTGTTAACTCTTTTATGTGTTTTAAGTTATAAACTTGTAGTATGTTGTAAGGGCTGTGATCTGGAACTTGAATCAAGCCCAGATCACGTGTTGATTAAAAGTTATAGGCAATCAAAGTCTGTTGACCGTTCACGGAGACTGAGTTTCTGGGCAACCTAGAAACACAGATCTCGTCTGACAACCATTTTGAAGCCTCTGATCTTGCTTTGGTTTGTTGTTTTGGCCATTTTGTTGGTTGGATATTGTAGGCAGGTATAAGGACTTCATAGTCATGCCTTTATATCACCAAAATCAGTAACATAATCATAGAAATCCTTGGTTAAAATAGCATTGACCATCACGCCGGATGAAGATTCTGGGTAACCCAGATCTTCATCAGCCAAGTTTTCTGTCAGAGTTTGACCATCCTTGATCTTACATATGTATTGATGTTATTATGTTATGATGCTATGTCAGTGTACCCTGTTATGTGGTCTACACCATGGAACCATTGTATTGCACAAATCAAACACAGAACTCAACTTATAAGAACCTAAAGTAGGTAACTAGCAGCTGTTCTTCATTTCTGGAAAACCTAGAAATGAAGAACAGTTACTGACAAGAATTTGGACGCTTAGATCTTGCATATTTGACATGTTTTAGCCATAAACCTTGCTGGAGATTATAATATTACAATAATACTACAATAATATTACACTAGACTTCCCAGAAACACAATGAACAAGAAATTAAAACCGGTCAAACCAAGCCCCCTTAGTTACTGACATGAACACTCAAGAACACCTATAGCGACGGTTCTGTCGTTTTAAGGCCCTTTAGTGACGGTTTTATTATTATTTATTTTCTAATTTTCCAGAAATTATTTAAAAATAGATAAAAATAGTTTTTAATTATTAAAAATACAAAATAAATTCCAAAAAATTATTTTAAAGTCTGAAAATTAGTTTTTAATTATTTTAAGTATATTTCATAAATATTTAATATTTTTGAAATATAAATGGTATTTAATTTATTTAATTATAATATTAAATAAATTATTTAGAAATAATTTTAATATATGAAAATCATGAAAAATAATATTAAGGTATAAGAAAATATTTAAAGTTATTTTCAGTGACTTTTAGTATTTTGTGATGAATTTCATTAATTAATTAATATTAATGATAATTAATTTATTTAATAACTATATTAAATAATTTGAGGAAAAATAGAATTTATGATTTATAAATCATATAAAAATGATTTAAGTGTTATAAAAATATTTTAAGTTATAAATTATAACTTTTGATATTTTGTCATGAAAATATTAATATTTTAATATTAATAGCAATTATCGGATAATGAATTTAAGTGTTTAAAAATCATATACATATGATTTTAAAGTATTAAAAATACTTTGATATATGATAAATATATTATAATATTATGTGATGATTTTTATAAATATTTGATAATAAATAAATATTAATGATAAAGGAATTATTTGGTATTTAATTTATATAAATACGATATTAATGATCAAAAATTTAATATAAATGATAATAATTATGTGAAAATTATTATGAGACTTACGAAAAATATTTTGACTTTTAATAAATTATCTTAGATAATGGTTAAGTGTTTAAGTAGAGTTTAATTAAACTTGAACTCGAAATTTTGTCCGACTAGACCGTCGGAATGTTAATTTTGTGTCTGGTTCAACTCAAACTGCAATAGTTTAACTTGCTTATTTGTGTTATAGACTGATATGATTATGTGTTATGTGTTTAGGTTATTCTATGTATATCTATATATATAATAGTATTATATTGTGATGATATTATTCTAATATTGGAGATCTATATTACTAATATTAGGTATTCAGATAAAGCGTTATAAATTGTGTAGCGGTAATCAACGATTCATGGAAGTTTATTTTTACTTAACTCTACTAAGAGTGTTTCATTCGGATAAGCTTATGGTTAATCATTGCTGGTTTCCATGAATTGTATTTTGTACATATTGCATGTATAAGTCAGGTATGAAAGGCTGATCACCTTCATTACTAGTTGGTTCAGATATATTTGTTCATGTTTAATACTTGTTCAGTCATAAATTTATTCCTGCTAGTTCACAATTATATTGTTGAATTATAGCCAGCTAATTATTCAAATCATTTTAATCATGATATATCGTTATATTATTGAACTTAAACTTGCTAGGCAATCTTATGCTCACCCTTGCTATATCATGATAAATATTGCATATTAAGACGAACGCGTCGGATACAGGAAAGGTTAAAGACAGTTCCAGCTAAAGTTAAATTACGCGATTAGTTTTGTAATAGTGTAGTTTGATAATAATGTTATATGTTAGATAGTTATGAATTGTGTATTAAGTTAAGGTTACTCGACCTTGGGGAAAAGTGTGTAAGTTATTGTATAAACAATTTATGTTTATATCTTTCGCAAAAATAGTAATAGTTGTATAGAATGATCGAACTGGATCCGCGATGATTCATGACCTTGGATTCGGGGCCGTCACAGATATGCGCCGACAGTTTATGCCCCTCACCGGGTTACAACGTAGAGTAGTAGAGGAATGAGATTACATTCGGTCATGTATTATCCCAGAATTTCCTGATAGATAGGTTTGGCTCATGGGACAGCTACGCACAACATTCTAGGGATTTCACCACAATAGAGGATCAGTGGCGTTTGGCTAGAGTGGATGTATTTGTGATGTTCATAGTGCTGTATGTGTACATGCCATGGTATATGGATGAGCTTGACATCAGTGTCATCATGGCAGTTAGAGCTCTCAGGGAGGGTTGTGAGACCCCAGATTTTATGAATAAATATTTAATTTTCTCAAAATAAATTTTTAAATATTATGGTGTGGATTTGATATAATGTTATAGTTGTGGTTTATATTTATAAATTTTGAAAAGTAAACTAAGTTGTTATATAATATTCGATTGGTCAGGAAATAGTTTTTTTGTCAGGGAATATCCGTACGACAGTACAATCATTGGTGGTCCCCGCAATGGAATTATTGTTGGATTGAGAAAACGACAAAAAATACTTTATAAAAATAAGGACGGAAGTTTTACCGTTAACTGTTGAAACACCCGGTGTTAAAAGTACAGTAATACGCGTGGTTGCATAGTAGCACACGGTATTGATTATTGATGCTTACGTGAGAAGTCACTCCGTTATACACAATTATTGCTACAGTAATTGCTGCATCATATCTTTCATATTATTGATTCAAATATTGTTACAGTATCATCTGCATAATATGATATATTATTAAGTCAATAATTGAGATGATAAAGTTATTCATATTATTAAATTGCAATATTTACAATGTCTAGAAGTTCTGTCAAGGAGAGGTTTGGTCACCTAATTGCGCGCCAATAGGGAGAAATCCTTATTGGAAAGCCCCCTCTTTCTTGGGAACGACCTAGTTGATAATTTTTGTGAGTTATAATATTAATGATGAATGTTATTAAAATTGAAGTTGTGTTCGGAGTTGAATTTGGAGACGCAGACATGATATTTGAGTCCGGAACGATGAAATTAGTAAAAATAGTCTATAAACATAAAATTTTTCGGGATTCACTATTTGGTCAAAAAAGTCAACAATTGACTTTTTCGGGAAAAGTCAAACTTCGAAATTTCAAAATTTATATTGTTGATAAAAATAGTTTCATTATGTTGGAATTGTTTGTGTTAGGGAAAATCGACAGCTATTTCGATGATAATTGATGTCTGGGGTTATATTGATAAATCGTGTAATTTATCGGATAAATGAGCAATTAATTGCTACTAATTCACATGCTTATGTAACTATTTGTTCACATGTGTATACTATTGAATCACATTCTTGTACTATTAGGGGAGTTGGTGTAAAATTGATAATACTTGCATTACTAAGTTAAAAATGGAGGTAAAGATGGAGGTACTATACTGTAATTATTTTTATCACATGATTAGAACTATTGAGTCACATGATTTACTATTGATTCACATTATTTACTATTAGGGGAGTTGGTGAAAGTTTGATAATACTTGCAGGACTAAATTAAAAATGAAGAAAAAGAGGAAGGTGTTATACTGTAATATTTTGAGCCCCAAAACGTACAATTATCGAAACTATATTTTCCTATAAATAGAAGCTCATTCTTCTTTCATTTCTCACAAATTCACAAAAGCTTTAGAGCAATTATTATAGAGAGAAATTATAGAGAGAAAAAAGAAGAGAAGTCTGCTACCTCACTATTCCTGTATCCAGTTTTTTTTAAAGTAGGGAATACTATTTGTTGTACTCGTAAAGGATACTCCTTATTTCTTATTTATGAAGAGAATTTCTGTTATTCCATTCTTTATTATTCTGTTGGAATAACCTGTATACGCGGGCTACCCTATACTTGGTGAAATTCTTCTTTATTCCATTCTTTATTATTATTTTGGAATAACCTGTCTATGCAAAGTACTGCATACATGGTGAAATTCTTCTAATATTCCATTCTTTATTATTCTGTTAGAATATTCTGTCTCTGCGTTTTACGCCGGACCTGGTTCCGTTATTTATTATTCTGTTGGAATATCATGTCTGTGCGTTTTACGCTGAACCTGGTTCCGTTATTTATTATTCTGTTGGAATATCCTGTCGGTACATTTTACGCTGGACCTGGTTCCGTTATTTATTATTCTGTTGGAATATCCTGTCGGTGCGTTTTACGCCGGACCTGGTTCAATTCTTTATTATTCTGTTGAAATATCCCGTCTATGCGTTTTACGCCAGACCTAGTTCCGTTATTTATTATTCTGTTGGAATAACCTGCCTGTGCAGTCTATCGCATGCATGGTGATTTCTTTTGTTATTCCATTCGTTATTATACTCATTTGGTTAAAACTTTGACTTCTATACTCCATGAAATTAGTGGAATATCTTTGATATTTGCGCTTCATCCAGTATATTTTCATGGAAATATTCTTCTAAGCATTCTTGAATTTTACTATACAAAGTAGTATCATGTTGACAATTTGGACGTTATCAGTTCCTAGATAAATTAATTCTTGAACTTGTTTTATTGAATTCTTATATCATTATAATCATCCTCATGTTTATATTTTGTTGAAAGTCATCTATGGCCTGTAGTGCATAGATGGACTTGGTATCATTATGACCAGGGATTATTCGTTATAATAATAACCGTAATGTTACAAATGATGTGAAAAAAGTCCTCATTGGCCCGTAGTGCATTGATGGACAGTTTTTGGTATGATTATGGCTATGGATTCTCTTTGGCTGTAGTGCAAAGATGAATTGTTTTATGGCATGATCAGGACCGTTGATGAAAATATGATTATCTTTAACCGTAGTGCATGGATAATTCGTGGTCGTGATACTAAAGAATATCCTTGGCCGTAGTGCAGGGGTGATTCGATTATGTGGATTATTTATTAAGCTGAGTCCCAGCGATAAAAATGATAAAAAATCTTTTAAATCATAGAAGATGGTAGATTTTATTCCCTACTTGACTCTTCTAATGGATTGCTTGTTCCGCTGCAGTTAAACTTGATGTTTGTTATATTTTATCAGTTTAACACTGTTGAAGGCTATCGATAAATTATTCTGCATTATCTTAGTCATAATATTTCTTACTGGGCTAGTTGAGCTCACCCTTTCTTTCACTGTTCTCTTCAGGAAATGAGAACGTAGCTGGGACAAGTCGGGGAACGGAGTGACGGTCCAGATGATAGCATTAGTAGTCCTCACTATTCTGTTAAATAGTGTGACAATAAATGTAACGAGGACTAAATTTGAGTTTGTATACTGTCTATGAGGACTTCATTGAGAATGGATATTGTCTAGAAGGCAGTATTCTTGTTTAAACCTCAGTTTATGTATTGTCGTACATTACACGACGGTTGTATAATTAAAGATTGTATTTGTATTCTGTACCATGTATTTGGCGACTCAGAATAGGTGATGTATACCTATTTTTGGGGCATCACAGTTGGTATCAAAGCTTAGGGATATGATCCCTGGCTAAGATGTGAGACTAGAACTAGGAGGGGAGAGACGGGGAATTCCTTCGCTAGTATGACCTACCTAAAGTTATTTGATATTTAATTGGTCGGTCAGAATATAGGGATAATATGTGATGTTAATTAACCCTTGTTTTGTGGTAGTATTTTAAAATGACATCCAAGAATGTTGAGAATAACAATGGAGCACAAGATACCGTTGAGTCTCCACAGATCAATAATCAGTACAATGTGCAACAGGATGGCGATAATCCTCCTATAAACAAGAACACTGATCAATTGACGTACGACGGTACGTTTAAGAGCTTTTTAGAATTCATGTAACATCAGGCGAAGACGGCTCCTTTACATAATGTAGGAGGAAACAGTGGAAACCCACGGTTGGTCACCGCTAAGCAATTCAAGGAGCTGGGACCACCGGAGTTTTTGGGAAAGCCAGAACCACTTAAGGCAGAGACGTGGTTAAAGCAGATCACCAAGATATTTGATGTCTTGAGATGCTCCGAGGAGAAAAAGGTTCCTTTTGCCACCTTTATGTTGCGTGAAGAGGTAGATCAATAGTGCGAATCTGTAAAACGTACCCAGCCTGACTTACTCAAGATGTCTTGGGAGAAGTTCCAAGAGCTGTTCAACGACAAGTACTTTCCAAAAAGTATTTATCACATGAAGGAGGAGGAGTTTATCAAGTTGGAATAAAATAATATGACCGTATCGCAATACGAGTCTAAATTTGCGGAGTTATCCCGGTTTGCATCCCATTTGGTCGATAATGAGGAGCGAATGATGCGAATGTTTTTAAGAGGTTTGAAGCCGGAGATACGCCAATATCTTATTTCACATAAACTGTGTTTGTATTCAGATGTAGTAAATAAGGCTCAGTTAGTGGAGCGCAATAACGAGTCAACGCAACCAAAAGAGAGCAGCCGACAAAATGATAATACCAGTGATAACAGTCATCAAAGCGGTGACAATAAGCATATTGGGAATCAATATGCTAGAAATGGTAACCATTTCGGTGGTAATCATGGTCAAAACAATAGGAATGGACATTTTAAGAAGAGGAGATTTCACAATGATGGAAAGACGTCAGCACTAGCACCCGTTGTTAAGGAATGAGAACGACCACCTATCATATGCTTCGAATACGAAGGGGAGGGAAACATCAGTCCAAACTACGCGATGCCGTCCAAAGCATGTTATAATTGTGGAAGAGAAGGTCACTTAGCCAGATTTTGTCGTTCACCGAAGACAAGTTCAGCTAGGATGGAGGCACCAAAGACCGTCCCAGAAAAGTCAAAGCCGGTAGTTTAAGAGAGAACATTTTTTTTCGTGACAAGGAACCTGAATAAAATTATCACGGGTATGTTAGTCATAAACTCTTGTGAAGTCTATACCGTGTTAGATACCAGTTCTACTCACTCTTTTATTTCACCTAGTTGTGTTCAATGTTTGAATTTAACTCCAGAGAAGTTAGATTTTGATTTATCTGTTGAAACTCAGTTGGGAGAAACCTTCATTACCTCCACTATTTATAAATCTTGTTCATATCAACACTTTCACGTTACCTGTCGATCGTATCTCTTCGAAAATATTTTCCTTTGATGTGATTTTAGGAATTGATTGGTTAACTACTCAGCATGCTTTTCGTCAGGTTGTTAGCATTCAAATTCCTAACCAACCTGTTATGCGAATTCAAGCAACCAAATCACTAAAGTCAATCATGGTCATATCAAGCCATAAGTAAAGAGCCCCTTTCATTTTTGACTTCCTTATGTGGAATGTACCAAAGCCAGACAATCTGTAGGCGACGCTGTGAATGACGATGACAAGTTGATAGGTATCAATTTGACATGTTACCCAAGTCTTGGATGAGATTCACAGTTTTGAATGATATTTCTATTATTAATAAATTTCCTGACGTATTCTTGAAGTCTTCTTAGCCTACCCCTAGACCGTCAAATCGAATTTTGTATTGACCTCAGTACAAAACCCATTTCTTAAACCCTCAAATATTTCTTTACTTAAAATGAACGTAACATGCGCCAAAGACGTTGGCTCGAGCTGTTGAAGATTACGATCGTACCATTCAATACCATCATGGAAAAGCGAACGTGGTAGCTGACGCATTGAGTAGAAGATCGTATGCGTTTTCGAGTGCGATGTTGTTAACACAAAGGCCCATTTCCTATGACTTACAAATGATGAAGATAGAGTTAAAGACTCTAGGAACCCAAGTGAAGATAATGAATATACGAGTAGAATCGACTTTAATCGATAAAGTTAAAGTCGCTCAAGCTACACACCCAGAGCTGATAAATGTGAAGAAGAAGGTTCAAGAGGGCGTTATTCTAGAAGCAAGAATCGACGAAGAGAGGAAATCTCAACCCTCGATTTAATTGGTACCCATTTGAAATCCTCGATGAAGTAGGAACTGTGGCCTATAGACTCATTTTATTGCCAAGTATGTTGCATGCTCATAACATTTTTAACGTATCGATGTTACGTAAATATGTGGACGACCCGAACCAAATTATTAATTTAGAACCGGACGAGATAACGACTGATTTAACGTTTGAGGAAATACGTGTTAAAATCTTGGATAAGAAGAATCGTATTCAACACTCAAAGGTTATATCTCAAGAGTTAGAATTTGAAATGAAGTCAAGGTATCCTCACCTGTTCAGCATACCAAGTACGTACGTAAATTTTGAGGGCTAAAAATTTTATAAGGAGGGGAGATTGTGAGACCCCAGATTTTATGAATAAATATTTAATTTTCTCAAAATAATTTTTTAAATATTATGGTATGGATTTGATATAATGTTATAGTTGTGGGTTATATTTATAAATTTTGCAAAGTACACAAGTTGTTATATAATATTCGATTGGTCGGGGAATATTCTTTTTGTCGGGGAATATCCGTACGACGGTATAATCATTGGTGGACCCCGCAACGGAATTATTGTCGAATTGAGAAAACGACAAAAAATACTTTATGAAAATAATGGCGGAAGTTTTACCGTTAACTGTTGAAACACCCAGTGTTAAAAGTATAGTAATACGCATGGTTGTATAGTAGTACACGATATTGATTATTGATGCTTACGTGAGAAGTCACTCCGTTATACTCAATTATTGCTATAGTAATTGCTGCATCATATCTTTCATATTATTGATTCAATTATTGTTACAGTATCATCTGCATAATATGATATATTATTAAGTAAATAATTGAGATGACAAAGTTATTCATATTATTAAATTTCAATATTTACAATGTCTAGAAGTTCTGTCAAGGAGAGGTTTGGTCACCTAATTGCGCGCCAATAAGGAGAAATCCTTATTAAAAAGCCCCCTCTTTCCTGGGAACGAGCTGGTTGATAAATATTTTGAGTTATAATATTAATGATGAATGTTATTAAAATTGAAGTTGTGTTTGGAATTGAATTTGGAGACGCAGACGTGATATTTGAGTTCGGAATGATGAAATTAGTAAAAATAGTCTATAAACACAACTTTTCGGGATTCACTCTTTGGTCAAAAAAGTCAACAGTTTGACTTTTTTGGGAAAAGTCAAGCTTGGAAATTTTAAAATTTATATTGTTGATAAAAATAGTTTTATTATGTTGGAATTGTTTGTGTTAGTGAAAATCGACATCTGTTCCGATAATAATTGATGTTTAGGGGTTATATTGATAAATCGGGTAATTTATCGGATAAATGAGCAATTAATTGCTACTAATTCACATGCTTATATAACTATTTGTTCACATGTGTGTACTATTGAATCACATTCTTGTACTATTAGGGGAGTTGGTGTAAAATTGATAATACTTTCATGACTAAGTTAAAAATGGAGGTATAGATGGAGGTACTATACTGTAATTATTTTTATCACATGATTAGAACTATTGAGTCACATGATTTACTATTGATTCACATTATTTACTATTAGGGGAGTTGGTGCAAGTTTGATAATACTTGCAGGACTAAATTTAAAATGAAGAAAAAGAGGAAGGTATTATTCTGTAATATTTCGAACCCCAAAACGTGCAATTATCGAAACTATATTTTTCTATAAATAGAAGCTCATTCTTCCTTCATTTCTCACCAATTCACAAAAACTTTAGAGCAATTATTATAGAGAGAAATAAGAAGAGAAGTCTGTTACCTAACTATTCCAGTATCCAGTTTTTTTTAAGGTAGGGAATATTATTTGTTGTACTCGTAAGGGGTACTCCTTTCTTATTTATGAAGAGAATTTCTGTTATTCCATTATTTATTATTCTGTTGAAATAACCTGTATACGTGGGCTACCCTATACTTGGTGAAACTTTTCCTTATTCCATTCTTTATTATTATGTTGGAATAACCTGTCTATGCAAAGTACTGCATACATGGTAAAATTCTTCTAATATTCCATTCTTTATTATTCTGTTGGAATATCTTGTCTGTGCATTTTACGCCGGGCCTGGTTCCGTTATTTATTATTCTGTTGGAATATCCTGTCTGTGCGTTTTACGCCAGACCTGGTTCCGTTATTTATTATTCTGTTGGAATATCCTGTCTGTGCGTTTTACGCCGGACCTGGTTCCGTTATTTATTATTCTGTTGGAATATCCTGTCGGTGCGTTTTACGCTGGACTTTGTTTCATTCTTTATTATTCTGTTGGAATATCTTGTTTGTGCATTTTACACCGGACCTGATTCCGTTATTTATTATTCTGTTGGAATAACCTGCCTGTGCAGTCTATAACATGCATGGTGATTTCTTTTGTTATTCCATTCTTTATTATACTCAGTTGGTTAAAACTTTGACTTCTATACTCCATGAAATTAGTGGAATACCCTTGATATTTGCGCTTCATCCAATATCTTTTCATGGAAATATTCTTCTGAGCATTCTTTAATTTTACTCTACAAAGCAGTATCATGTTGACAATTTGGACGTTATCAGTTCCTAAATAAATTAATTCTTGAACATGTTTTATTGAATTCTTATATCATTGTAATTATCCTCATATTTATATTTTGTTGAAAGTCATCTGTGGCCTGTAGTGCATAGATGGACTTGGTATGATTATGACCAAGGATTATTCAGTATAATCGTAACCGTAATGTTACAAATGATGTGGAAAAAGTCCTCATTGGCCCGTAGTGCATTGATGGACAATTTTTGGTGTGATTATGGCTATGGATTCTCTTTGCCCGTAGTGCAAAGATGAATTATTTTATTGCATGATCAGGACCGTTGATGAAAACATGATTATCTTTAGCCGTAGTGCATGGATAATTTGTGGTCGTGATACTAAAGAATATCCTTGGCCGTAGTGCAGGGGTGATTCGATGACGTGAATTATTTATTAAGCTGAGTCCCAGCGATACAAATGATGAAAAACCTTTTAAATCATATAAGATAGTAGATTTTATTCCCTACTTGACTCTTCTAATGGATTGCTTGTTCCACGGCAGTTAAACTTGATGTTTGTTATATTTTATCAGTTTAACACTATTGAAGGCTAACGATAAATTATTCTGTATTATCTTAGTCATAATATTTCTTACTGGGCTAGTTAAGCTCAACCTTTCTTTCACTGTTCTCTTCAGAAAATGAGAACGTAGATGGGACAAGTCGGGGAACGGAGTGACGGTCAAGATGATAGCATTAGTAGTCCTCATTATTCTGTTAAATAGTGTGACAATAAATGTAACGAGGACTGAATTTGAGTTTGTATACTGTCTATGAGGACTTCATTGAGAATGGATATTGTCTAGAAGGCAGTATTCTTGTTTAAACCTCAGTTTATGTATTGTTGTACATTACACGACGGTTGTATAATTAAAGATTGTATTTGTATTCTGTACCATGTATTTGGCGACTCAGAATAGGTGATGTATACCTATTTTTGGGGCATCACAGTTGGTATCAAAGCTTAGGAATATGATCCCTGGCTAAGATGTGAGACTAGAACTAGGAGGGGAGAGACGGGGAATTTCTTCGCTAGTATGACCTACCTAAGTTTATTTGATATTTAATTGGTCGGTCAGAGTATAGGGATAATATGTGATGTTAATTAATCCTTGTTTTGTGGCAGTTTTTGAAAATGACATCCGAGAATGTTGAGAATAAAAATGGAGCATTGGAGACCGTTGAGTCTCCATAGATCAATAATCAGGACAATGTGGAACAGGATGTCAATAATCCTCCTGTAAATAACAACACTGATCAATTGACGTACGACAGTACGTTTAAGAGCTTTTTAGAATATCATGCAACATCAGGCGAAGACGGCTCTTTTTCATAATGTAGGAGGAAACAATGGCAACCCACAGTTGGTCACCGCTAAGCAATTCAAGGAGCTGGGACCACCGGAGTTTTTGGGAAAGCCAGAACTACTTAAGGCAGAGATGTGGTTAAAGCAGATCACCAAGATATTTGATGTCTTGGGATGCTCCGAGGAGCGAAAGGTTCCTTTTTCCACCTTTATGTTGCGTGAAGAGGCAGATCACTAGTGGGAATCTGTAAAACGTACCCAGCCTGACGCACTCAAGATGTGTTGGGAGAAGTTCCAAGAGCTGTTCAACGACAAGTACTTTCCTGAAATATTCATCACATGAAGGAGGTGGAGTTTATCAAGTTGGAACAAAACAATATGACGGTGTCGTAATACGAAGCTAAATTTGCAGAGTTATCCCGGTTTGCATCCCATTTGGTCGATAATGAGGAGTGAATGAAGCTAATGTTTTTAAGAGGTTTGAAGCTGGAGATACGCCAATATCTTATTTCTCATAAACTGTGTTTGTATTCAGATGTTGTAAATAGGGCTCAGTTAGTGGATCACGATAACGAGTCAACGCAACCAAAAGAGAGCAGCCGACAAAATGATAATAACGGTGATAACAGTCATCAAAGCGGTGACAATGAGCATAGAGGGAATCAACATGCTAGAAATGGTAGCCACTTCGGTGGTAATCATGGTCAAACAATAAGAATGGACATTTCAAGAAGAGGAGATTCAACAATGATGGAAAGAAGTTAGCACCAGCACCCGTTGTTAAGGAAGGAGAACGACCACCTATCATATGCTTCAAATGCGGAGGGGAGGGACACATCAGTCCAAACTGCGCGATTCCGTCCAAAGCATGTTATAATTGTGGAAGAGAAGGTCACTTAGCCCAATTTTGTTGTTCACCGAAGACAAGTTCAGCTAGGATGGAGGCACCAAAGGCCGTCCCAGAAAAGGTAAAGCCGGTAGTTTAAGAGAGAACATTTTTTTTCGTGACAAGGAACCTGAATAAAATTATCACGGGTATGTTAGTCATAAACTCTTGTGAAGTCTATACCGTGTGAGATACCGGTTCTACTCACTCTTTTATTTCACCTAGTTGTGTTCAATGTTTGAATTTAACTTTGGAGAAGTTAGATTTTGATTTATCTGTTGAAACTTAGTTGAGAGAAACCTTCATTACCTCCACTATTTATAAATCTTGTTCAAATAAACACTTTCACGTTACCTGTCCATTGTATCTTTTTGAAAATACTTGCCTTTGATGTGATTTTAGGAATCGATTGGTTAACTACTCATCATGATTTTCGTCAGGTTGTTAGCTTTCATATTTTTAACTAACCTGTTATGCGAATTCAAGCAACCAAATCACTAAAGTCAATCATGGTCATATCAAGCCATAAGTAAAGAGCCCCGGTCCTTTCGTTGTTGACTTCCTTATGTGGAATGCACCAAAGCTAGACTTTCTGTAGGCGACACTGTGAATGACGATGGCAAGTTGATAGGTATCAATGTGACGTGTTACCCAAGTCTTGGATGAGAGTCACAGTTTTGAATGATATTTTTATTGTTAATAAATTTCCTGACGTATTCTTGAAGTCTTCTTAGCCTACCCCTAGACCGTGAAATCGAATTTTGTATTGACCTCAGTACAAAACCCATTTCTTAAACCCTCAAATATTTCTTTACTTAAAATGAACGTAACAGTGCGCCAAAGACATTGGCTCGAGTTGTTGAAGATTACGATCGTACCATTCACTTACGAACGTAACATGAGCCAAAGACGTTTAGCATCCTATCGTGCACAGGGCTCAACTCACCATATAGCTTTATTACTCACGCTCCGGGCATGGATTATCTCCCTCTGCCTGGTTTGAGGTGCATGACTACCTACCACCCACTGGCCGTGATGTCACAGTTTGACCAGTTCCTGGACTTCATTCCTATTGAGGGGGCATTAGGTCAGTATTTAACTTCCTGCCATCTATCAGCAGAGGACCGATCCCGGGTGTATGCATGTTAGAATCAGCGTAAGATAGATAATTTTTCTGTTAGCCATCCTGGTTGTTCACCAGAGTATTCTGCGTGGATGGAGATAGAGACTTCATCGGCTGTGGTAGTAACCACTTTGTCGGTTATTGATTCAGATTGTGTAGAGCTCATGGAGGACATTGATTCACACACCGAGGAGGTGCCATCTACTTGGTTGTCAGTAGCTCTATTAGATTCTCCCAGTACTAGCACTGTTGTGATCCGGCATTCAGCACAGTATTTTGAGGAGAGTCTCCATCTGATGACCTTCGAGAGAGATCAGACTAGAGCCTTGATGTTGACAGCTCTTGATGGGAGAGACACCGCTCTATTAGAGAGAGATGAGGCATTAGCTCATAAAGATGCCTATGCTATTGAGCGGGATGAGGCCAGATCAGCCAGAGATGCCGTGATTGTTGAGAGGCATAGCGCCATATCTGCCAGAGATGTAGCCATCACAGATAGCACCATAGTGAAGTCCCTTACTACTAGCATGATTGCAGAGATGAGCACGTACATTGATGAACATAGAGTCGCCATGCCGATGGTCGTAGATCTGTTAGCTCGTGTGGATACCTTTGTAAAGGAGACTAGAGCGTTACCTCCTTCTTCTGAGAGGGATGCAATGTTGGGCTTGATAGCTCGCATAAACACTAATTTGTAGATGGGCTTGTATTTTTTTGCACAGATTAGCTTAGCCATTTTGTCATGTATAGTTCATATTGTATATATCAAACATCATTATATATAGCAGGGAAATATATTTTTGATCACTTCCCTTTTAGTTATGCCTGGATACTTACTTGATATTTTGCCTACTTCTTCAGGGCTTGTGATCTTGATGTATTCTGAATTCATCCTTGATAGGTGGACATTAAAATGTCTCAGAATCTGTCAGAATGGATCACGGATATGTATGTATTCCCTACCATCTTTTTGGTGTCTTGGGACTGGTTTCTGTATATTGATGTGGAGAGGAGTGTGGCTTTCCTCTCTGAGGTTG
This sequence comes from Panax japonicus, assembly GCA_020205505.1. NCBI lineage: Eukaryota > Viridiplantae > Streptophyta > Magnoliopsida > Apiales > Araliaceae > Panax > Panax japonicus. The sequence continues at coordinate 17,467,295 of CM035104.1, forward strand.
ACCACAACTCAGATGGTCGCCAGTACTCCTATTTAGGAGGGGCCTCGTTAATTCCATCTCTTATGGATTTGTATTGCTCTTTGAGGCATAATCACAACTTAGATGGTCGCCGAATCTCCCGTTTATATGGGGAGGTCAGGTAATTCCATCCCTCTGGTCTGAAGCTGATGAAATGTAGTGGATTGAAGGATGATCCCAGTACCAGATGACAAGTCTTTGTGTTTTGGTAGGGGGTGAGACCGAACCATAAATGGCTGCCTATATACTCCTATTGAAGAGGAGATCAGGTCTGCGTAGTTCAAACCTGGTGTAAAAGGTTCAACGCTGTATGTGGAAAAAATAGTGTAGGAATGTTTTTGTTGTTTTTGTAATGAGAAGGGTGTAGAAATGTTTTTGTTGTTTTTATTTTATTGCGACAGGGCCATATAAAATATGGTTGCCTATATACTCCCATATATCGGGGAGATCAGGTTGATCCCATGTTCAGGATAAACTACGGGGGAGAAAGTTTGATCCCATGTTCAGGACAAACTGCGGGTGTAGAAAAGTTTGATCCCATGATTAGGGCAAACTGCGAGTGTAGAAAAGTTTGATCCCATGTCCAGGACAAACTGCAGGTGTGAAAGGTTCAATCCCTAGTGAGATAACCAAAATTGTGTAAGATAGGTAATGAATTGAAACCAGGTTGCTAGCTTGAAAAGTATATTTTTCCCTGATGGGGCAGATGGGTAAAAAGGAGAGATTGTGTGTGGTAAGGGTTAAAGAACCGGAATAACTGGTTATCTGATGATCCAAAACCAGGATGTTTGCTTGATGGTAACCTCAGACATAGTATCTTTTCACGGTGTCTGAATTGATGAGTTGCGGAAATTCATCGCCGTCCATTTCCTGTAATCTGAGAGCGCCTCCTGTCAATACCTTCTTGACAAAAAATGTGCCTTCCCAGTTTGGAGTGAATTTTCCCTTGCACTGATCTTGGTTGTCAATGATCTTTTTTAAAACCAAGTCATGTTGTTTAAACTATCGTAGCCGGACTTTTCTATTATAGGATCTGGCGATCCTTTACTGATATAACTGACCATAGAAGATAGATGTGGTTCGCCTTTTGTCTATTAGAGACAATTGGTGATACCTATCTTGTACCCATTGGTCTTAAGCCAACTGAGCGTCTATCAACACTCTAAGAGATATCATTTCCACCTCTATGGGTAGGACTGCTTCCATCCCATATATTAATGAGTAGGGGGTTGCCCCAGTAGAAGTTCGCATAGATGTTCTGTAGGCTAACAGAGTAAGAGGCAACAAGTCAGGCCATCCTTTATGATCGGCGGACATCTTTTGCATGATCTTCTTTATGTTTTTGTTAGCCACTTTAATAACACCATTCATTTTTGGACGGTAGATGACGGAGTTAAGGTGTTTAATGTGGAATTTACTGCATAACTCCTCCATCATTTTTTTATTGAGGTTCTTAGCATTGTCTAACACAATGACCTCTGATTGTCCATATTGACATATGACATTATTTTTGATGAAAGCAATGATGACTTCTTTGGTAACCCTGGGGAAGGAGGCTTCTTCTACCCATTTGGTGAAGTAATCGATCATGATGAATATAAAGTTATGCCCATTACTGGCTTTGGGCTCGATGGGCCCAATCACGTCCATTCCCCACATTGAGAAGGACCAGGGTGAACTCATATTGTGGAGTTCCCTCGGAGGGGCGTGGATGGCATTTCCATAAATTTGGCATTGGTAGCACCTCTTGACGTGATCATCACAATCAGCCTTGAGGGTAAGCCAATAATGTCCTGTTCTGAGGATCTTCTTAACAAGTAGGGGCCCGCTCATATGTGGGCCACATACTCCACCATGTTCCTCATTCATGAGCCTCTGAGCTTGGTCTTTGTCAAGACATCTGAGGAGACCTAGTCATGCATCTCTTTTGTAGAGTGCATCTCTGCTCAAGTAGAATTTCATAGCAAGCAAATGGAATCGCCTTTTCTCAATCGGGCTCGCCTCAGCAGGTGTAGATCCATCTCGTAAGTACTCCTTGATGTGCTGATACTGTGACACCCCCAAATCCTGGTACCTCATTACCTCAAGATTTGGTGTTCACTTAATCAAAACAATTATATCTAACTACCCAATCATAATAAAATTGAATAATAAAAACCTGCCCATACAAGATTACATTTAAATAAAAATCTCATAGGTTATCTAACCTTTAATTACAATCATTCAAATGCGGAAATTAAATTATTACATCACATCATTAATAAAAGTCTATTATCATAACGATAAAATAAAATTACAAGTCTTCATTACTTGTACATTTTTCCCTTTTCTTTCCTAGTTGTAGGTTCATTTACTATCTCAACCTTAGCTGCAATATGTGTATTAATATGTAAGAATGAGCAAACAAAGCTCACTTGAAATAAGAATGAATAACTTTACAATTTTACAACATTTTCCATATATAGACTCAATAGAACTGAATGATATGTTCTATTAACATTCTGAAACATACTATTAAGGGTCTAATGACCACGAACCATGTCTACAGTTATAAGTAATCTTTCAACTTTAACTTTAACAGTTATATGACTATAAGGACTCCACGTACTTAGGGGGATCAGCCCTTCGTACAATGTATTGGGCACAACCATTTCAACGCTAAGTGTAAACCTCTAATAAAAGAGTTGTTCATCTCAGTATTTAGAATACAAGTCCACACCAAAGTAGGTTTGGTTTGGATACATTACAAGGTAATTTAAAATTCAATGGTCATCATAATTGATTGATTTAAGGTTCAATATTAGGACCTAGACAGGAAATAAGTGTATGGAATTGGCAGTTATGTAATGAAATTCCAAGAATTTCAAAAGTTTTGGACAAGACTTGAATTATGTGATAGACTGTAAGTGATAGTCTAGTAATGAGGTATAAGATTATGGTAGATTTAAAATTCTTTTGAAGAATTATCAAGGATAAGTATCGAAGTGAATACTAGTCGGTATATTTGATTACATATGTGAACCGTAATGATTTAAGATCAAGGATTGATCAGATAAGTTATAACTTTAGCAAACCCTAAAGTTATGTTAATCATATGTTTATTAAGCTAGAAAAATCTAACGAACTGTTAGAAACGTTAGTACGCTCAGAAACTTTAATTTTAGTTTCGAAAATCCAAAACCCTAATTCGGATATTTAAAACCCTAATTTGGGAATTTAAAAGCTAAGTGTTAAAAGCTTAAATGTTAATATGTGGGAGAATAATAGTATTTAATTATATACTAATTTTAAGAGATTTATTTTATATATATCTCAAATGATTAATTTTATAACCTATTTATAGCAAGTCTAATTGGGTTAAGGAAATGAATGGGCATGTGAGTAAGGATTTAAGTTATAATTGAGGAAATGAAAACCATGATTAAATAATTAGAGAATGGAATAGAATTAAAGTATTGGACTATGTATATTTTATAGCCCAAGAGTTGACCCAATTTATTTGGTGGAGGAGCCCAAGTTATTTTTAATTAGTAAACTTAGCTAATTAATTTCAAGCCCAAAAGATGGAAGTGGTAGCCCAACTTTTAACCCAATTGTGGACGGACACTTTAGATTTTGGTACACTAGATATTACATTAAAAAGTGAAGCAAGACTTGGAGATTAAAAAAAAAGCCAAGTGGTCGGTCATGATAGAAAAGAGAGAAGGGGAGATGAATGTGGTGTATTTACTTTAGTTGGTGACCAACTTTCCACTAACTCATCTTATGTGTCATTTTTTAGTTTGTCCAACATGTTTGTTCTAGTTTACAAGCAATTCCTTGGCAATTAATAAGGGGAAAGAAAGAGAGAATTGGTGGAGAAGTAAGGCTTGGCCGGATCATGTATGAGAGAAAAAGGAGAGTGAGTGTGGTCAATTGATAAAAAAAAAACTACACATAATAAAAGTCTAGCTCATATTTTTTCTTTCTTTCATCTCTTTTATCCTTCCAAGTTGCTAAGAACTATAGAGAGAGAGTGAGGAGTTCGGCCACTTCAAGAGAAGAGGGAGAGGAGATTTTGATTTTCATACAATCATGATCCATCTACATCTTTGAAGGAGAGAAAGAAATAAAGCTAAGGTATAGCAAAAATTTCTACTTATGTAGTCTATTTCCTTTGTGGTTTGATTTGATTTTTGACAACTTGAAGTTGTTATCTTGAGGTTTAAAATCTTAGATCTACATGATTTAGAGTATTTTATGTGTGGATCTATCCGTCTTGTGTGTTAGAAGTTAGATCAAAAACAAGAAAAGTGAAGCTAGGTTTTCTAAGTGTAGATAATCCTAATTTTCTTAGTCTTGATATTATTTAATCTTGTGGTTGATGCTTGTTTGATGAAATAAAAAACTTTGTTTCTAAACTCAAAAACTAAGTATATACATGTTAATAAATGTTTATTGTTTGGATCTACCCATAATGGGTGTTAAATCGGTGGAAATCAAAGGAAGAGAAAAATGTAATTTTTCCGGAAAAGTTTGAACTTTTAAAGTGAGAGCTAGGTTTTGATTATTCTTGAAATCTATGATGGATATTTATGATTTATGTTCTTGGGATACTAGATATATGTTTTTAGGGTAAAATAATTTTTGAATTACTCAAATAGGTTGAATATTGAACAATTTATGGGATTTCTCCCAAACTACACAAAGGTAATAAAAACTGTTAAAAGGACAGTTTTGTAACAGCCACTTCCGGGCTAAATTCCTGGAGCTTGACATATCCAAATATTGATTATGATAGATGAAAAGTGTAGTTCGGAAAGATACGAACCAAACAAAATTGACGGATCATTAATCGGAGTTATAGATTTCATTTTATTTAAGTTTTGGTGAAGGATTCCAAAACTACCAAATGACAAAAAATAGCTGCCCATATTTTTTTGGGGATTGTTTTGGACATTTATTTAATGAAAAAAATTCCAGGCTTTTGGGAAATGAAAATATATGGTATTATGTAGCTCGTGTCCAAAAATGAGCTGATTCCGAGTTAAAACGACCAAGTTATGACCATTGCAATTTTTGTAATTTTCCGACGGAAATCGCTATAAACGGAGTTCTACAACTCCAATTGCCCCGAAATTTAAAATGGAGCATCACGTTAACATATATAAGGTTATCCCAAGAGATGGGAATGTTTGGAGTTAACCATGAGGTAGCTAATGTCTTAAGCTACGCACTAGAATTAATTTTTGAAAAATATCAAAGGAAGTTGGAAAATTATGGAAAAATAATTTTTGTGGATAAAATATGTGTATATATGTTTGGACTAAGGATAGAAAAATAATAAACTAATTTGGTATTTTCGTGATACAAATTTAGAATACAGCTTGCTGGAGTATATAATTTGTGATTCCAGTTTGCTGGATTGAGAAATAGTTTACTGAAATTGAAAATATGTTAAATCCAGTTTGCTGGATTGCATTTTAGATTGCTGGATTTGGAATTCAGGTTGCTGGATTTGGAATTCAGGTTGATGGATTTGGAATCCAGGTTGCTGAGTTGGTAATTTAGTTGCTAGATTTAGAATCCAGGTTGTTGGATTAGTATTTGATTTATTAGATGTTAATGAATATTTATGGAATGAAAAAGCGAGTGTTAAATCATATAAATGTGACTCTATGGCATGATTAAGCGCTTAGGAAGAGTTTAATTGAACTTAAACACGATATTTGTCCGACTAGACCGTCGGGATGATAAAATTGTGTCGGTATCAACTCAAACTTAATAGTCTAATTTGATGCTAAGTCTTATGTGTATTATAGACTGATAGGATTATGTGCTATGTGTTTAGGTTATTCTGTGGATATAAATATAACAGTATTATACTGTGATGATATTATTCTAATATTGGAGATCTATATTACTAATATTAGGTCTTCGGGTAAAGCGTTATAAATTGTGTTGCGGTAATCAACGGTTCAGGCAAGTTTTTTTACTTAACTCTAATAAGAGTATTTTATTCAAGCTTATGGTTAATCATTGCTGATTGCCATGAAAATTGTACTCTGTACATCTTGCATGTATAAGTCAGGTATGAAAGGCTGATCACCTTCATTACCAGTTGGTTCAGAAATGTTTGTTCATGTTTAAAACTTGTTCAGTCAAAAAATTTGTTCGTGCTAGTTCTCAATTATATTGATGAATTATAGAAAGCTTATTATTCATACTCTTCAATCATGATATATGGTTATATTGTTGTTTATAAACTTGCTGGGCAACTTTCATGCCCACCCTTGTTATATCATGATAAAACATTGCAGATAAGGCGAATGCGTTCGGATACAGAAAAAGAATAAAGCCAAGTTTTACCTGGGATAAAATGTGCGACTAGTTTATAATAAAATATTTTGATAAATATTGTTGTGTAATAAATATTTTATGAATGGTGTTTAAGTTAAGGTTACTCGATTTTGGGGAAAAATATGTAAGTTTAATGTATAAACAATTTATGTTTATATCTTCCGTAAATAGTGATAGAAATAGCGTACCGAGTCCGCGGCGATTCGGGGTCCGGATTCGGGGCTATTACAGTTGGTATCAAAGCTGTTGGTTATGAAGCTTAGGTAGGAATACCTGAGACCAATAACCGCAGTGATTAGGATAAGACTAACTCAAATAGAGTTAGTTGGTCGGTAAGATTCAAAGACGAATCTCGATAAGTTGTTAAGATACATAGTTCCCTAACTCTGATAATAAAGTTGAATAGTAACGGTGAATAGATCGAGTCTAAAAGACTGAAAGTGCAAGAATAAGAGATCGTAAAACAAAACGATCAAGTCATAGAATTGAATCGTAATATATACGATGAGATCACCCCGTGATCTGATAAGGTTATGACAGCCAGAAAGAATCAATCTTATAATTGAAAAGTTTACAGCAAGATGCTGTGTATCAGTTGTACTATGAAATTGTACTATAAAAACTCATGAAAGAGTTATGAATTGTAAATACGGATTAAATAAAATTCGTATGGAGTAAGTGTGGAACTAGAATTATGTGGGATTTCAATTGAAGACTCGTGTCAGCCGCTGAGTTGTATGATTCCTTGTATGGGCGGGGAATTTGTACTTGGTTTTAGAACCACTTAGCTTCCTGGTCGATGTAGTGGTTAGGTTGACCAATTCTTTGTATGGGCGGGGAATTGTTCACTTAGCTTCCTATATTGATTAGTGGCCGAGTTTGGTTTGACAACCACTTAGTTTCTGGCACTGATAATCAATGAAATGTTTGTGTCACGCTATTTTCTATATGAATGTTAAGAGGGTGATTCCTTTCTCATGTGTATAACAAATAGATAGGTCATAGGTAGAGAATATAAGGTTAAGTACGAGTTCTTAAAACTCATACTTATGTGACATTCTTGATTCATAGTTATATGAAATGTTTATGAACCCCTCAGCGAATGGACGCCAAAGGTTTGTCTAGGAAAGTTCTTAAACTCATATGATTCTGGTCAGGTTATGAACTTATAAGTGTGGTTTTATGAACTGGGTATAGTTGTGTGTGAATGGAGTGTTAAGGATTATAGGAACAGATAGATTGTTAAGCATATAATCATTAGTGGAGAATTAGGTTTTCCTAAACCCTAGCTACGCTAAACTTCAAATTTTTGACTTCAAGCTAAATACGCACTATGTGCCTTTTAAAAAAAATTGTTTTTATTTATCACTTATGTACCATGTAACCTGGTGCAGAGATGATAAAAATGATGGAGTTATCAATGCAGAATTACTTGGTGTTGGATGTGATCTAAGGATCGTCAGCCCACTATAGTATGATGTAGTATAACAAAGTCACAAAATGACGAAATTCTCAACGGACTGTTAAATACAGTGCGGCATCATGACGTCATTCTAAAAAAATGTTTTCAAAAAGTTTAATTTACCAAATTGCTTTGGAACAGAATCCTATGATAAGACTGAGGTGAACTATGTTGTTTGGATAAATAATCCAATCTAATAGCGTAAATATTCGCTAAAAATAATTAATACGTTATGCATGACGTAACTGTACGATGGGCTAATCACCTAAAGTACTAGCAACGGTAGTTTACCTTCTTTGTGATTGTAAACATACCAAGTAATGTTTTGTTTTGCGGTATAAATACCGTTAAAACTATGTGTTCATGGTGTATATGACCCCTCAGCACAATTTGAACCCTTTTACTCTTGTGAGTGGTGTATTGGGTAGCGTGTAATATGTGTGAATGGTGTAAGGTGCACGGTGTAAGGTGTAAGGTGTAAGGTGAATTTCGGGGACGAAATTCTTATAAGGAGGGGTGAATGTGACAACCTGAGAATTTAGACAATTTATTAAAATCATAATTGATTGATTTAAGGTTCAATATTAGGACCTAGACAGGAAATAAGTGTATGGAATTGGCAGTTATGTAATGAAATTCCAAGAATTTCAAAAGTTTTGGACAAGACTTGAATTATGTGATAGACTGTAAGTGATAGTCTAGTAAAGAGGTATAAGATTATGGTAGATTTAAAATTCTTTTGAAGAATTATCAAGGATAAGTATCGAAGTGAATACTAGTCGGTATATTTGATTACATATGTGAACCGTAATGATTTAAGATCAAGGATTGATCAGATAAGTTATAACTTTAGCAAACCCTAAAGTTTTGTTAATCATATGTTTATTAAGTTATAAAAATCTAACGAACTGTTAGAAACGTTAGTACGCTTAGAAACTTTAATTTTAGTTTCGAAAATCTGAAACCCTAATTCGGATATTTAAAACCCTAATTTGGGAATTTAAAAGCTAAGTGTTAAAAGCTTAAGTGTTAATATGTGGGAGAATAATAGTATTTAATTATATACTAATTTTAAGAGATTTATTTTATATATATCTCAAATGATTAATTTTATAACCTATTTATAGCAAGTCTAATTGGGTTAAGGAAATGAATGGGCATGTGAGTAAGGATTTAAGTTATAATTGAGGAAATGAAAACCATAATTAAATAATTAGATAATGGAATAGAATTAAAGTATTGGACTATGTATATTTTATAACCCAAGAGTTGACCCAATTTATTTGGTGGAGGAGCCCAAGTTATTTTTAATTAGTAAACTTAGCTAATTAATTTCAAGCCCAAAAGATGGAAGTGGTAGCCCAACTTTTAACCCAATTGTGGAGGGACACTTTAGATTTTGGTACACTAGATATTACATTAAAAAGTGAAGCAAGACTTGGAGATTAAAAAAAAGCCAAGTGGTCGGCCATGATAGAAAGGAGAGAAGGGGAGATGAATGTGGTGTATTTACTTTAGTTGGTGACCAACTTTCCACTAACTCATCTTATGTGTCATTTTTTAGTTTGTCCAACATGTTTATTCTAGTTTGCAAGCAATTCCTTGGCAATTAATAAGGGGAAAGAAAGAGAGAATTGGTGGAGAAGTAAGGCTTGGCCGGATCATGTATGAGAGAAAAAGGAGAGTGAGTGTGGTCAATTGATAAAAAAAAACTACACATAATAAAAGTCTAGCTCATATTTTTTCTTTCTTTCATCTCTTTTATCCTTCCAAGTTGCTAAGAACTATAGAGAGAGAGAGAGAGTGAGGAGTTCGGCCACTTCAAGAGAATGGGGAGAGGAGATTTTGATTTTCATACAATCAAGATCCATCTACATCTTTGAAGGAGAGAAAGAAATAAAGCTAAGGTATAGCAAAAATTTCTACTTATGTAGTCTATTTCCTTTGTGGTTTGATTTGATTTTTGACAACTTGAAGTTGTGATCTTGAGGTTTAAAATCTTAGATCTACATGATTTAGAGTATTTTATGTGTGTATCTATCCATCTTGTGTGTTAGAAGTTAGATCAAAAACAAGAAAAGTGAAGCTAGGTTTTCTAAGTGTAGAAAATCCTAATTTTCTTAGTCTTGATATTATTTAATCTTGTGGTTGATGCTTGTTTGATGAAATAAAAAACTTTGTTTCTAAACTCAAAAACTATGTATATACATGTTAATAAGTGTTTATTGTTTGGATCTACCCATAATGATTGTTAAATTGGTGGAAATCAAAGGAAGAGAAAAATGTAATTTTTCCGGAAAAGTTTGAACTTTTAAAGTGAGAGCTAGGTTTTGATTTTTCTTGAAATTTATGATGGATATTTATGATTTATATTCTTGGGATACTAGATAAATGTGTTAAGGGTAAAATACCTTTGGAATTACTCAAATAGGTTAAATATTGAACAATTTATGGGATTTCTCCCAAACTACACAAAGGTAATAAAAACTGTTAAAAGGACAGTTTTGTAACAGCCACTTCCGGTCTAAATTCCTGGAGCTTAACATATCCAAATATTGATTGTGATAGATGAAAACTGTAGTTTGGAAAGATACAAACCCAACAAAATTGACGGATCATTAATCGGAGTTATAGATTTCATTTTATTTAAGTTTTGGTGAAGGTTTCCAAAACTGCCAAATGACAAAAAGTTGCTGCCCATATTTTTCTGGGGGTTGTTTTGGATATTTATTTAATGAGAAAAATTCCAGGCTTTTGGGAAACGAAAATATATGGTATTATGTAGCTCGTGTCCAAAAATGAACTGATTCCGAGTTAAAACGACCAAGTTATGACCATTGCAATTTTTGTGATTTTCCGACAGAAATCGCTATAAACGGAGTTCTACAACTCCAATTGCCACGAAATTTAAAATGGAGCATCATGTTAACATTTATAAGGTTATCCCAAGAGATGGGAATGTTTGGAGTTAACCAAGAGGTAGCTAATTTCTTAAGCTACACACTAGAATTAATTTTTGAAAAATATCAAAGGAAGTTGGAAAATTATGGAAAAATAATTTTTGTGGATGAAATATGTGTATATATGTTTGTACTAAGGATAGAAAAATAATAAACTGATTTGGTATTTTCGTGATACGAATTTAGAATACAGCTTGCTGGATTATATAATTTGTGATTCCAGTTTGCTGGATTGAGAAATAGTTTACTGAAATTGAAAATATGTTAAATCCAGTTTGCTGGATTGCAGTTTAGATTGCTGGATTTGGAATTCAGGTTGCTGGATTTGGAATCCAGGTTGCTGAGTTGGTAATTTAGTTGCTAGATTTAGAATCCAGGTTGTTGGATTAATATTTGATTTATTAGATGTTAATGAATATTTATGGAATGAAAAAACGAGTGTTAAATCATATAAATGTGACTCTATGCCATGATTAAGCGCTTAGGAAGAGTTTAATTGAACTTAAACTCGATATTTGTCCGACTAGACCGTCGGGATGATAAAATTGTGTCGGTATCAACTCAAACTTAATAGTCTAATTTTATGCTAAGTCTTATGTGTATTATAGACTGATAGGATTATGTTCTATGTGTTTAGGTTATTCTGTGGATATAAATATAAAAGTATTATACTGTGATGATATTATTCTAATATTGGAGATCTATATTACTAATATTAGGTCTTCGGGTAAAGCGTTATAAATTGTGTTGCGGTAATCAACGGTTCAGGCAAGTTTTTTTTACTTAACTCTAATAAGAGTATTTTATTCAAGCTTATGGTTAATCATTGCTGATTGCCATGAAAATTGTACTCTGTACATCTTGCATGTATAAGTCAGGTATGAAAGGCTGATCACCTTCATTACCAGTTGGTTCAAAAATGTTTGTTCATGTTTAAAACTTGTTCAGTCAAAAAATTTGTTCGTGCTAGTTCTCAATTATATTGATAAATTATAACAAGCTTATTATTCATACTCTTCAATCATGATATATCGTTATATTGTTGTATTTAAACTTGCTGGGCAACTTTCATGCTCACCCTTGTTATATCATGATAAAATATTGCAGATAAGGCGAATGCGTTCGGATACAGGAAAAGAATAAAGCCAAGTTTTACTTGGGATAAAATGTGCGACTAGTTTGTAATAAAATATTTTGATAAATATTGTTGTGTAATAAATATTTTATGAATGGTGTTTAAGTTAAGGTTACTCGATTTTGGGGAAAAATATGTAAGTTTAATGTATAAACAATTTATGTTTATATCTTCCGTAAATAGTGATAGAAATAGCGTACCGAGTCCGCGGCGATTCGGGGCCTGGATTCGGGGCTATCACAAATATCATGCTTTAAGAATAATCTAATAGCATAAACATTGAATAATCGTAACATAATATGCTTGAAAAATATTAAATCAAGGTTATTGGGAATTGGATACTAAACATGCATAATGAATAGTAATTTGAACGATAAAGTTGTTCAACTCTAGGATATCAGAATACAGTAACTTGTATGCTAAATAACAAGTTACATATTAAAGAAACTTGCTCAATAATAGATAGTCTAACTCTACGAAAGTGTAGAGTTAGCAAACTTGCGTTATTGTAATTTAATTAGAAGCAATAATGTACTCAACGAAATTAAACTTGCACAACAAAGTTTTAGGGTTAGAAAACTTGCCTTGAGCACAAGCTAAACCTTACAACTTGAATCTCAATACCCTATATATATGTCATCATGACATAATTTGTCACTACCAACATTTTATATATATATAAAAGTATATACATCATGTATGTTTGATTTTCAATTCACATAATAGAATTATGTTAATACTAATACTTGTTAACCATTGATAACATGCTCATTCTTAGTTTAGTACTACAGAAATCATAATTTAACAGTTCTATTATTAACACATAACATTTGTTTTCAGACTTTGTGTAAATAAATAAAACTGTCAGACCATTCTGCTAACTTGTGCTGCGGCGCCACAGTTTACACTTTGGGCCGACGCTGCGCCGGTGCTGCGCTTGCGCTGCGGCGCGAGACTCAGGCTAGCAGTTGGCATTGCAGTGTGATACCGGCGCTGCTACACGAGATTAACAATGTTGGGCCGTGCTGCGGCGCCGAACTCTAGACTTCGGCGACCAGCCTCGGCAACAACATGAACAAAAAGCCAATTTGACCTACAAGCTCCTTTGTAACAAACTAATTAACATGTAATACACACATAGACTTTATATAAATATAATTTAAAGACTATTAACATGTTTTTATTCATATGATAACATAAACGTCAAATTTATAACACCCAATTTCCCTATTTTTGATATTAAAAAAACTCCATTTTTGACATTTTCAGTGAAACTTATCAATGTAACTTTGTTTTTCAACAAAAACAATTAATTCTAAATACATTGTTTATGTTTATTCATCCTCTTTCAAATTCCATAGTCAATTTATAATTTTAACAACTACTAAAACCTTGATTTTACTTTTAAACTAATCCATATTCATACATATTCATATAACTCACTGTAATATGGGTTTCTTCATAAAATACATACATACATGAATTAGTTTATCTATACTCATATATAAACTTTATGAAAACAATTCTTATAACAACAACTATCATATAAAGCTATATACATCAACAATTCATCTTTTATAAATATTTTACAGAGAACTTTTTGGAAGAAGAAGACAACAAAATTTTAAGGAATTTTAAAAGGTTTGGATGATACCTTGTATGTTAGAAGATGAAGATTTTCCTTCCTTTGATCAACAATACTTCTTTCCTCAAATTCCTTTATCAAAGCCTTCTAGGATTCTCTCAATTCTCTTTCAATTTTTCTTCTTCTCTTCTTTTTTCTTCTTCTGAGTTTTTCTTCTCCTAACTCTATCTTACGTAGTAAAATATAACGTACATAGGTAATACTATATGTATTAATTATATAATACTCCCTCCGTCCTAGGATAAAAGTCCTGGTAGACTTTTCACGCATATTAAGAAGATGAATAAAATGACAAAATTATACATAATAATGTTATTAAATATGGAGAGAGAATTAGAATAAGAAAAGTATGAGATATTTAATACTACGGGCATAATAGAAAAAAATGTATAAAAGTTTGGTTATTAAAGGAAAGTGGGCATTTAACATGGGATTACCCAAAATAGTAATAAGGACTTTTATCCGGGGACGGAGGGAGTATTAATATTGAGATAACTGATATCAGTTATCTAAGTTATAAAACTCAAAAGCCATAAGGCTTGTTTGGCTAGACTACTAAAATAACCCTTTAAATCTTACACCTTGTTTGGTAAAGCTAATTAAAATAAATGGATTAATCCTTATACCTTGTTTGATAAAACACTATTAGATTAAAGAATTAATATTCATTAAGACTTATTTGGCAAAAACTAATTAAACTCCTTTAATTTATTTTAATAACTCATTTATAGCAAGGCTATTTGTCACACTTCTATTTAATAATATTTTAATAATCTATTTAATAAATTCTAATACTAATCTATTAAATTACTTTACCACATAATTATAATTTCCTTTAGAATTATAATTTTATTTAACCAACTAACAAGTTATTTTAATTACAAATTTCAATTAAAATATTATAATTCATTTAATCATTATAAGCTCTCTAACTTAACTATTAAATTAAATTAGTATATTATTTCATAATAATTAATTTTCTTAACTCCTTAATTATTTACTTAACAAATAATTAACTAAATCAAAGCAAATCAAATTGAACAATTATTTATTCAACAATAAACATATCCATTAAATACTTATATAATTCAATAACTATTTAATATTACAATTTAAAATTATAGAATGTTACATCATTCCCTCCTTACAAGGATTCTGTCCTTAGAATCACAACTCAAATAATACATTCATTACATTCTTCCATTCTTACAAAGATTTTGTCCCCAGAATCGAAGACACAGATTAAACAAAAAGCTCAGGGTAATCTTTCATCATTTTATCCTCGAGTTCCCACGTAGCTTCTTCAGCGTTGTGGTTCCTCCATATCACCTTCACAGAAGGTATAACTTTATTCTGAGCACCTATTCTTTGCTGTCTACTATCTGGATAGGAATATCTTAATAGGACAAGTCTTTATCAAACTACAACGGTTCGTACTCGATCACGTGTTTGTAATTGGGTTTATATGGCCGTAACACCGAAATATGAAAAATATTGTGAATGTTTTTCAACTCTGGAGGTAGATCTACCTCGTAAGCCACTTCTCCCACTCTTTGTAGCACTTCAAAGGGTCCAATAAACCTCAGGCTTAGCTTTCCCTTTTTACCGAAACGAATTTTCCCCTTCCAAGGAGAAACATTTTGGAATACAAAACTTTCTACGTCGAATGCACGATCTTATCTATGTTGATCAGCATATATACTTTTTCTGTCTATCTTGGGCTGCTACAAATCTTTTCCTGATCATTTTGACAACCTCAGCAGTTTGTTGTACCAGTTTTGGTCCTAACAGTTGGGGTTCACCGACTTCATCCCAGCACCGTGGAGTTCTGCACTTTCTGCCGTATAATGCATCGTAAGGAGGCATGCCGATGCTCGCGCGGCAACTGTTGTTGAAGGAGAATTCCACCAATGGTAAATGTTCATCCCAGCTTCCTTTGAAATCCATGATGCATTTCTCAGCATAACTTCCAATGTCTGGATTGTTCGTTCACTTTGGCCATCTGTTTGTTGATGATAAGCCATACTCATTCGCAACTGTGTTCCCATACATTCTTGTAGTCTCTTCCAGAAGTTTGACGTAAACCTTGGATCTCTATCTGATTCAATTGACATTGGAACTCCATGTCTTGACACAATTTCTTTAACGTACAGTTTTACTAGCTGATCAAGATTAAATCTAATCTTTATTGGCAAAAAGTGTGCAAATTTTGTCAATCTATCCACTATTACCCATATCGCATCGTATCCTTTTTGATTCGTTAGAAGACCCACCACAAAATCCATTGTGATGTGTTCCCACCTCCATTCCGATATTTCTAGCGGTTGAAGTAATCCGCTTGGTCTTTGATGTTCAGCCTTGACTCTTTGACATGTCAAGCATTTTGCCACACATTCGGCAACATCTCTTTTCATATTTGGCCACAAAAAATGTCACATCAAATATTGATACATCTTTGTACTTCCTGGATGAATCGAATATCTTATGTTGTGTGCTTTGGTTAATATTTTGTCTTTAAGCTCTGGCACTGCTGGAACCCAAATTCTTTCCTCGAACCGTAGTAGTCCTTCGATATCGATCTTGTATTTTACATCACTATCATCAACCACTTTATCTTTGATCGTTTTGGATTCTTTATCATGTAGTTGAGCGTTCTTCACCTTGTCCACTAAAGGTGGACCAGCTTCTATCTAGAATAGTCGTTCATTGGATTCTTGTGGAAACTTTATTTCCAACTCTAGCCTTGCCATTTCTAAAATAAGCTCTTCATGATTGGTTAAAAACATCAATTTCTCCCGACCTTTTCTGCTTAAAGCATCTGCAACCACATTCGCTTTTCCCGGGTGATAAAAGATCTCACAATCATAATCCTTTATCAATTCCATCCACCTTCTATGACGCATATTCATGTCCTTCTGTGTGAAAATATACTTCAGACTTTTATGGTCTGTGTAGATTTCACATTTCTCTCCATAGAGATAGTGCCTCCATATCTTCAGAACAAATACTACTGCAACCAATTCCAAATCATGAGTCGGATAACCTTTCTCATAATCCTTCAGTTGTCTTGATGCATACGCAATTACTTTGTTGTTCTGCATAAGAACATAACCCAACCCTTTATGTGAGGCATCACTATATACCACAAAATTTCCTGTGTTATCTGGTAACGACAACACAGGTGCCACACTTAATTTCTTCTTCAAATCTTGAAAACTCTCTTCACATTTCTCCGTCCTAACAAATTTTATCACTTTCCTTGTCGAATTTGTTAGCTGAGTGGCTATCTTAGAAAAATCTTGAATAAATCTTCTATAATAACCGGTCAGTCCCAAGAAACTCCTCACTTCTGACGGTGTTCTTGGTTGTTCCCAATTAATTACAGCTTCCATTTTTTATGGATCCACTTAAATCCCATCTTTGTCAATCACGTGCCCAAGAAATTGTACACGATCTAGCCAAAATTCACACTTAGAGAATTTTGCTTACAATTTTTCATTTCTTAGTGTTTCCAATGTCAAACGTAAGTGTTCCACGTGTTCTTCTTGAGTTTTAGAATACACCAGAATGTCATCGATAAATACCACTACAAACTTGTCTAAGAATGGTTTAAACACCATGTTCATCAAATCCATGAATGCAGCAGGGGCATTGGTTAAACCAAAAGACATCACTAGAAACTCGTAATGTCCATACCGAGTTCTGAATGCCGTTCTAGGTATATCCTCCTTCCTTACTTTCAATTTGTGATACCCACTTCTCAAATCTATTTTTGAGAAGTATTTATCACCCTTCAACTGATAAAACAAGTCATCTATTCATGGTAATGGGTATTTGATTTTAATAGTGACTTTGTTCAATTCTCTATAATCAATGCAAAGACGCATCGACCCATCCTTTTCTTCACGAATAATACATGCGTTCCCTATAGCGATACTCTTGGTTGAATATACTTCTTGTCTAACAACTCTTGCAACTTTACCATCAGTTCCTTCATTTCTACTGGAGCCATTCTGTACGGGGCCTTCGATATTGGTGTTGTTCCTAGCGCCAAGTCGATCACGAACTCAATTTCTCTATCAGGCGGAAGTCCTGGCAAATCCTCTGGAAACACGTCCTCGAATTCCCTCACCACTGGTATTTCTTCCAGTTTCACATTCTTCTTCTGAGTATCGACTATATAAACTAAATTGCAGCCTTGACTCAACAATTTATTGGCCTGCATAATCGTCAGACATTTCATTTGTCTAGGCGACTTGCTACCATATAATACTACCTTTGACGGAGTCATAAGGTTTACACACTTCTTTTTGAAATCAATTACCGCTCCATACTTGAACAGCCAATCCATTCCCAAAATAACATCAAACTCTCCAAGTCTAATCGGAATCAAATCTACCATCAAAATATTCTCCTTAATATTCACCTTAAAATTATTGTATATGACCCTAACATGGATTACTTCCTTATTCGCAATTTCTATGTTCAAAGGGAAATTCAGTTCTTCACTAGGCACTCCTAACCTCTTAGCAAATTCTTCAGATATAAACGACCAAGTAGCACTCGAATCAAATAATACATAAGCATTTATATAATTGATTGGGATAATACCTGACACCACATCTTTTGATTACACAGCATCTTGTACAGTCATGTTGAAAGTTCTAGATGTGGGTTTGTTTGATGTTGCAGGTCCAGCAATGGCCCATGTACCTTCATTGTTACCTCCATTGCTTCTGGTTGTCTCTTCAGTCTTCTTCTTAGGGCATTCACGTGCAAAGTGATCTTTGGATCTGCACATGAAGCACACGTTCTTCTTAGGTTGAATGCAATTTTGGGACGATGTGACCCTCCTGGCCACAATTAAAGCATACTCGTTTCCCCATCAAGCATACACCCTTGTGAAACTTCCCGCATGTAGCACATGCTTCAAACTTCTTATTTTGTTGGTTACCCTGTTGGTTTCCAGCGGCCACGTTCCCATTCTATTTCCTCTTCAAGTTGTTGTCGTTATTACCGTTTCCCCCACTACTACCTCCATTCTTGATCTCCACCTCATTCTACTTTTTCTTTTGTTCCTTATTGAACTTTGTCACTACCTCGCTTCCACCTTCGGCGAGTATTTCTTTCTCCATCACTGCTGCGAAAGTCTTCAACTGAAACAGGAAAACCCTACTGTAAAACCAGGGCTTCAGTCCATGTTTAAACCTCTTCGCCTTGTATTCGTCCGTACTGAATTGATATGGCACAAACCTCGCCAACTCGTTAAATTTAGCGGCATACTCAGATACCGTCATCGTTCCTTGTTTTAGTTCCAGAAATTGCACTTCTAGCTGACTCTTCGAACTCTCCGGGAAATAGGTCTCAAAGAATATTTCCTTAAACCTATCACAAGTCATCACCCCAGGCCATTCACGAGTTTTATTGGCCTGCCACCAATAACTAGCTTCTGCTTTCAACATGAATGTTGCGAAAGCAATCTTCTGATCTTCCCTTACCCTAGCGACATCGAACACCTTTTCTATCTCCATAATCCAGGTCTGTGCTTCGACTGGATTCATGGACCCACGAAACTCAGGTGGTCCAACCGCCTTGTACCTTGGTTTTGTGGTTGATTTTGCAACGCTCCTATCAG
The DNA here is from genome assembly GCA_020205505.1 of Panax japonicus. Lineage (NCBI taxonomy): Eukaryota > Viridiplantae > Streptophyta > Magnoliopsida > Apiales > Araliaceae > Panax > Panax japonicus. The sequence goes on from CM035104.1 coordinate 17,486,489, forward strand.
TAGCATCACTAGTTGTTGAACGGGGTTACCATCAACATTGTCATTATTGTTGGTTCCTTCAGTGGTTCTCTGTCGTGGTAGTTGACGTCTGGGAGGCATTTTCAGTTAAAATATACACTCATTAGATTATTATTCAACTCTTTTAAATAATTTCTACTTAACTTGCCTCCAAAAAAAAATAACCACATAACACATGACACTTTGAATAAAGTAACTACTTTTATTTTTTCATAATCTCTTTAAAATCATAAACAATAACATAGCTGCTATTTACATAACCTTCCTGAATTACATAAGTATCAGGGCAACATCATCATTATATCCCATAGGTTTCATAACACTTGGGATCTACAAATTTATTAACCATTTTATTCATGGCATACCAACTATAATATCCTATTAAGATACCACTTAGCCTTACTACATTCCTCCTCCATGATCCAGAACATTGTTCTGCGATCTAATACGTATGATGGCAACGTCTCGAACTGAATAGGATATCCCATGACCCGATCTTGAGCTCGATTAATTGTGCTGTTGAATACATTATTCATCTCTTCCATCGTCATCCTCTTTGCCTGCGCATCTCTTGTTGCTATTCTGGTTCGTTGAAAAGCTTCCTCGTAGGCATTTTCAGCTCTTACCTTCTTAGTAGCTTCTTCCCTCAGCTTGTTCTTCAGTTCAGCGACAACTTCGATCAGTTGTTTGTTTTCTCCTTCAGTCTGTACTAGTTTCTCCTCGACATTTGTTAGTCATTCCTCACGATCCTGGATCTCACCGTCTTTTTGTGTCATTGCGGTCTGTTGTTCAGCTACTATCTCCTGCAACTCCTCAACTGTATCTTGAAGTTCCACGTTACTATCGTAGACTGCATCGTACATATGAGCAGCCATCGAGGTTAATGGAGTCTCTTCCTCCTCATCATCATCATCCTCATCCTCCTGTCGCAACTCAACGGGGATCCTCCTCATCCGTCTTCACATCGTCATCCTCATCTTCAACTACTGTGACAAACGGGGCTGACTCCCGTGGCAGTAGTTGTTCCAAAACTACCTGAATGTCGTGAGGCTCCTCCTCTATAGGCATCTGAGGTCCCTCCTCCCTATCCTGACTGGATTCTCCGACGTTAGTCATCCTGACAATAAAATTTTAAGCTTTAACTATTAATCATTACTACTCGACACTCACGAGCACATAAAGTTATAAACACATAAACACATAAGTGTTTTATTACATCTTTCTTAAAACTCGATAAGAGTTTATAACCACTATCTTTTCAAATGTTACTTCCTAAGGCTTTTCCCCACCTAAGGTTCATAACCTAAAGCTTTGATACCAACTTGAAACACCCCCAAATCCCGGTACCCCATTACCTCAAGATTTGGTGTTCACTTAATCAAAACAATTATATCTAACTACCCAATTATAATAAAATTAAATAATAAAAACCTGCCCATACAGGATTATATTTAAATAAAAATCTCCCAGGTTATCTAACTTTTAATTACAATCATTCAAATGCGGAGATTAAATTATTACATCACATCATTATTAAAAGTCTATTATCATAACGATAAAAAAAATTACAAGTCTTCATCACTTGTACATTTTCCCTTTTCCTTTGCTAGTTGTAGGTTCATTTACCGTCTCAACCTTAGCTGCAATAAGTGTATAAATATGCAAGAGTGAGAAAATAAAGCTCACTTGAAATAAGAATGAATAACTTTACAATATTACAACATTTGCCAGAAATAGACTAAATAAAATTGAATGATATGTTCTATTAACATTCTGAAACATACTACTGAGGGTCTAATGACCACGAACCATGTTCACAGTTATAAGTAATCTTTCAACTTTAACTTTAACAGTCATATGACTATAAGGACTCCAAGCACTTAGGGGGATCAGCCCTTCGTACAATGTATTGTGCACAACCATTTCACGCTAAGCGTAAACCTCTAATAATAGAGTTATTCATCTCAGTATTTAGAATACAAGTCCGCACCAAAGTAGGTTTGGTTTGGATACATTACAAGGTAATTTAGAATTTAATAATCATCAACTAAGGACTAGTTGAATACAACAGAAATAACTGCATGCTATGAAATAATCATAACTGAATAGATATTTATAAATTAATATCATGCTTTAGGAATAATCTAATAGCATAAATATTAAATAATCGTAATATAATATGTTTGAACAATATTAAATCAAGGTTATTCAGAATTGGATACTAAACATGCATAACGAATAGTAATTTGAACGATAAAGTTGTTCAACTCTAGGATATTAGAATACAGTAACTTGCATGCTAAATAACAAGTTACATATTACAGAAACTTGCTCAATAATAGACAGTCTAACTCTACGAAATGTATAGTTAGAAAACTTTTGTAATTGTAATTGAATTAGAAGCAATAACATACTCAACGAAATTTAACTTGCACAACAAAGTTTTAGGGTTAGAAAACTTGCCTTGAGCACAAGCTAAACCTTACAACTTGAATCTCAATACCCTATATATATGTCATCATGACATAATTTGTCACAACCAACATTTTATATATATATACAAGTATATACATCATGTAAGTTTGATTTTCAATTCACATAATAGAATTACGTTAATACTAATATTAGTTAACCCTTGATAACATGCTCATTCTTAGTTTAGTACTACTGAAATCATAATTTAACAGTCCTATTATTAACACATAACATTTGTTTTCAGACTTTGTGTAAATAAATAAAACTGTCAGACCATTCTGCTAACTTGTGCTACGGCGCCACAGTTTACACTGTGGGTCGGCGCTGCGCCGTCGCTGCGCTGGCGCTGCAGCGCGAGACTCAGGCTAGTAGTTGGCGCTGTGGCATGATACCGGAGTTGCGGCATGAGATTAACACTGCTGGGCCGCACTGCGGCGCCGAACTCCAGACTTCGGCGACCAGCCTCGGCAATAGCATAAATAAAATGCCAATTTAGCCTACAAGCTCATTTCAAACAAACTAATTAGCATGTAATACACATATAGACTTTATATAAACATAATTTAAGGACTATTAACATGTTTTTACTCATATGATAATATAAACATCAAATTTACAACACTAAATTTAACTGTTTTTTGATATAAAAAAACACTCCATTTTTGATATTTTCAGTGAAACTTATCACTGTAACTTTGTTTTTCAACCAAAACAATTATTTCTAAATACATTATTTATGTTTATTCATCCTCTTTCAAATTCCATAGTCAATTTATAATTTAAACAACTACTAAAACCTTAATTTTACTTTTAAACTAAGCCATATCCATATATATTTATATAACTCACTAGAATATGGGTTTCTTCATAAAATACATACATACATGAATTAGTTTATCTATACTCATATATAAACTTTATGAAAACAATTCTTATGACAACAACTATCATATAAAGCTATATACATACCCAATTCATCTTTTACAAATATTTTACCGAGAACTTTTTGGAAGAAGAAGACAACATAATTTTAAGGAATTTAAAAGGTTTGGATGATACCTTGTATGCTAGAAGTTGAAGATTTTCCTTCCTTTGGTCAACAATACTTCTTTCCTCAAATTCCTTTATCCAAAACCTTCTAGGATTCTCTCAATTCTCTCTCAATTTTTCTTCTTCTCTTCCTTTTTCTTCTTCTGAGTTTTTCTTCTCCTAACTCTATCTTACGTAGTAAAATATAACATATATAGGTAATAATATATGTATTAATTACATAATATTAATATAGAGCTAACTGATATCAGTTATCAAAGTTTTAAAACTCAAAAGCCATAGAGCTTGTTTGGCTAGACTAATAAAATAACCCTTTAAATCTTACACCTTGTTTGGTAAACCTAATTAAAATAAATGGATTAATTCTTATACCTTGTTTGATAAAACACTATTAGATTAAAGACTTTATATGCATTAAGACTTGTTTGGCAAAAACTAATTAACCTCCTTTAATTTATATTAATAACTCCTTTATAGCAAGGTTATTTGTCACACTTCTATTTAATTATATTTTAATAATCTATTTAATAAATTCTAATACTAATTTATTAAATTAATTTATCACATAAATCACTACCACATAATTATAATTTCCTTTAGAATTATAATTTTATTTAACCAACTAACACCTTATTTTAATTACAGATTCCAATTAAAATATTATAATTCATTTAATCATTATAAGCTCTCTAACTTAACTATTAAATTAAATTAGTATATTATTTCATAACAATTAATTTTCTTAACTCCTTAATTATTTACTTAACAAATAATTAACTAAATCAAATTAAATCAAATTGAACAATTATTTATTCAACAATAAACATATCCATTAAATACTTATATAATTCAATAACTATTTAATATTACAATTTAAAATTCTAGAATGTTACAGATACCAAGGATGTTGGATGGGAGATAGCTCTTCCGATACTTCTCCAACATAGTTCCCAAAGGCTGGTGCCTTTTGCAGGGCAAATGTAATGCTTGGCATGTAACGCCCCGAAATCTGGTCTACTTTCAGACCTGGACACCGTGCGTCACGATCCCATCTCCTTCCAAACACACATCATTAAATAGCTAAATATAATGACATACATTCTCAAATCCCAGGTTATCGAAACCTTATAATCTCTTTCATTACAAATAATGATAATTACATTATTCTTTTCATCTTACACGAGTGAATTTCATCCGCCACCAAGGATACATAACTGTTCATTAAACTAATCTATAGTTTAATTCTATCATTCTATATTACAAGTTTTCACTTGCTCTTCACGCACATTCATATACTGAATGCCACATCGTCTGGATACCGCTCAACTTAATCTTTATGGGATCCTTAAGTACTTTCTAACATCGTACGCTGAAAATGCTTTTAATTTAAAGCAAGTGTGAGCATTCAATGGCCCAGCGAGTCATAACAGTTTGAACAAACAAGTTCAAGAGTTTAAACATTCTTCAGAACATTGATAACCGAACAAAGGTTATAAAGTAACTTGAATAATAGGAACAGTCTCGATTCCTATCATCTTAAAACCATATTCACTTTCACTTTGAAATACTTTCATTCCTCTACCTTTTTCATACATATCCTGTCTGGCTAGAATCATTAGCGTAGACTTAATAATAACGGTTTATGTATATACCGAAGATACTCACATTGAACAGTTCTATCACAGAATAATTCATCTCATAGAAATATCGAAGTGCTCACATTTTGGCACACGACCTCATACATTCTACCACCTTGTACAAATATCACACATTCTCACATAGAAATAACTTCTCAAGTTCAACATCTGAGAAGTTTAAGAAACTAATATTCATGTAGTATGAATGAAGTTAGGAAACTTTCCTTACGCACAACTACAGCTTATAGTTTACGCTGAACTGCTCATTCCAAATCCCTATATAACACATAAGAAATTAACACGTACACCAATTAGTCATATACTTGACTTACACATCGGTTTACTTAACTTACTTCTTAAGGTTCACGTTCTTGCAATATAAGTTTACGCGACTAACTTTCATTACCGGTTTACGGCTTCATGACCTACGGAGATGTCTTACTCAAAACGTTCATCATCTTTGATGATTTGCATTCTTATATTCTTCTTATAACTTCTATAGGAATCAGCGTACATCACTTCTCTGCTATTAGTCTATATAGTACTCTGAGTGGTTTCCCACAAACAAGTTCCTGTCTCATCTATACTGCCCTCACAGTGAGTTAGATCAGTTGTCAATTTTGTATATACCTTCGCTCTCTAAAGGAATTGTTTAGCCCAGCTCCCATATGTCAACCATCAAAGGTTACGATTGTACTATAACCTCACTTATTTTAACTTATACGAACTATTAACCACAACATTCATTAAGTCAACTTCTTATTCCTTACGGATTTCTAGAAACTAAATGACATACCTCAGGATTCCTTCTTTATCGTCAAAGTCATATAGTCTTTTGTATACTCGGAATGATCATTCAATGTCAATACTATGAGGTCATAGCATTAAACATTTAATATCATCTTATTCATATCTTACAACATCCTGTTCATTCAACTCAGAACGTTGTCCAAGATATACTTATTAACTCGGCTTCTTAACGTTATACATTATTATCTAAAACTCTGTTCCTTCACCGTTCACGGTTAATAACCATTCTTCATTACCTTACGGTCAAACCATACACAATGTGTAGGTTTTACCAGTTTAATATTCACGTACACTCAACCCTTATGTTTTCTAGAGTGTTTAATGCTTACATTTCATTATAACATTCTCTATCCGACTCATTCAAGGACTTTCATTATCCTTATTACCGTTCACTATGGCTTTTCACGATAATTCATATCTTACTTACTACCTTCGTAAACGTCTAAGTCATACACCTGTTGTACACTTAGAACGTTTGTCCAACGTGAATACGATTCACGAGAATCGTTTATGTATTCGACGTTTACGTTGCTCGTCTCTTAATGTTTCACTCAACCTTTACTCAAGGTTTTAATCACTTTTAATCGTTATCCAACCCATGAACCCCATGTTCATTATTCTTTCTTAATGTCGAAGCCATACAATTTGTTGTATGCTAAGACAGATCGTTCATCGCACCTGTGTTGCGTTCACAACGTTTATACGCTTTACACTTATCTCGCTTTATCACAACATAAAATCGAAATGTTACTAATTACCTTTGTCACTCAACGTCTAAGGAATCACCATTATAGCAATCCCACACATTCGATTCATCACGACTACGGTCCCCGAATATCGGTTACGTAATCTAGCGTTTACATTCTTCGTCTTTTAATCACGTTAAATCTTTTCGCTCAACCTTCACTAACGATTTAAATCACTTGCTTAAGTGTTACATTATGTGAACTACATGTTCATACTTTTTTTTTGCACATTCCCCAGTAACTGAGAAATAAAAATCTCATTTCTGGGCATTGCTCTGCACCAGTGTTGCGGTGCCATGCCCCTTCCCCTCTCTCTCGCGCTGCGGCGCGACCTATATCACCCTCTTTCTTTGGTTTGGCACTGCGGTGCCAAACTCTATGTTATCCAACGCGCTGTGGTGCCAATTAACAGCACTTGAGGTCCGAGCTCGCACTGCAGCTCCACTTCTCAAAGCTCAGCCGGCGCTGCGGCGCCGAGCCTAAACCTAGAAACTTTTTCTAAGTGTTGCATTAAGTGTGAGATATGTACTTCCCGATCTCATAAATTCTTCGTTATAACTCGGAACGAGGTCGTTCCAAAGCCATTCACTTCCTTATCTTATGTAATTCTATACCTCTTGGACAGAACTTCGTTCTGAATCCGTTAACATGCCAATCAATTGGCTTGATCTTCGCTCTTCGTTCATTTTTACGCTTTTAACATTCTTCGTACGTTCATCCGTAATTCGATCATCCGAACTCAGAACTCATTCGTTCTTGAGTCCACGACTCACGTTTATACATTCTCTTACTTCTTTATGAAACCGTACACGTTTGGGTTCATTTACAAAATTTCTAATTCTTGTTCTTCTTTAACGAAATTATTGCCATAACTTCGTTATAGCTAAGTTTTAATATGTTCTTCATTAACGTTTCTACCGTTCCTAACCAAATAATAATCAACTAACTTTTACGCAATGGTTTTACACTTATCCATCATCAACACATATCCTACGATGGTTTTAAATTCGTCCATCAACAGCGTTCTTCGTGTTATTCATTCGTTCTTTGTTTTAATCGATATTTTGGATTACAATTCTACTTTTTATTGGAATTTGATGTTATAGAACACCACACCTTACTTATTTCACCTACTCATTTATAAGATTCATTTGGATCGCTCAAAATCTTTACGAATCTTATACTTCCTTAAGAAATTTACAAACTAAACTTCTAATTCTTATTTATTTATTTTCTCATGATTTCAACAATATGAAATCATTCTTAACTTCATCTAATTCTTATCTTCATTAAGCTATGTTTTAATCATAGAAACTTAAAGAAAATATTAGAAGAAACTAGGGTTCAGATTAACGTTATTCTTTAATCCTCTTCTGATATACAAAGCCAGCGATTTGCAAGCTTTTCTATCTCACGATCACTTTTGATCCGAGCATTCATGCTCAAACTCTTCATTCTCCCTCTTCATCCGAGCTCTCTCTCTCTCTCTCTCAACTTATAGGATTTTCAAAATCCAAAAAAATGAAATCTAGCTTCCTATTTATAGAAAACCAAAGCTTAGGGCAATTTCGTCATTTCACTCCCATTTCCTTACTATTCCCACCTCCTCCAACACTTAGCCACTATGTTTACTTGGCCGCCACCCTTACTTGTTGGCCAAATGGCCAACCTACATGCCCATGGGTTACCCCATGGGTTGCCCCATTGGTTCTTACCCATCCGTTTACCCATCAGTTCGATCCGCGGTTTATTTTCTTGGTTTGGGCCTTAACCGTAATTCTTCTTGAGCATATCTTGGGCTTAATTTCACAAAGCATTGGGCTTGACATAATCCAAGTCCAATTGGATTTTACAAAGTCCATGAACTCCAAGTACGTTAAGACTAATCGTATCCTACGCATTCCATTCTTGTATCCTCGTATTCTCTTCGTATATCGTTCGTACGATATTTGTATTATACGTCATACTAATCTTGTTACTATACTCGTATAATAACTAGTATTATACTCGTATTTCTCACGTATAATAACCCTAATTATTATACGTGATCATAACATTCTCGGAACTCACAAAAACTTCATTTTTTCCATAACTGAAATATTATTGAATATTCCATCACGTCTCAAAATTATATGTAATCATTAACTTCTCAGAATTTCAAAATAAATCTCCGAGCAGAAATGGATGAATAGTGCATATTTCGTCTCTTTCCCTGTAAATATTTTTGTTCCCAGAAAACTTTCATTTTCGTCTTTAAAATTCTTACTCGTTCAGTCTAGCTGGTAGCCAGAATCTTCCCGACTTATAATCATCCTATGTTATATAACGATTAATAAACACATAACATAGAATATTATTAATAAAAATTCATTTTATTAATAACTAATTCTTTAAACCTAAATTTTGGATAATCAAAAATTTCGGGTTGTTATATGGCATGTGTTCCTTATCAGGTATGTGAATCAAGGAGGCCAAAGTTGCTAGCGCATCTGAAAAGTCATTCCTATTACGAGGAATGTGTAGAAAGGAGATCTTTTCGAACTCCGAAGCCATCTATAAAACATGTAAATGGTAAGGCAGCAAATGTAGCTCTTTGGTTTGATAGATTCTCGTGGATTATTTCACTACCAACTCCGAATTCCCAAAGACAGTAAACCGTTTGATGCCCATTGAACGGACAAGTTTTAGCCCCATGATACAGCCTTCATACTCAGCTGTGTTGTTAGTGTTGATAAACTGCAATTTGACGGCGACGGGATACTGTTCCCCCGTACCAGATACTAGAACTGCTCCAGCTCCAGAGCCTTCCATATTAAAAGCTCCATCGAAATACATCTTCCATGATTGGCGTGCATCGTACTGATGGTGTTGCTGAATTGCCATTACCCCTTCATCGGGGAAGTACGTTTCTAAGGGTTTGAAGTCCGCTGAAGGTGCGGCCAGTTGATCCACAATTCTTTGAGCTTTGATGGACTTTTGCGTCACGTAGACGATGTCAAATTGTTGTAGGATCAACTGCCATTTGGACAGTTGACAATTCAACATAGGTTTACTGAACACGTACTTGAGAGGATCCACTTGGGATATGAGATGGGTTGTGTGACCATGGAGGTAATATTGTAACCTCATGGAATCCCACGCTAAAGCACAACAAGCCTTCTCAATCAGAGTGTACTTGTGTTCACTACTGCTGAATCTTTTGTTGAGGTAGTAGATAGCTCGTTCTCGGCCGCTATCGTCTTTCTGTCCCAGTATGCAGCCTATGGCATTGTCGTTGATTGAAATATACATAAATAGGGGAACATCATCCCTGGGAGGTACCAAAATAGGAGCTTTGACCAGCTGCTCACTGATTATAAGGAAGGCTTTTTGACACTCATCGTTCAATTTCATGGAGGAGTTCTTCCTTAACAACTTCAAGATGGGCTCACAGGTTGCTGTGAGTTGAGAAATAAACCTGCTAATGAAGTTGATTCTTCCCAAAAATCCTCGTATATTCTTCTCTGTCTAAGGAATGGGCATTTCAATAATGACCTAGATTTTGGTGGGATCCAGCTCAATCCCTTTGTGGATGACTAGGAATCCTAGCAACCTGGTTGGATTCAACTTCAAGTTATACTTACGCAACCTATTGAAGAGCTTTCTGAGATGGTCTAAGTGGTCTTCCTCCCTTCAGGAGTTGATAATGATGTCATCCTAGTAGATCTCTATCTCTTTGTACATTAAGTCGTGGAAAAGAGCCATCATAGCTCGCTGATAGGTGGCTCTGGCATTGATGAGGCCAAAAGAAAACCATGTATAACAAAAGGTTCCCCAAGGCGTGATGAAACTAGTTTTCTCACGATCCTCTTCAGCAACCATGATCTGATGATACCCCACGAAGCAATCCGCAAAGGAGTACATGCCGTATTGAGCAATATTGTTAATGAGAATGTGGATATATGGCACGAGAAAGCTATCTTTAAGGCAAGCTTTATTCAGATCTCGGTAATCCATACAAGCTCGCACCTTTCCTCCAGGTTTAGGTACAGGTACTATGTTGGATATCCATCTAGGATACGTGGACACCATGATAATGACAACTTGAAATTATTTAACAATTTCTTCTTTAACCTTTAAACTCCACTCAGGTTTCAATCGCCTGAGCTTTTGCTTGACTGACTTGAATCCCACTTTATTGGGAAGGCGATGAAGGACAATGTCAGTGGACAAACTCCCCATTTCTTCATGAGACCATGCAAACACATCCTGGAATTGGGTTAGTAGTGTAACCATGTCATTCCTCTAGTTTGGGGTGAGGTCTGAACCAATCTGGATTAACTTAGGGCTTTCTAAGGTTCCAAGTTTGAAGGAAGTGGTTTGATCAAGGTTGGATTTAGGTTTGTCTTCGACCCATTCTTTGATCTCTTGAGGTATCTCAATGTCCTCTTGTATTTCCATCAAGTCTAAGTCCAACTTTTCATCAAAGTTACAATCCTTATGGAGAAGAGGCATCTTATCAACAAGTACATGCACATCTAAATTCAGAGTCTTGAAACAAAATATGCTTTCACTTAATATATGAAACCGTTTAATCATACAAAGTGTTAGCATGTACTGACAAAACAACTGCTAATATTGTACAGAAAAGTAAGCAGTTAATGATATCTACAGGGCAGAAATAGTTTATGCCTGTTTTACCCTTGTCGACCAATGCAAGGAGTGCTGCTCCAATTGTCAAGGGAAAAGTCCTGGTGAACTACATTGATAGAGGGGCTGTCATCGTCCTCCTTTTCCCGAATGATGCCCATTATGTCTGGACAATCATCGTCACGGGTGTATGTATTTGTATGCTCATCATGGACAATGAAGCGTATGTTAGACATCATCTTGGCGATGTCTTACTTATGTTTTCGTTCCTCCTCTTCCACTTTGGGATCAAGAACTAGGACCTCTTTCGCCTTGATCGGTATCGGCTTGGGAAATAACATAGCCATTACGTTGGCTAGCACCTTTACTGGAGATTGTGCGTGCTCAGGATTTGTAAGTGGAGATAATCGCCATGTGGCTGAAGCTGGAGGAATCTGCTTGTGCTTATGAAGATTCCTATTACTGGAACTAGAAGAATAGCCTAGTCCGGCTGTCTCGGTTTGACTGGACAATTGAATCAGGCGCTTAATGCCCTGATGATTTTTACATAGCCCTTGTCCAGGCTAATAACCCAATGACATCATCTCTTGAGTAGCTGCCATCACTTCGGTAGAAATCTTGGGTACTAGAAATGGCATCCCAATGGAATTATAGTGAGTGTTGCTCACTTCCAAGGTATTAAAATTGACCGATTCAACTTCTGAATCAAAGCTGATGAGTGGTATATCACCCGGTTCAGGACATTCCGATTCAACGTAAATCGTGACTAGGCTGTCGTTAATGATGTATTTAAGTTACCGATGAATAGTGGAAGGGACGACCCCAACAGAGTTTTGCAAAATGTATGGGGGCAAATCTCAATTGGCAGTTCAATCTCCCCGACAGAGTTTTGTCGGGATCCATCGAAAGCTTTAATAATCGTATAGCTACTTCGGATCCGATTGAAATTGATGTTCATCTTCACCAGAGTATCATAAGGATAAATTTTAGAGACGAACCTCCATCTATCAAGACTCCAACTAGCATGTATCCGGAGGACAAAACCGCAATGTGCAACATCTTGCAATGACCTGTCCCTTCGGGCAGTATGTCATCATGACTGAAAGATATCACATTATTGTTAAAAATGTGATCAACCAAATGTTGTAATTTTTCCACATCCACTGATTTCGGCAAGTAGGCTTCTTCCAAAACCTTCAGTAATATCTTCCGGTGATCCTCAGAAGAGAAAACCAAGTCCAGTATTAAAATTTGATGTGGAGCTTCTCTTAAGCTTAAAACCACCTTAGCTTCATTATGGCTCATAGTATGGAGGAATTGTTCAATTTTCTCCATGTGAATTTTCTCCTTTGATTTGATGGTAGGCTTCATCACCTATTGGGAAGATACAGTGGATTCTCCTTCAAAACTGCAGCAGTTGTATGAGAGATGGATCCTTTAGCTTCTCCATCATTCCATGAGACTTTTTGTAAGCTGATAACAGGATGTCGTGGTCTGAATGGTAAGCTAATTGGCTATGGAGTAGCCACTTTCAAAGGATTGTCAACTCCTTTAAGTTGAATTGCTTGTATTGTGAATGGTTTGACAGTCCCATCAGCCTTAGTGGATATAACTACTACAAATCCCTTCAATTTAGTAGGACATTTATTATCACTCTCAAATAGCACAGTATCATAGTCTGCCAGTTGCAGGACACTGCTATCAGTTAGATTCTGAATAAGGCGGCAGAGTTCCCAGCATTCTTCCGTGTTGTGACCGCGAGAATGGGAGTGATAGTGACATACTCCATCAGAATTGACCCGTCCTGAACGGGGATTAATTGGAGGTAGAAGGGAAGTGATCCTTCCTTTACTAATCAGCATCTGAAATATCTCCTCTATATGTTGGCCCAGGTATGTAAATTCCCTTCTATTGGTAAAATCCCAACGGGCTTTGGCACATGCTCTCTTTGCAACTTTGTCCTTCAGTGTTTAATTTTCTGAAGGCGATGATGGAGTATCCATAACAAAAGGGAGGAGACTAGCATGCTCCTGGCTGACTAATTGTCGTGTGACTTGATGTTGATGGATCACCAATTCTACCAATTGCTCAATTTGTTTACATAAAGCTTTCATCTTTCATTCCATCACAAACTGGAACTTTGCATAATCACACTTGTCAACACCGTCTTTGATGGTGTGGGATGATTCACCATTAAAATCGGAACTCTGTCCACTGCTTCAATTAATCATATTGACCTCTTCCTCTTTGTCTTGAGGAAGAGGGTTATCTTGCACGTGAGGTTGATCTGTCTTGGTGACCACGATCTCACCGTTGTCTATTAAATCTTGGATCTTGTGTTTCAAGGCCCAACAATCCTGAGTATCATGTCCAGGTGCCCCGGCATGATAAGCACACTTTTGAGTAACATTGAAACCCTTCCCATTCGGGTTGGCTGGTGGAAGTAGATGTGTGATTTTCTTTTGAATTGTCAGAAGAGTAAGAATATTCTCGACCGAATCCCCTAAAGGTGTGAACGTTCGAGTGCATTTTATTTCTCAACCTTTAGGCAATGAAGGGTTTGAAGACTGTTCTTGAAAAGGGGGAGTAGTTTCTCCTTTGGATAGGCATATTTTGATTGTCTTTTTGACCTTGTAGTATCAAGGAAACGTCCTCCTCATTCTTTTTATGGACCCTCCAGTGGTTATTTCCATAAATTTCGGACTGAATGTGTTCAGCAACAACTTTAAGAGTGGCTAGGTCTTGAATCTTTCCTGAATTCAATCCCATCTCAGTCATCTCCCCATGTTTGATCATTTTAGAAAATGGTTTACCAATGCCAGCTAAGACTCTCTCACAGAACGGAGCTTCTTGTATGTCTATGAAGGTCATAACAATTTTGGACTCTGTCATAGAAGGAATAACTTGAGAAGTAAGGCACCTCCACCTTTGAACATACTCTCTAAAAGACTCATTGGACTGTTTCTTGACCTTGGTAATCCGGTACCGGTCAGGAGCCATCTGAGACTAGAAGCTATATTGAGTGAGGAAGGCATGAGATAGCTCTTCGTAAGTATGGATCTTTGAGTTTTCTAATCTGGTATACCACGAATGGGCTTATCTAGTCAGACTTTTTTGGAACAGCTGCATTTTGAGCTTCTCGTCCTCTGCATAAGATCCATGTTCTCCAATGAACACTGTAAGGATCTCCTAATCGTCATACTTTTCGAAGTTAGGAGTTTTGAACTTTTCTTGATAATGAACACCAGGGAATATACAAAGGTCAGCATATGAGACATTCCCGTGTGCTCCAATTCCTTTGATAGAACGAAGGGTTTCTTCCACTTGAAGGAATTTTTTCATGATGTCACCAGTGTCTAGATCTCCTTTGAGATGGGTATTTTTAGGGTTTTTGTCTGTTTTAATCAACTAAAATTCCGGATTTATTTTATCCAAACCTTGGGTTCCTCCCTGTACAGAGGATTCTGTATGTGTGGGCATTCTTGGGCCCTGAGTAGACTGATGTACTTTTTTAAGCAGAACAACCAAATCTGTAATTTGTTTACTTAATCCATTGAATTCTTCACGAGAGACTGGATTATGATTAGTCTGGTCAGATGAAGAACTGATTGGATGTAGGCTCGTGGCCTTTTTGGATTTTGCGCGGGTAACATGCCCAATTGTTTCCCTGTGAAAGACTTGCATAGTTTAATCTTAGGGAATGTGTTAACTGTTTACATATTATGTGTTGTATCCATTTAAGGAATATTATCCTGCAAAACGGATGTTAGCTGTTTGTAATACATGATATCATGTTAATTTAAATATGCATGTACACATATTTCTTCATATTTCCCATTACTATGAGGTTGACATGGAATGACATTACAATTAAATATTTTTATAAGTAATTGAAAAATGAAAAGTATGAAAAGACTTTCCTCCGCGTTTGGTTTATCAAAGGCTGACCTATCTTCGGTTTACTCTTGCGGGTTTTTGGCATGAAGGTTCCCAAATCATCACAATTTACTCGACGGGAAGTTAATCCGGTCTTTTAACTGGAGCGAATTTTGGTGGTGCCTTTCCTGAGCCTCGTTGGAATTAGTCTTCCTACGAGTCTAGTAATCAAACAACAACAGGATAGCCTTCTGATGGAGGAACCACACAACATACATTCACATACAACGTGTCTCACCATTTATGAAAATGACAACATGTGTGAAGCACTAATATCACAAGCAGATATAGTGTAAAACATTAAGTGCAGTAAATATATGCATTCGTGAGATTTATTCGACGTCGGGATTTTTATTTGTCCCTATTCTGTTCTTGTTATTTGGTGTTCTCATGTTAGGTGAGATTTGTTTGAAAAAACAAGTTGTGAAAAGGTCTAACATGTATATGTCGACGAATGGACTGTAAGAGTCGTCAGTTGGTTTTTAATATGGTTATACCAACACAACCGAGAAAAGGTTTGCACATTGACCCAATGATGTGACATTGCTAAACGAGTCTTTGAAATCGAGATTCATTAGGGTCTGGGGCTTGATTATGCGAAGGGGAAGGTGTTATGCACCCCCCGACATCCGTGTTACCACGGTGACCGCCACTTTTCAAGAAACTGTTATATGAATATGTGTGTGTGTGTGTGGGTCAATGTGCAGTTATATGGAAGTAGTGCGAGGCCTCATTCGCACCTATATACAAAGGGTCTGAATTTGTGTAAAAAATCAGTTTTAAACAAGTTATGGCAGTGATGTTTTGTAGAAGAGGTTTTTTAAACACTTATGCTCAATAGGAATTGAGGCCATAGGATACTTTCGTTATTATCAAAATGTTCAGTTGGATTGCTTTTATTTTCGAGATGCGAAGCATCTTCGAGAAAAATAATGTACAAAGAAGTGTCGAACTCCTCGTGGGCATGAAAACCATCTGAGGAAATCTAAACACTGTGAATAAATTTACAAGTTGCTTACAACTGAAAATGTCCATCACAGGAACCGAATCTAGATTCAGTAGACTGAATCTGTGATCACATGATTTCTAGGCTCACATGATGCCTCTATTTATATGAAAGCAGTAAGTAGTTATATATATAAAAGCTGTAAATATATATATATATATATATATATATATATATATATATACAGACATGATCAACCACCACGAAGCACCTCAATGGGGGATCAGAAATGCAAATAAAGTTGTAAAAGCAATTAATCGCCACGAAGTAGACTCCAGGCGGGACGAAATGTAAAGAGAGCTGTATAAGTGATCAACCGCCACGAAGTAAACTCCAGGCGAGACGAAATATATATATATATATATATATATATATATATATATATATATATATATATATATATATATATATATAAGCGGTAAACGCACTGGATGTAAAATCCAGGCTCATCGAATAGAGTTCGACAACAGTTCATATATATAAGTGTATATATATATAAGGAAATAAACGCTCCGGATGTAAAATCTAGGCTCAATGAACATAGTCTAACAACATGTTATATATATAAGTGTGTATATATATATATATATATATATATATATATATATATATATATAAGCTAGTAAACGCTATGGATGTGAGTCCAGGCTCAATCGAGGCATAACTCGATAATGTTAGTCCAAATATATATATATAAATATATACAAACAAAAATAAAACCACGGACCGAAGTTTGGGCTAACACACACAACACGACTCTCAATGTAAAGAATAGTGTGTGCAAAGATGAATATAAAGGTTTACAGTGGGCTGCTAAAGAAGACTTCTATAACGTTAAGTGGATGAACACTGTGACGCCCCCAAATTCGGGTTACCTGACCCCCGAGTTTGGTGCTCACAATCCACAATATAATAACATCTCACTACCCATTCATTGATTATAATAAACATACATATCATAAGTTATTAAGTTAATAACATCATCCTAGGTCAACTAACCTTAACATTACAAACTTTACCCTTTCGATAAACAAAAAGGGTTTACAAAGCAACATATTAAATATAATTAATATAAAACTACTCCAGCACTATGCCTTTGCCTTTATTCCTCTTAGCCCCGTTGGCCTCATCGTTCCTAGCTGAAATATTTTATTTAGCAAGGGTGAGCAACAAATTTGCCCCGCAAGTTAAAATATACAATAAATGATATATGAATCAGAAATAGAAGAGTCTAGATTGAATAGAACTTCAACAATTATCAAACGATTTCGTGATAACGAATAATACTTCAATCTGAATACTAACTTTCTACTATTCCATACTAATTAACTTATTCGATATGAAAGAGTACAATTCTTTCAAAGATTCAATAATATTCAATTGAATTAACAATACTGCAATAATACTCAATAATGTGGGATATACCCAGATTTCATGCTGAGTGATCACAGAGGATCATGAACTACTAGAGGATTCATTTAGTTATTAAAACTAAATTACCACAAGAATATAAATTAGTTATCAAAACTAAACTATACTCTTCTGCAAGTACCTGGAGTGGCCAACTCCTTTGTACCCTATATTATGCATAATACTCAATAATAGTGCACATGTCAATTTACGACAATAAATTTGTTCATCTCAGTTTTACTTCACGAGTCCGTACCACAACAATATGGTTTGAATTACTTTCAAAGAAATAGTAGGATTTCAATAATTAATAACAACGCTAATCTAGCCGAAATCAATGGCATAGATCTTTCAATAATATTTCAGTTCATAATGAATAGAACCTTTCATGCTTTACCAAATACTAGTCTCACCTAAACAATTAGCTGAGACATAATTTATAATTAGTTCAAATAATAGAACATGATTCGATTGCACTACGTGGGAATTACAATAATCATTATAGATATGAATAACTATCAATAATTATTCACTACCATGCTTGAAAACAGTAACTCAAGTTGAGTTAGGAAACTTGCCTTTCGCGTTGATTACTGCTACACAATATAATTAACTGCACTCATAAGACCTATAATCAATAATGTCGGTCTCGTAATTAGTACCATATTTCACATCACACATTACTGTAATTTAAAGTTAAACCTTCTCCTAAACACATTAGCACATAACCACAACAGTGTTTATAACCTATATAAACACTTAACAAGTCTAACTATTTTGATCTGGTTGGACTTCGGTCCGTCCTCGGTGTTCTGGTCACCCTATCTGACAATTAACACAGTTATCTGTCTATTACACTTGGTCTCTAAGCTTCAATATTAATTCAGATAAGTCAATTATCAATAATAATATTTTTCGGAAGCTTTTAATAATTATCAAGCAATTATTATAATTTATAATAATTTTTCAAATATCAGAATCATTTTTAAATGATTTAATTCTCAATTAATCTTATCATTATTAATATTTAATAATATCAAAATATTAATAACATACTTTGCAAAATATTAAAGTTATTATTAATAACTTAAAATATTTTTAAATCATCAATATTCTACTTAAATGATTTTTAAAATAATTAAAATCATTTTTAAATCATCACTATTAATATATAAATATTAATGAAACTATTATCTAAATATTAAAAGTCATAATTTATAACTTAAAATATTTTTAAATCATTTTTCTCATTTTTAAATGATTTTTAAATCAATAAAATCATTTTTAATTCCTTTATGTAATATAATAATTAAATAAATTAAATGTCATTAATATTACTTTATTAATGAAAATTCTCCAAAAATATTGAAAATTATATTTTATAATTTAAAATATTTTTAACACTTTATTCTAAATTAAAATGATTTTTAAATCATTTAAATAATTTTCATCTTATTTATTTAATTTAATAATCAAATAAATATTATATCATTAATATTAAATTATTAATGAAAATTCTCCAAAAATATTAAAAGTTACATTTTGTAACTCAAAATATTTTTAAATACATTTTTCTTATTTATTTTTCATAATATTAAATCATTTTTCTATAATTTATTTAATATACTAATTAAATAAATTAAATACTTTTAATATTCAAATAATTATAAATATTAAAGAAAAATATTCCAATTGGTCAAAAATTATTTTTTATAATTTAAAATAATTTTTAAAACTATTTTTGGTAATTTTTATAATTTATTTCTATTCTTTTATTAATTTCTGAATTTTTCAGAAAATAAATAAATAAATCCGTCGCTAAAGGCCTATAGCGACACTTTCTGTCGCTATAGGTGTTCTTGAACAAATCCAGATTTTTCCGGCAGCTGCGAGGTGTCTAGTTTGACCAGCTTTATCTCTCAATCTAAACATGTTCTGGGCTATCTAAAACTTTGATCTTGTAGACAATATGTCACACTACAACATCCAACCAACACTTTGGTTAAACAACATTACAACAAGGAGATCAAAGCCTCCAAAGTTGCTGCCAAACATTTTCTGGGCAAAAACAGACTAGAGTGGTCACTTTCAATCTTGATTTAAGCTATGTTCTGGCCATGATTTATGTAATATATAAACTCCAGATTGTAGAAAAAATGTAGTACTACAACTAGAAAGAATAATAACACTAAAACATCAAAAAAGTAACTAGATATAATCGGTCAAACTTGAACACGGAAGTTGGCTCAAAATTTTCTGGGTTCGTGTTCTTGACAGATTCGGTCAACGGGTTTTGACCGTGTATATCTTTTGATCTATAATAGATCTGTGTCTGATTCTTTTTGCAACTTAAAGACCACATATCAGGCTACATTTTACAAGCTTTAAACATCAAAAAAACGTAACACACTAGGAGTTATAAGATCTGACATTTGACTGAAAATCACAGTTTTCCAAATTTCCAGATTTTGAAAAACTTTAAATTCGTGCACTTTGATGTTATGGGTTCATGATTTATCAACTCAGATCATCAATTGACACCTTATTACACATATTTGAACAATCAATTGTATGATTTAACAAGAAATTGAAGGATTTCAAAATTAGGGTTTATACCTCTTTTTGATTCCGATTTTTGATTTTGGCTCTCCAATCTGTTATTGATTGATCTTTGGCTGTTTATAGGACTGGTCCACTATTTATTTTCGTGGGTTTTGGAGAGAAAGAGATTTGGTGAGAGCAAAATGCAAAATGGCTAAGTTTTTATGAACTTTCTCTCTCTAAATCTTATATATATGACTTTGATTCATGCATGATGCTTCAATTTCGGCTGAGTTGTTGGATTTGCTGAGATTTTATGTTGCAAAGTCAATAGTTGGTAAAGAGTTGGTGACCTAATAAAGGCATTGGACAATTTTGCAAGTTAACACTAAAATATCCAAAAAGGGCATTATGGACATTTCCAATTTCTTCTAGAATTTGAACTTGATGAAACCCTTAGGGTTTAGGGTTTGGACAATCTAGGGTTTAGGTTTTGAACCCTTTAGGTTATAGAATTCTAATTCCTATAAATTTCAAATTTAGGGTTTAATTAGAAAAATAATTTTCCAAAATAAAAAAATTAGGGTTTCTAAAATAGAGATTCAATTTACAAAATATAATTAGTGATTTCTAATCATATTTATGTTTAATGAATACTTTAGGCATGCTAATAAAAATTAGGGTTGCCTAATTAGGGTTTAAAATTCCTGGTTTTAACATTAGGGTTTCTCTACGATACGCTAGGGTTTCTAATCCGAAGATTAGGGTTTCTAATCTCATATTTGTGTTTAATGAATCCATTAAGTCCACCAATTAGGATTAAGGTTCCTAATTTAAGGTTTATAATCCCCGATTTTTAAAATTAGGATTTTCTACAACACATTAGGGTTTTCTACAACTGAGATTAGGGTTTCTAATCTCTTATCAGGGTTTAATAATATTAAAACCTATCTGATCAATTATTGATCATTAAGCTCGTATAGAATAAACACGCAATAATTAGTACAATTATTTTAATTGTATTTTCTATCGAATCCCTATCCGAAAATTAGGGTTAGGATTTCTAAAGTTGTTAAGCACAACTCTACTCTATTTTTCTTAGTCAAAACACATATTGACTGATTTTCGAGACTCGTCTCACTAATTCCCAGTACAATATTAACAGTCAATGTCAATATTAAATAAAAAAAAATTTATTCGTAAAATTTTAATTATTCGAAATCCCGGGTTATCACAAACACTCGGCTCCTTCCGGTACAAATAGTAGTTATACAAGTGTTTAAAATGAGAAAGCACTCAATTTGTGGTGTGTACAGAGCAAATTGGACAGGGCTTCCTCGCCTCTTCTCTTTTTAAAATGACCACCCCAAGCCCTCTATTTATAGAGGGGGAGGCATACGTGTACCTGCGGCTAGCCGCAGATGTACCTGTGGCTGCTTGGGGTGCCCCGGGCTACGCAGGTCCCGCCGTCTCGAAGTACGTGCACGCGTGCACTTTGATGTCCACTCGAACTTTCAGAACTACACTTCGGGCATCCGATTGAGGTGTATAAGACCTATTTTGGACCGCCATTGTTGAGAGCTACACAATGATTTAGAGGTTGTACGAAGTCAGGAAGATGGGACAATGCCCTATGTCTTCAAGCTTCAAATTTTATCCAGTGTGCTGTCTTGTGCAGTAGTCACTCGGGATTGGACTTCATTGGTTCTTATGGGACACTATTGTGTAGAAATGTCTGTATGAGAAGTTGAGACGGCGCAATGTAGGTTCAAGGCGGAAAAATTATGATTTTACCCCTCACCGGGGTTATCTCTGGTTTGGGATGATAAAGCAGACGTTGCTCAGGGTTATCTCTAAGATTGGACAGCTACAAGTACTGAAGTTCCTCAAGGTTATCTCTGAGGTGTGCCTGTCTTCCCGGTGCTATCTCCGGGTCTTGTACTGAGTGCCTCGGTGTGAGTTCTGATGTTGAAGCTGACTGCATGTGTGGCGCCCCCAAAACAGGTATACATCACCCATCTTGAGTCGCCAGATACATGGTACAGAAACAAATACAAATTCAGTAATATAATTATCGTGCAAAATACGACAACACATATACTGTGAGTTTGAATACAAATATTGTATACTTGAGAGTATAAAAACTCAATAGGAGTCCTCATTGCAATTATTGATACACTATTTTACAAAAATAGTCAAGACTGCTAAACAACTATCTTGAGTCATCACTCCATACCCCGGCTAGTTCCTGCCAAATTATCTCATCCAGAGAAGAACAATGGAACAAAAAGGAAAAGGGTGAGCTCAACTAGCCCAATAAAGAATATTATGACTAAGATAATATACAACAAATTATCATTAGTCTTCAACAGGGAAAATCTGATAAAATATAATAGACAACAAGTTTTAGATCAACAACTACAGCGGAAACAACAATTCATTAAAAGAGTCAAGTAGAGAAAGAATTCTATTATCTTCTAAGATTTAAAAATCCATCATAATTATTTTATCCCTGTAACATCAATCAATATACATCTTGAATCAAATATTCATCTTTGCACTACAGGCCAAAGATATTCATTTGTATCACCAGTTGGTCATGTTCATCTCAACACGTGTTAATCTTTGCACTACGGGCCAAAGATATTCATTAGGTAATCATTCATCTTTGCACTACAGGCCAAAGATATTCAGTAATATCATCATTTAGGACTGAGGATGATGAAAAATATTTTAAAGAAAATGAATCCAGTGAGACAGAAGGACAAATATTAAGGATTCGTATCACAGTATATCCAAGATCAATAATACTCTATAATAACCAATTTTGAAGCATAATTCCAAAATAAAGATCAAAACATGGATAAAATCAAAGATAGTAACCATAATAGACATCTTGTACAAAAAGAAGAAAATTTCATTTTTTGGTGAATAGTTCCGTATTCGTGAATAGTGTCGTATACGTGAATAGTAACCCCAACACAAAAAGTTCCAAACTTGATAAAAAGTTCAAACCAATATTTTGGTATAATGATATTGAAGAAAATAATATCATTTAGGAAGAAAACAACATCCCTTACCTCAAAATTACCGTACTTCTGACTGAATTTCGGATATAGTGCTGACAGAAACTTGCACTGAATAGAAACTCTCAAAGTATCTAAATACTCAAAAAAATATGCTCAATAATCTAGAGAGAAAGAAAACTTGTTTCTAATGTGATTTTCAATTCTAACCTAAGCGTCTATTTATAGGAAAAATGCTGGAACGCCATATGAGACTAAATAATAAAATAATATTATTTCTATTTCTTTCTTCCACGCATGCTAGGTTGAAAATCAAGGCCAGCCATCTTTGAACCAAAAATCAGCAGCCCACATGTTTTCAAACAAGAGTGGGCCCCACCCATAATTTAATAAAAATTATTTTATTTTCCAAAACCTCAGTAACTCATAATAAATAGCCTTTTATCAGAAAAATTTGAAACTCGCGCATTTCTATAGGAAATTTAATTCTCTACAACTTTGTAGAAGAAAGTTTTTCCAAATTCCAATCAAAAAATACCTGAAATCCATAAACGGATGATTTTTAATACTTCCAATTCGACAAAATACTGATAAAATACCTCAGCATTAATTCCTCCATTTTTATCCACATAAAATAAATATATCCATCATTTATATCCACATAAAATATGTAGCGCCCCCAAAATCGAGACTATTTTCCTTCCCGATCTTGTGCGTTAATACTACCTTGTTCTAGCTTTAAAATATTATTTAATGTTAAAATAACTAAAAATTTTGGAATAATTAAACTTTTTTTAGTCATCCATTCCCTGAATCGCAACCTTTATAATTCTTTTTTATACTAAAATCATATTTATTATATGATTTGTATAATCCGTGTAAATGTATTTCTTTTATATTGATGATTCATTCATTTTAGAATCATATCTATTCTCATTTCAGAATAAACATTCTTTAACCATTCAACATATCAAACTATACATAACTGCCAATTACATTTGACACAACTATCAATCATAGATTTATACCATTTCTAATTCAAGGAAATATATTCATTTTTGCACATCGTTCAATCTTCATCATCCGTATAGCAAGTAATATTGCCTAACATCTTTAACCTGCAAAAAGTTTGTGTTTGCAAGATTGAGTTCGACAGCCCAACAAATTTAACAATCTATCATGTTTCACATAGCACACAATTTCATATGCACTATATTTCCTTATTTATGCATATCTTCCTGCAACATGTATTCTTTACTATGCATATCCTACATGCAACAATAATTCCTTACAAAGCATACATTAATGCATTATACATTTCTAATTTATCGAGTTATATTATACAACATGTGCTATTACATATAACATATAAATTGAGTTCCATAACCCAATTAACTTAGTCATATTTGGACTTTAACAATTCATAAAGCATGGTATGTAATTCACCACATAATCACATTTAATCCACAAACATCATAGAACCGAAAAACTTGCCTTGATTGGAGATTACCACAAAATTTAACTTAGAGTTTCTCCACAATTCCTTTACTTCTTCTTCTTCTTTTTCTCTTCATGGAGGATCTTTCTCCTCCTTCTTTCTTCTCCCTCATGGCTGCCGATCTCTCTTCTCTCTCTCCCTCCCTCACGATTTCTTCTCTTTCTCTCTTCCCGTTCTCTCTTTTTTTTCCTTTCTCTTTCTCTTTCTCTTTCTCTTTCTCTTTCTCTTTCTCTTATCTTCTTTCCTCTCTTCTCTTCTTAATAACCATCATTCTCTCTCTTTTTTTAATTGGCCACATGTGGCCTCTTATCTCCCACATATCTTTTATTTAATTGCTTTATTAAAGGTCCACAATGCCCTCAATAATAAGTTTTAAAATTGGGCCATTTAATTCATCTTTTGGGCTCTCACTTAATTCTTTGGGCTATGTAGTATTAACATAATCCAATTCTTTTTATCTTTACCCACCCTAAATATTTATTTAGAGTATCCATTTCAAATAATTAATTAGAGTATCCATTCTAGATATTTAGAATTTAATTCATCACTCTATTACATTAAATTCTATAACCCAATTAAACTTGTTTTAATTAAGTTATAAAATTTAATAACTTGAGATAATAAAATTATATCTCTTAACTTAATATAATTTTTAGTCTCCCACAAGTGGACTTAGCTTGGTCCCATAATTAATTATCTACAAGTCTCATACTTAATTAATTAATTGGGATTGTTTAAATAATATAACATCCTTATCCATTATATCCAATTCTCTTGGACTCTATTTAAATTAATTGGGCTATGACCTTATTATAGCCCATTACTTTTAATTCTATTTCATTCTACCCTTATCCTTTAATTAGGGTTTTTATCTCTCACACTAGAAAATAAATTCCTTACTCATGCCCTTTTAATTTCATAAACCAAATTAGACTTGGTTATAAAATTAATTATTAAAGATATATAAAATAAATCTCTTAATGTCAGTATATATATATATATATATATATATATATATAAATATATATATATATATACTAGTTATCTCTCATATTATAACCTCTCAGGTTATTTAATTATCACACCTAATATATATATATATATATATATATATATATATATATATATATATATATTAGGTTACATAACTTAATTCTTAATTCACTCCTATATACAAAATAAATGTATTCACATTACATAATGTAAATTTATTTAATCATATCCATAATTCACATAATCATAACATATTTCACTTCTCACACTAATTTTGACTTTTCTTCATAAAAAGTCAACTATTGACTTTGACCAAAAGTCAACATTTACACATATTGTGTTTATTGTCCATTCTTACTAAACTTGACGTTCCGGACGCAACCGAGCAGTCAATGCTTCAAAATTCTATCTCTAACTCAAATTTTGAGTTTTAAATTACTCACATCTTATTGCTAATCGTATTAACTAACGACTTTATACTTATTCAAATTCTTATTTGCCAGTCAAGGCCAACACTCAAGCTATGTTAATTACTAACATAACTTTATCTTGATCATTAAATCAATAACTTAATTCATCATTCCTCTTGCTAAAATATATAGCACCTTACTAAGTATATATATTTCTATATATATACTCATCTTCGTTTAACCTCATAGCACCTCTTCATGTGAAATCTTATATCCAATAATAAAATTTCCATATGTACTTATAAAACATTTCTTAGACTATTCAGTTCACATCAAATTTACAGGTATCGTAATACCTTATCCTTAATATTCCTTCAAGTACATATTAATTCATTTCTAGGGTTTAGAAATTTTGTAACCCATATTTTCTCTATTCACATTCGAATATCAAACCATATAGGTTTTACTTGAAAAATTTAAACAAATCCTCAAATTCTCATCTAGGTTTTATTCTTTAACCTTTATTCTAATCATTCAAGATTTTAAAAATTTTTGGGTTGTCACATTCACCCCTCCTTATAAGAATTTCGTCCTCGAAATTCACCTTACAACGTGCACTTTACACCATTTATACTGAGCGATCACACAAGATCTTGAACTTATTTTCTCGGGTATCTATCAAAGATACTCAAAATTCTCGGGTATCTATAAAAGATACTCAAACTTCTCGGGTATCTATCAAAGATACTCAAACTTCTCGGGTATCTATCAAAGATACTCAAACTTCTCGGGTATCTATCAAAGATACTCAAACTTCTCGGGTATCTATCAAAGATTTACTTTGATACATACGCAAATTTCTCGGATATCTATCAAAGATACTCAAACTTCTCGGGTATCTATCAAAGATACTCAAACTTCTAGGGTATCTATTAAAGATACTCAAATTTCTCGGGTATCTATCAAAGATACTCAAACTTCTCGGGTATCTATCAAACATACTCAAACTTCTCGGGTATCTATCAAAGATTTAATTTGATACATACGCAAATTTCTCGGGTATCTATCAAAGATACTCAAACTTCTCGGGTATCTATCAAAGATACTCAAAACGCGCGCAAAGGTTAAATTCACACTAAGTATTCTTGTATTTACAACTCCATCACATTTTTATCATCTCTGCACCAGGTTACATGGTACATGAATGATTATTAAAAACAAATTGTGATATTTCAAATCATTTGCTTAAACATTCTATCTATTCCTATTATCCTTAACACTTCATTCACACACAACTATACCCAGTTCATAAAACCACACTTATGAGTTCATAGCCTGACCACAATTATATGAGTTTAAGAACTTTCCTAGACAGACCTTTGGCGTCCATTCGCTGAGGGGTTCATAAACATTTCATATAACTATGAGTCAATAATGTCACATAAGTATTAGTTTTAAGAACTCGTACTTAACTTTATATCCTCTACCTATGACCTATCTATTTGTTATATACATGAGAAAGGAATCACCCTCTTAACACGCATATATCAAATAGTGCGACACCAACATTTCAATGATTATCAGTGCCAGAAACTAAGTGGTTGTCAAACCAAACTCGGCCACTAATCAATATAGGAAGATAAGTGAACAATTCCCCGCCCATACAAAGAATTGGTCAACATAACCACTACATCGACCAGGAAGCTAAGTGATTCTAAAACCAAGTACAATTTCCCCGCCCATACAAAGAATCATACAACTCAGCTACTGACATGAGTCCTCAATTGAAATCCCACATAATTCTAGCTCCACACTTACTCCATACGAATTTTATTTAATCCGTATTTACATTTCATAACTCTTTCATGAGTTTTCATAGTACAATTTCATAGTACAACTTACACACAACATCTTGCTTTAAACTTTTCAATCATAAGATCGATTCTTTCTGACTGTCATAACCTTATCAGATCACGGGGTGATCTTATCTGGAAATCATTTATACTTATACTTAAGATCGTTTTATTTTACGATCTTTTTATAATTCTCTTTAATCATATTATATTATGATTTTATTTGCACTTTTAATCTTATAGACACCGTCTATTTAGTATCACTTTCATCTCTATTACTGGAGTCAGGTAACTCCGGATTCTTATCCGTATAGCTCTTTAAGATTCTTTTTTGAATCTTCTTTATCTTCTTCTTTACTTAATGATGAATTTCCATAAATTCATCTCTTATCGCTTAAACTCTATTCAAGTTTATTACTTATCATCATCTCCGCGGTTATAGCCTAAGGTACACCTACCTAAGGTTTATAACCTACAGCTTTGATACCAACTGTAGCGCCCCAAAATCGAGACTATTTTCCTTCCCGATCTTGTGCGTTAATACTACCTTGTTCTAGCTTTAAAATATTATTTAATGTTAAAATAACTAAAAATTTCGGAATAATTAAACTTTTTTTTTCAGTCATCCATTCCCTGAATCGCAACCTTTACAATTCTTTTTTATACTAAAATCATATTTATTATATGATTTGTATAATCCATGTAAATGTATTAACAGCTTAAGTCTCAATACTTCATATTTTTTATATTGATGATTCATTCATTTTAGAATCATATCTATTCTCATTTCAGAATAAACATTCTTTAACCATTCAACATTTCAAACTATACATAACTACCAATTACATTTGACACAACTATCAATCATAGATTTATACCATTTCTAATTCAAGGAAATGTATTCATTTTTGCACATCGTTCAATCTTCATCATCCGTATAGCAAGTAATATTGCCTAACATCTTTAACCTGCAAAAAGTTTGTGTTTGCAAGATTGAGCTCGACAGCCCAACAAATTTAACAGTCTATCATGTTTCACATATCACACAATTTCATATGCACTATATTTCCTTATTTATGCATATCTTCCTACAACATGTAGTCTTTACTATGCATATCCTACATGCAACAATAATTCCTTACAAAGCATACATTCATGCATTATACATTTCTAATTTATCGAGTTATATTATACAACATGTGCTATCACATATCACATATAAATTGAGTTCTATAACCCAATTAATTTAGTCATATTTTGACTTTAACAATTCATAAAGCATGGTATGTAATTCACCACATAATCACATTTAATCCACAAACATCATAGAACCGAAAAACTTGTCTTGATTGGAGATTACCACAAAATTTAACTTAGAGTTTCTCCACAATTCCTTTACTTCTTCTTCTTCTTTTTCTCTTCATGGAGGATCTTTCTCCTCCTTCTTTCTTCTCCCTCGTGGTTGCCGATCTCTCTTCTCTCTCTCTCCCTCCCTCACTATTTCTTCTCTTTCTCTCTTCCCGTTCTCTCTTTTTTTCCTTTCTCTTTCTCTTTCTCTTTCTCTTTCTCTTATCTTCTTTCCTCTCTTCTCTTCTTAATAACCATCATTCTCTCTCTTTTTTTAATTGGCCACATGTGGCCTCTTATCTCCCACATATCTTTTATTTAATTGCTTTATTAAATGTCCACAATGCCCTCAATAATAGGTTTTAAAATTGGGCCATTTAATTCATCTTTTGGGCTCTCACTTAATCCTTTGGGCTATGTAGTATTAACATAATCCAATTCTTTTTATCTTTACCCACCCTAAATATTTATTTAGAGTATCCATTTCAAAGAATTAATTAGAGTATCCATTCTAGATATTTAGAATTTAAATCATCACTCTATTACATTAAATTCTATAACCCAATTAAACTTGTTTTAATTAAGTTATAAAATTTAATAACTTGAGATAATAAAAGTATATCTCTTAACTTAATATAATTTTTATTCTCCCACAAGTGGGCTTAGATTGGTCCCATAATTAATTATCTACAAGTCCCATACTTAATTAATTAATTGGGATTGTTTAAATAATATAACATCCTTATCCATTATATCTAATTCTCTTGGACTCTATTTAAATTAATTGGGCTATTACCTTATTATAGCCCGTTACTTTTAATTCTATTTCATTCTACCCTTATCCTTTAATTAGGGTTTTTATCTCTCACACTAGAAAATAAATTCCTAACTCATGCCCTTTTAATTTCATAAACCAAATTAGACTTGGTTATAAAATTAATTATTAGAGATATATAAAATAAATCTCTTAATGTCAGTATATATATATATATATATATTTATATACTAATTTTCTCCCATATTATAACCTCTCAGATTATTTAATTATCACACCTAATATATATATATATATATATATATATATATATATATATATATATTAGGTTACATAACTTAATTCTTAATTCACTCCTATATACAAAATAAATGTATTCACATTACATAATGTATATTTATTTAATCATATCCATAATTCACGTAATCATAACATATTTCACTTCTCACACTAATTTTGACTTTTCTTCATAAAAAGTCAACTGTTGACTTTGACCAAAAGTCAACATTTACACATATTGTGTTTATTGTCCATTCTTACTAAACTTGATGTTCCGGACGCAACCGAACAGTCAATGCTTCAAAATTCTATCTCTAACTCAAATTTTGAGTTTTAAATTACTCACATCTTATCGCTAATCGTATTAACTAACGACTTTATACTTATTCAAATTCTTATTTGCCAGTCAAGGCCAACACTCAAGTTATGTTAATTACTAACATAGCTTTATCTTGATCATTAAATCATTAACTTAATTCATCATTCCTCTTGCTAAAATATATAGCACCTTACTAAGTATATATATTTCTATATATATACTCATCTTCGTTTAACCTCATAGCACCTCTTCACGTGAAATCTTATCTCTAATAATAAAATTTCCATATGTACTTATAAAACATTTCTTAGACTATTCAGTTCACATCGAATTTACAGGTATCGTAATACCTTATCCTTAATATTCCTTCAAGTACATATTAATTCATTTCTAGGGTTTAGAAATTTTGTAACCCATATTTTCTCTATTCACATTCGAATATCAAACCATATAGGTTTTACTTGTTAAATTTAAAAAAATCCTCAAATTCTCATATAGGTTTTATTCTTTAACCTTTATTCTAATCATTCAAGATTTTAAAAATTTTCGGGTTGTCACAAAATAAATAATTTCTTATCATATAAATCAATAATTAATTATTCATAAATAATATTACAAAATCATAATTATGACAACCAGGCAGTTCCCTGGAAAGAGGGGGCTTTCCAATAAGGATTTCTCCTTACTGGCACGCAATTAGGTGACCAAGCCTCTCCTTGACAGAACTTTCTAGACATTGCCAAAAATGCTATCTAATAATATTATTCCAAATAATATGAATTATTGATCTGATAATGGAGATGATGTGCAGTGACAATTATTGAGCAACAATAATATAAAATATCAACGCAACAATTATTGAATCAATAAAATAAAATATTGAACAGTAACTACTGTAACAATTATTGAGTAGTTCCTTCTTACGTAAGAATCAATAATTCAACAATAATGTGCAATACCGTGTGCTACTGTATTACTGTATTTTAACCACCGGGTATTCCAACAGTGTTAACGGTAACAACTACGCCGTTATTCAATTTTGTCATTTTCTTCATCCAACCGTTATCCGTTATGGGGCCCACAAATGGCTGCGCCGTCGTACAAATATTCTTCGGTAGAAAGAATATTCCACGACAAAACGAATATTCCCCGACAAATGAATATTTTCTAACCACTTGCTTATTTTGAAAATTTTGCACATTTCACCCATAACCAAAGTATTATATAAAATAAATACCTTATTATTCACAATAATAATTATTGGAAATTTGATTTTATTCATTAATAAGTCGGGGTCTTACAACCTCCCCTCCTTATAAAATTTCGTCCTCGAAATTGACGTACGTACCTGGTGTTTCGAAAAGGCGAGGATGCCTTGCTTTGATTTTTGATTCTAACTCCCGGGTCATTTCTTCAATACTATGGTTTCTCCAAAAAACCTTAACTTGTGGTATAACCTTCGTGCGTAGGACATGCTCTTTCCTATCCAAGATTTTAACAGGTACCTCCTCGTACGTTAAATCTTTAACTATCTCGTCTGGTTCTAACCTAATAATGTGGTTCGGGTCTTTAACATATTTACGAAGCATAGATATATGAAAAACATTATGAACACGAGACATAATTGGAGGTAATGCGAGTCTATAGGCCACATTTCCTATTCGGTCAAGAATTTCAAATGGACCAACAAATCTTGGATTGAGCTTTCCTCTCTTTCCAAATCTTGTAACTCCCTTCCATGGTGCAACACGTAACAATACATGATCCCCAATATTAAATTTCACGTCCTTCCTATGAAGATCCCCATAACTCTTTTGTCGATCATGTGCCGTTTGTATACATTGTTGAATCGTTTAGATCTTCTCTGTAGTCATTCGTATCGACTCTGGTCCCAACAATGTTGCTTCACCCACCTCGTCCTAGCATACTGGAGAATGACATTTTCTTCCATACAACGCCTCGAATGAACCCATACCTATACTTGCCTGATAACTATTATTGTAGGAGAATTCCACCAATGTTAGGTACTTATCCCAACTCCCTTTGAAATCTAGGACACAAAGTCTTAATAGATCTTCAAGAGTTTGAATAGTCCTCTCTGATTGTCCGTCCATTTGAGGATGGTATGCCGAACTGAATCGTAAATCCATGCCCATAGTTTTTTGCAAGCTAACCCAAAATCGTGAAGTAAATCTTGGGTCACGATCCCAAACTATGGATACTGGCTTGCCATGCAATCTTACAATCTCATTTATGTACATACTAGCAAAACGTTCAAGAGAATAAGTCTCACGTATAGGCAAGAAATGGGCAGATTTGGTTAATCTATCAATAATAACCTAAATCGCATCTATGCCTTGAGAAACCATGGGAAGACTCGTAACGAAATCCATAGTAATGTGTTCCCACTTCCATTTCGGAATCTCAAGTGGTTGTAATTGTAAAGTCCCCGAACCCGGATACTTGAAACCCGAACTCGATACTTCACGATACCATTTCTATGAGCGGAATATTACTAATAATAATAACAATAATATAGAACTTAAACTTAATTTAAATATACATCAGAGTCTACCTCCCAAGTACGTAACCTTTAGTCATTCATTACATGATATTAGATAAATACATATCATAGTATTCATAGTCTTATAAAACTATTACAAACACCGCCACAATTCTTAATTTGTTAGCTTTCCTTTTCCTTTGTTTCGGTCTGAACTTTCTGGTCCTTCACACTTAGCTGAAAACATTTAAATTAAGCAAGGATGAGCATTTGAGTGCTTAGCAAGTATTATATATATATATAAGCTGAAAGAATTTAAATGTTTACTTTATAATACATTTCTACAACCGGTCAGTAGTTGTGAAGTAATCTGTACTAATAATAATAACATAACAACCCTCTTTCAAATTTTTGAAACTACGTATTGACTATACATGGGGTTTCTGTGACATACTATGAACATTATTTTCATTTTGGAAAGGGTTTAAACAGAAATTAATCTGTAAACCGTCATGACTTACGGGTACGGAGGGTGATCAGCCCCGTTGTACCCTGTATAGATCAATACTACATTGCGAGAACGATGTTATCGTTCACTCTATCCGCCTTGGGCGCATAAATTTTTTCCCATTTTCGGGATATTCATATCTGTCGGGTTTTCATAACAAAGGTCTTATCTAGTTCAACAATTATCTATAATTCAACATATATGTATATCAAAGGTGTATCAACATGTGATTAAATACAATGATTATCCAAGTGGGGACACTTGTATAATCATTTCTAGAAATAAACGAATAGAATATATAACTAAATTATCATGTACTAACATGTTGATAATCAATGGGTGTATATAATATAGGTTTAACAATCTGTACATTAATAATAATAATTCTGAACTTCTCACTTCTGTCTATTGCATAAAAAAAATGCAAAGTTATGATACTTTCCTGATGCGTCGCTTACTAATCTCAACTTAGTTTTATCTTTTATGAGATCACCTATCATTAATCAGATCATTTTACTGATTAGTATAACATAACGTAACACATAACACTGCCTATTGCATTCAGCACATTCCTAATCACATAGTCACATAACCTTAACAACCATTGAATCAAAAATAAATAGTTAACTAACTAAATTATCTAAGTCCAGATCAATTTTTGAAACATGTCAGTCTACCGACAGCTTTATCGGGTAAATATTGAGTCTAAGACTCTATCCCCAAGTTCAATATCCAAATAGTTAACTTAAACATCAGTCGCACTATTTTTCATAGCCTAATAATAATTATTAAATAATTATTACCATTTACCATAATTTTTGAAATATCAGAATCATTATTAAATAATTTAAATATCAAATAATTCTATTATCATTAACATTTAATCAATATTAAACTATTAATGAAACAATTGCCAAAATATTAAAGTTATGTATAATAACTCAAAATATTCTTAATGTATTAATATTACCCTTAAATGATTTTTAAAACATTTAAAATCATCATTAAATAATTACCATTAATATTTAAATATTAATGAAACTATTATCTAAATATTAAAAGTCATTAATTATAACTTAAAATATTTTTAATTCATTTATACCCTTTTTAAATGATTTTTAAATTAATAAAACCAATTTTAAACTATTTATTTAATTTAATTATTAAATAAATTTAATATCATTAATCATTAAATAAATATCATTAATATTAAATTATTAATGAAATTATCCTTTAAATATTAAAAGTTATATTTTATAACTTAAAATATCCTTAATCACTTTATTTCCATTTAAAATAATTTTTATAATATTAAAATCATTTTTAAACTAATTTATTTAATATTATTATTAAATAACTTTAATATCATTAATAATCATTAATTAATGAATTTATGCATTAAATATTAAAAGTTATATTTTATAACTTAAAATATTCTTAAATACCTTATTATTATTTAAATTGATTTTTAATATAATAAAATCATTTTTAATTTAATTATTAAATTCATTTAATAAATAAATTAATTATCATTAATTATTAATTTATTAATGAAAATTATCACATAATATTAAAAATAACCTAAAATATTTTCATATATCATAATATAATTTTTAATGATTTTTCATGAATTAAAATCATTTTTAAATAATTTATTTAATATTATAATTAAATACTTTTAATATTCCAAAAAATAAAATATTTATGAAAAATATTTAAAATAATAAAAATATATTTTTTGGACATTAAAATAATTTTTAAGAATTTATTTTGTATTTTTAATAATAAAAAACAAATTTTTTTTTCTATTTTAAACCAATTTTTGGAAATTACAGAAATTAAAAATAAAATAAACTGTCGCTAAAGGTGCCTATAGCGACGTAACTGTCGCTATAGGTGTTCTTCACCACTGCCCAGAATTCTCAAGCCAGTACCAAGTGCCTTGCTTTGACCAGCTTTAACTCTTTGTGTAGTGTGTTTCTGGGAATTACAAAAGCTAGATCTTGTAGACAAAGTGTAATACTACGGGTTCTAAGAAACAACATGATCAAACAACCTAACACAAGCTAGATCTAAGCAACCAAAGTTGCTGCCAGAGCTGTTCTTCATGAAGAACAGTTCGTGGGGGTTACTTCGGACCACAATAACTTGATGATCGTATAATATTTTTGTTATCTATGAATTTCAGTGTGTAGACATCGTGTAGTACTACAACTATATTACTTAAACTCGTCATAACAACAACATTTAAAGATTATACGGGTCGGTCAAACCATGGCGGCAGAGTTCACATACTTAAGTTTTCTGGGCTGCCCAGAAATTGCCCGGTCAACGTCGGTCAACTCTGTTTGACCTTTAATAAGATGAAATCTAGTCATCAAATAGCTGTACTACCACTTCTAGATTATAGCCAACATTACAGACTTCAAGTATAAACTTTCAAAACATCAAAAATCCAAAAATTCTAAGATCTACAAGGCTGGACATTTGCTGAAAAATCACAGAAATGAACTTTTCCAGATTTTTGAAAAACGTGATTTTGAGCATTTTGATGTTATGGGTCTATGTAATACCAACCCAGATCATCACTAGAGACTAAATACAACATATTTTAACAACAAAAACTAACACCTAACACCCGATTATGGACAGAATTTAAAGGTAGGGTTTTATACCTTTCTTTGATCCAATCTTTGATTTTCTGATTTTGTTGTTTCTGATTTGTTGTGGAACTTCGTGGGGCTGACCTTAGGGACTGAAATGCTTGATTATTTCGGAGGTTTGAGAGAGAATGAGAGTTGGTTAAGTTTTGTGCAAAATAATGCTTCAAAGTGATTTTTTTTCTCTCTCCCAATCTATATATATGATTGTTGGGTGCATGAATGGCTGATATAATTCTGTTTTGCTGGCATGTTAGAGTCAAAGTAGTGGTTGGAGTTGGTGAGCAACTAAAATTTTGGCTAGATCTACAAGTTAAATCACTAAAATATCCAATAAGGGCAAAATGGTCATTCCTTAAATACAATTAAGGGCAAACTTGTCATCTTGTCAAACCCTTAGGGTTTGACCCTTAGGGTTTAACCCTAAGGATTTAGCACATAGCACAATTTGATTTAAGCAACTAGGGTTTGGAAATGAAATAAAATAATTTTAGTTTCTAAATTTTTTTTTAAAAATAACTTGCTAATTATATTAAGTTTGTAATTATCTAATACATGGACACTAGGGTTTATAATACCAAAAATTAGGGTTTTTATAATACATTTAGGGTTTCTAGAAATTAAATTAGGGTTCTAGGTTTTAGGGTTTTAATTTACTAATTAAGTTTATTTTAATTAGCAATTAAAGTATATCACACGTTTTATTAATCACAGTAACACAATTTTTGACAAATCAAACCTCCGGTTTAGGTTTCCGGATTAGCGTTTCTAGTTATTGGAAATTAGGGTTTTCATTCATAGTTAGGGTTTTACGTAGAAAATTAGGGTTTAGTCAATTAATATTAGGGTTTTGAAATAAAACACCATAATTGACCAATCATCTACAATACGTACATACAGTACATATTTATAGCACTGAAAAATCAAAATATAATTAATATTATATTTTTATTCTCATACACTAACAATAATCCAAAAATTAGGGTTTGGATTTCATATCTGATTTATTCTTTATATTTAACCTTATAAATTAAGTTAAAATAATTAACTTAATATCTTGAACAAAATACATATAATGAAATAACCATTATAATTATTCTAAAATCATTTCATATATTATTTAAATAATATATACCTATACTTTCATAGAAAATAATAATAAAAGCATTTCCAATAAGGAATTAATTAGTATAAAAATTATAATTGATAATAATCAATAATTCTAAAATTTTTTTATTTACAATACTTAATGTAATAAATAAATTTTATTTATCACACATATAATTATAATTACACATTACCTTGTCACATAATCCCCAATATTTATTTTAATAAAAAAAAAATTATACGCAAAATTTATGATTTATTTATATAGAAAATATCGGGTTGTCACATTCACCCTTCCTTATAAAGATTTCGTCCCCGGAATCACCACTTAAGACCTACACATACCATAATATACAGAGCATACCAAATCTTCGCAAGTTGATCTCGATCATCTTTGATCGAACTGATCTTTAACTAATCACATAAAGCTTGTCTTTCTGATTAAACGAAAATTTGATTTCTAAATGAACTCAAATTTCTCCCTCAAAATTTCTTTATAAAACAATTTACTATAAATAGAAAAATTGTAATTATGCAAACAAAAGTTATTCGAATATTACCTGGAACTGCATTTCCAGCTGCCACCGTATCTTGAACCGTCATGTTGAAGACCCTTGATGTTGACTTTGTTGGTTTGTTCGATGATGTCGGTCCCGTGATTACTAACATTCCACTACTCATATCAGTATTCACACTACCTGTCTCTACCCTCCTGTTTGGACAAATTTTTCTTTCAAACATTCTCCGGAGTGGTTCTTTCCACAGTTTCCACACTACACCGCTGGCTTCTTAACACCTTTTTGTTTAACCTGGACATTGCCAAAATAGTTCCCCTTCCTTTTTCCATCAACACTCCTGCTTCCACTATTAATTTTCACCTTCTCAGCTCCCTCGACCTTGCCCTTGTTCTTCATCTCCTTGTTGTAGAGGCTCATAGCCTCACTCCCTTCCTCAGTAATTATCGCCTTCTCCACGAGTGCTGCAAATGTTGGAATCTACAACACTACCACCTTATTATAGAGCCAGGGTTTTAATCCCATCTCAAATCTCCTCGCCTTCCTAGCCTCCGTATCGACTAGATGCGGAGCAAACCTAGCTAACTAATTTAATTTCGCGGTATATTCCTCCACCTACATATCCCCTTACTTCAACTCCAGAAATTTTACCTCCATTCTAGACTGCATACTAGCTGAAAAATAATTCTCAAAAAATAAATTCTTAAATCTATCCCATGTTACCACACTTGTTCCTGCCCTCACCTGATTCGCTTCCCACCAGAAATTTGCCTCACCCTTCATCATGTAGGTGGCAAAAGAGGTCTTTTGCCCCTCAGCTACCCTAGCTATCACAAACGCCTTCTCAATTTCTTTAATCCAAGTTTGGGCTTCTATAGGGTCAGTTGTACCTTTGAATTCTGGCGGTCCTACAACCTTAAAGTCTTTGAAATTTCCCAAGTGATTATCCGGCTTGTTCCCTTGTTGCATAGCTTGGGCTACCATATTTGTGAACTGCTGCATTGGGTCCGCTTGTTGTTGTCCTTCAACATTGTTGACAGACTCTTCTGCCCTCTTGTTTCGAGTTTGACGTCTTGGAGGCATTATCTGGTTAAGTAAAACCATAAATTAACTTACATTCTAAACCTTATCATATAAGTTTAAATTTATAAAACTTGTTTCATAACTCAAACTTAGATTCATATTCATTCATTACTTTCAAAATACTTTACATAACACAGAACATAGTGCTTTAAACCTCAGTTATCCCTTTGTGACTACAAAAGTCGGGATTTACTTCACCACTTGTACAAAAGTTTTAGCATAATGCATTACACAGACACATTAAACACATATATTCTATTAAACATGCTTACACAACAGAACCTACACTACCTATTTACTATGTCTTCTTTCTTGGACAGCTCCTTGCCTGATGATCTTCTTTTCCATAAAAAAAACACGCTCTCCGTTTATAGTTAGGACAATACAAAGTAGTATGCCCTTCATAACCGCAAAGATAACATATTCTTTTCCATTTCTTCTTACCAGGTTTTCCTAAATCATGGTCTTTTATTTTCCATTTTCCCTTATCTCTTGGAGCTGCACACGAAGTGTTGATTGAGGCTCCCATCTGATTAATTTTGAGTTTAAGCTTATCCAGCTCTTCCATTGATTCTATTAACGCTAGATGCAACTGACTATTAAGCAGCTTTTCTATCTCCCACAACCCTTCTAGAGAAGAAACCTTGTTCCTCAAATCCTGCACCTCCATTAATGCTTGATCAGCTTCAGCTTTAGGGTCTGAATCACTTTCTGTCAAATTCACTATTTTCGGATCTGGTACTATGTTTTCCACGATAACTACCTCGTCCGAGTTAGTTTCATTGTGAGCTTCTATTTTCGCTATTGACTTCGATATTAGCTCCTTCTTTACAATTCGTGGGTATCCTAATCCTTTTTCACCTGACATCTATACACAAAAAAATTATTTTGATTAGTATATACTATATACACACATCAAATAATAGTTTGGTATAAGTTATCTTTTATTTTGTTTGATGATGAATTGATTCGATTCATCTATTTTTAAACTCTATATGAGTTATTTATATTTTCAACGTTTCCCTCTATTTTAAGGTTATAGCCTAAGGTCTAACCCACCTAAGGTTTCTAACCCTATAGCTCTGATACCATCTTGTAAAGTCCCCGAACCCGGATACTTGAAACCCGAACTCAATACTTCACGATACCATTTCTATGAGCAGAATATTACTAATAATAATAACAATAATATAGAACTTAAACTTAATTTACATATACATCAGAGTCTACCTCCCAAGTACGTAACCTTTAGTCATTCATTACATGATATTAGATAAATACATATCATAGTCTTCTTAGTCTTATAAAACTATTACAAATACTGCCACAATTCTTAATTTGTTAGCTTTCCTTTTCCTTTGTTTTGGCCTGACCTTTCTGGTCCTTCACACTTAGCTGAAAACATTTAAATTAAGCAAGGATGAGCATTTGAGTGCCCAGCAAGTATTATATATATATATATATATATATATATATATATATATATATATATAAGCTGAAAAAATTTAAATATTTTCTTTATAATACCTTTCTACAACCGGTCAGTAGTTGTGAAGTAATATGTACTAATAATAATAACATAACAACCCTCTTTCAAATTTTTGAAACTACGTATTGACTATACATGGGGTTTTTGTGACATACTATGAACATTGTTTTCATTTTCGAAAGGGTTTAAACAGAAATTCATCTGTAAACCGTCATGACTTACGGGTACGGAGGGTGATCAGCCCCATTGTACCCTGTATTGATCAATACTACATTGTAAGAATGATGTTATCGTTCACTCTATCCGCCTTGGGCGCATAAAAGTTTTCCCATTATCGGGATGTTCATATCTGTCGGGTTTTCATAACAAAGGTCTTATCTTGTTCAACAATTATCTATAATTCAATATATATGTATGTCAAAGGTGTATCAACATGTGATTAAATACAATGATTATCTAAGTGGGGACACTTGTATAATCATTTCTAGAAATTAACGAATAGAATATATAACTGAATTATCATGTACTAACATGTTGATAATCATTGGGTGTATATAATATAGGTTTAACAATCTGTACATTAATAATAATAATTTTGAATTTCTCACTTCTGTCTATTACATAAAGAAAATGCAAACTTAGGATACTTGCATGATGCGCCGCTTACTAATCTCAACTTAGTTTTATCTTTTATGAGATCACCTATCATTAATCAGATCATTTTACTGATTAGTATAACATAACGTAACACATAACACTGCCTATTGCAGTCAGCACATTCCTAATCAAATAGTCACATAACCTTAACAACCATTGAATCACAAATAAATAGTTAACTAACTAAATTATCTAAGTCCAGATCAATTTCTGAAACATGTCAGTCTACCGACAACTTTATCGAGTAAATATTGAGTCTAAGACTCTATCCCCAAGTTCAATATCCAAATAGTTAACTTAAACATCAGTCGCACTATTTTTCATAGCCTTATAATAATTATTAAATAATTATTACCATTTACCATAATTTTTGAAATATCAGAATCATTATTAAATGATTTAAATATCAAATAATTCTATTATCATTAACATTTAATCAATATTAAACTATTAATGAAACCATTGCCAAAATATTAAAGTTATGTATAATAACTCAAAATATTCTTAACGTATTAATATTACCCTTAAATGATTTTTAAAACATTTAAAATCATCATTAAATAATTACCATTAATATTTAAATATTAATGAACTATTATCTAAATATTAAAAGTCATTAATTATAACTTAAAATATTTTTAATTCATTTATACCCTTTTTAAATGATTTTTAAATTAATAAAACCATTTTTAAACTATTTATTTAATTTAATTATTAAATAAATTTAATATTATTAATCATTAAATAAATATCATTAATATTAAATTATTAATGAAATTATCCTTTAAATATTAAAAGTTATATTTTATAACTTAAAATATCCTTAATCACTTTATTTCCATTTAAAATGTTTTTTATAATATTAACATCATTTTTAAACTAATTTATTTAATATTATTATTAAATAACTTTAATATCATTAATAATCATTAATTAATGAATTTAATCATTAAATATTAAAAGTTATATTTTATAACTTAAAATATTCTTAAATACCTTATTAATATTTAAAATGATTTTTAATATAATAAAATTATTTTTAATTTAATTATTAAATTCATATAATAAATAACTTAATTATCATTAATTATTAATTTATTAATGAAAATTATCACATAATATTAAAAGTTATTAAAAATAACCTAAAATATCTTCATATATCATAATATAATTTTTAATGATTTTTCATGAATTAAAATCATTTTAAATAATTTATTTAATATTATAATTAAATAAATTAAATACTTTTAATATTCCAAAAATATAAAATATTTATGAAATATATTTAAAATAATAAAAATATAATTTTCGGACATTAAAATAATTTTTAAGAATTTATTTTGTATTTTTAATAATTAAAAACAATTTTTTTTTCTATTTTTAACCAATTTTCAAAAATTATAGAAATTAAAAATAAAATAAACTATCGCTAAAGGTGCCTATAGCGACGTAACTGTCGCTATAGGTGTTCTTCACCACTGCCCAAAATTCTCAAGCCAATACCGAGTGCCTTGCTTTGACCAGCTTTAACTCTTTTTGTAGTGTGTTTCTGGGAATTACAAAAGCTAGATCTTGTAGACAAAGTGTAATACTATAGGTTCTAACTAACAACATGATCAAACAACCTAACACAAGCTAGATCTAAGCAACCAAAGTTGCTGCCAGAGCTGTTCTTCATGAAGAACAGTTCGTGGGGGTTACTTCGGACCACAAAAACTTGATGATCATGTAATATTTTTGTTATCTATCAATTTCAGTGTGTAGACATCGTGTAGTATTACAACTATATTACTTAAACTCATCATAACAACAACATATAAAGATTATACGGGTCGGTCAAACCATGCCAGAGTTCACATACTTAAGTTTTCTGGGCTGCCTAGAAATTGCCCGGTCAACGTCGGTCAACTCTGTTTGACCTTTAATAAGATGAAATCTAGTCATCTAATACCTGTACTACCACTTCCAGATTATAGCCAACATTACAGACTTCAAGTATAAACTTTCAAAACATCAAAAATCCAAAAATTCTGAGATCTACAAGGCTGAACATTTGCTGAAAAATCACATAAATGAACTTTTCCAGATTTTTGAAAAACATGATTTTGAGCATTTTGATGTTATGGGTCTATGTAATACCAACCCAGATCATCATTAGAGACTAAATACAACATATTCTAACAACAAAAACTAACAACAAAAACTAACACCTAACACCTGATTATGGACAGAATTTAAAGGTAGGGTTTTATACCTTTCTTTGATCCAATCTTTGATTTTCGGATTTTGTTGTTTCTGATTTGTTGTGAAACTTCGTGGGGCTGATCTTAGGGACTGAAATGCTTGATTATTTCGGAGGTTTGAGAGAGAATGAGAGTTGGTTAAGTTTTGTGCAAAATAAAGCTTCAAAGTGATTTTTTTCTCTCCCAATCTATATATATGATTGTTGGGTGCATGAATGGCTGATATAATTCTATTTTGCTGGCATGTTAGAGTCAAAGTAGTGGTTGGAGTTGGTGAGCAACTAAAATTTTGGCTAGATCTACAAGTTAAATCACTAAAATATCCAATAATGGCAAAATGGTCATTCCTTAAATACAATTAAGGGCAAACTTGTCATCTTGTCAAACCCTTAGGGTTTAACCCTTACGTTTAGCACATAGCACAATTTGATTTTAGCAACTAGGGTTTGGAAATGAAATAAAATAATTTTAGTTTCTAAATTTTTTTTAAAAAAATAACTTTCTAATTATATTAAGTTTATAATTATCTAATACATGGACATTAGGGTTTATAATACCAAAAATTAGGGTTTCCATAATACATTTTTGGTTTCTAGAAATTAAATTAGGGTTCTAGGTTTTAGGATTTTAATTTACTAATTAAATTTATTTTAATTAGCAATTAAAGTCTATCACACGTGTTATTAATCACAGTAACACAATTCTTGACAAATCAAACCTCCGGTTTATGTTTTCGGATTAGGGTTTCTAGTTATTGGAAATTAGGGTTTTCCTTCATAGTTAGTGTTTTTCACAGAAAATTAGGGTTTAATCAATTAATATTAGGATTTTGAAATAAAACACCATAATTGACCAATCATCTATAATACGTACATACAGTACATATTTATAGCACTAAAAAATTAAAATATAATTAATATTATATTATTATTCTCATACCCTAACAATAATCCAAAAATTAGGGTTTGGATTTCATATGTGATTTATTCTTCATATTTAACCTTATAAATTAAGTTAAAATAATTAACTTAATACCTTAAACAAAATACATATAATGAAATAATCATTATAATTATTCTAAAATCATTTCATATATTATTTAAATAATATATACCTATACTTTCATAGAAAATAATAATAAAAGCATTTCCAATAAGGAATTAATTATTATAAAAATTATAATTGATAATAATCAATAATTCTAAAAATTTATTTATTTGCAATACTTAATGTAATAAATAAATTTTATTTATCACACATATAATTATAATTACACATTACCTTGTCACATAATCCCCCATTTTTATTTTAATAAGTAAATAA
The DNA here is from genome assembly GCA_020205505.1 of Panax japonicus. Lineage (NCBI taxonomy): Eukaryota > Viridiplantae > Streptophyta > Magnoliopsida > Apiales > Araliaceae > Panax > Panax japonicus. The sequence continues at coordinate 17,531,335 of CM035104.1, forward strand.
AAAAATTTATACGCAAAATTTATGATTTATTTATATAGAAAATATCGGGTTGTCACAGTAATGAACCCTTTGGCATTTGATGTTCCCCCTTTACACGTTGACAAGTTAAACACCTCGAGATAAACTCCGCGATCTCTCTTTTCATATTGCTCCACCAAAATGTATGTCGAAGATCATGATACATTTTTATACTCCCAGGATAGATTGCAAACTGTGTGTTGTGTGCCTCCAGTCTGGAGTTGACTTGAAGTATTCCTTCTTCATCGATTCTTGCTTCTGGAATAGCACCTTCTTGCACTTTCTTCTTCATACGCATCAGCTCCATGTCCGTAGCTTGATCAGCTTCATGTCCGTAGCTTGATCAGCTTTAACTTTATCGATTAAAGTCAGTTCTATTCATATGTTTGATATCATCACGTGGGTACTTGGAGCCTTCATCTCTATCTCCATCCTTTGCAAGTCATACAAAATGTGCCTTTGTGTTAACAACATTGCACTCAGTACCCGCATATGATCTTTTACTCAATACGTTGATGAGTAGGTTTTTAAACCACAAATGATGTTTAGTTGGGCTTTTTTTGTGTTGTTTTTATGCATTTTTATGTTACTGTTGATGGGTTTTTCGTTTAATGTAGGAAAAGCAGAGGTGTATTGAGTTTTGAAAGCATAAGAGATTGTGTGAGGAAGTTGCTGGTGGCATAGCACTGGCAGCGCCGGGCGAAAGCTGACTGCGTTGGAATGAGCAACATTCTGCCGGGTGAGAGCTGATTGCGCTAGACTGGCGCTGGCAGCGCCGGGCTGATTAGACATTTTTCCGAGCAAGCGCTGACTGCGCTGCGGCAAGGGAAGATGGGCGCTATTGCGCTGGGGCGGTAGAATGTTGTCCAAGAGGAGTTAGATGGAAGTAGTTGGGGAGAATTAGGATTGTTTTGAGTTGTTTTGGATAGGAGGTGGAGGCAAGCTACCAGAGTATCTAGACAAGAGATGGTCTACAAGTAGAAGGGGAGGGAGAGAAAACGGAGGACAGACAACTGGAAAAAAGAACGAGATCAGAGAATTCAAGCTTGGAGGTCTAAAGAAGAGGGAATCACTTCACGAAAATTGCAGGAATCAAATTAAGAGAAGGGTGGTGTTCTATTATTCTTCTTTAATTTTTATTATTTGTGATTGGGTTGATGTCTCTTTTTATTTATTCAGTGGTTAATTTATTTATCATGAATTAATTATCTTTTTAGGCGAGTGATGGATCTTTAAGTGGAACAATGGGTTATTTGCTTTAATTCTCAGTTTAATAATATATTCAACAGTTTATCTATATTGATTTGAGCTTGAATTTGTGAATTGCTTGATCAACAATTCTTTGTGGATTCGAATGGACTCGAGAGAAGATGTTTAAATCTAGACTTAATTGATATAACATGTGTTCATGAATTTTGTGTATAGTAGAATTGTGATGATTGTTAAGGTAGAGATACATTTAACATCGCATGTAATTGTTATAGGACTTAATCTTAAACTTCTTTTGATTTAATTTGCATAGAGATATTGTGAGTTAATTGATTGGAGTGTTTAGCTCAATTCTGTCTTAATTGTGGATTTGAGTTAATTTGGTATTAATGCACTGAGAGGTGGTTAATGCTACAATCGTGTTCTCGATTAATAAATTGGAATATTGAATTGAACTGGGATAAAAGTGAATTAATCTGAGTGAAGCTTAGAGTGAAATCATGAGCCTAATTCTCCAAGTACTGTTTGAAAATTGAGTTTTATCTGTGTGAGTTATTAGTGATAGTTAGAGTATTAGTTGTTAAGATTCTATACTCTTTTATTTGTGATAGTTTAATAAAATTCGAATTAGTTAAAAATTGATAGTTGTGAGCTTAAGTTCTTGCTATTTGTCTCTGTGGGAACGATACTCATCTTATCACTTTATTACTTGTTGACCACGTATACTTGCGAGCTGTACGTATATAGATTTTACCCAATAAGTTTTTGGCGCCGTCGCCGGGGACATATTAGCCTAGATCTTAATTTATTACAATATCAGTTAAATTAATTCAGTTTTACTTAAACACCATTTTTTTATTTTGTTTTTGTTGTTATCTTATTTCAGGTGATTTGAGCAGTTTATGCAAACACGGTCAAAAAATCATGACCTGCTACCTTTTGAGGACGACATCGAGAAAAGATTTCAAAGATTGAGTAAGTGGATTAAGGAAACAAGACAGGAATTAGAGACACCTGAAAAAGAAGAGGAAATGGCAGCCGAAGATCAGAAAGCACTAAGGGACTTCGCCACTCCAAAGGTGACTGAACTGCAGTCAAGCATCACGAGGCCCGCAATAGCTGCAAATACATTTGAAATTAAGCCGGGAACGATTCAAATGATTCAAAATTCGGTTCAGTTTGGGGGATTGGCGAATGATGATCCAAACGAGCATCTGGTCAGTTTCCTTGAGATATGCGATACTTTTCGGTACAATGGGGTGTCAGATGATGCAGTACTACTTCGCTTGTTCCCATTCACTTTACGGGACAAGGTGAAGAGTTGGCTACACTCCCTACCTTCCGGATCGATAACCACGTGGGAAGACCTAGCTCAAAAATTCTTCGCCAAATTTTTCCCACCTGCAAAAAGGGCAAAAATGAGGAATGAGATAACGATGTTCGAACAGCAACACGGGGAGTCATTGTATGAGGCATGGGAACGATATAAAGAATTACTTCAAAAATGTCCACATCATGGGTTACCGAAATGGTTGTAATTGAACACATTTTATAATGGATTGAGTGGAAACATCAGAACGAGCATTGATGCAGCTTCAGGTGGAGCATTTATGGCAAAGAGCTATGAGGAGGCGTATGAGTTGATAGAGACTATGACAGCTATCAATTACCAGTGGCCCACGGCGAGGATGAATCAAGCAAAGGTCGCAAGAGTGTTAGAAGTTGATGGAATAACGGCAATACAAGCGCAAATTTCAGCTCTCTCAAAGAAATTTGATTATATGGCGGGGGTACAATTACAACAAGCACAACAGATGCAGCAAGTGGCAAGTATTTGTGAGTTGTACGCGGGAGAACATTATACGGACAAATGTGCAATTAATCCAGCCTCTGTGCAATTTGTGGTAGCTACAATAGAATTCCGCAGAACACTTATCAGAATACATACAACCAAGGGAATAGGAACCATCCAAATTTATCGTGGAGTAATAACCATCAACAACAAGCTCCAAGGCCATCGTATCCCCCAGGATTTTAGACACATCAACAACCAACCCAATACCAAGAAAGGAAATCAGATCTGGAGGAGTTAGTAACAAAGTACATAACCAGCAATGAAGCAGCCATGAAAAATCAAGCAATGGCTATGAAAGCACAAGCAATGGCCATGAAATCACAAGACACTGCAATCAAGAATTTGGAGAATCAATTAGGACAAATTGCATTAGCATTGAATAATAGACCACAAGGAACAGTACCCAGTGATACCAAAAGAAACCTGAAAGGTAATCACGAGCAATGTCAAGCTATTATGTTAAGGAGTGGGAGACAGCTTGAAGGGCATGAAACGAAATCAGCAGGTGTAAAGGAAGTCGAGACAGATAAAGAGAATACAGAGATCGAGACGGAACTGGGGATCGATAAACCTGCAAAAACGAGCACCCCAGTGAACGAACCAATTAGCTATCCTCCTCCTCCATTTCAGCACAGAATACAAAAGCAGAAAGAAGATAAACAATTCGCAAAATTATTTGAAGTTTTTAAAAAACTTCAAATCAATATCCCGTTCGCAGAAGCCCTGGAGCAGATGCCTAGTTATGCCAAATTCATGAAAGGGATTTTATCGAGAAAGAAGAAGTTAGGAGACTATGAGACAATAGCTTTAACAGAAGAGTGTAGTGCAGTGTTACAGCAAAAATTGCCACCAAAGTTGAAAGACCCAGGTAGCTTCACCATTCCATACACAATTGGGAATACAGCGTTCAACAAATGTCTGTGTGACTTGGGAGCAAGTGTGAATCTTATGCCGTTGTCGGTCTACACAGAGTTGGGTTTACCTGTACCCAAGCCTACAAACGTTTCTTTACAATTGGCAGATAGGTCAGTAACATATCCAAGGGGCATTATGGAAGACATCCTAGTGAAGGTGGACAAATTTATATTCCCTGCAGACTTCATTATCTTAGACTACGAGGAAGATAAAAACATCCCAATCATTCTAGGGAGGCCCTTATCGGCTACGGGTATGACGCTCATCAATGTACAAAAAGGGGAATTGACTATGAGGGTTCAAGACTAGGAAATTAAATTCAATGTGTTTAAGGCCATGATATTCCCGACGGATGGTGAAGAATGTTTTAGGATGGATATTATTGACCACATAGTTGTCGAAGACGTAAACAAAAACTTGGAGAACGATCCATTGGTGACAACACTAGTAGGAGGTGAAGGACTTGACGATCCAGAAATTGGAGAATATTTGCAAGTATTGAAATCCCTGCCAGAGTAAGCAGATTTAAAGCACCATTCGAAACATTGCACATGGAAGAGCGAACAATGATAAGAATGAAATCGTCATTGGAGGAACCACCAATTCTTGAATTGAAACCACTCCCTAAACATCTTAGGTATGCGTACTTAGGCCAGTCAAATTCTTTACCTGTTATTATTTTTGTGGCACTAAATGAATTACATGAAGAAAAGCTGTTGCGAGTGCTTCAAGAATATAAATCGGCGATAGGATGGACAATAACGGACATCAAAGGAATCAGTCCATCCTTTTGCATGCACAAAATCTTGATGGAGGATGATGCTAGACCGGTCTTGGAACAACAGAGACGGCTCAATCCGATCATGAAAGAAGTAGTCAAGAAGGAAATTCTGAAGTGGTTAGACGCAGGTATCATCTACCCAATTTCAGATAGCAAGTGGGTTAGCCCAGTGTAATGTGTACCAAAAAAGGGAGGTATGACTGTGGTTCAAAACAAAAACAATGAGTTGATTCCAACAAGAACAGTGTCTGGTTGGAGAGTTTGCATGGACTACAAAAAATTAAACAAAGTAACTCGCAAGGATCATTTCCCATTGCCCTTCATCGATCAAATTCTAGACAGACTGGCGGGTCATGCATATTATTGTTTATTGGATGGATATTCAGGGTACAATCAAATTGTCATCACCCTGGAAGATAAAAAAAAGACAACATTTACGTGTCTATACGGTACGTTCGCATTCAGGAGAATGTCATTCGGATTGTGCAATGCACCTGCCACCTTCCAGCGGTAAATGATGGCCATCTTCTCAGATATAGTGGAAAAGAATGTGGAAATCTTCATGGACGATTTCTCTGTCTATGGGGATAATTTTGACGCGTACTTGGAAAATCTGGTAATGGTCTTACAAAGATGCACTGACACAAATCTGGTACTTAATTGGGAGAAATGCCACTTTATGGTGGACGAAGGCATAATTTTGGGACACAAAGTCTCGATGTAAGGATTGGAGGTCGATAAATCCAAGCTGGAAATAATCGAGAAATTTCCTCCGCCAAGTTCAATCAAGGGTATTAGAAGCTTTCTAGGACACGCAGGGTTCTATAGGAGGTTCATTCAGGACTTTTCAAAAATAGCAAAACCATTGTGTAACCTCCTGGAGAAGGATTCTGTATTTAATTTCGATGAGGGGTGCAAGTTGGCTATCGAGCTATTGAAGAAAAAGCTAACTACAGCCCCCGTTATCGTCGCCCCGGATTGGAGTATGCAGTTTGAATTAATGTGTGATGCAAGTGATTATGCAATCGGGGTTGTGTTAGGCCAACGCCGAAACAAGATATTCCATGCCATTTACTATGCAAGCAAGACACTCACAAAGGCCCAATTGAACTACACAACAACCGAAAAAAGAATTACTTGCAGTGGTGTACGCGTTTGATAAACTTCGGGCCTACTTGATTGGAACAAGGGTAATAGTTTATACGGATCATGCAGCCATTCGGTATTTGATAGCTAAGAAAGACGCAAAACCACGTCTTATCCGATGGATCCTCCTCTTACAAGAATTTAACTTAGAGATCAAGGACAGAAAGGGGACAGAGAACCAAGTTACTGATCATCTGTCAAGGCTGGAAAATTTTGATAAAGATAAAGAGGATAAGTGTGTCATCAACGAAACCTTCCCAGATGAGCAATTATTCGGGGTTCAAACAGAAGTGCCATGGTATGCAGACTTCGTCAATTATCTCGTCAGTAACATACTACCTCCGGATCTTACACGACAGCAGAAAAAGAAGTTTCTGCACGATGTCAAATGGTATATATGGGACGAACTATACTTGTTCAAATAGTGTGCTGACAAGATGATTAGAAGATGCGTGCCTTACAGTGAAGTGAAGAACATCTTGCATGCATGTCACTCATCAACATATGGCGGGCATTATGGTAGTACAAGAACAGAAGCAAAGGTGCTTCAATCAGGGTTTTATTGGCCAACCTTGTTTAAAGACGCCCACCAATTTGTCAAAACATGTGATCGCTGTCAAAGAGTGGGTAACATATCAAAAAGAAATGAGATGCCGTTACAAGTAATATTAGAGGTTGAAATCTTTGACGTATGGGGCATTGACTTTATGGGTCCGTTCCCCTCATCTCTGAACAATAAATATATTCTGCTTGCGGTTGATTACGTCTCAAAATGGGTAGAAGTCGCAGCACTACCATCGAACGATGCCAAAGTGGTCCTAAGATTTTTACGCAAAAATATCTTTACAAGGTTTGGAACACCGAGGGCCATAATAAGTGACGAGGGAAGTCATTTTTGCAACAAAGCATTTACAGCCCTGCTGGCAAAATATGGGGTCAACCACAAAATAGCAACAGCTTATCATCCCCAAACCAATGGACAAGCAGAAGTTTCAAACAGGGAGGTCAAGAAAATATTGGAGAAAGTAGTCAACCCAAATCGTATGGATTGGTCGATTCGATTAGATGATGCACTATGGGCATACCGGACTGCATACAAAACTCCAATTGGCATGTCACCCTACCAGTTGTTGTATGGAAAGGCTTGTCATCTTCTGGTTGAGCTACAACACAAGACGTATTGGGCTATTCAAAAACTAAATTTTGATCAAGCAGCAGTGGGGGAAAAGAGATTACTACAGCTACATGAGCTTAACGAAGTCAGATTACAAGCTTACGAGAATGCACAATTATACAAGGAAAAGGTGAAAAAATGGCACGATCAAAAAATCAATCACCGAATGTTCATGCCAGGGCAAGCTGTGCTGCTGTTCAATTCAAAACTAAGATTGTTTCCAGGGAAACTTAAATCTCGGTGGTCAGGACCATTTACAATAAAAACGGTTTTCCCGCATGGTGCCGTGGAGCTGTATAGTAGAAACCTATTGGAGACCTTCAAGGTCAACGGTCAAAGATTGAAGCATTATTGGGGAAAGGATGAAAATGTGGACACCATCAACATTACCCTCTCAGACATGCAATAAAACATAAGGGGCTGTCGGGCTAGCGACATTAAACTAAGCGCTACTTGGGAGGCAACCCAAGCTCTAAATTCAATCTTTTATTTACTTTTAAATTTTTAGTTATAGCTTAGTCATTAGAAGGTATACTTGGAGAGTAACAAAATCTCTATAATTGTAGGAACACCGAGCAGGAGCAGTCAAGAAACAACATTATAGAGCGCGAAGAACAACCCAGCGCTGACAGCGCCACAGCAGCGCAGACCGCGCCATCAACGTCGGAACCCAGCGCAGATCGCGCCACAGTAGCGCTAACTGAACCGATATACTGCATACCCAGCGCCGACTGCGCCAGGCCAGCGCTGACTGCGCTACATGATCAGTAACTAATCGACCAACAGGGCATCCAAGGCGCTTACTGCGCCACACCGGGCACTGACTGCACTGCATGGAAACTCAGCAATTAAAGAGTCACGGGTGAATATAATAACTCTACCTCTCCACCTCTCTATCCCATCAATACCACTTCTCCACTTCTCCTAATTCTATTGCACTTCCTCTTTCCCATAACTCCACATTAACTTACCATTAAACTCCTTCTCCTTTACAAATTCCAAAACCACTAACCCTTCCAAGTCCCAACTACCACCCACGTTACTTTTCCAGTGATTATATATGCAATTCCTTCATTCTAAACATCTTGACACTACAACACTCAAGAATCACAACCCAATCCTAAATCTAACACTAGCCTTGCACAAAGTGATAAAAATTGGGGCTTCGCTTCAAAGAGGTAAACCCAATTTATAAAAGGTATGATAATTCTATTCATCCCTCACAAAATTTCTGATTTGTACATTCAAGAGTGAGTGGTAAAGCTGAGAATTATGCAAGCAAGAAGAAGGTGAAGAATTTTGAGTTGTTTGGGTAACAAAGTTTCATCAACAAAGCAAGTTTGGTGGAATTCTACACTCCGCCCACCAACTGTTTGAGAATAAGCAAGAACCAGATTCGTTAATCACCAAATTGGAAGCAACATGTCGTCGTACAAAAGACAAAGGGCATCGACCTCTTCGACTCGCCCAACATATGACCATACAAAATTTGTGAGCGAGAGGGCTGCAGAGAGATTCCACACGGCAATTGGCAAGAAAAACTTGGTGCTAGAAAGGGGATTGAAACCGAATGCGAATTTGGATGGTGATATGGCGTTACAAATTGTAGAACGCAATTGGTTTCAACTAGTAGAGCAACCACTGCCAGCGGCAATTAACATAGTTAAGGAATTTTATGCGAATACAATTGAACATGTTAATCATGTTGTGATGGTTCGAGAAAAACCGGTAGCGTTTCATGCTGAAGCTATCAATGAATATTTTGGGTTGGAAGAGCCACAGGAAGACCGGTATGAAGATGGATTGCCCGAGCTAGATGAGTTGATTGCCCAATTATGCAAACCAGGAACAAAATGGACGATTAAAGCGGGAACGAACGAAAAGATAAGTTTTCCTCACGCAGCACTGAGTCGATATGGAAAGGCATTGCATGCATTCATTTGTGCTAGATTAATGCCCACGAGCCATCTAACTGAGGTTACTAAAGCACGGGCCCGATTATTGTATGAAATCGTTCACCATCACTATCATTTGAATAATTCTATTACTTTTTATAATGTTGATGTGGGGGATGTATTCAAGAATCTATTTATCGAGCACTACGGGGGAGTACCACAGGCGGGTTACTGCACGGGTTCCTAATTACCGATTTATGTCGGAAAGCTGGAGTGCAGTGGAAACCTAATAAACCAATTCAACAACCATTATCCATAATAGACCATGCAATTATTCAGAGATACGTAGCTTGGGATGGAGCACAGTCTCACCCGCGTGGTGAAGGTTACATCATGATCCGCCAACCATCATCCTCGGCTAGTGAAGGACCAGAGCAAGAAGTACCCGTTCGCAAGGAACAAGAACATGTCCCAAGGAATCAATTCATGTGGTTGGCTGAGCGGCAAGATTTAATGCATCAGTACAATGCAAACGCATTCAACAAGCTTGCTGAGGCATTTGCTCATTGTAATCCAAATGCTCAACCAGTCGTTATGCCTACTCCTCATATCCTGCCAACATATCCTCCTTCGGACGATGACACGCAATAATGCGGTTTCAGGGAAGTTCTCAAATTTTCTGTTTTTGTGCATATATGAAGTAATGATGGCATTCCTTAATTTATGTTTGGGGGGTTTGTTTTTATTTATTTTAGTTGCATTTATTTTATTTGTATTTGCATGATAGTTTATAGTTTTCATAGTCGTTATCTAAAAAAAAATACATATAAAAAAATTTGAATGAATCCAGTGGATAATTGGGATATGTTGCTGTTTTTCAGGGCCAATGATGCGGTTGGAATTTGGTGAAATTCTGCAATACTTAGTAAGGGAACCTTGAAATAAATTTGGGTTATAAGTTGAATCTTTCTACTGCTTGAAACTATTATAAAAGGATTGCACGAACATACCAACTGGTAGATTGATTGCGTTAAATTGATTCATAATAAAGCTCTAAAAGGCATCACTGGTTTAAATATAAGAATAATAAGAATGAGTAGTGAAGACTAGTGTTATACAAGAACTTAAGTTTGGGGGATATGTGGGGTATATAATCCTATCTAAAAAAAATAAAAAATAAATTGAAATATATAGATATTTACATATATCGTGGCTAGTTTTGTTTCGGGGCCTTTGGTACGTACTTCGGTCACTGACTTCGGTTGCTCCCAACTTTGTATGACTTCAATCTTCGCCGGGTCTACAGATACTCCATGTTTTGACACCACATGCCCAAGGAATGCTTCTTCCTCAAGCCAGAACTTGCATTTCTTCAGTTTGGCATATAGCTTGTTATCACGAAGCCTTTGCAGTGCCAACTTCAAATGGTGCTCATGATCTTCACGGCTTTTGGAATAGAATAGGATGTCATCAATAAAGATAACAACGAACTGATCCAAATATTCCTTGAATACACGGTTCATCATATCCATGAAAGCAGCAGGAGCATTAGTCAATCCAAAAGACATGACTAAAAATTCATAATGCCCGTACCGAGTTCTAAAGGTAGTCTTTGGAATATCCTCAGTTTTAATCTTCAGCTGATGATATCCAGAACGAAGATCGATCATTAAAAAGAATTGTGCTACTTGCAACTGGTCAATTAGGTCATCAATGCGAGGTAGCAGATACCTATTCTTGATAGTGACATAATTTAATTCTCGATAGTCGATACAACATCGCATAATCCTGTCTTTCTTCTTTACGAATAACACAGGAGCACCCCAAGGAGATGTACTAGGACGAATAAAACCGATGTCTAACAACTCTTGTAGTTGAACCTTTAACTCCTGAAGTTCAATAGGAGCCATTCGATATGGGGTTTTCGAAATGGGCTTTGTACCAGGTTCAAGGTCAATAAAGAATCCAACTTCACGTTTTGGGGGTAAACCAGGAAGTTCTTCAGGAAATACGTCAAGAAATTCACTAACAACAGAAATAGTATTCAAATTTGACGTGTTTTTATTCAAGTCTGTGACATGGGCTAAGAAAGCTTGACATCCATTTTTCAATAAACAAATAGCTTTATGGCTTGATATGACAATGATTGACTTTAATGGTTTGGTTGTTTGAATTCGAATAATAGGTTGGTTAGGAATATGAAAACTAATAACCTTACGAAAATAATCAATTTTAGCATGATGCGTGGTTAACCAATCAATCCCTAAAATCACATCAAATGCAAGAATTTTCAACAAAATAAGGTCGGCAGGTAATGTGATGGTACCGACTTGAATCAAGCAAGATTTATAGACAGTAGATGTAATAAAAGTTTCTCCTAACTGAGTCTCAACAGATAAGTCAAGGTCTAATTTCTCAGGAGTCAAGTTTTAACGTTGAGCACAAGTAGGAGAGATAAAAGAATGGGTAGAACCGATATCTAATAAGGTATAAACTTCGTAAGATTTTATGATTAGCTTACCCGTGATCACCTCGTTTGGGTTCCTCGCGTTTTGTGCAGTCACGACAAAAGCCCTTCTAGGAACCACCGACTTTGACTTGTCAGGGACAGCCTTTGGAGTCATCATCCCTGTTGAACTTGGTTTCGCAACTAGACAATCTCTAGCTATATGACCTTCCTTTCCATAGTTATAACACACCTTGGATTGTTGCGGACAGTTTGGGCTGATGCGTCCCTCCTTCCCGTATTTGTAACAAACGACTGAAGCTCATTCTCCTCCCCTAAAAATAGTTGATGTTTGTGCTGACGTCTTCACGTTATCATTATTGTACCTTCTCTTCTTGAAATCTCCTCCCGACTCGCTCCTTCTGTTATCACGACCACGATTACCACTAGGGTGGTTACCGATTTTGTCCGAATTTTTTCATCCATGCTGGTTTTCATTGCTTTGATGACTGCCGCCACCGGTATGACCTTGGTTGTGGTCCCTTGCTTGAACATACTCATTATCTCGCTCTAATAATTGAGACCTGTTTACAACATCTGAATATAAAGAAAATTTATGAGAGATAAGATATTATCGAATCTCGGGCTTTAGACCTCTCAGAAACATCCTTCTCATTCGTTCCTCATTTTAGACTAAATGAGGTGCAAACCTGGATAACTCTTCAAACTTCGCCTCGTGCTGGGACACCGTCATGTTGTTTTATTCCAGTCTAATAAACTCCACCTCCTTCACATGACAAATACTTTCAGGAAATTACTTGTCATTGAATAGTTTCTGAAATGTTTCCCAAGACATACTGAGTGCGGCTGGCTGACAGACTCCCATCAGTAGTCTTCCTCATCGCGGAATATAAAGGTGACGAATGGAACCTTCTGTTCCTCTATGCATCCCAAGACATCAAATATCTTGGTAATTTGCTTGACCCACGTTTCCGCCATGATCGGATCCGGCTTTCCCTTAAATTCTGGTGGTCCCAATTCTTTGAACTGCTTGGCTATGACAAGCCGTGCATTGCTAGTATTTCCACCTGTATTCTGTGCACGAGTTTCTCTCGTCTAGTTTTGCATAAACTTCAAAAAACTTCTGAACATCCCATCATTCATCATTTGTTTGGTAGTGTTGTTTACAGGAGGAGTATTGCCTTCTTGTTGCACGTTCCCCTGGGTGGTGATCAAAGGTGTCTCCATGGTCTGATTTACTCCATTATTAACATTCTCATATGCCTATTCTTAAATACTGTCATAAAATGAGGGTTAATAGTCATGTCATATATTATCCCTATACTCTGACCGACTAAATAAATACCAAATAAACTTAGTCAGGTCATACTAGCGAAGGAATTCCTGGTCTCTCCCCTCCTAGTTCTTGTCTCACATCTCAGCCAGGGATCATATCCCTAAGCTTTGATACCAATTGTGACTGCCCCCAAAATTAGGTATACATCACCCATCTTGGGTCGCCAGATACATGGTATAGAATTCAAATACAATTTATTAATACAACTATCGTGTACAATACGACAAAACATAAACTGTGAGTTTGAATACAAATATTATCTACTAGAGATTATACAAACTCAAAAGAAGTCCTCATTACAATTATTATCACACTATTTCACAAAATAGTGAGGACTACTAATGCTATCTTCTGGACCATCACTTTTTTCCCCGACTCGTCCTAGCTATATTCTCATTTCCTGAAGAGAACAGTGAAAGAAAGGGTGAGCTCAACTAGCCCAGTAAGAAATATCACGACTAAGATAATGCAGAATAAATTATCATTAGCCTCCAACAATGTTAAATTGATAAAATACAAACGACATCAAGTTTAACTGCAGCGGAACAAGTAATCCATTAAAAGAGTCAAGTAGAAAATAGAATCTACTATCTTTTATGATTTAAAATGGTTTTTCATCACTGTTATCGCTGAGACTCAGCTCAATAAATAATCCACATCATTAAATCATCCTTGCACTGCAGGCCAAGGATATTCTTTAGTATCACGACCATGAATTATCCATGCACTACGGGCCAAAGATAATCGTGTTTTCATCAACAGTCCTGATCATGCCATAAAAAAGTTCATCTTTGCACCCTTGGCCAAAGAGAATCCATAGCCATAATCATACTAAAAACTGTCCATCAATGCACTACGGGCCAATGAGGACTTTTTCCACATCATTTGTAACATTACGGTCATGATTATACTGAATAATCCCTGGTCATAATCATACCAAGTCCATCTATGCACTACAGGCCACAGATGACTTTCAACATAATATAAACATGAGGATGATGACAATGATATAAGAATTCAATAAAACAAGTTCAAGAATTAATTTTTCCAGGAACCAATAACGTACAAATTGTCAACATGATACTGCTTTGTAGAGTAAAATTCAAGAATGCTCAGAAGAATATTTTCACGAAAAGATACTGGATGAAGCGCAAATATCAAGGATATTCCAGTAATTTCATGGAGTATAGAAGTCCAAATTTTAATCAACTGAGTATAATACCAAATGGAATAAAAAAAGAAATCACCATGCATGCGGTAATTCGCATAGACAGGTTATTCCAATAGAATAATTATAACGAAACCAGGTCTGGTGAAATTCACATTGACAGGATGTTCCAACAGAATAATAAATGCGAAATAATAAATGATGCAACTAGGTCCGACGTATAGCACAAACAAGATATTTCAAAAGAATAATAAAGACGAAATAATAAAAATGGAACCAGGATCCGGCGTATAGCACAGACAGGATATTCCGACAGAATAATAAAAGAATGTCACCAAGTATAGGGTAAACCGCGTATACAGGTTATTCAAACAGAATAATAAGCAATGGAATAACAACAGTTCTCTTCATGAATAAGAAAGAATAACACCCCTTACCATAAAATAATACTTGATATAAGAGTAGTGAAGTAGTAGAAAACTTTTCTTCTATCTCTCTATAGTCTCTCTCTCTATAGTTTCTCTCTCTAGAGTTTAGTGAATTCGTAAGAAAATAATGAAGAAATGAGCTTCTATTTATAGGAAAATGGAATGCATAGTAACTAATCCATGAACGGTCCAGATTGATTTACTTTAATCTGACGGTCCATATTTAAAGAAAAATCTTTTAAATAAAATATAATATATATTCTATTTATATAAAAAGAATTTTACTATGCAAACACTATGCGGGCACTATGCAAACACTATGCATAATAAAATATAATATATTCTATTTATAGAATAACTTTAATAAAGTATTCTGTTTTATATAAAAAGATTTTACTATGCAAAACACTATGCATAATAGAATATAATATATTCTATTTATACGATAACTTAATAAAGTATTCTGTTTTATATAAAAAGATGTTTCTATTTTATTACGTGAATAAAACAAAACCTCTAAATCAACAATAATTGAATCAAATAATGTGAGATATTATGCTGCAACTATTGTAGCAATAATTGAACAAAACTGAGTGACTTCTCACATAAGTATCAATAATCAATACTGTGTGCTACTATGCAACAACGCGTATTACTGTACTTTTACTACCGAGTAGTTCAACAGTATCAACGGTAAAACTTCCGCCGTTATTTTAAAAAAAATATTTTTGACATTTTCTCAATCCGACAATAATTTCGTTGTGGGGTCCACCAATGATTGTACCGTCGTACGGATATTCCCCGACAAAAAGAATATTCCCCGACCAATCGAATATTATATAACAACATGCGTACTTTGTAAAATTTATAAATATAACCCACAACTATAACATTATATCAAATTCACACCATAATATAAAAAAAATTATTTCGAGAAAATTAATTCTTTATTCATAAAATCTGGGGTTTCACAGTCTCCCATCCTTATGGAATTTCGCCCTCAAAATTTTCGTACGTACCTGGTATGCCGAATAGGTGAGGATACCTTGACTTCATTTCAGATTCTAACTATTGAGGTATAACCCTTGAGTGTTGGATACGATTCTTCTTATCCAAGATTTTAACACGAGATCTCATACGTTAAATCATCCGCTATCTCGTCTGATTCTAAATTAATAATGTGGTTCGGGTCATCCGCATATTTACGTAACATTGATACGTTAAAAATGTTATGAACATGCGACATACTTGGCGGTAAAACTAGTCTATAAGCCACAATTCCTACTCAATCGAGGATTTCAAATGGGCCAATTAAATTGAGGGTTGAGATTTCCTCTCTTCAGCAACTCTTGCTTCTAGAATAACGCCCTCTTGAACCTTCTTCTTCACATTCATCAGATTCGGGTATATATCTTGAGCATCTTTAACTTTATCGATTAAAGTTAATTTTACTCGTATATTCGTTATCTTCACGTGGGTCCCTAGAGTCTTTAACTCTATCTTCATCATTTGTAAGTTATATGAAATGAGTCTTTGTGTTAACAACATCGCACTTGTAAACACATACGATCTTCTACTCAACACGTCAGCGACCACGTTCGCTCTTCCACGATGATATTGAATAGTACGATCGTAATCTTCAACAGCTCAAGTCAACGTCTTTGGCGTATGTTACGTTCATTTTATTTGAAGAAATATTTTGAGGGTTTAAGAAATGGGTTTTGTACTGGGGTCAATACAAAATTCGATTTCACGCTCAAGGGGTAGGCTAAAAAGTCTTCAAAAATACGTCAGGAAATTTTTTAACAATAAAAATATCATTCAAAACTGTTACTCTCATCCAAGACTTGAGTAACACGTCACATTGATACCTATCAACTTGCCATCGTCATTCACAGCGTCGCCTATAGAAAGTTTGGCTTTGGTGCATTCCATACAAGGAAGTCAACAATGAAAGGACCGGGGCTCTTTACTTATGGCTTGATATGACCATGATTGACTTTAGTGATTTGGTTGCTTGAATTTGCATAAAAGGTTGGTTAGGAATATGAAAACTAACAACCTGACAAAAATCATGATGAGTAGTTAACCAAACGATTCCTAAAATCACATCAAAGGCAAGTATTTTCAAAGAGATACGATCGACAGGTAGCGTGAAAGTGTCGATTTGAATCAAACAAGATTTATAAACAGTGGAGGTAACGAAGGTTTCTTCCAATGGAGTTTCAATAGATAAATCAAAGTTTAACTTCTCCGGAGTTAAGTACAAACACTGAACACAACTAGGTGAAATAAATGAGTGAGTAGAACTGGTATCTAACACGGTATAGACTTCATAAGAGCTTATGATTAACTTACCCATGATAATTTTATTCAGGTTCCTCGTCACGAGAAAAAAAAATGCGCTCTCTTAAACTACCGACTTTGGCTTGTCTGAGACATCCTTTGGCATCATTATCCCGGTTGGACTTGACTTCACCATACAAAAAAATCATGCTTGGTGACCTTCTCTTCCTCAATTAAAACACGCTTTGGATTGTTGCGTACAGTTTAGACGGATGTGTCCCTCTTGTCCGCATTTGAAACATACGACTGATGGGCATTCTTCTTCCTTTAAAACGAGTGCTGGTGCTGACGTCTTCACGTCATTGTTCAACCTTCTCTTCTTAAAATGTCCATTCTTATTATCTGGCCATGATAACCACCGAAGTGGTTACCATTCTTGGCATGATAATATCCGCCACGATGGTTATCGTTGTTCCGATGACCGTTGCCACCGGTATGATTATTATCGTGTTGTTGGTCGTTGCCTTTTGGTTGTGTTGACTCATTATCGCGCTCCAATAACTGAGCCCTATTCACAATATTTGAATATAAACAAAGTTTATGAGAAATGAGGTATTGACGTATATCACGTTTCAAACCTCGCAAAAACATTCGCGTCATTCGCTCATCATTATAGACCAAATGGGATGCAAACCGGGATAACTCCGCAAATTTAGCCTTGTACTGCGACACGGTCATATTGTTTTGCTCCAACTTGATGAATTCTACCTCCTTCATATGACGAATACTTTCAGGAAAGTACTTGTCGTTGAATAATTCTTGGAACTTTTCCCAAGACATCTTGAGTTCGTCAGGCTGGGTACATTTTACAGATTCCCACCAATGATATCCTTCTTCATGCAACATAAAGGTTGAGAATGGAACCTTTTGCTCCTCTAAGCATTCCAAGACATCAAATATCTTGGTAATCTGCTTTATCCATGTCTCCGCCTTAAGTGGTTCTGGCTTTCCCAAAAACTCTGGTGGTCCCAGCTCCTTGAATTGTATAGCGGTGACCAACCGTGGGTTACCATTGTTTCCACCTGCATTATGGACAGGAGCTGCATTCGCCCGTTGTTGTATGAATTGCTCCTTAAACTGCTTAGCGGTGACCGTCCGAGAGTTATCAGTATTTCTACCTGCATTTTGGACCGGAGTTGCCTTCGCTTGTTGTTGCATGAATTGCATAAAGCCTCTGACCATCCCATCATTCACCATTTCATCGGTGTTATTGTTTTCATGAGGAATATTGTCCTCTGGTTGCACATTATCCTGATTATTGATCTGTGGAGACTCAACGGTCTCCTGTACTCCATTGATAATCTAAACATTCTCGGATGCCATTTTCAAACACTGCCACAATACAAGGGTTAATTAACATATCACATATTATCCCAATACTTTGACCGACCAATTAAATACCAAATAAACTTAGGTAGGTCATACTAGCGAAGGAATTCCCCGTCTCTCCCCTCCTAGTTCTTATCTAACATCTTAGTCAGGGATCATATCCCTAAGATTTGATACCAACTGTGACGCCCCTAAAATTAGGTATACATCACCCATCTTGGGTCGCCAGATACATGGTACAGAATTCAATTACAATTTACTAATACAACCGTCTTGTACAATACGACAAAACACAAACTGTGAGTTTGAATACAAATATTATCTACTAGAGATTATATAAACTTAAAAGGAGTCCTCATTACAATTATTATCAAACTATTTCACAAAACAGTGAGGACTACTAATGCTATCCTTTGGACCATCACTCCGTTCCCCAACTCGTCCCAACTATATTCTCATTTCCTGAAGGCTCAACTAGCCCAGTAAGAAATACTATGACTAAGATAATGCAGAATAAATTATCATTAGCCTCCAACAATGTTAAACTGATAAAATATAATAGACATCAAGTTTAACTGCAGCGGAACAAGCAATCCATTAAAAGAGTCAAGTAAAGAATAGTATCAACTATCTTTTATGATTTAAAAAGGTTTTTCATCACTGTTATCACTGAGACTCATCTCAATAAATATTCCACATCATTAAATCATCCCTACACTGCAGGCCAAGGATATTCTTTAGTATCACGACCATGAATTATCCATGCACTACGGGCCAAAGATAATTGTGTTTTCATCAACGGTCCTGATCATGCCATAAAATAATTCATCTTTGTACCCTTGGCCGAAGAGAATCCATAGCCATAATCATACCAAAATCTGTCCATCAATGCACTACGGGCCAATGAGGACATTTTCCACATCATTTATAACATTACGGTCATGATTATACCGAATAATCCCTGGTCATAATTATACCAAGTCCATCTATGCACTACATGCCACAGATGACTTTCAACATAATATAAACATGAGGATGATGACAATGATATAAGAATTCAATAAAACAAGTTCAAGAATTAATTTGTCCAGGAACCAATAACGTCCAACTTGTCAACATGATATTGCTTTGTAGAGTAAAATTCAAGAATGCTCAGAAGAATTTTTCCACGAAAAGATACTGGATGAAGCGCAAATATCAAGAATATTCCACTAATTTTATGGAGTATAGAAGTCAAAATTTTAATCAACTGAGTATAATACCAAATGGAATAACAAAAGAAATCACCATGCATGCGGTACTTCGCATAGACAGGTTATTCCAACAGAATAATCATAACGAAACCAGGTCAGGAGAAATTCACACTGACAGAATGTTCCGACAGAATAATAAATGAGAAATAATAAATGATGGAACCAGGTCCGGCGTATAGCACAAACAGGATATTCCGACAGAATAATAAAGACGAAATAATAAAAATGGAACCAGGTCCGGCGTATAGCACAGACAGGATATTCCGACAGAATAATAAAAAGAATGTCACCAAGTATAGGGTAAAACCGCGTATACAGGTTATTCCAACAGAATAATAAGCAATGGAATAACAACAGTTCTCTTCATGAATAAGAAAGAATAACACCCCTTACCATAAAATAATACTTGATATAAGAGTAGTGAAGTAGTAGAAAACTTTTCTTCTATCTCTCTATAGTCTCTCTCTCTATAGTTTCTCTCTCTAGAGTTTAGTGAATTCGTAAGAAAATAATGAAGAAATGAGCTTCTATTTATAGGAAAATGGAATGCATAGTAACTAATCCATGAACGGTCCAGATTGATTTACTTTAATCTGACGGTCCATATTTAAAGAAAAATCTTTTAAATAAAATATAATATATATTCTATTTATATAAAAAGAATTTTACTATGCAAACACTATGCGGGCACTATGCAAACACTATGCATAATAAAATATAATATATTCTATTTATAGAATAACTTTAATAAAGTATTCTGTTTTATATAAAAAGATTTTACTATGCAAAACACTATGCATAATAGAATATAATATATTCTATTTATACGATAACTTAATAAAGTATTCTGTTTTATATAAAAAGATGTTTCTATTTTATTACGTGAATAAAACAAAACCTCTAAATCAACAATAATTGAATCAAATAATGTGAGATATTATGCTGCAACTATTGTAGCAATAATTGAACAAAACTGAGTGACTTCTCACATAAGTATCAATAATCAATACTGTGTGCTACTATGCAACAACGCGTATTACTGTACTTTTACTACCGAGTAGTTCAACAGTATCAACGGTAAAACTTCCGCCGTTATTTTAAAAAAAATATTTTTGACATTTTCTCAATCCGACAATAATTTCGTTGTGGGGTCCACCAATGATTGTACCGTCGTACGGATATTCCCCGACAAAAAGAATATTCCCCGACCAATCGAATATTATATAACAACATGCGTACTTTGTAAAATTTATAAATATAACCCACAACTATAACATTATATCAAATTCACACCATAATATAAAAAAATTATTTCGAGAAAATTAATTCTTTATTCATAAAATCTGGGGTTTCACAGTCTCCCATCCTTATGGAATTTCGCCCTCAAAATTTTCGTACGTACCTGGTATGCCGAATAGGTGAGGATACCTTGACTTCATTTCAGATTCTAACTATTGAGGTATAACCCTTGAGTGTTGGATACGATTCTTCTTATCCAAGATTTTAACACGAGATCTCATACGTTAAATCATCCGCTATCTCGTCTGATTCTAAATTAATAATGTGGTTCGGGTCATCCGCATATTTACGTAACATTGATACGTTAAAAATGTTATGAACATGCGACATACTTGGCGGTAAAACTAGTCTATAAGCCACAATTCCTACTCAATCGAGGATTTCAAATGGGCCAATTAAATTGAGGGTTGAGATTTCCTCTCTTCAGCAACTCTTGCTTCTAGAATAACGCCCTCTTGAACCTTCTTCTTCACATTCATCAGATTCGGGTATATATCTTGAGCATCTTTAACTTTATCGATTAAAGTTAATTTTACTCGTATATTCGTTATCTTCACGTGGGTCCCTAGAGTCTTTAACTCTATCTTCATCATTTGTAAGTTATATGAAATGAGTCTTTGTGTTAACAACATCGCACTTGTAAACACATACGATCTTCTACTCAACACGTCAGCGACCACGTTCGCTCTTCCACGATGATATTGAATAGTACGATCGTAATCTTCAACAGCTCAAGTCAACGTCTTTGGCGTATGTTACGTTCATTTTAGTTGAAGAAATATTTTGAGGGTTTAAGAAATGGGTTTTGTACTGGGGTCAATACAAAATTCGATTTCACGCTCAAGGGGTAGGCTAAAAAGTCTTCAAAAATACGTCAGGAAATTTTTTAACAATAAAAATATCATTCAAAACTGTTACTCTCATCCAAGACTTGAGTAACACGTCACATTGATACCTATCAACTTGCCATCGTCATTCATAGCGTCGCCTATAGAAAGTTTGGCTTTGGTGCATTCCATACAAGGAAGTCAACAATGAAAGGACCGGGGCTCTTTACTTATGGCTTGATATGACCATGATTGACTTTAGTGATTTGGTTGCTTGAATTTGCATAAAAGGTTGGTTAGGAATATGAAAACTAACAACCTGACAAAAATCATGATGAGTAGTTAACCAAACGATTCCTAAAATCACATCAAAGGCAAGTATTTTCAAAGAGATACGATCGACAGGTAGCGTGAAAGTGTCGATTTGAATCAAACAAGATTTATAAACAGTGGAGGTAACGAAGGTTTTTTCCAATGGAGTTTCAATAGATAAATCAAAGTTTAACTTCTCCGGAGTTAAGTACAAACACTGAACACAACTAGGTGAAATAAATGAGTGAGTAGAACTGATATCTAACACGGTATAGACTTCATAAGAGCTTATGATTAACTTACCCATGATAATTTTATTCAGGTTCCTCGTCACGAGAAAAAAAAATGCGCTCTCTTAAACTACCGACTTTGGCTTGTCTGAGACATCCTTTGGCATCATTATCCCGGTTGGACTTGACTTCACCATACAAAAAAATCATGCTTGGTGACCTTCTCTTCCTCAATTAAAACACGCTTTGGATTGTTGCGTACAGTTTAGACGGATGTGTCCCTCTTGTCCGCATTTGAAACATACGACTGATGGGCATTCTTCTTCCTTTAAAACGAGTGCTGGTGCTGACGTCTTCACGTCATTGTTCAACCTTCTCTTCTTAAAATGTCCATTCTTATTATCTTGGCCATGATAACCACCGAAGTGGTTACCATTCTTGGCATGATAATATCCGCCACGATGGTTATCGTTGTTCCGATGACCGTTGCCACCGGTATGATTATTATCGTGTTGTTGGTCGTTGCCTTTTGGTTGTGTTGACTCATTATCGCGCTCCAATAACTGAGCCCTATTCACAATATTTGAATATAAACAAAGTTTATGAGAAATGAGGTATTGACGTATATCACGTTTCAAACCTCGCAAAAACATTCGCGTCATTCGCTCATCATTATAGACCAAATGGGATGCAAACCGGGATAACTCCGCAAATTTAGCCTTGTACTGCGACACGGTCATATTGTTTTGCTCCAACTTGATGAATTCTACCTCCTTCATATGACGAATACTTTCAGGAAAGTACTTGTCGTTGAATAATTCTTGGAACTTTTCCCAAGACATCTTGAGTTCGTCAGGCTGGGTACATTTTACAGATTCCCACCAATGATATCCTTCTTCATGCAACATAAAGGTTGAGAATGGAACCTTTTGCTCCTCTAAGCATTCCAAGACATCAAATATCTTGGTAATCTGCTTTATCCATGTCTCCGCCTTAAGTGGTTCTGGCTTTCCCAAAAACTCTGGTGGTCCCAGCTCCTTGAATTGTATAGCGGTGACCAACCGTGGGTTACCATTGTTTCCACCTGCATTATGGACAGGAGCTGCATTCGCCCGTTGTTGTATGAATTGCTCCTTAAACTGCTTAGCGGTGACCGTCCGAGAGTTATCAGTATTTCTACCTGCATTTTGGACAGGAGTTGCCTTCGCTTGTTGTTGCATGAATTGCATAAAGCCTCTGACCATCCCATCATTCACCATTTCATCGGTGTTATTGTTTTCATGAGGAATATTGTCCTCTGGTTGCACATTATCCTGATTATTGATCTGTGAAGACTCAACGGTCTCCTGTACTCCATTGATAATCTCAACATTCTCGGATGCCATTTTCAAACACTGCCACAATACAAGGGTTAATTAACATATCACATATTATCCCAATACTTTGACCGACCAATTAAATACCAAATAAACTTAGGTAGGTCATACTAGCGAAGGAATTCCCCGTCTCTCCCCTCCTAGTTCTTATCTAACATCTTAGTCAGGGATCATATCCCTAAGATTTGATACCAACTGTGACGCCCCTAAAATTAGGTATACATCACCCATCTTGGGTCGCCAGATACATGGTACAGAATTCAATTACAATTTACTAATACAACCGTCTTGTACAATACGACAAAACACAAACTGTGAGTTTGAATACAAATATTATCTACTAGAGATTATATAAACTTAAAAGGAGTCCTCATTACAATTATTATCAAACTATTTCACAAAACAGTGAGGACTACTAATGCTATCCTTTGGACCATCACTCCGTTCCCCAACTCGTCCCAACTATATTCTCATTTCCTGAAGGCTCAACTAGCCCAGTAAGAAATATTATGACTAAGATAATGCAGAATAAATTATCATTAGCCTCCAACAATGTTAAACTGATAAAATATAATAGACATCAAGTTTAACTGCAGCGGAACAAGCAATCCATTAAAAGAGTCAAGTAAAGAATAGTATCAACTATCTTTTATGATTTAAAAAGGTTTTTCATCACTGTTATCACTGAGACTCATCTCAATAAATATTCCACATCATTAAATCATCCCTACACTGCAGGCCAAGGATATTCTTTAGTATCACGACCATGAATTATTCATGCACTACGGGCCAAAGATAATTGTGTTTTCATCAACGGTCCTGATCATGCCATAAAATAATTCATCTTTGTACCCTTGGCCGAAGAGAATCCATAGCCATAATCATACCAAAATCTGTCCATCAATGCACTACGGGCCAATGAGGACATTTTCCACATCATTTATAACATTACGGTCATGATTATACCGAATAATCCCTGGTCATAATTATACCAAGTCCATCTATGCACTACATGCCACAGATGACTTTCAACATAATATAAACATGAGGATGATGACAATGATATAAGAATTCAATAAAACAAGTTCAAGAATTAATTTGTCCAGGAACCAATAACGTCCAACTTGTCAACATGATATTGCTTTGTAGAGTAAAATTCAAGAATGCTCAGAAGAATTTTTCCATGAAAAGATACTGGATGAAGCGCAAATATCAAGAATATTCCACTAATTTTATGGAGTATAGAAGTCAAAATTTTAATCAACTAAGTATAATACCAAATGGAATAACAAAAGAAATCACCATGCATGCGGTACTTCGCATAGACAGGTTATTCCAACAGAATAATCATAACGAAACCAGGTCAGGAGAAATTCACACTGACAGAATGTTCCAACAGAATAATAAATGAGAAATAATAAATGATGGAACCAGGTCCGGCGTATAGCACAAACAGGATATTCCGACAGAATAATAAAGACGAAATAATAAAAATGGAACCAGGTCCAGCGTATAGCACAGACAGGATATTCCGACAGAATAATAGAAGAATGTCACCAAGTATAGGGTAGACCGCGTATACAGGTTATTCCAACAGAATAATAAGCAATAGAATAATAACAGTTCTCTTCATGAATAAGAAAGAATAACACCCCCTTAACGTAAAATAATACTTGATATAAGAGTAGTGAAGTAGCAGAAAACTTTTCTTCTATCTCTCTATAGTCTCTCTCTTTAGTTTCTCTCTCTAGAGTTCAGTGAATTCGTAAGAAAATAATGAAGAAATGAGCTTCTATTTATAGGAAAATGGAATGCATAGTAACTAATCCATGAACGGTCCAGATTGATTTACTTTAATTTGACGGTCCATATTTAAAGAAAAATCTTTTAAATAAAATATAATATACTCTATTTATATAAAAAGATTTTTACTATGCAAACAATATGTGTGCACTATTCAAATACTATGCATAATAAAATATAATATATTCTATTTATAGAATAACTTTAATAAAGTATTCTATTTTATATAAAAATATCTTACTATGCAAAACACTATGCATAATAGAATATAATATATTCTATTTATAGAATAACTTTAATAAAGTATTCTGTTTTATATAAAAAGATGTTTCTATTTTATTACGTGAATAAAACAAAACCTCTAAATCAACAATAATTGAATCAAATAATGTGAGATACTATGCAGCAACTATTGTAGCAATAATTGAACAAAACTGAGTGACTTCTCACATAAGTATCAATAGTCAATTCCGTTTGTTACTATGCAACAACGCGTATTACTGTACTTTTACCACCGAGTAGTTCAACAGTATCAACGGTAAAACTTCCGCCGTTATTTTTAATAAAATATTTTTATCGTTTTCTCAATCCGACAATAATTCCGTTGTGGGGTCCACCAATGATTGTACCGTCGTACGGATATTCCCTGATAAAAAGAATATTCTCCGACCAATCGAATATTATATAACAACTTGCGTACTTTGTAAAATTTATAAATATAACCCACAACTATAACATTATATCAAATCCACACCATAATATAAAAAAATTATTTCGAGAAAATTAATTCTTTATTCATAAAATCTGGGGTTTCACATACATCACCCATCTTGAGTCGCCAGATACATGGTATAGAAACAAATACAACTTTAATAATATAATTGTCGTGCAAAATACGACAACACATATACTGTGAGTTTGAATACAAATATTGTATACTAGAGAGTATACAAACTCAAAAGGAGTCCACATTACAATTATTGATACACTATTTTACAAAAATAGTGTGGACTTCTAAACAACTATCTTGAATCATCACTCCATACCCCGGCTAGTTCCTACTAAATTCTCTCCTCTTGAGAAGAACAATGGAACAAAAAGGAAATGGGTGAGCTCAACAAGCTCAGTAAAAAATATTATGACTAAGATAATATACAACAAATTATCATTAGTATTCAACAGGGAAAATCTGATAAAATATAATAGATAACAAGTTTTAGATCAACAATTGCAGTGGAAACAACAATCCATTAGAAGAGTCGAGTAGAGAAAAAATTCTACTATCTTCTAATATTTAAAAGACAATCATCAATATTTAATCCCTGTAACATCAATCAATATACATCTTGAATCAAATATTCATCTTTGCACTACAAGCCAAAGATATTCATTTGTATCACCAGTTGGTCATGATTTCAACACATGTTCATCTTTGCACTACGTGCCAAAGATATTCATTAGGTAATCATTCATCTTTGCACTACAGGCCAAAGATATTCAATAATATCATCATTTAGGACTGAGAATGATGAAAAATATTTTAAAGAAAACGAATCCAGTGAAACGGAAGGACAAATAGTAGGGATTCATATCACAGTTTATCCAAGATCAATAATACTTCATAATAACCAATTTTAAAGCAGAATTTAAAAATAAAGATCAAAACATGGATACAATCAAAGATAGTAACCATAATTGACATCTTGGACAAAAAGAAGAAAATTTCATTTTTAGTGAATAGTTCCGTATTCGTGAATAGTGTCGTATACGTGAATAGTGCCGTATACGTAAATAGTAATCACAACACAAAAAGTTCCAAATTTGATAAAAAGGTCACACCAATATTTTGGTATAATGATATTGAAGAAAATAATATCATTTAGGAAGAAAACAACATCCCTTACCTCAAAATAACCGTACTTCTGACTGAATTTCGGATATACTGCTGACAGAAACTTGCACTGAATAGAACCTCTCAAAGTATCTAAATACTCACAAAAATACGCTCAATAATCTAGAGAGAAAGAAAACTTGTTTTTAGTGTGATTTTCAATTCTAACCTAAGCGTCTATTTATAGGAAAATGCTAGAACGTCATAGGAGACTAAATAATAAAATAATATTATTTCTATTTCTTCATTCCACGCATGCTAGGTTGAAAATCAAGGCCAACCATCTTTGAACCAAAAATCAGCAGCCACATGTTTTCAAACAAGAGTGGGCCCCACCCATAATTTAATAAAAATTATTTTATTTTTTAAAACTTCAATAATTTATAATAAATAGCTTTTTATCAGAAAAATTTGAAACTCGCGTGTTTCCATAGGAAATTTAATTCTCTACAACTTTGTAAAGGAAATTTTTCATACTTCCGAAAATATCCGAAATCCACAAAGGGATTATTTTTAATACTTTCAATCCGACAAAATACTGATAAAACACATCAGCATTAATTTCTCCATTTTTATTCACATAAAATAAATATGTCCATCATTTATATCCACATAAAATAAATATTTCCTTATCATATAATTCAATAATTAATTATTTATAAATAATATTACAGAATCACAATTATGACAACCAGGCAGTTCTTAGGAAAGAGGGGGCTTTCCAATAAGGATTTCTCTTTACTGGCGCGCAATTAGGTGACCAAACCTCTACTTTACAGAACTTTATAGACATTGCCAATAATGCTATCTAATAATATTATTCCAAATAATATGAATTATTGATCTGATAATGGAGATGATGTGCAGTGACAATTATTGAGCAACAATAATATAAAATATCAACGCAACAATTATTGAATCAATAAAATAAAATATTGAACAGTAACTACTATAACAATTATTGAGTAGTGCCTTCTTACGTAAGAATCAATAATTCAACAATACTGTGCAATACCGTGTGCTACTGTGCAACCACGCGTATTACTGTATTTTAACCACTGGGTATTCCAACAATGTTAACGATAACAACTACGCCGTTATTCAATTTTGTCATTTTCTTCATCTGACCATTATCCATTATTCAATTTTGTCGTTTTCTTCAACCGACCGTTATCCGTTATGCGCCGTCTTACGAATATTCCTCGACAGAAAGAATATTTCACGACCAAACGAATATTCCCCGACAAATGAATAATTTATCACCACTTGCTTATTTTGAAAATTTTGCACATTTCACCCATAAATAAAGTATTATATCAAATTAATACCTTATTATTCACAATAATAATTAGTGGAAATTTGATTTTATTTATTAATAAGTTGGGGTCTTACAGCATGCATTTGAAACAAGCATTTTCGGGGTTATCTCCGGAACTGCAACTGCACTCCTTGGGGTTATCTCCAAGGTTAGCACTGTTATTCCCGGTGTTGTTTTCGGGGCTGAGACTGAGTATCTCGGGGTTATCTCCGAGATGAAACAGTTTTCTTTGATGTTCCGGTATTTAAACTGCATTCCTCGGGGTTATCTCCGAGGTTGAAATTGAAACTCCTGGTGTTATTTCCGGGACAGAGGTTGAAACTTCCAGTGGTTTTTGCGAGTCTGAGCTGGACATCTCGGGGTTATCTGTGAGATGGTAATACTAAATATCCCAGGGTTGTCTCTGGGATTGAATTGAGTTATCTTCTAGGGTTATCTCTGAAAGACAAATATGCCCACCTGCAATTTAAGTAACAGGTATACAGAAAAATTTGAGTGTCTACAATCATCAAACAAAGCTTTGAGTAATTCTTAGATCACTAATTACTTATCAAATGAAAACATGTAAGCCCTTTTCATAGTTTTAGCGTGTGGAAAAACCCATATCACCAATCACGATTTCAATACAAACTCAGGCATCCAAATCAAAGAATAACTTACCAAAACCCTAGTTTGATCTCATTTGCATTAAAACCGTCCTCGCCCTTTAAGAATTGATTACTTTGGGTTTGTGTGATCCTGAAGTTTCAATTCTGCATAAATGGAGAGGTTTGGGGGGATTCATTTTGTTAACCTCTATCTATCTCTATTGCAGTCTTGCTCCTCCATCTCTAAATCATATCTCATCTCGATATCCATCTCCTCTCCTAATCGATCTCCATTTCCTCTCCGGCTCATCTTGATCTCTCCTCTCTGACTCTATTTCTTTTCAAATTTACTCTTCCAAATTGAGAGAGATCTTCAAGCGGATAATTATCTTTAGCTCCTATTTCGACCGGCTCTACGATAATCAGAAGGATTGATTCGTGATCTTTTCTAATTTATTATCTAAGTTGTATTTATGATTTCTTTTTTTTAGTTGATGAAATGGATTATTTAGTGCGCTTATTCTAGATTTTTGTTGTATTGGTAGATTGGGTGGATCTGTATGTGTAGGTGTTGGTATTAGATCTTTTGATGGTGTTATTTTGAGAGGCGACAATGCAAGGTGGTGGATTTTTTGGTTGTGGTGGTGATGGATTTTGTTTTGTTGGTGGATCATGGTGGTGTATGTTGACGAATATGAATTTTGTTTGGTGGTGTTGATTGTGACGACCACAAAATAGGTCCATTCCATCCAACCCATTCTGAGTCGCCAAATACATGGTACAGAAAATATCTCCAACTTTATTACAACAATTGTCGTACAAAATACAACAACGCATATGCTGTGAGTTTGGATACAAATATATACCAACTGTGACTCATGTCCCAATCGTGGATAGCACGTCACAATGACACCTTACATAAAGGTATAGTAAAAAACTATTTTAGAAATTAGAATTTTTGGGAAGTGCTCAAGGAAACCTTCGTACATGGGAGGCCATGCTTCTAGGTTATGATAGATATCATATGACCACAGAATTATCCTTGGTTGACCCAATAGACCCCAAAGAAAAACGAGAAGATTAATATCATATTCTTCCCAATGGTGAGTCTTCTCTTGACTTATCATTATCTCCACTGTCTCAAATTGAGAATTATACTTCAAACAAACACCAAGATTATATAGGTAGTGCTCGTAAATATACTCAGCAAGTGGATGAGCATAACCCTGTCTTATGATGACACGAGGTTGTATGTCATTAGACATCTTGTATGATAGTGGCAAAACACCCTTCCAACGTTGGGTTCGCCTCTCCCTATATGATTCAC
The DNA here is from genome assembly GCA_020205505.1 of Panax japonicus. NCBI lineage: Eukaryota > Viridiplantae > Streptophyta > Magnoliopsida > Apiales > Araliaceae > Panax > Panax japonicus. The sequence goes on from CM035104.1 coordinate 17,561,625, forward strand.
CAAATATAACTACTAAAAGATGTATACAACACACTTGTCTATACTGTTTAGGGAGAACTCCACAGCTAGAGACCACCGTTCTATTCCCTTGTTACCCCCGCTCGACCCAGCTACACTTTTATTACCTAAAAGGAATTATGAAGCAAAAGGGTGAGCACAACTAGCTCAGTAAAGAATATCACGACTAAAGATAATTAAATTATCAATAGCCTTCATAAATAACAAATCAGAGATTTAGAACATATGGTAGATGATAAAAATTTCAACCATAGTTGCATTGGAACGAGAAATCCATTAGAAGAGTCAAATAGACAATACAGTCTATTATCTTCTCCATGTTAAAAGTCCACCAACAATGTTTTATCCCTGTAACATCAATCAACAATTCTTTTCCACAATTATATGAATATCTCATGATCATAATTGTGATTCTAAATTCCTCTTCGTACCCAGGACGAATATAATTTCATCACATGTCTTTACCTGAAACATCAAAGATCATGGTTATACCAAATCACAGTTCCTGTTCATAATCATACTAATAAATTCATCTTTGCACTACGGGGCAAAGATATTCATCTACAGTTCATCTTCGCACCACTGGCCAAAGATATTCAACAACAGGTCATCTTTGCACTACGGACCAAAGATATTCATTAACAGTTCATCTTTGCACTACTGGCCAAAGATATTCATTAACAGTTCATCTTTGCACTACTGGCCAAAGATATTCATCAATAATTCATCTTTACACTACAGGCCAAAGATATTAATATCTGAAAGAAATATATAATCATTTCAGAATTTATATTAACACTAATTATAACCATGTTGATCAATTCACCTTTGCACTTAAGCTAAATATAATCAATTATAAATTCAATGTTCATGATCATACCAGTCACAATTCAACTTTTCACTACTGGCCAAAGAGAACCCTAGTCATGATTATACCAATAATCTACTCATCTTTACACTCCAGTGAAAGAGAATTTCAACATCAGGGTTATAAAAATATTATATATGATAATAAAATCAATATATAGTTTTAATCTCCAGAGTAATATTCATAAATCAACTATAATTTGGTTAGAAAAAGAAAATAATTTTGTAGTGAATAGTACCCGTGAATAGTAACTCGTGAATAGTAACTCATGAATAATAACTCCTAAATAGTAACTCATGAATAGTAACCCTGACACAAAAGGTAGAATTTCTACAATAAAATTCATACCAATATTTCGGTATAATGATATCGAAAGAATAACATTTCTTAAACTTATAAACAATTTATTTTAACTGTTTACACTTTACTAAATAATGCATTTAATAATCATAAAATGCCAAACTTATAAGGTTTCATCACCAATAACCAAAACCCTCATCAAAAATCTGCATATACCACATATATGATTCTCAAGCCATAAAATCACATTTTCCAATTTTCTTCGTTCACATAACATATTTAACTCATTTATTCATAACTACTCCATTTTCATGAAAAATACCAAATCAGTTCCAAAAATATTTGAACATATATTTTTCTTAGAATTTTTAAAATTATTTAGTATTTTTCATATGGCTAAAACCGCCGAATATTTAGACATTTATCATAAATTGTACTTTTATCCAAAAATTCCAAAATTCACATAGTACACCGATATTATATAGATGTACTCCCAATAAAAACTTCATCAATTTTGGAGTTAACCATAAGGAGTTATAAGGCGTTACTTTTAAAATAGGTTTTTCTCATAAAATTCATAACTCTTAATCTATACATCCAAAAATCACAATTTTTGGACACAATCAATAAAACTCATCAACATATCATTTCAAATATTTCCAGAATTTTCTGAAGGTCAGAAGAAGTACGAACTGAAAAACATAATAACCCTTAAAATCCCTTACTATCCCTTACCTCAAAGGAGCAACACTTTTGACTGGATATCGGATACGACGGTGAAGGAAACTTGCACTGATGAATATCAACCCATCAAGTATCTAAATACTCACAAAATACACTCAATAATCTAGACAGAGAAAGAGAGAAAACTTGTTTCTGGTGTGATTTTTCAATTTTAACTTAGCCCTCTATTTATAGGAAAATTTTAGCAGACTTGACCTGCAACCCGATGGCTTTACCTGCTACTATTCCCACCCACCACCTTTGAAATAAAATTCAGCACATTTCTTCACCAACCACAAGTGGGGCCCACTCAATTCTAGAATTTTCCACCAAAATGCTAAATTCGGATACTTCAACAATTTCTAAACCATTCACCTCTTAAAATTCATAACAAATCATACGTTCATTTTTAACGATTCAAAATTCGTTGACATATACTAAACTTATATATGTATAACATATCCAAAAATTACAACAATCCAACGGTCGGATTAAAAATTATAACTAACACAATATATCTCAAAAACACTGGTTTAATTTTTAATACATTCATTCCGACAAAAATACTGATAAAATACCTCAACATTAATTTCTTCAGTTATAACTACATAAATAAATCCATCATTTATATCCACATCAAATAAATATTTCCTTATCATATAAATCAATAATTAATTATTCACAAATAATATTACAGAATCACAATTATGACAACCAGGCCGTTCCCAGGAAAGATGGGGCTTTCCAATAAGAATTTTTCCTTACCGGCGCGCAATTAGGTGACCAAATCTCTCATTCACAGAACTTTCTAGACATTGCCAATAATGCTATCTAATAATATTATTCAAATAATATGAATTATTGATCTGATAATGAGAAATATTGTGCAGTGATAATTATTTAAACAATAATAATATAAAATATCAACGCATCAACTATTGAATCAATAAAATAAAATATTGAACAGTAATTACTGTAACAATTATTGAGTAGTGCCTTCTTACGTAAGAATCAATAATTCAAAAATACTGTGTAATGCCGTGTGCTACTATGCAACAACGCGTATTACATTATTTTATCAACCGGGTATTCCAACAGTGTTAACGGTAACGATTACGCCGTTATTTATAAAAACTTAATTTTGTCATTTTCTTCATCCGACAGTTATTCTGTTATGGGGCCCACAAATGGCTGCGCCGTCGTACAAATATTCCCCGTCAGAAAGAATATTCCACGACCAAACGAATATTCCCCGACAACAATGAATATTTTATAACCACTTGTGTATTTTAAAAAAAAATTCATATATCACCCTTAACTTTAACTTTTATCAATTTAACCATTTACTGAATAGTAATTATAAGAAAAATTGAAAACTTTTATTTCATAAAATTCGGGGTCTTACATTGATATCCCTAGTGGTGATAGTAGGTGGTAGTGGTAGTGGTTCACAACATTAAAACCTAAAAGTAGCAAAAGAAATAATTAGAGAAGTAAAAAAAACTTATTTAACTAAATATTCATGTGATAATTACTTAAAAAAATAAGTCTGAAAAGAAATAATTATTTATATAAAATATAGTTACTTCAAAAAATAAATGTGTCATTTTACATAATCATTTTTACTTAATAAAATTATTAATAAATAAAACTTATTAATAAAATACACATAATAAATAAAACTTATTAATAAAATACAGATAATAAATAAATTATAAAATATACATAAAATATTATTTTTATACACATAAAATGTTACATTAGCAATTTTTGTTTTAATTATTTGACATGTCAGCAAAATATGTCCAAGTGTCAACCATGTTAGTCTAGTTGGCAAATCCGTTAACGGCAGGGGTATAATTGACCCAAAATTTGTAACGTCAAGTGTACTTTTGGACCCAAAAAAAAAGTTCAAGGTAGAAGTGGAATTTCGGGAAAAACATCAGAGGCATTTTTAAACCTTTGCCCTTATGTTTTTAATTTTGTAGTTATTATAATAGTTATTTTGCCTATTCCAACCATAGTAACTCCTTGTAGATCATTTCTAATGTTATTCTGAAAGAAAAATGAGTACATAAATATTCTGTCAACGACTCGGTGTGCTTTATATATGTTCATATTTACAGTTACATTGTTTTGAAACATAAAACTCAGATGTTATATAACTCTCTTTACATACAATTTTTTTTTCTAGATTCAATTATAAACAAATAAATACATGTAGAGAAAGATATAAAGGGAGAAATAGAGATAGAAACACCACAGGTAATTAAAGATCAAACGCATATATTGAAACTTGTTATTGATATTAACATGCATGAGAAAAATTGTTAATATTGATATTACAGGTCTATTGCGACACCGATTTTTTTTGCAAGTAGATAGAATAGTTAAAGCTAATAGAAAGCTGAGCTTTTGTATTATATGACTTGCTTGTTTCATTTACAATGAGAATTGTCCTATATATACATATAGGATAACCACCTAAGCTAGAATCAAGTGATTTACAAAATCACCTATTCTATAATCAAGGTATTACATAATCAAAGATTTCCAAGATATAATTATGATAATTCAAAAACAATATCCTAACTACTTGATAAATATAAAACTATCCTAAATAACAATATTATGTTATTTCTCTAATACACCCCCGCAAGCGAAACATAGGTAACCGGAACTTGAGCTTGACCTTTGTGAAACTCCCTCGGAGTTGTATAAGAAATTAAATAATAACCTTATAATCAACTTAGAATACCCACAATCGCCAATGTATGTTGAAATGAAGAATAACTTGCATGATAAGTACTGCATATAACCAAGAAAACTGGAATGTGCTTGGTTGTTTGCACACTGACAACAAGTAGGAACTTTCGTGTATGTCTTGTATTAGATTTCCATGAACACTCTTAGAGAATTTCATTAATCCATCAAGATAGGAGATGTGGGTTGTATCAAGAGAAAACATTCTCTCATTTGAGGGATGAGATAGAGATGAGGAGTAAACTAAAAATGAATCCTTAAAGATGTCCAACTGAGAATGAGAATGGTCATTAATTGCAGAGAAAAATGAGGATTATAACTGGGATTTTGGAATTTGGCAATTTGTGGGAACTGAAAAATAATAATTTTAAACGGGTAAAGGAATAGAGGTGGATGAAGGTATAATGTGTGACGAAGAAATTACGTCAGAATGAGAAACACTAATACTAGAATGACGAGTTAATAGGAGTATCACAGTCAATACTTTGATGTTCTTGTGGAAGTGTATATTATGGACCGAGAGGATGGTTAGGAAACATTGATGAGAGAAGCTCATGCAATTTTTTATATCTATGAAGAAAGCTAGAAAACAAATCCAATGATAATAAGGGATTTAGTTTATAGTAGTCTTGAATAAAGCCACTGAAAGAATCATCAAGACCATCAACGAGACAGTCAATGAGCTCGGTTTTAGGAATGGGTTCCACTATAGCAAAAAGGGTTATTTCTGACGGAATATTTCGTCAAAAATAAGCATAATCCGTCAAGAGTATACTTAATTCTGACGGAATATTCGGTCAGAAATTTAGTTGGATATAAGCACGTCGAAATTAAGTTCATTGATATTTCAGTCGGAGATATTTATCCTCGACCAAACTAACATCGACGGAATATTTAGTCGAGATTAAGATATTATCGACTAAATTCCATCCGTCAAGCATATTATATCGATTCTAAACTTGCCACGTGGCCTCGCTTTAAAAAATAAAAGGGGCTTAATCTCGACAGAATTCCATCGAGGATAGTGTTATTCCATCAAGGTTATCCCTTTTTTAAAAAATATTTTTCCTGTTTTGGCAATATCCAGGGTAATAATACCCACATTTTTTGTACCTGTAAACCTATTTTTTTTTAACAGGACATAACACACAAATCTAATTAAAGGCCAACAATAATGGCCAACATTAATATTAATTACCAAGGCCAACTTTAATATGACATTAAACGAAAGTTCTAATCAATTAAAGTATATCAAATATGCATTTAAACTAACTTAAATATGTTAAACTAAAGTAATGATAAATAAAAGCTACAATGCGTCAAAAATCAGCTAAACTATTAAAATTTACATCACATTAAGCTAAAAACTAAGTAAATATGTATAAATCATATACAAAAACATGTCACGGGTCGTCGTTGTCCAACCGCTCAGCATCGTCAGCCCAATTGCCACCCTGTTGAGACAATATAATATAACTCATTAGTCCATAAATATAATACAGTTAAAGATAACTAATTAAATGAAAATTACATAACATGCAGAATATATACTTAAATTATATTAAGAATAGTATACTTGAGTAGTCGAGGGCTGACTCAGCAACGACCCAAACACGTCCAGTAGTAAGGTAACCAACATCCGAATAATCTTGTCGTGTAGAGCAGCGAACTGCTCTGGAAAGATACCCATACTCTCAACGGTGGCACCAGCTGCAATGTCTTGCGTATGCTGATGGAAACGAGAACGGCTAGGTAGGTTTCGAAGACAGAATAACGGATTCGTCTCAAACATCTCTGAGCAGGCAGCCACAACCCACTGGAACAAAGCATCATCTAAGGTAGCGCCCGTATGTGATGGTCCCATGGGGGCTCTCAGATGCAGACGTTGGCTAGAGCCTATAAAAATAAATATAACATGAATAATATTATAATTAAGTTTAATTTATTCATAAACAAGAAATAAACTAAAATATTATACCTCTAGGCAGTGTATAGGCTGGTATCCTCGGCAACCCCAGCGCTCGATACCGGCCGGTAGTTCTAGTGGGTTTATCTTGAGACGTGACCTAAAGAGCCGTCTCCTCATCTTGAGATAAACTAATCTCGGGCGGAGGGACGGTGGAATCAGCTGTCTCAGCATCGCCTCTAGTAGCCTGCAACTCTGCTATACGCTAGTTGCAGAGCTTCTCAAATCGGTCTTGTAATTTAATATATGTACATGTGAGGTTACTTTGTATCATCCTATAAATTACGTAATATGATCCTAAATTATCGAGATTATAATAAATGTATTACCCGTATAACTAGTGCTGCTGGAGACATTGTTGACCCCAAAGTAGAATCATTCGGCGTATGGACTCTATCCCAGAACTCCATCATAGTAGGAGGTCGGCCCAAGCTACTCTGCATGGCCTAAATCATGTACATTAATTATTATTACCTTACTTTACTATAGTTGTAGTTTAATATTAAATTAAACTAAATATAAATATATACCGACTTAACCTCCTAAAACGAATACGAGCCAGAAGTATGTACGACCCGTAGCTAGCCTCGATTATTCTTCATCTGCTCAGACTTGGTCTTGAAGGCAACATTATCCCAATACGTACACATGGCATCCCATGTTGCATCTGTTACTGTCCGCTACTAATGCTGGCATATAGTAGTCCCGGGCGATTCTTCTATTGCCCGGAATGCCCTTATATGCATCTCGTACAGTCAACCGGAATAGTTCTTCGAGATGTATGCAATAATAACCGTGTCACCATCTGCCTCAGTGATGCTGGGATCATATCTATAATACCTCTATCAAACGGACATAATGTACGTATAATTAATAATTTGAACAATATGTAAATAACTTGAACCTTGATTTAATATCTGTAATTTGACTTACGTGAAACTCCCACAACACTATCACCATAAAGATGGCATCGTAGCGCGAGCACTGGCTAAATCGCATATAGCCAGTCGGGAGATGCGCTAGTCATATGGCGTGTACAGTCTACTTTGCGACCGATTCCATAATACAAGATAACCAAATTTTTATGGAACATTTTAATTTATTATCACATAATAATACCATTTTAATTGAACATAAGTGATATATTAAAGTTGAAACCTACACGGATGACCCGATATCAACAGGAATATGTCAGGAACTGCTGCTGGATGACCTAATCGACTGAGGTTAGGCCCTCGCTGACGCCGATGTCTAGCATCTGTATGTTTAATATAGTTTTGACATTGATATATTATAGTAAATGAATGTTTATTATAGTTATGAAAAAAGTGTTAACTCACTAGCTGACGAAGACAACCCGCCCTGGGAGCCGTCACATGATCCATCACGACCGCCACCACGACCACCTCTACCACTATGTTTAGGCATACCTGTACTACTGAAATAACAGACATAAATTTGCATTAGTGAAATTTCATTGCAATTATTCTAATAATTTGTTTTAGTTGTATAATATTTACAAAACACCAATTTTGATTGAAGTAGTACGTCGTCAAACCCATCAGAATCAAAATCATTTTCATCCTCTAATTATGTCTCTTCCTCTTCTGTATCAATTTCTTTCTCAGTATCATCTTCTACCATCACGTACGGCCTGACAACCACATCTTCTTCCACTTCGTCATAATCGGGTACGTCAAGGACATCATCTACTAACACGTCACCATCATATTGCAATACATGACTGGGATTACTAACTTCTTCTTGCAATGGGTCATCCGTTCCAGACAGATTAGTACCATCAAATGATCAAGTCTTTGTTGTCACAACTGTATACTAGGGGCTTCTATAATTTACTACATTAGGGGCGTAGTACACTTGAGTTTCTTGGCTGGCTAACAAAAATATGTCATCAGACTGTAACTTAGATTTTATATCTACTGGGATGATTCTATTATGATCAACTTTAACACCCTTTGTAGTATCAAACTAGCGACACTTAAAAGTAATGACCTTTTTGACCCCTGGATAATTAAGCACAAAAACTTCCTCTAATCTTCCATAGTAGTTGGACTCATAATATCCGTAACAACTTCCCAACACAACAACGCCAGAGTTGACTGATGTCAATTCATTCACGTCGTCAACATTGAATCTATACCCATTCACGATGTAACCTAGAAATCTACTAATAAGTTTGTACGGGCCTAAAATGACATCTCTAAAACGCTCACACGCGTTCTCTTCTTCGACCCTTCTCTTAAACCACTGATGAAATTTGCATTAGTGAATGCTTCCATCTGTGATGTAGTTAACCCTGGGTTAGAAGCATGCGCTTCCAATTCGAATGAGTTGCGTACAATAATATGGCAATTGTTTAATTGTAAGACCCCAACTTTTATGAATAAACATTAATTTTTCTCGAAATATATTTTTGAATATTATGGTGTGAATTTGATATAATGTTATAGTTGTGGGTATTATTTATAAATTTTGCAAAGTAAACAAGTGGTTATATAATATTCGATTGATCGGGGAATATTCGTTTTAACAGGGAATATTCGTACGACGGCACAATAATTGGTAGACCCCACAACGGAAGTATTGTTGTAGTTAGAAAATAATAGAATTATATTTTTATAAAAATAACGACGAAAGTTTTTGTTAAACTATTGAACTACCCTGTGACACCCCCAAATCTGGGTACTTCAATTCCACAGATTTGGTGTTCACTGTCCAAATAAATTATAACTAACTACCCATAAACAAAAGATATAATTAAACTCAAAAGCTTAAATAATAAATCTCCCATCAAGGGTTACATAATCTCAAGATAAATCCCAGGTCATCTAACCTTTATTAGACTCATCAGCGAAAAATTAAAACATAGCCATAATCAAATCTATTACATAAACTTCATAAATAAAAGGTAAATTAAACATCGTCGTCTAATCAAGCACTTTGTCCTTGCCCGTGCTTGAAGAAAGCTCTTCAAACTTCTTAACTTCATCTACATTATTTGGTGCAAGAGTGAGCAAACAATTGCTCACAAGAAGAATAATATACAATAACATTTTATGAATGACAATAACTGAACTTTCAATGGTAAAATTCTCTTATCGGAATGATAAACTTTAATTCAAAAGCTACGAGTTCAAAGGAATAATAAACATTTAGGTTAACAATAGATATCAACATCAAAGACTACACTGAGGGTCACAAGACCACGAACTATAGTCTAGGTTTTCAAGTATTTCCACTTTAACCTTTAACAGTCTAAAAGACTATAATCATCATCTATGTCCTACGTTAATAGGTATTTCTACTGTAACCTTTAACAGTCTAAACGACTATATGGACCATCATCCCGTACTCCAGGTGATCAGCCCTTTGTACTATGTATTACGTAAAAAATTTAACGCTATTGCATAGCTCTAAAATAATCCCCTAATATAGTGTTGTTCATCTCAGCTTAGATTATCGGGTTCCGAACCAAAGGAAGTTGGGTTAGGAATTAACTTCAAAGGAATTCTAGATATTTAGAATTCTCATCAACCCAGTACTGGTTGAATCAGATAGAGACCAATAACTATTCAATAGTTTGATCATAATATATTCATGAACAAGGTATATCGATGAATCAAAAAGAGCTAGAGTATTAACAATTTCTAAATTGAACAAATGTTATCATCGATAACATGCTTTCAAAATTTGTGTGAGTACATATGGAAACAAAAGGAAATTTGGTTTGGGTTGACTTCAAAGGTAATTTAGAGTTTAGAACATTCATCAACTAAGGATTAGTTGAATTGATAAAGAATCGCTAGGCAACTTAGATTTCGGTACAATAATGTAAGATAGTATAATGACATTGGAGAACGAAGGTCAAACAACAGTTATTAGTAGCTGAATAAACACATTTCTTTTAACATAATTACAGACTTTGAAAAACCAAAGTAATCTCGTTTGGAATAATGAAATAAAGATTAATTAACTTGCTCAACAGTAAATGAGAGTTAAAGAACTTGCATAACAATAAATTGCTCAACAAAAGATAAGAAATAGAGAACTTGCAAAAGTATATCATGACAGTGAAAAGTAACCTTGCTGAATAATAAAGTAGCAAATGTTAGGGAACTTGCCTCGTGCGTAGGTTAAACAATCACTACTCATGTTCACCACAAGTCCTACACATACCATATGTACTGATAATAAATATTAGTTACACTAATATTAGTTTCATATAGCTCACTAACAACATCACATCTCTTCATGAACATCATTATTTAGCTTTATTACAACTACTTAAGTGATCATGTCATTGCATCACATACACATTAACAACTTGATACAACATCCTATTACATTTCCAACATGTTATCATTAGGTTATACTAACACACAAAGAATTGCACTTGCATTCGCGCATCCCGACGCCCTCCTGATTGCCTCCAAAATCATAACAGTTCTAACGATGGCCATTTTTACCATTCATAACGATTTTAAATTGTAAACCTCAAAGAATAAACGTTATAGGTCTACTCGTCCTCGTTCCGGATCATCTTGAATCGCATCAATCGGAGTTTGTATGAAAATGTTATGCCCATTTTAGTAAACTATGTTCTGTCAATTTATTTTTTCCCAAAATCGGCTTAGCAGACTACCCCCTCCCCACCTCGGGACCGGGGTTTTTGCACTTAGGAGCCCACCGGGGCAGGTGTTCCTTCAGTGTTTTGCAATTTTATGCTCTGTAACACTACGGAAACCAAATTAGGCCTCCAAACTCCTTTCTAACAACCATACCAACTTATCTAAGGTATAATAGGTTTATAGAGAAATAATTTAATGTTTTCTAACTCGTTTCTAGCCATCTAAACAACATTAACATCAAAATTACAATCATTAATTTTCAATGTTTTTACTAAAAATTCACTTTTTAAAAGTTTCAGTGAAAATCATCAATGTGCTTTTGTTTTTCAACCAAAACAGTTAATTCAACATACTATGCTTATGTTTATTCATCCTCTTTCGAATTCAATAGTCAATTTATATATTATACAACTAATTAAACCTTAATTTTACTTTAAAATAAGCCATATACATATATGTTCATACCAATTCACTGTAATAGGATTTCTTTCACAAAAATACATACTTAACATGAATTCATTCACTATACTCATATATAAACTTAAGAAAACAATTTTATAACAAACAATTTATCATATAAAGCTATATACAACAAACAATTTAACCTTTACAAAGTTTTTACAGAGAATATAACTACAACCTTTTGAAAAATACAAGCAAGAGAATACCTTAATTTTAGAAGATGATGGTTATTCTTTTTATTATAAAGCTTTCTTTTTCCCCAATTCCTCTCTCTAGACTTCTCCTAATTCTCTCTTACTTTTCTTTGTAATTTTCTTCTTCTTTCTTCTTCTTCTTCTTCTTCTTCTTCTTTTCTTCTGAGTCTTTCTCCCTATTCTAAACTCTAACTTACGTATTAAATCCAATATAATGTATAGGCAATAATATATGTATTAAGTATATAATATAATTATAACTTTAACTGACATCAGTTTTTTTAAACTCAAAAGTCATAAGGCTTGTTTGGCTAACTAACTAAACGTTAACCAATTAAATCTTACACCTTGTTTGGTAAAACAGATTTAAATTAAAGACTTAACATTCATTAAGCCTTATTTGGCAAAAACTGAATTAATCACCCTTAACTTATTTTAATAACTCCTTTATAATATTGTTTATGGTCACACTTTAATTAATTAAATTTTAATATTCAATTTTATTAATTCTAATAACAATTTATTAAATTAATTCACCACATAAATCAATACGACATAATTTTAATTTTCTTTATAATTATAATTTTATTTAATTAACCAAATATTAAAATATTATCTCATGATAATCAATTTCCTTAACTCTTTAATTATTTATTCAATAAATAAATAATCAAATAAAATCCAATTAAACAAATATTTATTCTACAATAAACACATTAATTAAATATTTATATAATTCCATAAATATTTAAAATTCCAATTTAAATTTTTGGATGGTTATATACCCAGTGGTAAAAGTACAGTAATACGCGTGATTGTATAGTAGCACGCGGTATTGATTATCGTTCTTCTTTAATCCTCTTCTGTTATACAAAGCCGGCGATTTGCAAGTTTTTCTATCTCACGATCACTTTTGATCCGAGCATTCATGCTCAAACTCTTCATTCTCCCTCTTCATCCGAGCTCTCTCTCTCTCTCTCTAAAGTTATAGGATTTTCAAAATCCAAAAAAATGAAATCTAGCTTCCTATTTATAGAAAACCAAAGCTTAGGTCAATTTGGTCATTTCACCCCCACCACCTTACTATTCCCACCTCCTCCAACACTTAGCCACTAAGTTTACTTGGCCACCACCCTTACTTGGTGTCCAAGTGGCTGGCCCACATGCCCATGGGTCACCCCATTGGTTCTTACCTATCAGTTTACCCATCAGTTCGATCCGCGGTTTATTTTCTTGGTTTGGGCCTTAACCCTAATTCTTCTTGGGCATATCTTGGGCTTAATTTCACGAAGCATTGGGCTTGACATAATCCAGGTCCAATTGGATTCTATAAAGTCCATGAACTCAAAGTACGTTAAGACTAATCGTATCCTACGCATTCCATTCTGGTATCCTCGTATTCTCTTCGTATATCATTCGTACGATATTCATATTATACGTCGTATTATTCTTCTTATTATACTCGTATAATAACTAGTATTATAATCGTATTTCTCACGCATAATAACCCTAATTATTATAAGTGATCATAACATTCTCGGAACTCACGAAAACTTCATTTTTGCCATAACTAAAATATTATTGAATATTCCATCACGTATCAAAATTATACCTAATCATTAACTTCTCGGAATTTCAAAATAAATCTTCGAGCAGAAACGGATGAACAGTGCCTATTTTGACTTTTTCCCCGTAAATATTTTTGTTCCCAGAAAACTTTCATTTTCGTCTTAAAAATTCTTACTCGTTCAGTCTAGCTCGTAGCCATAATCCTCCAGACTTTTAATCATCTTAGGTTATAGAACGATTAATAAAGACATAACATAAAATAGTATTAATAAAAATTCATTTTATTAATAACTAATTCTTTAAACCTAAATTTTGGATAATCCAAAATTTTGGGTTGTTATATGGCATGTGTTCTTTATCAGGTATGTGAATCAAGGAGGCCAAAGTTGTTAGCGCGTTTGAAAAGTCATTCCAATTACGAGGAATGTGTAGAAAGGAGATCTCTTCGAACTCTGAAGCCATCTATAAAATATGCCGATGGTAAGGCAGCAAATGTAGCTCTTTGGTGTGATAGATTACCGTGGATTATTTGACTACCAACTTCGAATCCCCAAAGATAGTAAACCGTCTGATGCCCATTGAACGGGCAAGTTTTAGCCCCATGATACAGCTTTCACACTCAGATGTGCTGTTAGTGCTTAGAAACTGCAATTTGATGGCGACGAGATACTGCTCCCCTTACCGAATACTAGAACTACTCCAGCTCCAGAGCCTTCAATATTAAAAGCTCCATTAAAATACATTGGCATGCATCGTACTGATGGTGTTGCTGAATTGCCATTACCCCTTCATCGGGGAAGTACGTTTCTAAGGGTTCGAAGTCCCCTGAAGGTGAAGCCAGTTGATCCGCAATTCTTTGACCTTTGATGGACTTTTGCATCACGTAGACAATGTCAAATTGTTGTAGGATCAACTGCTATTTGGACAGTCGGCAGTTCAGCATGGGTTTACTAAACACGTACTTGAGAGGATCGACTTGGGATATGAGATGGGTTGTGTGACCATGGAGGTAACGTTGTAACCTCATGGAATCCCACGCTAAAGCACAACAAGTCTTCTCAATTAGAGTGTACTTGTGTTCACTGCTGCTGAATCTTTTGTTGAGGTAGTAGATAGCTCGTTCTCGGCCTCTATCGTCTTTCTGTCCCAGCATGTAGCCCATGGCATTGTCGTTGATTGAAAGATACATAAATATGGGAACAACATCCCTGGGAGGTACCAAAATAGGAGATTTGACCAGCTGCTCATTGATTATTAGGAAGGCTTTTTGACACTCATCGTTCAATTTTATGGAGGAGTTCTTCCTTAACAACTTCAAGATGGGCTCACAGGTTTCTGTGAGGTGAGAAATGAACCTGCTAATGAAGTTGATTCTTCCCAAAAATCCCCGTATTTCCTTCTCTGTCTAAGGAATTGGCATTTCAATAATGGCCTTGATTTTGGTGGGATCCAGCTCAATCCCTTTGTGGCTGACTAGGAATCCTAGCAACTTAGCTAGATTCAACTTCAAGTTATACTTATGTAACCTATTGAAGATCTTTCTGAGATTGTCTAAGGGGTCTTCCTCCCTTCGGGACTTGACAATGATGTCATCCTAGTAGATCTCTTTCTCTTTATACATTAAGTTATGGAAAAGAGCCATCATAGCTCACTGATAGGTGGCTCTGGCATTGATGAGACCAAAAGACAACCATCTATAACAAAAGGTTCCCCAAGGCATGATGAAACTAGTTTTCTCACGATCCTCTTCAGCAACCATGATCTGGTGATACCCCACGAAGCAATCCGTAAAGGAGTACATGTCGTATTGAGCAGTATTGTCAATGAGAATGTGGATATATTGCACGGGAAAGATATCTTTAAGGCAAGCTTTATTCAGATCCTGGTAATCCATGTAAACTCGCACCTTTCCTCCAGGTTTAGGTACGGGAACTATGTTGGATATCCATTCAGGATACGTGGACACCATGATAATGCCAGCTTGAAATTGTTTAACAATTTCTTCTTTAACATTTAAACTCCACTCAGGTTTCAATCGCCTGAGCTTTTTCTTGACTGACTTAAATCCTTCTTTATTGGGAAGGCGATGAAGGACAATTTCAGTGGACAAACCATCATTTCTTCATGAGACCATGCAAACACATCCTGGAATTGGGTTAGTAGTGTAACCATGTCATTCCTCTGGTTTGGGGTGAGGTCTGAACCATTTTGGATTAACTTAAGGCTTTCTAAGGTTCCAAGAATGAAAGAAGTTGTTTGATCAAGGTTGGGTTTAGGTTTGTCTTCGACCCATTATTGGATCTCTTGAGGTATCTCAATGTCCTCTTGTATTTCCATCATGTCTAAGTCCAACTTTTCATCAAAGTTACAATCCTTGTGGAGAAGAGGCATCTTATCAGCAAGTACATTCACATATAAATTCAGAGTCTTGAAACAAAATATGCTTCACTTAATATATGAAACCGTTTAATCATACAAAGTGTTAGCATGTATTGACAAAACAACTGCTAATATTGTTTAGAAAAAGTAAGCAGTTAATGATATCTACAGGGCAGAAATAGTTTCTGCCCATTTTACCCTTACCGACCAATGCAAGGAGTGCTGCTCTAATTGTCAAGGGAAAAGCCCTGGTGGACTACAGTGATAGAGGGGATGTCATCGTCATCCTTTTCCCGAATGATGATCATTATGTCTGGATAATCATCGTCATGGATGTATGTGTTTGTATGCTCATCATGGACAATGATACATATGTTGGACATCATCATGGCGATGTCTTGCTTACATCTTCGTTCCTCCTCTTCCACTTTAGAATCAAGAACTAGGACCTCTTTCGCCTTGATCGGTATCGGCTTGGGAAATAACATAGCCATTACGTTGGCTAGCACCTTTACCGGAGATTGTGCGGGCTCAAGATTTGCAAGTGAAGATAATCGCCGTGTGGCTGAAGCTAGAGGAATCTGCTTGTGCTTATGAGTATTCCTATGACTGGAACTGGTAGAATAGCCTAGTCCGGCTGTCTCGGTTTGACTGGACAATTGAATCGGGCGCTTAATGCCCTGATGATTTTTACACAGCCCTTGTCTAGGCTAATAACCCTATGACATCATCTCTTAAGTAGCTGCCATCACTTCGACAGAAATCTTGGGTATTAGAAATGGCGTCCCAATGTAATGATAGTGAGTGTTGTTCACTTCCAAGGTAGTAAAATTGACTGGTTCAACTTCTGAATCAAAGATGATGAGTGGTATATCACCCTATTTAGGACATTCCGGTTCAACGTTAACCGTGACTAGGATGTCATTAATGATGTATTTAAGTTACCGATGAATAGTGGAAGGGACGGACCCAACCATATGAATTCATGGTCTTCCCAAGATCATGTTGTATGTTGTATCTATTTTGAACACGTGAAAAGATATACAAAATGTATAGGGACCAATCTCAATTGGCAGTTCAATCTCCCCGACAGAGTTTCGTCGGGATCCGTCGAAAGCTTTAATAATAGTATGGCTACTTCGGATCCGATTGAGATTGATGTTCATCTTAACCAGAGTATCATAAGGACAAATTTCAGAGATGAACCTCTATCTATCAAGACTCCAACTAGCATGTATCCGGAGGACAAAACCGCAATGTGCAACGGCTTCCAATGATCGGTCCCTTCGGGTGGTATGTCATCATCAGTGAAAGATATCACATTATTGTTAAAAATGTGATTAACCAAATGTTGTAATTTTTCCACATCCACTGATTTCGGCAAGTAGGCTTCTTCCAAAACCTTCAATAATATCTTCCGGTGATCCTCAGAAGAGAAAACCAAGTCAAGTATTGAAATTTAATGTGGAGCTTCTCTTAAGCTTAAAACCACCTTACTTCATTATGGCTCATAGTACGGAGGAATTGTTCAATTTTCTCTATGTGAATTTATTCCTTTGATTTAATGGTAGGCTTCATCACCCGTTGGGGAAGATACAGTGTATTCTCGTTCAACAATACAACAGTTATATGGGATATGGATCCTTTAGCTTCTCCATAATTCCATGGGACTTTTTGTAAGCTGATAACAGGATGTTGTGGTCTGAATGGTAAGCTAACTGGCTCTGGAGTAGCCACTTTCAAAGGATTGTCAACTCCTTTAAGTTGAATTTCTTGTATTGTGAATGGTTTGACAGTCCCATCAGCCTCAGTGGATATAACCACCAATCCCTTCCATTTAGTAGGACAAGTATTATCACTCTCAAATAGCACAGTATCATCGTCTGCCAGTTGCAGGACACTGCTATCAATTAGATTCAGAATAAGGTGGCGAAGTGCCAAACATTCTTCCGTGTTGTGACCGCGAGAATGGGAGTAATAGTGACATACTCAATCAGAATTGACCCGTCCTGAACGGGGATTAATTGGAGGTAGAAGGAAAGTGATCCTTCCTTTATTGATCAGCATCTGAAATATCTCTTCCTATATGTTGGCCCATGTATGTAAATTCCCTTCTATTGGCAAAATCCCGACGGGCTTTGGCATTTTCTCTCTTCGCAACTTTGTCCTCCAGTGTTTCATTTTCTGAAGGCGATGATGGAGTATTCATATCAAATGGGAGAAGACTAGCATGCTCCTGGCAGACTAATTGGCGTGTGACTTGATGTTGATGGATCACCAATTCTGCCAATTGCTCAATTTCTTTACATAGAGCTTTCATCTATCATTCCATCACAAACTAGAACTTTTCATAATCCCACTTCTCAACACCGTCTTTGATGGTGTGGGTTAATTCACCATTAAAATTGAAACTCTGTCCACTGCTCCAATTAATCATATTGACCTCTTCCTCTTTGTGTTGAGGAAGAATGTTATCTTGCACGTGAGGTTGATCTGTCTTGGTGACCACGATCTCACCATTTTCTATTAAATCTTGGATCTTGTGTTTCAAGGCCCAACAATCCTGAGTATCATGTCCAGGTGCCCCAGCATGATAAGCACACTTCCGAGTAGCATTGAAACCCTTCCCATTCAGGTTGTCTGGTGGAAGCAGATGTGTTATTTTCTTCTGAGTCATCTGAAGAGTAAGAATATTCTCGAGCGAATCCCCTAAGGGTGTGAACATTCGAGTGCATTTTATTTCTCCACCTTTAGGAAATGGAGGGTTTGAAGACTGTTTTTGAAAAGGGGAGTAGTTTCTCCTCTGGATAGGCATATTCTGATTGCCTTTTTGACCTTGTATATCAAGGAAACTTCCTCCTCGTTCTTTTTATGGACCCTTCGGGGGTTATTTTCATAAGTTCCGGACTAGATGTGTTCAGCAATAGCTTTAAGAGCGGCTAGGTCTTGAATCTTTCTTGACTTTAATCCCATCTCAGTCATCTCCCCATGTTTGATCATTTCAGAAAATGGTTTACCATTGCCAGCTAAGACTATCTCAAAGAACAGAGCTTCTTGTATGTCTCTGAAGGTCATAACAATTTCTGACTCTGTCATAAAAGGAATAACTTGAGAAGCAAGGCGCCTCCACCTTTGAGCATACTCTCTGAAAGACTCATTGGACTATTTCTTGACCTTGGTAATCTGGTACCGGTCAAGAGCCATCTGAGACTAGAAGCTATATTGAGTGAGAAAGGCATGATATAGCTCTTCGTAACTATGAATCTTTGAGTTGTCTAATATGGTATACCACGAACGGGCTTCTCTAGTCAGACTCTTTTGGAACAGCTGCATTCTGAGCTTCTCTTGCTTTGCATAAGATCCAAGTTCTCCAATGAACACCTTCAAATGTGTGTAAGGATCTTCTTACCGTCATACTTTTCGAAGTCAGGAGTTTTGAACTTTTATGGTTAATGAACACCAGGGAATATACAAAGGTCAGCATATGAGACATTCCCGTGTGCTCCAATTCCTTTGATAGAACGAAGGGTTTTTCCATTTGAAGGACATTTTTCATGATGTCAGCGGTGTCTAGATCTCCTTTGAGATGGGTGTTTTTAGGGTTTTTGTCTATTGTAATCAACTAAATTGTAGATTTGTTTTATCTGAACCTTGGGTTCCTCCCTGTGCAGAGGATTCTGTATGTGTGAGCATTCTTGGGCCCTGAGTAGACTGATGTACTTATTTAAGAAGAACAACCAAATCTATAATTTATTTACTTAATCCGTTGAATTCTTCACGAGAGACTGGATTAAGATTAGTCTGGTCAGATGAAGACATGATTGGATGTAGGCTCGTGGCCTTTTTGGATTTTGCGCGGGTAACATGCCCAATTGTTTCCCCGTGAAAGACTTGCATTGTTTAGTCTTAGGGAATGTGTTAAATGTTTACATACTACGTGTTGTATCCATTTTAGGAATATTATCCTGCAAAATGGATGTTAGCTGTTTGTAATACATGATAGCATGTTAATTTAAATATACATGTACACATATTTCTTCATATTTACCATTACAATGAGGTTGACATTCAATGACATTACAATTAATATTTTTACAAGTAATTGAAAAATGGAAAGTATGAAGTGACTTTCCTCCGCGTTTGGTTTATCAAAGGCTGACCTATCTTAGGTTTACTCTTGCGGTTTTTTGGCATGAAGGTTCCCAAATCATCGCAATTTACTCGACGGGAAGTTAATCTGGTCTTTTAACTGGAGCGAATTTGGGTGGTGCCTTTCCTGAGCTCCGTTGGAATTAGTCTTCCTACGAGTCCAGTAATCAAACACCAACAGGATAGCCTCCTGATGGAGGAACCACACAACATACATTCATATACAACGTGTCTCACCATTTATGAAAATGACGACATGTGCAAAGCACTAATATCACAAGCAGATAGTGTAAAACATTAAGTGCAGTAAATATATGCATTCGTACACATTCATCATAAATGTAAATGTAACATCCACACACAAGCATATAAAAATTTTAAAAATATTATAATAGCGGCTTAAGCCCTCTTACTAGAGTCCTAGCAGAGTCGCCACCTGTCGACGTCGGGATTTTTATTTGTCCCTTTTCTGTTCTTGTTATTTGGTGTTCTCATGTTAGGTGAGATTTTTTTGAAAAAACAAGTTGTGAAAAGGCCTAACATTTAAGAGTTGCCAGTTGGGTTTTTATATGGTTGTACCAACACAACCAAGAAAAGGTTTGCACATTGACCCAATGATGTGACACTACTAAACGGGTCTTTGAAACCAAGATTCATTAGGGTCTGGGGGCTTGATTATGCGAAGGGAAGGTATTAGGCACCCCCGACATCCGTTTTACCACGGTGACCGCCACTTTTCAAGAAACTATTTTATGAATGTGTGTGTGTGTGGGTCAATGTGCACTTATATAGAAGTAGTGCGAGGCCTCGTTCGCACCTATATACAAAGGGTCTGAATTTGTGTAAAAATTCAATTTTAAACAAGATATGGCAGTGATGTTTTGTAGAAGAGGTTTTTCAAACCCTTATGCTCAATAGGAATTGAGGCCTTAGGATATTTCTGTTTTTATCAAAATGTTCATTTGGATTGCTTTTATTTTCGAGATGCGAAGCATCTTCGAGAAAAATAATGTACAAAGCAGTGCCGAACTCCTCGTGGGCATGAAAACCATCCGAGGAAATCTAAACACCGTGAATAAATTTATAAGTTCCTTACAGCTGAAAATGTCCATCACGGGAACCGAATCTATATTCAGTAGACTGAATTTGTGATCACATGATTCCTAGGCTCACATGATGTCACAATTTATATGAAAGCAGTAAGCAGTTATATATATAAAAGATGTAAATATATAATATATATATATATATATATACAGACATGATCAACCACCACGAAGCACCTCAATGGGGGATCAGAAATGTAAATAAGGTTGTAAAAGCAATCAACCGCCACGAAGTAGACTCCAAGCGGGACTAAATGTAAAGAGAGCTGTAAAAGCGATCAACCGCCACGAAGTAAACTCCAGGAGAGACAAAATATATATATATATATATATATATATATATATATATATATATATAAGCGGTAAACGCACCGGATGTAAAATCAAGGCTCATAGAATAGAGTTCGACAACAGTTCATATATATAAGTGTGTGTATATATATATATATATGAGGAAATAAACGCTCCGGATGTAAAATCTGTAGTAGCCCCGAATCCGGGCCCCGAATCGCCGCAGACTCGGTACACTAATCATTCTATAACTGTTTGCTGGAAGATATAAACATAAATTGTTTATACATTACATTACACACTATTCCCCAAAATTGAGTAACCTTAACCTATTACACAATTCATAAGTTATCTAACACTTAACATTATTTTCAAACTATTCTATTACAAGATAGCCGCATATTTTGTCTCAAGCTGAACTTGGCATTATCATTTTCCTGTATCCGAACGCATTCGCTTTATCTGCAATGTTTTATCATGATATAGCAAGGGTGAGCATGAAAGTTGCCCAACAAGTTTATATACAATAATATAACGATATATCATGATTGAAGAGTATGAATAATGGGCTTGCTATAATTCATCAATATAATTGAGAACTAGCACGAACAAACTTTTGACTGAACAAGTATTAAACATGAACAAACATTTCTGAACCAACTGGTAGTGAAGGTGATCAGCCTTTCATACCTGACTTATACATGCAAGATGTACAGAATATAATTCTCGTGGCAATCAGCAATGATTAACCATAAGCTTGAATAAAACACTCTTATTAGAGTTAAGTACAAAGAAACTTGCCTGAACCGTTGATTACCGCAACGCAATTTATAACGCTTTACCCCGAAGACCTAATATTAGTAATATAGATCTCCAATATTAGTATAATATCATCACAGTATAATACTGTTATATTTATATCCACAGAATAACCTAAACACATAACACATAACCCTATTAGTCTATACAGCACACAAGTCCTAATATTAAGTCAAACTGTTTAAGTCTGAGCTGAAACCGACATAGTTCTATCATCCCGACGGTCTAGTCGGACGAATATCGAGTTTAAGTTCAATTAAACTCTGCCTAAGCACTTAACAATTTCTTAGAATCACATTTATATGATTTAACACTCGCCTTTTTCATTTCATAAGTATTCGCTAACACTTAGTAGGTTAAATACTAATTCAGCAACCTGAATTCTAAATCTAGCAACCAAATTTTTAATTCATCAACCTGGATTCACCAATCCATCAATTCAGTCAACTTCTTTTCAATCTAACAAGCTGTATTCATCAGATTTTCTAATCCACCAAACTGGATTCACAAATTACACAATCCAGCAAGCTGAATTTTATATCTGTTTTACAAAAATATCAAATCAGTTTATTATTTTTCCAATCCTTTGGCCAAACATATATATACATGTATTTCATACACAAAAAGTATTTTTTCATAATTTTCTAACTTCCTTTAGTATTTTTTCAAAAATCATTTCTAGTTCATAGCTTAAGAAATTAGCTACCTCGTGCTTAACTCCAAAAATTTCCATCTCTTGGGATAACCTTATATATGTTAACGTGATGCTCCATTTTAAATTTCGTGGCAATCGGAGTTGTAGAACTCCGTTTATAGCGATTTCCATCGGAAAATCACAAAAATTGTAATGGTCATAACTTGGTCGTCTTAACTCGGAATTAGCTCATTTTTGGACACGAGCTACATAATACCATATATTTTCATTTTCTAAAAGCCTGGAATTTATTTCATAATTTAAGCTGCCGAAATAGCCCTCGCAAAAATATGGGCAGCAACTTTTTGTCATTTTGCAGTTTCGGAGTTCTTTGCTAAAACTTATATAAAACGAAATCTGTAACTCCGATTAATGATCCGTCACTTTTGTTGGATTCCAATATTTCCGAAATATAGTTTTCATATATCACAATACATATTTGGACATGTTAAGCTCCCGGAAAATAGCCCGGAAGTGGCTGTTACAAAACTGTCCTTCTAACAGTTTTTCTTATCTTTGAGTAGTTTGGTAGAAATCCCATAACTCTCTCCTCCGATGTCGGATTTAGTCCGTTTTGGAGTCTATGGAAAACTTATTGAGTGTAATATAACATATCACATGTCTAGAATTTTTAGAGTACTTTAAAAAATCCGAAATTTTCTGTTTAGGGCAGCAGTCCACTAATTCATTTAAAACAAATAAAACTGTTTTGGTTCCTCTTCTTTGTTCAAGCTTATCAACCCTAAAAATGGCAAGATCTAACCACAAAATATCATATATCATGTAGATCTTCCCTCATATGGTTCAAAATCATAAGTTCAACACTTGATCTAAAACACCATATCAAAACACTTTTTAAAAGTTTAACTTTTCCAGAAAATTTCCATTCTTCAATTCCTTTTAATTCCCACCAAATTAACACCCAATATGGTTAGATCTAAACATGATACACTCATCAACATGTATATACCTAGTTTTTTTAGTTTAGAAACAAAGTTTCTTATTTCATCAAACAAGCATCAAATACAAGATTAAACACAATCAAGAGTAAGAAAAATAAGATTTTCTACAGTTTGAAAACCTAGCTTCACTTTTCTTGCTTTTGATCTAACTTTTGAAACTTAAAATGGATAGATCCACACATAAAACACTCTAAATCATGTAGATCTAGAGTTTTGAAGATCAAGAACATAACTCCATGTTTTGATTTAAAACAACTAGAATAACTAACTAAATGTACTTTAATACCTTAATATGTTGCTAGCCCTTCTTAATCTTTCAAGGTAGATGATGATCTTGGTTAGTTTGAAGAACAAACCCTCCTCTCCTTCTACCATTGAGGTTGCCGAACATGCATCTCTCTCTCTATCTTTCTTTAGTTCTTTGTAACTTGGAAGAATAAAAGAGATGAAAGAAATATGAGATAGATATTAAGTGTGGTGTATATTAAATGTCCAACCCACTCTCCTTAATCATTGCAATATTACTTACTAGATTTGCTAAATGTTGTGGCTCCAACAACTTTTGACACCTAGCCAAGTTGGTAGATATCTTTTGACAAAGTGGTGCTTGAATTGATTAAGTGCATTCCCCCTTTCTCCTCCTACATAAACCGGCCAATGTGGCCCTTATGCACCCACATGTTGGTTTTATTTTATTGCTTGCAAGCTTAGTAATATGTGATAGATTTGTTAAAGAAATGACACATGTGGTAGTTGGTGGGAGTGGTTGAACCACTTTATCCATTAAAACAAGTTATCAACAACCCTCACATGTTATCTCCTTTTTCTCCCATGCATGATCCAGCCATGTGCCTTAATTCTCCACTCATTCTCTCTTTCTTTCCCCTTAGCAATTGCCAAGTGGTTGCTTTGAAAACTTTACCAAATGTGTTGGTCAAATAAAAGAATGACACATAAGTGGAGTGGTTAGTAGTTGTTCACCTAATAAAGTTGATAATAAATACATTCATTCCCCCCTTCCTCTTCTTCCCATAGCCGGCCAAGTGGCCTTAGAATGCACCAAATTTGGATTTTTATTTTACAAAACCAATGACCAAAAAGTTCCTCCATACTTGGATCAAGTTTTGAGCTTTCTAATAACAATATTTCGGCCATTCCTTTAATGTATTGCTTGGCCTCTGTGACAACCCAAGAATTTGGAGAATTTATTCAAATCTTAAATGATTGATTTAAGGTCAAATAATAGACCTAGACAGAAAATAAGTGTATGCGTATGATGTTTTTGGGAAGGAATTTTGAGGATTTAGAAATTCGATGAAGGATATAGGTGAATTATTCAGGATTAAGGATTTATGTGAATATGTTTTGTGTTTATGGTTAATGATGTGTTCAGAATGTGGTTAAGGGTCATGGGTTGATCAGATAAATTACATCTATGTTAAACCCTAATTATATTTTAAGAACGACAACGTTCAGTTAGAAAACCCTAACGTCTAATAAGAAACCCTAGAAATCAGGTTCTGGAAACCCTAGTTTCAGTTCCGGGAAATCCGAAACCCTAATTCGGTGAATGGAACCCTAGATTGGGAATGCAATGTTATGAACAAGGTTAAACGCCTATAATTTTTATTAATTAGGGAAAACCCTAATGAATTATCTAAAATCTTAATTGATTGTTTGAAAACCCTAATACCAGATCTGAAAACCCTAATTTCAGAATCTGATAAAGTGAAACCCTAATCTGGGAATACACAGGAGAATTTTAATGCTTTAGTGCTATTATTTAAGTATTAATTAGGGTAAAGGTTAATTAATTAACAAACCCTAATTTCCAGTTTTTGGAACCCTAATTGTTCCGTCAGAAACTCTAATTATTCAGTGGTGGATCTAATTGCTAAAATTAGCAATGCTAATTAGGAAACTCTAATCCTAATTATTTTAAATTATGAGTAATTAGAAAACCCTAATCTAATTACGAGATTTAATTTCTAAAATTAGAAAATTTATTTTCTATTAGAAAACCCTAATTTGTGGGTTATAAACCCTAATTCGCGATTTTGAGCCCTAATTGTTCAGTGGTGGATTTAATTGCTATATTAGCAATGTTAATTAGAAGATATAAATCCTAATTGTCAAGTTATTAGAAACCCTAATCGGATTAAGAAATCTAATTTATAAAATTGAACTATTATTTTTCTTATTTTAAACCCTAAAATGTGGTTTTGAAATTTAATGTGCAATTGTGGCCCTAAGTGCTAAATTAACAATTTTAATTAGAATAAATTAGTCTTAATTAGCAAGATTGATTTATGATTAGGAGATTATGATATAATTAAGAAGCCCTAATTATAAGTTAGAAATTTAAAATTTTCTATTTTAAATTTAATTAGAGAATTTTTGGAAATCCAAGTTGTTAAATATTTAAGGGTTAAAATCTAAACCCTAAATTTGTCCAAACCTTAAATCTTAGTATGCTCAAACCCTAAACCCTAAGGGTTTCATCAATGGAGAAATCTAGAAATTTATGGAAAGGACAATAATGCCCTTTTAGTGTATTTTTTAGACAACTTGCAAATCTAGCCAAGATCATGAGTTGGTGACCTAACCCATGGACTTTGTGATTTCTAAAAAACTCAGCAATCAGTCACATATGGACAGCTAGCATCAGATCTAACAACTAAAGATAATTATATAATAAATTTAGAGAGAGAAAAAGCCACTTGACATTTCATTTTCTCCAAGCCTTGTCTCTCTCTATATTTTCGAATTGTAGAGTGATAGAATGTGAGAAGTAAAGCCAAGAACATCCCTTAGCCTTCCATTATCAGATCATCACGATCAGAAATCAGAGATCAAGCTTGAAGGTATAAGAACCCTAATTTTAGAAATTTCATGATCTGGTGTTAGATGTTAGGATTTGTTGTTTTGTTATGTGTTAGAGGGTGTCATTTGATGATCTGGGTTGTCAAAACCTAGATCCATATCATTTTAATGCTCGAAATTAAAGATTTCTTAAATCTGGAAATCTAGAAAATTCTTGTCTGACAGTGAAATGTCAGACACCATAGATCGGTGTCTGATAGTTGTTTTTGTGTTTTAACTGTTTGTATTGCTAGTATGTCATGTGGTATTTCATCTGGAGTTGGAATCACAGCCATAACAGGTCTAGATCGTACGTTATTAAAGGTCAAAGTCCGTTGACCGAGCTTGACCGTCTGATTTCTGGGTAACCCAGAAATCATGTATCCGGGTCTGACAACATTTTCTTAAGCCTTGATCTGTCAGTAATAATGTTATTTGTTGATGTTGTTGTAATAAATTTGTAGCCTGATATATGTGCTTTAAGTTTATGCCTTTAGATACCTTAAAACTTTAACAAATCGAGCATAGCATGTGGTCAAAGTAGGCCACCCGAGCTGATTTTTACGTTTCTGGAAAACCCAGAAAAATGTTGAGCAAGGTTTCTGACATGTATTGACCATGCCAGATCTCGCTCATTTATTGTTGTTATGATGATCGGATGTTATGTATTTATAGCCTGACATATTTTCTACAAGATTCAACCTTTAGTTCACATTAAACGAGCATGAAATGAAAGTTATAAGGATCTAAAACAGGCACCTCGACTGTTCTTCAATTTCTGGAAAACCCAGAAATTGAAGAACATCATTGTCAGAGTTTTTGATGACCAATATCTCTCTGATCGGATGTTGTATGGCCATGAAACAAGTTGGTGATTGTAGTATTACATTAGTACTATAATGTTAAAACAAATTCCAGCCCAGAAAACATTAGGAGCATAGAAATAAATTCGGTCAAACTAGGTACCCTCGCATCTGTCAAGAACACTCAAGAACACTCAAGAACACCTATAGCGACACAAAGTGTCGCTATAGGCCTTTAGCGACAGATTATTATTATTTTTCTGGAAATTAATTAAAAATTAGAAAAAAAATAGTTTTTAATTATTAAAAATACAAAATAAATTATGAAAAATTATTTTAAAATCTGAAAAATAGTTTTTAACAATTTTGAGTATATTTTGAAAATATTTAATATTTTTGGAATATAAATGGTATTTATTTATTTAATTATAATATTAATTAAATTATTTAAAAATAGTTTTTAATTCATGAAAAATCATGAAAAATAAGATTATGGTATAAGAAAATATTTTAAGTTATTTTTGATGACTTTTAATATTTTGTGAGGAAATTCATTAATTAATCAATATTAATGATAATTAGTTTATTTAATAACTATATTAAATAAATTAAGGAAAATGGAATTAATGTTTTAAAAATCATATTAAAATGATTTAAGTGTTATAAAAATATTTGAAGTTATAAAATATAACTTTTGATATTTTGGCATGAAAATATTAATATTTTAATAATAATATTAATTACCGGATAAAAGATTTAAAGGTTTAAAAATTATATTAATATGATTTTAAGGTATTAACAATACTTTGATATATTATAATGATATTATAATATTATGTAATGATTTTCATTAATATTTTATATTAAATGAATATTAGTGATTAAGGAATTACGGGGTATTTAATTCATTTAAATACGGTTTTAATAATTGAAAATGTTGATAAATGGTAATAATTATCCGAAAATTATTACGAGCCTAGGAAAAATGTGTTGTCTGATTAGAAATTATCTGTGATAATTGTTAAGTGTTAAGTCAGAGTTTAATTGAACTTAAACTCGATAAAAGTCCGACTAGACCGTCGGGATGTTAGAATTGTGTCGGGTTCAACTCAGACTGCAATAGTTTGATTTGATACCTAGTCTTATGTACTGTAAAGACTGAAAGGGTTATGTGGTAATGTGTTTAGGTTATTCTGTGGATATAAATATAACAGTAATATACTGTGATGATATTATTCTAATATTGGAGATCTATATTATTAATATTAGGTCTTCGAGTAAAGCGTTATAAATTGCGTTGCGGTAATCAACGGTGCAGGCAAGTTTTTCAGTTCTATTATGTTTGTGCATGGAATGTGATTATGTGTTAAATTACATATCATGCTCTATGAATTGTTAAAAGTCAAAATATGACTAAGTTAATTGGGTTATGGAACTCAATCAATATGTGATTACATGTTGTATGATGTAACTCGATAATTTAGAATTGTATAATGCATGAATGTATGTTTTGTTAGGAATTATTGATGCATGTAGGTTATGCATAATAAAGAATATATGATGTGTGCATATATGCATATTAAAGGAAATGTAGTGCATATAGAATTGTGTGCTATGTGAAACATGATAGATTGTTAAATTTGTTGGGCTGTCGAGCTCAATCTTGCAAACATAAACTTTTTGCAGGTTAATGATGTTAGACAATATTATTTGCTATACGGATGATGAAGATTGAACGATGCATACAATGAATACATTTTCTTGATTTAGAAATGGTATAGATCTATGATTTATAGTTTTATCAAATGTAATTGGTAGCTATGTACAGTTTGAAGTGTTGTATAGATAAATAAGGTTTATTTTGAATTGAGAATAGATATGATTCTTAAATAAATGAGTCATCGATATAAAAGTAAAAGTCAAGTTCGGCTTGGGATATAAAGTGCAGCTAGTTTGTAATAACATATTTGATTAATATTGTTGTGTAATAGATATTTTAGGAAATATGTATTAAGTTAAGGTTACTCGACCTTGGGAAATAGTGTGTAATGTATTGTATAAACAATTTATGATCATATCTTTCGCAAATAGTGATAGAATTAGTGTACCGAGTCCGCGGCGATTCGGGGCCCGGATTCGGGGCTACTACAGCCTCTAACCAATTTCATTTGGCCAACTCCTGGGGCTATAAAATATACATAGTCCAATACCTAAATTCTTATCCAACTCAATTAATTTACTTAGTGTTTCAATTTCCTCAATTATTACATAAATCATTACTCACAAGCCCATTCAGTTCCTTAACCCAATTAGACTTGCTATAATTAGGTTATAAAATTAATCATTTGAGATATGTAGAATAAATCTCCTAGAATTAGCAAGTATTCTAAATACCACAATTCTCTTTTTCCATAACCCTTAAGTTATTAAATCCTTCATTCCTAATATATATTTAGGGTTTCACTAGTTTCTTTTGTTTGTTTATATAATAAACAAAGATAAACCATCACATAATATTCATATTCATTACTCACATAACTATTAATCCTTAGGATTTTATACATAGCATTAGAGTTTCTAATTTAGCAATTAGGTTTATCTCTAATATATTATCAAAATACATAAGCCATTATATTTAGCCTTTGATTTCCCAAATTAGGGTTTCTGAACATATCTTTAGGGTTTTCTAACTTAATCACCATATTCATATCATGATTTTAGTGTTTCGGATTCCCGGAACTGAAACTAGGATTTCCAGAACCGATTCTAGGGTTTCTCATCAGACGTTAGGGTTTTCTAACAGAACATTGACGTTCTTAATATATACTTAGAGTTTGACACATATATAATTAATCTGGTCAACCCTTGACCCTTAACCACATTCTGAACACATACATAACCATAAACACAAAATATATTCTAATAAATCCTTAATCCTAAATAATTCACCTATTTCCTTTACCGAATTTTGAAATCCTCAAAATTCAATCTTAATAACACCAAACGCATACACTTATCTTCTGTCTAGGTCTATTATTTAACCTTAAATAAATCATTTAAGATTTTAATAAATTGTCTAAATTCTCGGGTTGTCACATTGATCATAGTCTGACAACATTTTATATATATAAGTATATATATAAGCTAGTAAACGCTACGGACGTGAGTCCAGGCTAAATCGAGGCATAACTCGATAATGTTAGTCCATAAATATATATACAAACAAAAATAAAACCACGGACCAAAGTTCGGGCATACACACACAACACGACTCTCAATGTAAAGAATAGTGTGTGCAAAGATGAATAGAAAGGTTTACAGTGGGCTGCCAAAGAAGACTTTTATAACGTTAAGTGGATGAACACTCGGCTCCTTCCGGTACAAATAGTAGTTATATATGAGCTCACAAGTGTTTAAAATGAGAAAGCACTCAGTTTATGGTGTGTACAGAGCAAATTGTACAGGGCATCCTCGCCTCTTCTCTTTTTAAAATGGCCATGCCAAGCCCTTTATTTATAGAGGGGGAGCCGTAGGTGTACCTACAGCTACCCGCAGATGTACATTCGGCTTCTTGGGGTGCCCCGGGCTCCGCAGGTCCTGCCGTCTCAAAGTACGTGCACGCGTGCACTGTGATTTCCACTCGAACTTTTAGAAATACAATTCGGGCATCCGATTGAGGTGTATAAGACCTATTTTGGACCGCCATTGTTGAGAGCTACACAATGATATGGGATTAGAGGTTGTAAGAAATCAGAAAGATGGGACCATACCCTATGTCTTCAAGCTTCAAATTATATTCGGTATGCTATCTTGTGCAGTAGTCACTCGGGATTGGACTTCCTTGGTTCTTGTGGGACACTATTGTGTTGAAATGTCTATATGAGATGTTGAGACGACGCAATATAGGGTCAAGGTGGCAAAATGATGATTTTACCCCTCACCGGGGTTATCTCCGGTTTGGGATAATAAAGCAGACGTTACTCAGGGTTATCTCTAAGTTTGGACTACTACAAGTACAGACGTTCCTCAGGGTTTTCTCTGAGGTGTGCCTGTCTTCCCAGTGTTATCTCCGGGTCTTATACTGAGTGCCTCGGTGTGAGTTCTGAGGTTGAAGATGACTGCATGCTTTTAAAACAAGCATTTTTGGGGTTATCTCCGGAACTGCAACTGCACTCCTTGGGGTTATCTCGAAGGTTAGCACTGGTATTCCCGGTGTTGTTTTCGGGGCTGCGACTGAGTATCTCGGGGTTATCTCCGAGATGAAATGGTCTTCTTCGGTGTGATTTCCGGTATATAAACTGCATTCCTCGGGGTTATCTCCGAGGTTGAAATTGAAACTCCCGGTGTTATTTCCGAGACTGAGGTTGAAACTTCCGGTGGTATTTGCGAGTCTGAGCTGGACATCTCGGGGTTATCTGCGCGATGGTAATACTGTATATCCCAGGGTTGTCTCCAGGATTGAATTGAGTTGTCTTCTAGGGTTATCTCTGAAAGACGAATATGCCTTCCTGCAATGTTAGTAACAGGTATACAGAAAATTTCGAGTGTCTACAATCATCAAACAAAGCTTTGAGTAATTCTTAGATCACTGTGACAACCCGAGAATTTGGGCAATTTATTAAAATCTTAAATGATTGATTTAAGGTCAAATAATAGACCTAGACAGAAAATAAGTGTATGTGTTTGATGTTATTGGGATTGAATTTTGAGGATTTCAAAATTCGGTGAAAGATTTAGGTGAATTATTCAGGATTAAGGATTTATGTGAATTCGTTTTGTGTTTATGGTTATGTTTGTGTTCAGAATGTGGTTAAGGGTGAAGGGTTGACCAGATAAACGATATATGTAACAAACCCTATGAATATATTAAGAACTTTAACGTTCGGTTAGAAAATCCTAGCGTTTAACAAGAAATCCTAGAAAACTGGTTCTGGAAACCCTAATGTCAGTTCCGGGAATCCAAAACCCTAATTCGATGATGAAACCCTAAATCGGGAACTTAATGGCATAAGTGTAAATAATTATAGGATTAATTAGGGTTAATCTTAACAAATTGATTACAAAAACCTAATTCTGAATTTGAAACCCGATTTGATTATTAGAAAACCCTAATACCAAATCTGAAAACCCTAATTTCAGATTCAAATAAAATGAAGCCCTAATCTGGGAATATAAAGGATAATTATAATGCTTATGTGGTATTAATTATACTACTAATTAGGGCAAAGGTTAATTAATTAGCAAACCCTAATTTTCAATTTTTGGAACCCTTATTGTTTCGTCAAAAACCCTAATTGTTCCATGGTGGATCTAATTGCTAAATGGGCAACGTTAATTAGGAAACCCTAATCCCAATTTTTTTTATTTATGAGTAATTAGAAAACCCTAATCTAATTACGAATATTTAATTTCTAAATTAGAAAATTATTTTTCTATTAAAAACCCTAATTAGTGGTTTAATACCATAATGACCATTTTGACCCTAATTGCTTAATTAGCGATGATAATTATGAAATGCTAATCCTAATTAGCAAGAATGAATTTATGATTAAGAAATTTTTATATAATTAGAAAATTCTAATTATAAGTTAGAAATGTTAATTTTCTATTTTGAAAACCGAAATTCGGAAATGTAGAAATTAAATTACAAAGTTAAGGGTTAAAACCTAAATCCTAAATATTTCCAAACCCTAAACCCTAACCAAACCCTAAACCCTAAGGGTTTAGACCATTTACATAAATGCCATTATAATAAAAAAAATCCAAAAGACCAAAATGCCCTTTTAGTATATATTATTATGTAACTTGTAAGAATTGTTAGCAACTTTAGTTGGTGAACTACTAAAGTGACTTTGTGACTCTAAAACATCAACAACTCAGCCTATAATAGCAGCTATGCAACAAAAAAATCAAGGTAGCATGTGATTATAAAGGATTGAGAGAAAGAAAAGTATGTATTTTTGCTTATTTTGCACTTAAACTCTCACCAAATCTCTCTCTCTCCTAAACCTTCGAAAATCACAAGAATGTCAGTCTCTAATCAAGCTTCTTGATAATCCAGATCAAGATCAGAGATCAAGAATTAAAAATCAAAGCAAAAAGGTATAAAATCCCAAAATCTAGAAATCCTATGATTCTTTGTTAAATGTTGTAATTGATTTATTAAATATGTGTAATAGGGTGTCATTTAGTGATCTGGGTTGTCAAATCCCAGATCCATAACATCAAAGTACACGAAAATGAAGTTTTAGAAAATCTGGAAAAGTGGAAAAATTAGACCTGACAGCCTAATGTCAGGGCCTCTAGATCTTTATGTGTTATATGTTTTGTGTGTTTTATGTTTTGGATATGTTCTATGATATGAGAAGAGTAGACTGGAAGTGGAATAACATCCATAGAAAGTCTAGATCTCCAGTTATGAACGGTCAAAGCACGTTGACCAATCACGAAGACTGAATTCTGGGTAACCCAGAACCCATCGTGTTGTCTGACAAGGTTTTACAGGCTTCAGATCTTGTACGTTTTTAGTTTGCTTTGCTAATTTGTGTTTTGTATCTTGTAGCCTATTAGAAGGACTATATACTAATGTCTTCACATAACCTAGATCCATAGCCAAATCGTAGAAATTTGAGGTCAAACAACCGTTGACCGAACTGCTCAAGAACATTTCTGGGTTTTCCAGAAATGTTCAAGAACAGATCTTCGTATGTAGTTTGACCGACCCTGATCTCTTATTTATATTGTTGTTAGACTAGATTGGTGATATATTATGGTACCCTGTCACGTGGTCTACAGTATTGAATCAATGGTTTACCAAAACAAGTTGCAGGATTCACGTTATAAGGATCGAAAACTAGTACCTTGACTGTTCTTCATTTTCTGGAAAACCCAAAAAATGAAGAACAGAGTTTTCAGATGTTTTGGAGGCCCAGATCTTCCAAGTGTAATGTTGTGTGACATAGTTGATGACTGATTCGTGTAGTATTACATAAACCCTACACGATCAATGTTTAACATGGCCCAGAATCATGATAGACAGAAAATTATTGACGGTCAAACAAGATAACCTTTAAACTGACCATGAAGCTGAAGAACATGACCAAGAACATCAAGAACACCTATAGCGACGGTTCTGTCACTATGGGGCCCTTTAGCGACAGTTTATTTTTTTTTCTTCTGGAAAATGAATTAAAAATTAGAAAAAAATGGTTTTAAATTATTAAAAAATACAAAATAAATTCTGAAAAATTATTTTAAATTCTGAAAAATAGTTTTTAATTATTTTCAGTATATTTCAAAAATATTTAGTATTTGGAATATAAAAGGTATTTATTTATTTAAATATTGTATTAAATAAATTATTTAAAAATAATTTTAATTCATGAAAAATCATAAAAAATTATTTTATAGTATGAGAAAATATTTGAAGTTATTTTTGATGACTTTTAATATTTTGGGATGAATTTCATTAATTAATCAATATTACTGATAATTAGTTTATTTAATAAATATATTAAATAAATTAAGGAAAAATAGAATTAATGCTTTATAAATTATATAAAAATAATTTAAGTGATCTAAAAATATTTTAAGTTATAAATTATAACTTTTGATATTTAGTCATGAAAATATTAATATTTTAATATTAATAGCAATTATCGGGTAAGGGATTTAAGTGTTTAAAAATCATATAATTATGATTTTAAGGTATTAAAAATATTTTGTAATATTATAATTATATTATAATATTATGTAATTTCATTAATATTTTATAATAAATAAATATTAATGATTAAGTAATTATGTGGTATTTAATTTATTTAAATACGGTTTTAATGATTGAAAATAGTGATAAATGATAATAATTATTTAAAAATTATTATGAGCCTATGAAAATTATTATGAGTTAATTGTTAACTGTTAAGTCAGAGTTTAATTGAACTTAAACTCGATAAAAGTCCGACTAGACCGTCAGGATGTTAGAATTGTGTCGGGTTCAACTCAGACTGTAATAGTTTGACTTAATACCTAGTCTTATGTGTATTATAGATTGATCGGATTATGTGCTATGTGTTTATGTTATTTTGTGGATATAAATATAACAGTATTATACCGTGATGATATTATTCTAATATTGGAGATCTATATTACTAATATTAGGTCTTCGGGGTAAAGCGTTATTAAATTGCGTTGCGGTAATCAACGGTTCAGGCAAGTTTCTTTGTACTTAACTCTAATAAGAGTGTTTATTCAAGCTTATGGTTAATCATTGCTGATTGCCACGAAAATTGTACTCTGTACATCTTGCATGTATAAGTCAGGTATGAAAGGCTGATCACCTTCATTACCAGTTGGTTCAGAAATGTTTGTTCATGTAAGACCCCAATTTTTATAAATAAAGATGAAATTTTTATAATTATTATTTTTGAATATTATGGAATAAATTTGATATAATGTTATAGTTGTGGGTAATATATGTAAATTTTGCAAAGTACGTAAGTTGTTATAAAATATTCGTTTGGTTGGGGAATATTCTTTTTGTCGGGGAATATTCGTACGACGGCACAATCATTGGTGGACCCCACAACGGAAATATTGTTGTAGTTAGAAAACGACAAAATTATCTTTCTATAAAATAACGGCGGAGTTGTTACTGTTAAAACTGTTGAACTACTCGGTAGTAAAAGTACAGTAATACGCGTTGTTGCATAGTAGCACACGGTATTGATTATTGATGCTTACGTAAGAAGTCACTCAGCTATACTCAATTATTGCTACTGTAATTGCTGCATCATATCTCTTATATTATTGATTCAATTATTGTCACAGTATCATCTGTATAATATATTATTTAAACAATAATTGAGACGAAAAGTTATAATGATTAATAATTGTTGAAAGATTAATTATGTGTTGATTAAAAAATAAAATGATTTCTGGTAATTTTTATTCAATCCTTGATGTATATAAAGAGTCTATTATGAGACGTTGGTGATAAGTTTAATTATTTATGGGGGGCCATATGTCGTCATCTAAGAGTCTCTTTCATAAATAGTAATTATTTTCGTAAATAGTAATTACCTTCGTAAATAGTAATTATTTTCGTAAATAGTAATTACCTTCGTCAATAGTAGTTACCTTCGTCAATAGTAGTTGTCCCTTCAATATTACCAAGAGTTAACTGCCTCTTCGGTGTTCCAAGGGTTAATTACCCCTTCGTAAATAGTAGTTGTCTCTTCAATATTACCAAGAGTCATTTTGACCCTTCGTTAAGACCAAGAGCCACCCTCAGTTTTTCTATAAATAGAAAGCTCATTCCTTCATTATTTCTTACGAATTCGTTCAAGCTATAGAGAGAGAAAGTATAGAGAATAAGAGAGAAAGAAGAAGAGTTTTCTGCTACTTCACTTATATCCAGTTCTTCTAAGGTAGGGAATATTATTTGTTGTACTTCTTTCTTCTTGAAGAGGACTTATGTTATTCCATTCATTATTATTCTGTTGGAATAACCTGTATACGCGGAATACCCTATACTTGGTAACATCCATTTATTATTCTGCCTTTGTATTTCTGTCGGAATATCCTGTATGTGCTATACGCCGGACCTGGTTCCATTTACTATTCCGTCTTTACATTTCTGTCAGAATATCCTGTCTGTGCTATACGCCGGACCTGGTTCCATCATTTACTATTCCGCATTTGTTATTCTGTTGGAACATCCTGTCGGCGTAAATTTCACCTGACCTGGTTCCGTTATTATTATTCTGCTGGAATAACTTGTTTGTGTGGTCTCTATCGCATGCATGGTGATATCTTTTGTTATTGTATTCGAATTCTGACTTCTATACTCCATGAAATTAGTGGAATATCCTTGATATTTGCGCTTCATCTAGTATGCTTTCATGAAAATATTCTTCTGATCATTCTTGAATTTTACACCACAAAACAGTATCGTGTTGACAATTTGAACGTTAATAATTCCTGGATAAAATAATTCTTGAACTTGTTTTATTGAATTCTTATATCATTGTCATCATCCTCATGTTTATATTTTTTGAAAGTCATCTGTGGCCTGTAGAGCATGGATGGACTTGGTATGATTATGACCAGGGATTATTCGGTGTAATCATGACCGTAATGCTACAAATGATGTGGTAAAAGTCTTATTTGCCATAGTGCATTGATGGACAGTTGTTGGCATGATCATGACCATTAATGAATACACAAATATTCTTGGCCGTAGTGCATGAATAATCGTGGTCGTGATACTAAAGAATATCCTTGGCCGTAGTGCAGGGGTGATTCGATGATGTGGAATATTTATTAAGCTGAGTCTCAGCTATAACAGTGATGAAAAACCTTTTAAATCATAAAAGATAGTAGATTTTATTTTCTACTTGACTCTTTTAATGGATTGCTGGTTCCGCTGCAGTTAAACTTGATGATTATTATATTTTATCAGGTTAACACTGTTGAAGGCTAATGATAAATTATTCTGCATTATTTTAGTCATAATATTTCTTATTGGGCTAGTTGAGCTCACCCTTTCTTTCACTGTTCTCTTCAAGAAATGAAAATATAGCCGGGACGAGTCGGGGAACGGAGTGATGGACCAGAGAATAGTATTAGTAGTCCTCACTATTCTGTTAAATAGTGTGACAATAATTGTATTGAGGACTCCTTTTGAGTTTGTATGATCTCTAGTAGACAATTATTGTATTCAAACTCACAGTTGTATTTTGTCGTATTATACACGACAGTGGTATTAGTAAGTTGTATTTGAATTCTGTACCATGTATCTGACGACTCAAGATGGGTGATGTATACCTAATTTTGGGGGCGTCACAGTTGGTATCAGAGCTTAGGGATATGATCCCTGGCTAAGATGTGAGACTAGAACTAGGAGGGGAGAGACGGGGAATTCCTTCGCTAGTATGACCTACCTAAGTTTATGTGCTATTTTATTGGTTGGTCAGAATATAGGGATAATATGTTACATGTCAATTAACCTTTTGTTTTGTGGCAGTATCTGAAAATGGCATCTGAGAATGTTAAGAATGGCAATGGAGCACAGGCGATCGTTGATTCACCACATATCAATAATCAGGATAATGTGCATCAGGAAGGCGAAAATCCTCATGCAAACAACAACACTGGCCAAATGACGAATGATCAAATGTTCAGAGGTTTTATGCAATTCATGCAACAGCAGGCGATAGCAACTCCTGTCCAAAACATAGATGGAAACACGGGAAACTCTCGGGCGGTCACCGCTAAACAGTTCAAGGAGCTGGGACCACCAGAGTTTAAGGGAGAGCCAAAACCACTTATGGCGGAAACATGGATAAAGCAGATGACCAAGATATTTGATGTCTTGGGATGCTCCGAGGAGAAAAAGGTTCCCTTTGCCGCCTTTATGTTACGCGGAGAGGCAGATTACTGGTGGGAATCGGTAAAACGTACTCAACCTGCTGTACTGAAGATATCTTGGGAGAAGTTCCAGGAGCTGTTCAACGACAAATACTTTCCCGAAAGCATTCGCCACATGAAGGAGGTGGAATTTATCAAGTTGGAACAAAACAATATGACCGTGTCGCAATACGAGGCAAAATTTGCGGAGTTATCCCGGTTTGCGTCCCACTTGGTGGATAATGAAGAGAGAATGGCGCGAATGTTTTTAAGAGGTTTAAAGCCGGAGATACGTCAACATATTATTTCTCATAAACTGTGTTTGTATTCAGATGTTGTAAATAAGGCTCAGTTAGTGGAGCGCGATAACGAGTCAACTCAACTAAAAGAGAGCAGTCGGCAAAATTATAATACCAGCGAGAGTGGTCATCGAAGCGGTGACAACAAGCGTGGAGGGAATCAGCAGGCCAGAAATGGTTACCACTTCGGTGGTAATCAGGGCCAAAACAATAAGAATTGACATTTCAAAAAGAGGAGATTCAACAATGATAGAAAGACGTCAGCACCAACACCCGTTGTTAAGGAAGGAGAAAGACCACCTATCATATGCTTCAAATGCGGAGGGGAGGGACATATCAGTCCAAATTGTGCGATACCGTCCAAAGCATGTTATAATTGTGGAAGAGAAGGTCACTTGGCCCGATTTTGTCGTTTACCAAAGACAAATTTAGCTAGGATGGAGGCACCAAAGGCCGTCCCAGAAAGGTCAAAGCCGGTAGTGCAAGGGAGAGCGTTTGTTGTGACCTCCCAGAAAGCAAGGAACCCGAATGAGGTCATCACGGGTAAGCTTATCATAAACTCTAACGAAATCTATACTTTATTTGATACCGGTTCTACCCATTCTTTTATTTCTACTACTTGCGCTCATCGATTAAATTTGACTCCGGAGAAATTAGACTTTGACTTATCTGTGGAAACTCCGTTGGGAGAAACCTTCATTACATCCACTGTTTATAAGTCTTGTTTGGTTCAAATCGGTACCCTCACATTACCTGTAGATCTTATTTCATTGAAAATACTTGCATTTGACGTGATTCTAGGGATTGATTGGTTAACTACTCATCATTCAAAAATTGATTATTTTCGTAAGGTTGTTAGCTTTCATATTCCTAATCAACCTATTATGTGAATTCAAGCGACCAAACCATTAAAATCAATCACGGTCATCTCAAGCCATAAAGCTATTCGTTTATTGAAAAACGGATGTCAAGATTTCTTAGCTCATGTCACAGATTTAAACAAAAATACGTCAGTTTTGAACGATATTTCTATTGTTAATGAATTTCCTGACGTATTCCCCGAAGAACTTCCTGGTTTACCCCCAGAGCGTGAGATTGAATTTTGTATCGACCTTGAACCCGGTACAAAGCCCATTTCTAAAGCCCCATATCGAATGGCTCCTATTGAACTTCAGGAGTTAAAAACCCAGCTGCAGGAATTATTAGACATTGGCTTTATTCGTCCTAGTACTTCTCCTTGGGGTGCTCCTGTTCTATTCGTGAAGAAGAAAGATGGGAGTATGCGACTTTGTATTGATTATCGGGAGTTGAATTATGTCACCATCAAAAATAGGTATCCATTGCCACGAATTGATGATCTATTTGACCAGTTGCAAGGAGCCAAATTCTTTTCAAAGATCGATCTTAGTTCCGGGTATCACCAATTGAAGATTAGAACCGATGACATTCCAAAGACGGCTTTCAGAACTCGGTACTGGCATTATGAATTCCTAGTCATGTCCTTTGGATTGACTAATGCTCCAGCTGCCTTCATGGATATGATGAACCGAGTATTCAAGGAATATTTGGATCACTTTGTGGTCGTCTTTATTGATGACATCCTTATTTATTCCAAAAGCCGTGAAGATCATGAGCAACACTTGAGGCTGACACTCCAAAAGCTTCGTGAATATAAGCTTTATGCTAAGTTGAAGAAATGCGAGTTCTGGCTTGAGGAAGTAGCATTCCTTGGGCACGTGGTATCAAGTCATGGAATATCTGTTGACCCAGCAAAGATTGAAGCTATTCAAAGCTGGGAGCAACCTAAATCAGTGACCGAAGTGCGTAGCTTTCTCGGTTTAGCTGGTTATTATCGGAGATTCGTGGAAGGATTTTCTCGAATCGCTACTCCATTGACTAAGCTGACTCGGAAAGATACAAAGTTCGGTTGGAGCGAAGAATGTGCGAAGAGTTTTCAAGAACTCAAGAGGAGACTCATTTCAGCACCTGTTCTGACAATACCATCTGGCTCGGAGGGATTTGTCATCTACAGTGATGCTTCGGGCAAAGGGCTGGGATGTGTTCTCATGCAACATAGAAAAGTCATAGCCTATGCCTCGCGACAACTCAAAGAATATGAGAAGAATTATCCTACTCATGATCTAGAGTTGGCAGCTGTTGTCTTTGCACTTAAAATTTGGAGGCATTACTTGTATGAGGAGAAAGTGGAGATCTTTACGGATCATAAGAGCCTCAAATATTTCTTCACTCAAAAGGAACTCAACATGCGACAACTGACATTGGCTTGAACTGTTGAAAGATTATGATCATACCATCCAATACCATCCTGGAAAAGTAAACGTGGTAGCTGACGCATTGAGTAAAAGATCACATGCAAGTACGAGTGCGATATTGTCAACTCAAGGGCCCATTTTGTGTGACTTGCAAAGGATGGAGATAGAGTTAAAGACTCCAAGGACGCATGTGGCGATGGCGAATATACGAGTAGAACCGACTTTAATCGATAAAGTTAAAGCTGCTCAAGCTACAGACCTGGAGCTGATGCGTATGAGGAAGAAAGTGCAAGAAGGTGCTATGCCGGAAGCAAGAATCGATGAAGAATGAATACTTCGAGTCTACTCCAGACTTTGTGTTCATAACGACCCTGATTTAAAGTATAAAATCATGATGGAGGCGCACAATACACCGTTTGCAATCCATCCTGGAAGTACCAAAATGTATCATGATATTCGTCATACATTTTGGTGGAGCAATATGAAGAGAGAGATAACGTTGTTTATCTCAAGGTGTCTAACTTGTAAACGAGTTAAAGCGGAGCATCAAGTACCAAAAGGTCCATTGCAACCACTTGAAATTCCAGAATGGAAGTGGGAGAACATTACCATGGATTTCGTTACTGGTCTTCCTAAGGTTTCTCAAGGCATTGATGCAATTTGGGTCATTGTTGATAGATTGACCAAGTCTGCTCATTTCTTACCGATACGAGAAACTTATACACTTGAACGTCTTTCTCGTATGTACATAAACGAGATTGTAAGACTGCATAGTATGCCGGTATCCATAGTTTCTGATCGAGACCCAAGATTTACTTCACGATTTTGGGTTAGTTTGCAAAAAGCTATGGGCACAGACTTACGATTTAGCTCGGCATATCATCCTCAGACGGACGGACAGTCGGAAAGGACTATTCAAACTCTCGAAGATCTATTAAGACTCTGTGTCCTTGATTTCAAGGGAAGTTGGGACAAGTTCTTACCATTGGTGGAGTTTTCCTATAACAACAGTTATCAAGCAAGTACTGGCATGGCTCCATTTGAAGCGTTGTATAGAAGAAAGTGTCGTTCTTCAGTATGCTGGGATGAGGTGGGTGAAGCAACGTTGTTGGGACCGGAGTTGGTACGAATGACTACGGAAAAGATTCAAACGATCCGACAACGTATAAAAACCTCACAAAGTCGACAAAAGAGTTATGCTGATCTTCATCGAAAGGACGTGGAATTCAATATAGGAGATCATGTGTTGTTACGTGTTACTCCATGGAAAGGAGTTACAAGATTTGGAAAGAGAGGAAAACTTAATCCTCGATTCGTCGGTCCATTTTTAATCCTCGATCGAATAGGAACTGTGGCCTATAGACTCGCTTTACCGCCAAGTATGTCTCGTGTTCATAACGTTTTTTACATATCCATGTTAAGAAAATATGTGAAAGACCCGAACCACATTATTGAGTT
Source organism: Panax japonicus (assembly GCA_020205505.1). Taxonomy (NCBI): domain Eukaryota; kingdom Viridiplantae; phylum Streptophyta; class Magnoliopsida; order Apiales; family Araliaceae; genus Panax; species Panax japonicus. The sequence goes on from CM035104.1 coordinate 17,604,641, forward strand.
AGAACCGGACGAAATAGCGGAAGATTTGACGTATGAAGAGATTCCTGTTCAAATCTTGGATAAGAAGGAACATATTCTACGCTCCAAGGTTATACCTCAAGTCAAATTTTTATGGAGAAACCACGATGTTGAGGAAATGACTTGGGAGTTAGAATCTGAAATGAAATCAAGGTATCCTTACCTCTTTGACATACCAGGTACGTACCCTAATTTCGAGGGCGAAATTTCATAAGAAGGGGAGGTTGTAAGACCCCAGTTTTTATAATTATTATTTTTGAATATTATGGAAAAAATTTGATATAATTTTATAGTTGTGGGTAATATCTGTAAATTTTGCAAAGTACGCAAGTTGTTATAAAATATTCGTTTGGTCGGAGAATATTCTTTTTGTCGGGGAATATTCGTACGACGGCACAATCATTGATGGACCCCACAACGGAAGTATTGTTGTAGTTAGAAAACGACAAAATTATCTTTCTATAAAATAACGGCGGAGGTGTTACTGTTAAAACTATTGAACTACTCGGTAGTAAAAGTACAGTAATACGCGTTGTTGCATAGTAGCACACGGTATTGATTATTGATGCTTACGTAAGAAGTCACTCAGCTATACTCAATTATTGCTACATTAATTGCTGCATCATATCTCTTATATTATTGATTCAATTATTGTCACAGTATCATCTGTATAATATATTATTTAAACAATAATTGAGACGAAAAGTTATAATTATTAATAATTGTTGAAAGATTAATTATGTGTTGATTAAAAAATAAAATGATTTCTGGTAATTTTTATTCAATCCTTGATGTATATAAAGAGTCTATTATGAGACATTGGTGATAAGTTTAAATATTTATGGGGGGCCATATGTCGTCATCTAAGAGTCTCTTTCATAAATAGTAATTATTTTCGTAAATAGTAATTATTTTCGTAAATAGTAATTACCTTCGTAAATAGTAATTATTTTCGTAAATAGTAATTACCTTCGTCAATAGTAGTTACCTTCGTCAATAGTAGTTACCTTCGTCAATAGTAGTTGTCCCTTCAATATTACCAAAAGTTAACTGCCTCTTCGGTGTTCCAAGGGTTAATTACCCCTTCGTAAATAGTAGTTGTCTCTTCAATATTACCAAGAGTCATTTTGACCCTTCGTTAAGACCAAGAGCCACCCTCAGTTTTTCTATAAATAGAAAGCTCATTCCTTCATTATTTCTTAGGAATTCGTTCAAGCTATAGAGAGAGAAAGTATAGAGAATAAGAGAGAAAGAAGAAGAGTTTTCTGCTACTTCACTTATATCCAGTTCTTCTAAGGTAGGTAATATTATTTGTTGTACTTCTTTCTTCTTGAAGAGGACTTATGGTATTCCATTCATTATTATTCTGTTGGAATAACCTGTATACGCGGAATACCCTATACTTGGTAACATCCATTTATTATTCTGCCTTTGTATTTCTGTCGGAATATCCTGTCTGTGCTATACGCCGGACCTGGTTCCATTTACTATTTCGTCTTTACATTTCTGTCGGAATATCCTGTCTGTGCTATACGCCGGACCTGGTTTCATTATTTACTATTCCGCAGTTATTATTCTGTTGGAACATCCTGTCGGTGTGAATTTCACCTGACCTGGTTCCGTTATTATTATTCTGCTGGAATAACCTGTTTGTGCGGTCTCTATCGCATGTGTGGTGATATCTTTTATTATTGTATTCGAATTCTGACTTCTATACTCCATGAAATTAGTGGAATATCCTTGATATTTGCGCTTCATCCAGTATCCTTTCATGAAAATATTCTTCTGATCATTCTTGAATTTTACACCACAAAACAGTATCGTGTTGACAATTTGAACGTTAATAATTCCTGGATAAAATAATTCTTGAACTTGTTTTATTGAATTCTTATATCATTGTCATCATCCTCATGTTTATATTTTTTGAAAGTCATCTATGGGCTGTAGAGCATGGATGGACTTGGTATGATTATGACCAGGGATTATTCGGTGTAATCATGACCGTAATGTTACAAATGATGTGGTAAAAGTCTTATTTGCCGTAGTGCATTGATGGACAGTTGTTGGCATGATCATGACCATTAATGAATACACAAATATTCTTGGCCGTAGTGCATGAATAATTGTGGTCGTGATACTAAAGAATATCATTGGCCGTAGTGCAGGGGTGATTCGATGATGTGGAATATTTATTAAGCTGATTCTCAGCTATAACAGTGATGAAAAACCTTTTAAATCATAAAAGATAGTAGATTTTATTTTCTACTTGACTCTTTTAGTGGATTACTGGTTCCGCTGCAGTTAAACTTGATGATTATTATATTTTATCAGTTTAACACTGTTGAATGCTAATGATAAATTATTCTGCATTATCTTAGTCATAATATTTCTTACTGGGCTAGTTGAGCTCACCCTTTCTTTCACTGTTCTCTTCAGGAAATGAAAATATAGCCGGGACGAGTCGGGGAACGGAGTGATGGACCAGAGAATAGTATTAGTAGTCCTCACTATTCTGTTAAATAGTGTGACAATAATTGTATTGAGGACTCCTTTTGAGTTTGTATGATCTCTAGTAGACAATTATTGTATTCAAACTCATAGTTGTATTTTGTCGTATTATACACGACAGTGGTATTAGTAAGTTGTATTTGAATTCTGTACCATGTATCTGACGACTCAAGATGGGTGATGTATACCTAATTTTGGGGGCGTCACAGTTCATGCTTAAAACTTGTTCAGTCAACAGTTTGTTCGTGCTAGTTCTCAATTATATTGATGAATTATAGCCAGCTTATTATTCATACTCTTCAATCATGATATATCGTTATATTATTGTATATAAACTTGATGGGCAACTTTCATGCTCACTGATGAGTAGGTTTTATACCTATGAATCCGATATTATTAAACTTAATTATTGTTATCTTTTATTGTTTTTAGTATTTTTTTTATGTGTTTTGTGTTTATTTGTTGTAGGTTGGAGCTGGAGGGACAAATTGGTCATTTCGGAGAAGAAAAAGGTCTAAAAATCATGAAAATTAAAACAGAGTGACATTTTTGTAATTATGTGGTCCTGGTCAAGCGCCTAGGCGCTTGGAAATGGCCTATGTTGAGCGCCTAGGCGCTCATGTGCGGAAAAAGGGGCGTTTTTCTACTGCCAAGTGGGTTTTTGAAGCCAAATAGGAGTCTAAGTGAGGGCTGAGACCAATACAAATAGGAGAAGACTTTAGAAAAGACGTATCAACTAATTTTTCAAGAGATTTGCAGAGAGAACAAGGAAGAAAAACACAAAGGAGAATTGCAAAGGCTAAAGATCTAAGAGAGAGTATTGGAGCAAATTCAGAGTTTCTTCTTCTCTTCTCTAGTTTTATCTTTTGTAATTATCTGGGATGTTTGGATTATTAATTTAGATGATGTTTTTCTTTATTATTATCATGAACTAAATTTTAATTAAGATTGCAACGGAACTTGGTATGTAGTTTAAATTGCAAGCTTCCCATTGAATGAAAGTTAGTTTTTATTGAATTGTTTATTATATCTTATGTTTATTGATTAATTGTTTGGCCAACAATTACTGTGATAATCTATATAAAATTGGAAGATGGAGTATAGATTGAGATCTGGATATGATAACATCTGTTCATATAATCTGAATAGGGTTAATATGATTAGCGTGTAGGATAGGAATATACATATGTGTCTTTTGTATCCATTGAAAGAATTTGTGCATAAACCCTAATTAACTTGATTCACATAGGAATATAGTGAGTTGATTAACTAGGGTGTTCTTTGTAATTCCGCATCTTAAAGATTGGATTTAGGAGGATTTGTTCACGTGTCTTTGGAAGAAGTGCGTGAATATTCATAAAGCATTCTTGGATAATGATTCATATTAATTGATTTATTTTAAATGGGAAGTAAGTTAGTTTAAATGAAATACCAAGGGAAGTTGTAATCTTAACCTGTTAAATCTGCAGTTATTCTTGTGAAATTTTGATTTTAATTATTAGTATGTTAAGTTTAATTTTCAAATCATAAACAAAATTTTCTTAGTTTAAAATAGGATTAATTGCATTACAATTAGTAATTGATAAATATTAGTCTATTTCCTCGTGGGAACAATATCCTTGCTTGTTGAATATTACAATTGAACGCGTATACTTGTGTGGTAAAGTGCTATTAAAAAATTAGGCAACAAGTTTTTTGGCGCCGCTGCCGGGAAAATTAGTTTAATATTTTGTCATTATTAAATTCAATGAAATTAATCTTAATTTAAACATTTATTTTTTTTATTTTTATTTTTTTTGTCTCTAGTCTAATTCCTTTTCAGTCACCATGAACAACTATGACTATCATTGGCTATATTCGAGAATGACTCGGCCAAGGGAGGCAAAGAATTATGGACTCGATGAATTGTCAGCACAATTTGGGACACTTTCAAGGAAGATTGATGCTTTATCAGCACAACGTATTCAAAGTGTAGTGGTGATATGTGAGTATTGTGGTGGAAACCATCCGAGTCATCAATGCACCATCAGTTTCGAGTCGTTACAATATAGTGGTAACTTCAGCGATTATCCCAACAATTATGATTGTTCCAGTAGTTATCATCATGAGTGGGGGAATCCACTAAATCTTTCATGGAGCGATGACAATCTAGCCCAACCCTTTGCTCCATGCCAATCATACACTCCTGAATTACAAGTTCAACTCCCTAATCATGAAGAAGAAAGGATTTTAAGCTTGGAAGGACTTATTTCCAAGTTCATGGTTTTGATTGAGGAGCAGACGAATAGTCAGGAGATGTCGATTCGAAATCTTGAGAACCAGGTGGGACAACTTTTCAACGCCATCATCAATCGCCCTCAAGGTGAAGTGTCAAGCAACATGGTTCCCGAGACTGATAGATTGCCCACGCTAAATCTGGAATTGGATGTTCCAAAAAAAAAGGATGTGGAAAGGGAGGAGACAAGTCGGGGAGCAGGAAAAGAAGGTCGCAAAAGATCTAGCCTTGAGTTCTGACATAGATGAACCGATTTTGATAGTGCCCCATATATCTTCTCCACCAAAGTTTAAGGATCCGGTTAGATTTGCAATCATGTGTCCAATTGGTAGTCATTTTTTCGATAAAGGTATATATGATATGAAAGCCAGCTTAAAATTGGTGCCATGGTGTGAAGAGAATGGGAAGAGAGATGAAGAACCAGTTGTTCTAAAAAAGCTTCAACGTAAAAATTCGTTCATAGATACAACTCAGAAAATGCCTAGTTATTTGAAGGTTGTAAAAGAGAATCTACTTATAAAGAACAAGCTAGATGAATTTGAATCAATAACCCTTACTGATGGCAAACTCTCAAAAGTTACGTTATTACTAATGGATGGAGGGTTCCTTAATTTTCGAAGAGGAATTGGATAGAGAAAGAGAAGAAAGTCGGGCTGAAGACTATAAACTAAGCGCTAACTGGGAGGCAACCCAGGAATTTTTATTGTTATTTTCTATTTTTAATTTTATTAATTTACTTTACTGTTAGTTTATTTAGTGGTTAAACTTTGCTAGTTTAGGATTTGTTGCATACCTTGTTCTCTAACAGATATTCAATTTATTGCAGGAAAGGAGGCCAAGCATTTATGATCTTAATAAGTTGAATGTCCACTCGTCAAAATCTCAAATTTCTAATCAATTCCGCAAATTTGGTGTGGAAGGAAACACGCTATTGGAGGTATGGCATACAAGAAGCGTAAAACACCAAAACAAGCACTGTACACTGGCCAAGCGCCTAGGCGCTCATTTTCAAGCCAAACCAAGCGCCTAGGCGCTCCAAGTTTTTAAGACTTTCTGCAACCAAGCGCCTAGGCGCTCCAGAAAGTGCAAATTCAAGCGCCTAGGCGCTCCAACAGAAAAAAAAAATAAAAGCCCCAATTCGGGCTAAACTCTTCCAATCCCAAATCAAACCCATTCTTGCTCTCTTACTCCAACTCAAACTCACTCAACTCTCAACCCTCCTCTAATTTAGCCACAATAATCATCTTTTTCTTGTAAAATCCTAATCAACACTAAATCTCCTAACCAAACTAAGGCACTCAAGCTCCATCTTGTCATCCTTTTTCACCAAATCGAGCACCACTTTACATTCAAGCCACATCTATCTAAAGGTTTTGACTGGGTTGAAAGCAATCAGGATAGCCTAGCTCAGAGACAAACGGAGGTGTATCAGAATTTTAGTGCAGCATTCCTCGAAATGTTTGCCCGCATGAATCCAGGTGCCGCTCCCTACCAATTTCCACCATTGTCTGCGTACCCCCCAGATGAAGAAGAAGTAGAAGAAGAGGAGGAGAATACTGACGAGGAATAAAGCTTCTATCTTTCAGGGAAGTCCTCAGTGCTTAATTTCTTAATTTTTGTTTCTTATATACAATGAGGACATTGCATCGGTTAAGTTTGGGGGTGCAATCTTCCAGCTCCAGTGCATTCATGTAGTATTCATCTAGTACATGCATATAGTATTCAGTTAATAGTTTTTCATGTAGTTTGCATTCATGTAGTTTTCATTTTAATTTCCAAAAAAAAAAAAATTCAAGTATGTGCATGTTTCCAGCTGTTAGATAGTTTAAGTCTGTTTTTGCCAGTGATGAGATTGAAATTGAGTAGACAAGTATAGTATTGTCTGTTAAGACTTTGATGTGATTTCTTGTCATGATTTGAATCTTTACCTGTTTGAAACTGATATAATAAGGATAGCAAAGTAAAAACAACTATGTTGACTGATTGAGTTTAAATTGACACATAATGGACTTCTAGTGGATAATGCTAGTTTAAATGAATGAATGACATGAATAGGCGAAGATGACTGAATTTAGACAAAAACTTAAGTTTGGGGGAAAAATTTGGGATATATAAGCAACAGAAAAAAAAAGAGAAAAATAATACCGTGACTAGTTTTGTTTCGGAGCCTTTGTTACTTGAGCAAGTACGCTCGAAGTGGTATCTTAAAACCTAGCTCCCTAAGGTCTTATATGGTCTGGGAGTCGTTGGTCGAAAGCTCGCTAAGGGGTAGCACTGTTAGCCTAATGGAATGAGACATTGCACAGTCATGGTTAAAAAAATATATAATATATATAAAAAAAACAATAAAATGGGAAAAGAGCAAAAAGCCCCCGTAAAGCACAATAAAGCATAAGTATCCCGGATTGGACTCTTAAATTTGGTGGATGTTTGTTTTTAGTTGGATCTAGCTTGTTTGAGAATTTTGTAAGTTTACACTGTATGATTCCTTTAAAGAGATCTATTATGTGTTGTATTTAGAATTATATCAGTTAGCATGGATGTTAAGCACACACACACTATATCAATAATAACAGGTTAAGATTTGATGATTGACGAGGAAATTATTAATATGTCTTGATATGATGTACTAGCATGTTTATTGTGATTTCTCTGAGGCTTGATGAATAGATTTTGTTCTGTTTAACTGCTGGAATTTAAGCATTTATCTAGTTCCATTTGTATTGCATATTTAGTTATTGCATTGTGTTGTGTTGCTTGGGGACAAGCAATTGGTTAAGTTTGGGGGAATTTGATGAGTAGGTTTTATACCTATGAATTCGATATTATTAAACTTAATTATTGTTATCTTTTATTGTTTTTTAGTATTTTTTTTATGTGTTTTGTGTTTATTTGTTGTAGGTTGGAGCTGGAGGGACAAATTGGTCATTTCGGAGAAGAAAAAGGTCAAAAATCATGAAAATTAAAACTGAGTGGCATTTTTATAATTACGTGGTCCTGGTCAAGCGCCTAGGCGCTTGGAAATGGCCTATGTTGAGCACCTAGGCGCTCATGTACGGAAAAAGGGGCGTTTTTCTACTGCCGAGTGGGTTTTTGAAGCCAAATAGGAGTCTTAGTGAGGGCTGAGACCAATACAAATAGGAGAAGACTTTAGAAAAGACGTATCAACTAATTTTTCAAGAGATTTGCAGAGAGAACAAGGAAGAAAAACACGAAGGAGAATTGCAAAGTCTAAAGATCTAAGAGAGAGTATTGGAGCAAATTCAGAGTTTCTTCTTCTCTTCTCTAGTTTTATCTTTTATAATTATCTGGGATGTTTAGATTAATAATTTGGATGATGTTTTTCTTTATTATTATCATGAACTAAATTTTAATTAAGATTGCAACGGAACTTGGTATGTAGTTTAAATTGCAAGCTTCCCATTGAATGAAAGTTAGTTTTTATTGAATTGTTTATTATATCTTATGTTTATTGATTAATTGTTTGGCCAACAATTACTGTGATAATCTATATAAAATCGGAAGATGGAGTATAGATTGAGATCTGGATATGATAACATCTGTTCATATAATCTGAATAGGGTTAATATGATTAGCGTGTAGAATAGGAATATACATATGTGTCTTTTGTATCCATTGAAACAATTTGTGCATAAACCCTAATTAACTTGATTCACATAGGAATATAGTGAGTTGATTAACTGGGGTGTTCTTTGTAATTCTGCATCTTAAAGATTGGATTTAGGAGGATTTGTTCACGTGTCTTTGGAAGAAGTGCGTGAATATTCATAAAGCATTCTTGGATAATGATTCATATTAATTGATTTATTTTAAATGGGAAGTAAGTTAGTTTAAAAGAAATACCAAGAGAAGTTGTAATCTTAACCTGTTAAATCTGCAGTTATTCTTGTGAAATTTTGATTTTAATTATTAGTTTGTTATGTTTAATTTTCAAATCATAAACAAAATTTTCTTAGTTTAAAATAGGATTAATTGCATTAGAATTAGTAATTGATAAATATTAGTTTATTTCCTCGTGGGAACGATATCCTTGCTTGCTGAATATTACAATTTAACGCGTATACTTGCGTGGTAAAGTTCTATTAAAAAATTAGGCAACACTCACCCTTGCTATATCATGATAAAACATTGCAGATAAGGCGAATGCGTTCGGATACAGAAAAAGATAATGCCAAATCCGGCTTGGGATAAAATGTGCGGCTAGTTTGTAATAGTATACTTTGATAAATATTGTTGTGTGATAAATAGTTTATGAATTGTGTATAAGTTAAGGTTACTCGACCTTGGGGAATAGTGTGTAATGTATTGTATAAACAATTTATGTTTATATCTTCCGCAAATAGTTATAGAAATAGTATACTGGATCCGAGGTGATTTGGGACCTGGATTCGGGGCTATTATAGTTGGTATCAGAGTTGTTGGTTATAAAGCTTAGGTAGGAATACCTGAGACCAATAACAGCAATGATTAGGATAAGACTAACTCAAATAGAGTTAGTTGGTCGGTAAGATTCAAAGATGAATCTCGGCGAGTGTAAAGACACAGAGTTCCCTAACTCTGATAATAAAGTTGAACAGTAATGGTAAATAGATCGAGTCTAAAAGACTTAAAGTGCAGGGATAGAAGACCATAAAACAAAATGATTATAGTGTATGGAATTGAATAGTAATATATACGATAAGATCACCCCGTGATCTGATAAGGTTATGACGACCAGAAAGAATCAATCTAATGATTGAAAAGTTTACAGCAAGATTCTGTGTGAAAGTTGTACTATAAAATGGTACTATGAAAACTCATAAAAGAGTTATGGATTATGAATACGAATTGAATTCGTATTGAAAAAGGGGGTTAAGATTAGGTGGGGATTTCAATGAGGACTAGTGTTAGCAACTGAGTTGTATGATTTCTTGTATGGGCGGGGAATTGTACTTGGTGTAAAAACTACTTAGTTGGTGGCATGGGTAATCATTGAAATGTTGTGTCACACTAGTTATTATATATAGATAAATAGGTCATAGGTAGAGAATATAGGATTAAGTACGAGTTCTTAGAACTCATACTTATGTGACATTCTTGACTCATAGTTATATGAAATTTTTATGAATCCCTCAGCGAACGGACGCCAAAGGTCAGACTAGGGTAAGTTCGTAAACTCATATAATTGTGGCCAGGTTATGAACTTATAAGTGTGGTTTTATGAATTGGGTATAGTTGTGTGTGAATGGAGTGTTAAGGATTATAAGAACAGATAAATTGTTAAGCAAATGATCATTAGTGGAGACTTAGGTTTTCCTAAACTCCTAGCTATGCTAAACTTTGAAATTTTGACATCAACCTAAATACACACTATGTGCCTTTTAAAAAAATGTAGACTCGTAATCATTTTTGAAACGGTTTAAAGTACAGTCTATGCTACTTATTTCGGCTAGACGCAAATGATTTGAAATATCAAAAATTATTTTTATTTATCACTTATGTACCAGGTAACCTGGTGCAGAGATGATAAAAATGATGGAGTCATCAATGCAGTATTACTTAGTGTGAATTAGACCTAAAGTCACTATTCCACTATGGTATGATGTAGCATGACAAAATCACCAAATGACGGAATCCTCAACGGACTGTTAATACAGTGCGGCATCATGACGTCATTCTCGAAAATGTTTTCAAAAATTTTAATTTGCCAACGGGGTTTGGCTACACCTAAAAAATTCGATTGAATTGAATTATTGATATGAGTCTATGCTATTTGATTCAGCTAGACTAATGTTATAAAAACTCCAAGTGTTTATTGAAAGAAATTTTCCGAATCAAATTGTTTGGTGCGAAATTCTATGATAAGACTGAGGTGAACGATAATGTTTGGATAAATAATCCAATCTAGTAGCGTAAATATTCGCTAAAAATGATTTAATACGTTATGCATGACGTACGAGTATGATAGGCTAATCACCTAAAGTACTAGTAATGGTAGTTTACCTTCTTTGTGATTGTAAACAGACCAAGTAATGTTTTGTTTTGCGGTATGATCATTACCGTTAAAACTATGTGTTCATGGTCTATATGACCCCTCAACACAATTTGAAAACTTTTACTCTTGTGAGTGGTGTATTGGGTAGCAAGCTAATATGTGTAAAAGGTGTAAGGTGCACGGTGTAAGGTGAATTTCGGGGACGAAATTCTTATAAGGAGGGGTGAATGTGACAACCTGAGAATTTGGGCAATTTATTAAAATCTTAAATGATTGATTTAAGGTCAAATAATAGACCTAGACAGAAAATAAGTGTATGCGTTTGATGTTATTGGGATTGAATTTTGAGGATTTCAAAATTCGGTGAAGGATTTAGGTGAATTATTCAGGATTAAGGATTTATGTGAATTCGTTTTGTGTTTATGGTTATGTTTGTGTTCAGAATGTGGTTAAGGGTGAAGGGTTGACCAGATAAACGATATCTATAACAAACCCTATGAATATATTAAGAACTTTAACGTTCGGTTAGAAAATCCTAGCGTTTAACAAGAAATCCTAGAAAACTGGTTCTGGAAACCCTAATGTCAGTTCCGGGAATCCAAAACCCTAATTCGGTGATGAAACCCTAAATCGGGAACTTAATGGCATAAGTGTAAATAATTATAGGATTAATTAGGGTTAATCTTAACAAATTGATTACAAAACCCTAATTCTGAATTTGAAACCCGATTTGATTATTAGAAAACCCTAATACCAGATCTGAAAACTCTAATTTTAGATTCTGATAAAATGAAGCCCTAATCTGGGAATAGAAAGGATAATTATAATGCTTATGTGGTATTAATTATACTACTAATTAGGGCAAAGGTTAATTAATTAGCAAACCCTAATTTTCAATTTTTGGAACCCTTATTGCTTCGTCAAAAACCCTAATTATTCCGTGGTGGATCTAATTGCTAAATGGACAATGTTAATTAGGAAACCCTAATCCCAATTTTTTTATTTATGAGTAATTAGAAAATCCTAATCGAATTACGAATATTTAATTTCTAAATTAGAAAATTATTTCTCTATTAGAAACCCTAATTAGTGGTTTATAAACCCTAATGACCATTTTGACCCTAATTGCTTAATTAGAGATTGTAATTATGAAATGTTAATCCTAATTAGCAAGAATGAATTTATGATTAAGAAAGTTTTATATAATTAGAAAATTCTAATTATAAGTTAGAAATGTTAATTTTCTATTTTGAAAATCGAAATTCGAAAATGTTGAAATTAAATTACAAAGTTAAGGGTTAAAATCTAAATCCTAAATATTTCCAAACCCTAAACCCTAACCAAACCCTAAACCCTAAGGGTTTGGACCATTTACATAAATTCCATTATAATAAAAAAAATCAAAAAGACCAAAATGCCCTTTTAGTATATATTATTATGTAACTTGTAAGAATTGTTAGCAACTTTAGTTGGTGAACTACTAAAGTGACTTTGTGACTCTAAAACATCAACAACTCAGCCTATAATAACAGCTATGCAAGAAAAAAATCAAGGTAGCATGTGATTATAAAGGATTGAGAGAGAGAAAAGTATGCATTTTTGCTTATTTTGCACTTAAACTCTCACCAACTCTCTCTCTCTCTCCAAAACCTTCGAAAATCACAAGAATGTCAGTCTCTAATCAAGCTTCTTGATAATCCAGATCAAGAACAGAGATCAAGAATTAAAAATCAAAGCAAAAAGGTATAAAATCCCAAAATCTAGAAATCTTATGATTCTTTGTTAAATGTTGTAATTGATTTGTTAAATATGTGTAATAGAGTGTCATTTAGTGATCTGGGTTGTCAAATCCCAGATCCATAACATCAAAGTACACGAAAATGAAGTTTTAGAAAATCTGGAAAAGTGGAAAAATGAGACATGACAGCCTAATGTCAGGGCCTCTAGATCTTTATGTGTTATATGTTTTGTGTGTTTTATGTTTTGGATATGTTCTATGATATGAGAAGAGTAGACTGGAAGTGGAATAACATCCATAGAAAGTCTAGATCTCCAGTTATGAACGGTCAAAGCACGTTGACCGATCACGAAGATTGAATTCTGGGTAACCCAGAACCCATCGTGTTGTCTGACAAGGTTTTGCAGGCTTCAGATCTTGTACGTTTTTAGTTTGTTTTGCTAATTTGTGTTTTGTATCTTGTAGCCTGATAGAAGGACAATATACTAATGCCTTCATATCACCTAGATCCGTAGCCAAATCGTAGAAATTTGAGGTCAAACAACCGTTGACCGAACTGCTCAAGAACATTTCTGGGTTTTCCAGAAATGTTCAAGAACAGATCTTCGTATGTAGTTTGACCGGCCCTGATCTCTTATTTCTGTTGTTGTTATACTAGATTGGGGATATATTATGGTACCCTGTCATGTGGTCTACAGTATTGAATCAATGGTTCACCAAAACAAGTTGCAGGATTCACGTTATAAGGATCGAAAACTAGTACCTCGACTGTTCTTCATTTTCTGGAAAACCAAGAAAATGAAGAACAGAGTTGTCAGATGTTTTGGAGGCCCAGATCTTCCAAGTGTAATGTTGTATGACATAGTTGATGACTGATTCGTGTAGTATTACATAAACCCTATACGATCAATGTTTAACATGGCCCAGAATCATGATAGACAGAAAATTATTGACAGTCAAACTAGATAACCTTTAAACTGACTATGAAGCTAAAGAACATGACCAAGAACATCAAGAACACCTATAGCGACGGTTCTGTCGCTATAGGGCCCTTTAGCGACAGTTTATTTTCTATTTTCCGGAAAATAAATTAAAAATTAGAAAAAAAATGGTTTTAAATTATTAAAAATACAAAATAAATTCTAAAAAATTATTTTAAATTCTGAAAAATAGTTTTTAATTATTTTCAGTATATTTCAAAAATATTTAGTATTTTTGGAATATAAAAGGTATTTATTTATTTAATTATTGTATTAAATAAATTATTTAAAAATAATTTTAATTCCTGAAAAATCTTAAAAAATTATTTTATGGTATAAGAAAATATTTTAAGTTATTTTTTATGACTTTTAATATTTTGGGATGAATTTCATTAATTAATCAATATTAATGATAATTAGTTTATTTAATAACTATATTAAATAAATTAAGGAAAAATGGAATTAATGCTTTATAAATTATATAAAAATAATTTAAGTGATCTAAAAATAAGTTATAAATTATAAATTTTGATTTTTTGTCATGAAAATATTAATATTTTAATATTAATAACAATTATCGGATAAGGGATTTAAGTGTTTAAAAATCATATAATTATGATTTTAAGGTATTAAAAATATTTTGAAATATTATAATTATATTATAATATTATGTAATGATTTTCATTAATATTTTATAATAAATAAATATTAATAATTAAGTAATTATGTGGTATTTAATTTATTTAAATACGATTTTAATGATTGAAAATGGTGATAAATGATAATAATTATTTGAAAATTATTATGAGCCTATGAAAATTATTTTGGCTGTTAAGAAAATTATCTGAGTTAATTGTTAACTGTTAAGTCAGAGTTTAATTGAACTTAAACTCGATAAAAGTCCGACTAAACCGTCGAGATGTTAGAATTGTGTCGGGTTCAACTCAGACTGCAATAGTTTGACTTGATACCTAGTCTTATGTGTATTATAGATTGATCGGATTATGTGCTATGTGTTTATGTTATTTTGTGGATATAAATATAGCAGTATTATACTGTGATGATATTATTCTAATATTGGAGATCTATATTACTAATATTAGGTCTTCGGGGTAAAGCGTTATTAAATTACGTTGCGGTAATCAACGGTTCAGGCAAGTTTCTTTGTACTTAACTCTAATAAGAGTGTTTATTCAAGCTTATGGTTAATCATTGCTGATTGCCATGAAAATTGTACTCTGTACATCTTGCATGTATAAGTCAGGTATAAAAGGCTGATCACATTCATTACCAGGTGGTTCAGAAAGTTTGTTCATGCTTAAAACTTGTTCAGTCAACAGTTTGCTCGTGCCAGTTCCCAATTATATTGATGAATTATAGCCAACTTATTATTCATACTCTTCAATCATGATATATCGTTATATTATTGTATATAAACTTGCTGGGAAACTTTCATGCTCACCCTTGCTATATCATGATAAAACATTGCAGATAAGGCGAATGCGTTCGGATACATGAAAAGATAATGCCAAGTCCGGCTTGGGATAAAATGTACGGCTAGTTTGTAATTGTATACTTTGATAAATATTGTTGTGTGATAAATAGTTTATGAATTGTGTATAAGTTAAGGTTACTCGACCTTGGGGAATAGTGTGTAATGTATTGTATAAACAATTTATGTTTATATCTTCCGCAAATAGTTATAGAAATAGTATACCGGATCCGAGTTGATTTGGGACCTGGATTCGAGGCTATTATAATCACTAATTACTTATCAAATGAAAACACGCAAGCCCTTTTCATAGTTTTAGCGTATGGAAAATCCCATATCACCAATCACGATTTCAATACAAACTCAGGTATCCAAATCAAAGAATAACTTACCAAAACCCTAGTTTGATCTCATTTGCATGAAAACCGTCCTCGCCCGTTAAGAATTGATTACTTTGGGTTTGTGTGATCCTGGAGTTTCAATTCTGCATAAATGGAGAGGTTTGGGGGGGTTGATTTTGTTGACTTCTATCTATCTCTATTGCAGTCTTGCTCCTCCATCTCTAAATCAGATCTCATCTCGATATCCATCTCCTCTCCTAATCGATCTCCATTTCCTCTCCGGCTCATCTCGATCTCTCATCTCTGACTCGATTTCTTTTCAAATTTACTCTTCCAAATTGAGAGAGATCTTCAAGCGACTAATTATCTTTAGCTCCTATTTCGACTGGCTCTACGATAATCAGAAGGATTAATTCGTGATCTTTTCTACTTTATTATCTAAGTTGTATTTATGATTTCTTTTTTGTTAGTTGCTAAAATGGATTATTTAATGTCCTTATTCTAGATTTTTGTTGTATTGGTAGATTGGGTGGATTTGTATGTGGAGGTTGTGGTATTAGATCTTTTGATGGTGTAATTTTGAGAGGCGACAGTGCAAGGTGGTGGATTTTTTTGGTGGTGGTAGTGATGGATTTGGTTTTGTTGGTGGATCATGGTGGTGTATGTTGACGGATCTGAATTTTGTTTGGTGGTGTTGATATCCCTAGTGGTGATAGTAGGTGGTAGTGGTAGTGGTTCACAACATTAAAACCAAAAAGTAGTAGAAGAAATAATTAGAGAAGTAAAAAAAACTTATTTAACTAAATATTCATGTGATAATTACTTATTTAAAAAATAAGTCTGAAAAGAAATAATTATTTATTTAAATATAGTTACTTAAAAAAATAAATGTGTCATTTTACATAATCATTTTTACTTAATAAAATTATTAATAAATAAAACTTATTAATAAAATACACATAATAAATAAATTATAAAATATACATAAAATATTATTTTTATACACATAAGATGTTATATTAGCAATTTTTGTTTGAATTATTTGACATGTCAGTAAAATATGTACAAGTATCAATCACGTTAGTCTAGTTGGCAAGTCTGTTAACGGCAGGGGTATAATTGACCCAAAATTTATAACGTCAAGTGTACTTTTGGATCCAAAAAAATTTTTCAAGGTAGAAGTGGAATTTCGGGAAAAACGTCAGAGGCATTTTTAAACCTTTGCCCTTCTGTTTTTAATTTTGTAGTTATTATAATAGTTATTTTGCCTATTCCAACCATAGTAACTTCTTGTAGATCATTTCCAATGTTATTTTGAAGGAAAATTGAGTACATAAATTTTCTGTCAACGACTCGGTGTGCTTTATATAAGTTCATATTTGCATTTACATTGTTTCGAAACATAAAACTCAGATGTTATATAACTCTCTTTACATACAATTTTTTTTTAGATTCAATTATAAACAAATAAATACATGTAGAGAAAGATATAAAGGGAGAAATAGAGATAGAAACACCACAAGTAATTAAAGATCAAACACATAGATTGAAACTTGTTATTGATATTAACATGCATGAGAAAAATTGTTAATATTGATATTACAGGTCTATTGCGACACCGATTTTTTTTGTAAGTAGATAGAATAGTTAAAGCTAATAGAAAGCTGAGCTTTTGTAATACATAACTTGCTTGTTTCATTTACAATGAGAATTGTCATGTATATACATATAGGATAACCACCTAAACTAGAATCAAGTGATTTACAAAATCACATATCCTATAATCAAGGGATTACATAATCAAAGATTTCCAAGATATAATTATGATAATTCATAAACAATATCCTAACTACTTGATAAATATAAAACTATCCTAAATAACAATATTATGTTATTTCTCTAATACACCCCCTCAAGCGAAACTTATGTAACCGGAGCTTGAGCTTGACCTTGGTGAAACACCCTCGGAGTTGTATAAGAAATAAAATAATAACCTTATAATCAACTGAGAATACCCACAATCGCCAATGTATGTTGAAATGAAGAATAGCTTGCATGATAAGTACTTCATATAACCAAGAAAACGGGAATGTGCTTGGTTGTTTGCACACTGACAACAAGTAGGAACTTTCGTGTATTGATGAGTGAGTTTTATACACATGAATTGGATACATTCGGGCTTAATTTATTGTTGTTATCAAGTCTTTTAGGATATTTTTATGTGTTTGTGTCTATTCATGCATGTTTTATATTGTTTTGTAGGAATTGGGACAAAAGTTACATGGATCGACGTTCGGGGTGGCTAGGTTCGTGTTTTCGGCTAGCCATTTACACAGCAGTCACTTCAGAGCCAATTTGACTATAGATCCGGACATTATTTCGAAAAACTTCAAGAATGAAAGTTGTAGATCTACTTCTCCTCTTTCCAGAACATCTTGAATCATCTCAATCGGAGTTCGGACGAAGAAGTTATGGCCGTTTTCCCAAAGGACGTTGGAGCAGAAAATGTCAGACTTTTGGGACAGCGCCGGGGCGCCCATTTCTAGTGTATTTCCAGCGCCGGGGCGCTGGGGGGCAGACTCTCAGCGTCGTGAACAGTGCTGGGGCGCTGGGGAAAGAGTTTAGTTGGGCCTGGACGCGTTTTGGGCGAATTTTGACACCTTTTTGACTCCAAATAGGATTGGGTTTGTTCCAAAACTCAAAGTTAGACTTGTAACCTATAAATACATGATGTAAGGCATAAAATAAGGGGGGATTACATAGCTTAGATTAGAGATACACTCCTTTAGATTAGAACATTAACCCTAGTTCTTATTAGTTTTGGAGATTGAAGCAACTTGGAGACCATTGAAGATCAAGAGCAAGAGCAAGAGGGGAGCATCATATTTGCTGACAACAGATTCTATTCTCTTCTCTCATCTTACTTTTATCTTTTAATGTCTATTCAATTGTGGATTCTTGGTTTCCATTCATTAATTATGAACTAACTTTTTTATTAAGATTTCAATTGAACTTTTTATGGCTATGAATTAGTTATTCATTATAATCCAATTATTTATGTTAAATTGAGTTGTTTATCTTGTCTTGCGCTTATTGCTTAATTATCTGATCAGTAATTACCTTGTTACTCTAGAAGGAATTGGAAGAGGAATTCTAGGGTTAGAACTAGGCATGATATCATGTGACTTAGTTATTTGCAAAGTGAATAATTAGGTTTGTGAATTGAATGGAAATATCTGTTCACCGCATGTAACACATAAGGAATTGGAATTGAAGGATTTTAATTCAATTGTTTTGCATAGGAATATAGCAAGATTAATCTGGATTAAATAGAAGGCAATTGATCACTTGGAAAAGGACTTTTGGCATTTGAGAATTCCTGTTAACAATCCAGTAGGCATAATAATTGGGATAATTGGATAATTGATTTATAATTCATAATTGGGGATATTGAAGTCTTAATCTTTATTTATTTGAATTCATTTATAAAGTAACATAGTTTTAATTGGTTAATTTAGTTTTCTCAATTAGAAAAAACACGCTTTGAGATTGTTTAAATAAAATTAGTTTGGTTAAGAATTAGTACTTGGTGATTTTTATTAAATAATTCCTCGTGGGAACGATACTCTACTTTCACTTTATTACTTTTTGACCGTGTATACTTGCACGTATTCATTGATTGCGAAATCGATCAACAAGTTTTTGGCGCCGTTGCCGGGGAATTAATTTAATAATTATTGTCCAATATTAATTTCAATCAAATTAGTCTTAATTTAAACATTTTTATTTTTATTTTTAATTCTCTTTCTATATTTCTCTCTTTTCAGGTACCATGGATGACTTTGTGTATCAATGGCCATACACGAACATGACTCAACCAAGGGGAGCGGAGATTGACGTCGAGAAACTTTCTGCATTATCAGCACAGATTGAGACACTTTCGAGGATGTTTGAAGCTTTTGAAGCTCAGCGTCGTCAAAGTAAGGCGGTTACTTGTGATTATTGTGCTGAAAATCATATGAGTCATCAATGCGCCATCAGTTTCGAGCCGGTACAGTATAGTGGTGATTACCCCAATAATTATGTCTATCCCAACAACTATCATCAGGATTGGGGGTATCACCCAGATTTTTCATGGAGTAACAATCAAGCTGCAGCTCAACCACCTAGACAACAACACACCTCCGGATTTAAAAATCCGACTCAACAACCAGAGAGGATATCAAGTTTGGAAGAAGCCTTAGAAAAATTCATTAGAGCTTCTGACAAAAAGAACGAGGAACAAGACAAGAAAATGAATCAAGTAGAGCTGAATTTGCAAAGCCAAGGGGCGTTGATCAAGAATCTGGAAAATCAAGTGGAACAGATAGCACATGCGTTGAACAACCGTCCTCAATACACCTGGCCCTATGACATGGATTCTGAGACTGATGGTGAGCCCGAGCCAAATCTACAACTGGATGAGCCACGAGATGAAAAAGAGAAGACAAGTGGTGATAATGATAACAAGGTCGGTGAAGAACTAATTGTGAGACCTAGTGATGATGAGCCAATGTTATTTATGCCTCAAGTGCCTTCTCCTCCACAGTTCAAGAGTCCGATTAGATTTGCAAAACCTTGTCCGATTGGTAGTCATGTCGTCGGCAATACTCTCTGTGATGTAAAAGCAAGTACACCTTCGAAACCATGGTGCGATGAGCTGGAGAAGATAGAAGAAGAAATTGTTGTGTCTGACAAGCCTCAATGCCAGAATATATTCGCAGACACAATGGAGAAACCACCTAGATGTTGGACGTTCTTGAATGTGATCTTATCTAAAGAAAGCATGCTAGGTGACTTTAACACAATGGCTATTACAAATGGGAACCTACCAAAAGCTATATTATTTCCGATGGATGGAGGGTTTCTTAACTTTCGAAGAGGAATTGGATAGCATTGACCAGACAAAGTCAGGCTGAGACTATAAAACAAGCGCTTATTGGGAGGCAACCCAAGTTTAATTTTTATTTTTTATTTTTAGTTTTTATTAAGTTTTATATTAGTAGTTTTGAATTTGCATTTATTTAGGATTTAATAAAATTGCTTCTATCATAGTTTTACAGGTTATTCAAGTCAAATTCAAGTGTGGTGCCCAATTTGTTCCATGTACTTAGCCTATTCTCCAAACTTAGCGAACAAGGAGGAAGATTGCTATATTTTCAGGGAAGTCCTCTGCTTTAATTTTTTCTATTTCAGTCATTGAGGACAATGTCTAGTTTAAGTTTGGGGGCATTTTAGTGTCGTATTGCATATAGTTAGTTATTTACATTGTAAGTTCGTTATGTTTTCAAGTTATTTACATTTAGTTTTTGCATTCAGTTTTTTTTGTAAAAAAAAAAAAATTAAAAATTGCAAAAATAGTAGTTAGTTTACTATGTTTGTTGCAGTTAGTTTATATTTGCATGATTCCAACTGTTAGATAGTAAAAGTCTATTTTGGCCAATGATGAGACTGGAATTAAGTAAATAAGTATAGTATTGAATATTCAGGCTTTGATGTGATTTCTTGTTATGAATTGAATCTTTTCCTGTTTGAAACTGGTATAATCAAGGTTAGCACGTTAATAACATCTATGTTGACTGATTAAATTTAAATTGATACATAATGGATTTCTTAAGGATAATACTAGTGTGAAGGAATGAAAGACATGAATAGGCGGAGATGGCTAAATTTTGATAAAAACTTAAGTTTGAGGGGAAATTTTGGGATATATAAGCTTTAAAAAAAATATGTTGAGTCTTGTGGTGGGTTGAGGAGAAACACTCCCCATAAACACAAGCGTGAGAGGGAGCGTAAAACGCACTCACCAACCATCTATCAAAAAAAAAATTTTAAAAATTACAGTGGCTAGTTTTGTTTCGGGGCCTTTGTTACTTGAGTAAGTACGCCCGAAGGGGTATCTTAAAACCTAGCGCCCTAAGGTCTTATATGGTCTGGGAGTCGTTGGTCGAAAGCTCGCTAAGGGGTGACACTGTTAGCCTAATGGAACGAGACATTGCACAGTCATGGTTAAAAAAAAAACAATAAAACGGGAAAAGAGCAAAAAGCCCCCGTAATGAAAAGTAAAGCATAAGTATCCCAGATTGGACTCTTGAACTTGGTGGATGTTTGACTTTAGTTGGATCTAGCTTGTTCGTGAATTTTATGAGTTTTCACTGTATGATGCCTTCGAAGATATCTATTATGTCTTAAATTTGATTTTATATCAGTTAACATTGTTGTGGAGCACACACGCACTATATCAGTGATAACAGTTTAAGATTTGATGATTGATTGGGAAATTACTGATTTGTTTTAATATGATGTATTATCATGTTTACTTGATTTCTCTAAGGCCGGTTGAATAGACTTGTTTCTATCATTACTGTTGGATTCGTAGGAATATAGATTAGTTTCATTACATTGCATTGCATAACATTTTTGTGTTTTTGCTTGAGGACAAGCAAAGGTTTAAGTTTGGGGGTATTTGATGAGTGAGTTTTATACACATGAATTGGATACATTCGGGCTTAATTTATTGTTGTTATCAAGTCTTTTAGGATATTTTTATGTGTTTGTGTCTATTCATGCATGTTTTATATTGTTTTGTAGGAATTGGGACAAAAGTTACATGGATCGACGTTCGGGGTGGCTAGGTTCGCGTTTTCGGCTAGCCATTTACACAGCAGTCACTTCAGAGCCAATTTGACTATAGATCCGGACATTATTTCGAAAAACTTCAAGAATGAAAGTTGTAGATCTACTTCTCCTCTTTCCAGAACATCTTGAATCATCTCAATCGGAGTTCGGACGAAGAAGTTATGGCCGTTTTCCCAAAGGACGTCGGAGCAGAAAATGTCAGACTTTTGGGACAGCGCCGGGGCGCCCATTTCTAGTGTATTTCCAGCGCCGGGGCGCTGGGGGGCAGACTCTCAGCGTCGTGAACAGTGCTGGGGCGCTGGGGAAAGAGTTTAGTTGGGCCTGGACGCGTTTTGGGCGAATTTTGACACCTTTTTGACTCCAAATAGGATTGGGTTTGTTCCAAAACTCAAAGTTAGACTTGTAACCTATAAATACATGATGTAAGGCATAAAATAAGGGGGGATTACATAGCTTAGATTAGAGATACACTCCTTTAGATTAGAACATTAACCCTAGTTCTTATTAGTTTTGGAGATTGAAGCAACTTGGAGACCATTGAAGATCAAGAGCAAGAGCAAGAGGGGAGCATCATATTTGCTGACAACAGATTCTATTCTCTTCTCTCATCTTACTTTTATCTTTTAATGTCTATTCAATTGTGGATTCTTGGTTTCCATTCATTAATTATGAACTAACTTTTTTTATTAAGATTTCAATTGAACTTTTTATGGCTATGAATTAGTTATTCATTATAATCCAATTATTTATGTTAAATTGAGTTGTTTATCTTGTCTTGCGCTTATTGCTTAATTATCTGATCAGTAATTACCTTGTTACTCTAGAAGGAATTGGAAGAGGAATTCTAGGGTTAGAACTAGGCATGATATCATGTGACTTAGTTATTTGCAAAGTGAATAATTAGGTTTGTGAATTGAATGGAAATATCTGTTCACCGCATGTAACACATAAGGAATTGGAATTGAAGGATTTTAATTCAATTGTTTTGCATAGGAATATAGCAAGATTAATCTGGATTAAATAGAAGGCAATTGATCACTTGGAAAAGGACTTTTGGCATTTGAGAATTCCTGTTAACAATCCAGTAGGCATAATAATTGGGATAATTGGATAATTGATTTATAATTCATAATTGGGGATATTGAAGTCTTAATCTTTATTTATTTGAATTCATTTATAAAGTAACATAGTTTTAATTGGTTAATTTAGTTTTCTCAATTAGAAAAAACACGCTTTGAGATTGTTTAAATAAAATTAGTTTGGTTAAGAATTAGTATTTGGTGATTTTTATTAAATAATTCCTCGTGGGAACGATACTCTACTTTCACTTTATTACTTGTTGACCGTGTATACTTGCACGTATTCATTGATTGCGAAATCGATCAACATGTATGTCTTGTATTAGATTTCTATGAACAGTCTTAGAGAATTTCATTAATCCATCAAGATAGGAGATGTGGGTTGTATCAAGAGAAAACATTCTCTCATTTGAGGGATGAGATGGAGATGAGTAGTAAACTAAAAATGAATTATTAAAGATGTCCAACTGAGAATGAGAATAGTCATTAATTGCAGAGAAAAATGAGGATTATAACTGGGATTTTGGAATTTGGCAATTTGTGGGAACTGAAAAATAATAATTTTAAACGGGTAAAGGAATAGAGGTGGATGAAGGTATAATGTGTGACGAAGAAATTACGTCAGAATGAGAAACACTAATACTAGAATGACGAGTTAATAGGAGTATCATCGTCAATACTTTGATGTTCTTGTGGAAGTGTATATGATGGACCGAGAGGATGGTTAGGCAACATTGATGAGAGCAGCTCATGCAATTTTTTATATGTATGAAGAAAGCTAGAAAACAAATCCAATGATAATAAGGGATTCAGTTCATAGTAGTCTTGAATAAAGCCACTGAAAGAATCATCAAGACCATCAACGAGACAGTCAATGAGCTCGATTTTAGGAATGGGTTCCACTATAGCAAAAAGGGTTATTTCTGACAGAATATTTCGTCAAAAATAAGCATAATCCGTCAAGATTATACTTAATTCTGACGGAATATTCGGTCAGAAATTTAGTTGGATATAAGCACGTCGAAATTAAGTTCATTGATATTTCAGTCGGAGATATTTATCCTCGACCAAACTAACATCGACGGAATATTCAGTCGAGATTAAGATATTATCGACTAAATTCCATCCGTCAAGCATATTATATCGATTCTAAACCTGCCACGTGGCCTCGCTTTAAAAAATAAAAGGGGCTTAATCTCGATAGAATTCCATCGAGGATAGAGTTATTCCGTCGAGGTTATTCCTTTTTTAAAAAATATTGTTCCTGTTTTGGAAATATCCAGGGTAATAATACCCACATTTTTTTTATCTGTAAACCTATTTTTTTTCAACAGCACATAACACACCAATATAATTCAAGGCCAACAATAATGGCCAACATTAATATTAATTACCAAGGCCAACTTGAATATGACATTAAACTAAAGTTCTAATCAATTAAAGTATATCAAATATGAATTTAAACTAACTTAAATATGTCAAACTATAGTAATGATAAATAAAAGCTACAATGCGTCAAAAATCAACTAAACTATTAAAATTTACATCATATTAAGCTAAAAACTAAGTAAATATATACAAATCATATACAAAACTATGTCACGGGTCGTCGTCGTCCAACCGCTCAGCATCGTCAGCCCGATCGTCATCCTGTTGAGACAATATAATATAACTCATTAGTCCATATATATAATACAGTTAAAGATAACTAATTAAATGAAAATTACATAACATGCAAAATATATACTTGAATTATATTATGAATAGTATACCTGAGTAATCGAGGGTTGACTCAGCAATGGCCCAAACACGTCCAGTAGTAAGGTAACCAACATCCGAATAATCTCGTCGCGTAGAGCGGCGAACTGCTCTGGAGGGATACCCATACTCTCGACGGTGGCACATGTTTCGATGACGGAATAGCGGATCCGTCTCAAACCTCTCCGAGCAGGCAGCCACAACCCGTTAGAACAAAGCATCGTCTAAGGTAGCGCCCGTATGTGATGGTCCCACGGGGGCTCTCGGATGCAGACGCTGGCTAGAGCCTACAAAAATAAATATCACATGAATAATATTATAATTAAGTTTACTTTATTCATAAACAAGAAATAAACTAAAATATTATACCTCCAGGCAGTGTTTAGGCTGGTATCCTCGGCAACCCCAGCACTCGATACCGGCCGGTAGTGCTAGTGGGAGTATCTTGAGACGTGACCCAAAGAGTCGTCTCCTCATTCTGAGATAAACTAATCTCTGGCGGAGGGACGGTGGAATCAGCTGTCTCAGCATCGCCTCTAGTAGCATGCAACTATGCTATACGCTGGTTGCAGAGCTTCTCAAACCGGTCCTGTAATTTAATATATGTACATGTGAGGTTACTTTGTATCTTCCTATAAAGTACATAATATGATCCTAAATTATAGAGATCATAGTAAATGTATTACCCGTATAACTAGTGCTGTTGGAGACATTGACCCCGAAATAGAATCATTCAGCGTATGGACTCTATCCCAGAAATCTATCATAGTAGGAGGTCGACCCAAGCTACTCGGCATGGCCTAAATCATGTACATTAATTATTATTACCTTACTTTACTATAGTTGTAGTTTAATATTAAATTAAACTAAATATAAATACATACCGACTTCACATCCTGAAACGAATACGAGCCAGAAGTATTTACAACCCGTAGCTAGCCTCGATTCTTCTTCATCTGCTCAGACTTGGTCTTGAAGGCAACATTGTCCCAATACGTACACATGTTATCCCATGTTGCATCTGATACTGTCGGCGGCTGATGTTGGCGTATAGTAGTCCCGGTCATTTCTTTTACTGCCCGGAATACCCTCACACGCATCTCGTACAATCAACCAGAATAGTTCTTCGAGATGTGGGAAATAATAATGGTGTCACCATCTGCCTCAGTGATGCTGGGATCGTATCTATAATACATCTATCAAACGGACATAATGTACTTATAATTAATTATTTGAACAATATGTAAATAACTTGAACCTTGATTTAATATCTGTAATTTGACTCACGTAAAACTCCCGCAACACTGTCACCATAAAGATGGCATCGTAACGCGAGCACTGGCTAAATCGCATACAGCCAGTCGGGAGATGCGCCAGTCATATGGCGTGTACGGTCTGCTTAGCGACCGATTCCATAATACTAGAAAACAAAATTTTTATGGAACATTTTAATTTATTATCACATAATAATATCATTTAATTGAACATAAGTGATATATTAAAGTTGAAACCTACACGGATGACCTGATATCAACATGCATATGTTAGGAAATGCTGGCGGATGACCTAATAGACCGAGGTTAGGCCCTCGCTGACACCGACATCTAGCATCTGTATGTTTAATATAGTTATGACATTGATATATTATAGTAAATGAATGTTTATTATAGTTATGAAAAAATGTGTTAACTCACTAGCTGACGAAGACAACCAGCCCTGGGAGCCGTCACCTGATCCATCACGACCGCCAACACGGCCACCTCCACCACTATTATTCTAATGATTTGTTTTAGTTGTATAATATTTACAAAACACCAATTTGGACTGAAGTAGTACGTCGTCAAACCTGTGACGCCCCAAAAATTAGGTATACATCACCCATCTTGGGTCGCCAGATACATGGTACAGAATTCAAATACAATTTACTAATACAACTGTCGTG
This sequence comes from Panax japonicus, assembly GCA_020205505.1. Taxonomy (NCBI): domain Eukaryota; kingdom Viridiplantae; phylum Streptophyta; class Magnoliopsida; order Apiales; family Araliaceae; genus Panax; species Panax japonicus. The sequence goes on from CM035104.1 coordinate 17,631,445, forward strand.
TACAATATGACAAAACATAACTGTGAGTTTGAATACAATTATTGTCTACTAGAGATTATACAAACTCAAAAGGAGTCCTAATTACAATTATTAACACAGTATTTCATAGAATATTGAGGACTACTAATACTATCCTCTGGATCGTCACTCCGTTCCCCGACTAGTCCCTAATATGTTCTCATTTCCTGAAGAGAATAGCAAAAGAAAGGGTGAGCTCAACTAGCCCAATAAGAAATATTATTACTGAGATAATGCATAATAAATTATCGTTAGCCTTCAACAGTGTTAAACTGATAAAATATAACAACATCAAGTTTAACTGCAACGGAACAAGAAATCCATTAAAAGAGTCAAGTAGAGAATAAAATCTACTATCTTTTATGATTTAGAAGGTTTTTCATCACTTTTACCGTTGGGACTCTACTTAATAAATAACCCACATCATCGAATCACCCCTGCACTACGGCCAAGTATATTCTTTAGTATCACGACCACAAATTATCCATGCACTACGGGCCAAGGACATTCGTGTATTCATTAATGGTCATGATCATGTCAACAACTGTCCATCAATGCACTACAGGGTAATGAGAACTTGTATCACATCATTTGTAACATTACGGTCATGATTACACTAAACAATCCCTGGTCATAATTATACCAAGTCCATCTATGCACTACAGGCCACAGATGACTTTGAACAAAATATAAACATGAGGATGATGAAAATGATATAAGAATTCATTAAAACAAGTTCAAGAATTAATTTATCTAAGAACTGATAACGTCAAAATTGTCAACATGATACTGCTTTGTAGAGTAAAATTCAAGAATGCTCAGAAGAATATTTCCATGAAAAGATACTGGATGAAGCGTAAATATCAAAGATATTCCACTAATTTCATGGGTATAGAAGTTAAAGTTTTAACCAACTGAGTATAATAAAGAATGGAATAACAAAAGAAATCACCAAGCATGCGATAGACCGCACAGACAAGTTATTCCAACAGAATAATAAAGGATAGAACCAGGTCCGGCGTAAACGCACAGACAGGATATTCCGACAGAATAATAAATAATGGAACCAGGTCCAGCGTAAACGCACAGACAGGATATTCCGACAAAATAATAAATAATGGAACCAGGTCCGTCGTAAATGCACAGACAGGATATTCCGACAGAATAATAAATAATGGAACCAAGTCCGATGTAAACGCACAGACAGGATATTTTGACAGAATAATAAAGAACAGAATATTAGAAGAATGTCACTATGTATAGGGTAGCCCGCGTATACAGGTTGTTCCAACAGAATAATAAATAATGGAATAACAGAAGTTCTCTTCATGAGTACAACAATTAACATCCCTTACCGTAAAAGAAACTGAATATAAGAGTAGGGAAGTAGCAAAATACTTTTCTTTAGGTTATATTGTAATTCTCTCTCTAGAGTTTCAATGAATTTATAAGAAATAATGAAGGAATGAGCTTCTATTTATAGAAGAATGGATTGCATAGTAACTAATCCATGAACGGTCCAGATTGATTTACTTTTATACGGACGATCCAGATTGGTTTACTATTAAAACTTAAAACAACGGTCCATACTGATTTACTATTAAAACTTTAAACTAGCGATCCATATTGATTTACTATTATATCTTTAGCTAATGGTCTAAAAAATTAGGACATCTCCTTATGGAATAACCTTTTACCCAAATACTCAAATGCACAATACTAGAGTGAATAGTAATTGGGTGAATAGTAACTCGTGAATAGTAACTCGTGAATAGTAACTCATGAATAGTAACTCGTGAATAGTAACTCATGAATAGTAACTCGTGAATAGTAACTCCGATACGAAAAGTGTCTCGAATACCCAATTGAACAATATATCCTCCAGACATCAATTATACTAACACAAATAAGTCATAAACAATAGAACTATAAAATTCATCTTTAATCAAAACGAACTTATTCATCATTAATATTATAATTCACAATATTTAACAACCAGGTCATTCCCAGGAAAGAGGAGGCTTTCCGATAAGGATTTCTCCTTATTGGCGCACAATTAGGTGATCAAACCTCTCCTTGACAGAACTTCTAGAAATTGTCAATATTGCAAATAATAATATGAATAACTTTGTCGTCTCAATTATTGATTTAATAATATATCATATAATGCAGATGATACTATAACAATAATTGAATCAATGATATGAGAAATTTTATGCAGTAATTACTGTAGTAATAATTGAGTATAACTGAGTTACTTCTCACGTAAGCATCAATAATCAATACCGCGTGCTACTGTGCAACTACGCGTATTACTGTACTTTTACTACCGAGTAGTTCAACAGTTTTAACGGTAACACCTCCGCCGTTATTTTCATAAAGTATTTTTGTCGTTTTCTCAATCCGACAATAATTCCGTTGTGGGGTCCACCAATGATTGTGCTGTTGTACGAATATTCCCTGTTTAAACGAATATTCCCCGACCAATTGAATATTATATAACAACTTGCATACTTTGCAAAATTTATAAATATTACCTACAACTATAACATTATATCAATCAATACCATAATATTCAAAAATATAATTCGAAAAAAATTATTCTTTATTCATAAAAGTTGGGGTCTTACAACCTCCCCATCTTATGAAATTTCTTCCTCAAAATTAGGGTACATACCTGGTATGCCGAAGAGATGAGGATACCTTGACTTCATCTCAGATTCTAACTCCCAAGTCATTTCCTCCACATCATTGTTTCTCCACAAAACTTTGACTTGAGGTATAACCTTGGAGCGTAGAATATGATCCTTCTTATCCAAGATTTTAACAGGTAACTCTTCATACATTAAATCTTCCTCTATCTCGTCTGGTTCTAACTCAATAATGTGGTTTGGGTCTTTCACATATTTACGTAACATAGATATGTGAAAAACATTATGAACACGAGACATACTTGGCGGTAAGTCGAGTCTATAGTATACAGTTCCCACTCGCTCAAGAATTAAAAATGGGCCAATGAACCGAGGATTGAGCTTTCCTCTTTTTCCAAATCTCGTAACTCCTTTCCATGGAGCAACACGTAACAACACATGATCTCCAATATCGAATTCTATGTCCTTTCGATGAAGATCAGCATAACTCTTTTGTCGATCTTGTGAAGTTTTTATACGTTGTCGGATCAGTTGAATCTTTTTTGTAGTCATACGTACCAACTCCAAAACAACGTTGCTTCACCCACCTCATCCCTGCATACTGGAGAACGACACTTTCTCCCATACAACGCTTCAAATGGAGCCATGCCAATACTTGCTTGATAACTGTTGTTGTAGGAAAACTCCACCAATGGTAAAAAATTGTCCCAACTTCCCTTGAAATCAAGGACACAGAGTCTTAATAGATCTTCAAGAGTTTGAATAGTCCTCTCTGACTATCCATATGTCTGAGGATGATATGCCGAGCTAAATCGAAAATCCGTACCCATAGCTTTCTGTAAACTAACCCAAAATCGTGAAGTGAATCTTGGGTCTCGATCAGAAACTATGGATACTGGCATACCATGCAGTCTTACAATCTCATTTATGTACATACGAACAAGACGTTCAAGTGTATAAGTTTCTCTTATGATAAGAAGTGAGCAGACTTGGTCAATCTATCAACAATGACCCAAATTGCATCTATGCCTTGAGAAACCTTGGGAAGACCAGTAACAAAATCCATGGTAATATGCTCGCACTTCCATTCTGGAATTTCAAGTGGTTTCAATGGACCTTTTGGTACTTGATGCTCCGCCTTGACTCGTTGACAAGTTAAACACCTTGAGATAAACTCCGCTATCTCTTCTTCATACTCCTCCACAAAATGTATGTTGAAGATCATGATACATTTTGGTACTCCTAGGATGGATTGCAAATTGCAAACGTTGTGTTGTGGGTCTCCATAATGATTTTATACTTTAAATCAGGGTCGTTAGGAACACAAAGTTTGGAGTTGACTCGAAGTATTCCTTCTTCATCGATTCTTGTTTCCGGCATAGCACCTTCTTTCACTTTCTTCCTCATACGCATCAGCTCCGGGTCTGTAGCTTGAGCAGCTTTAACTTTACCAATTAAAGTCGGTTTTACTCGTATATTTTCCGTCATCACATGGGTCCCTGAAGTTTTTAACTCTATCTCCATCCTTTGCAAGTCACACAAAATGGGCCTTTGCGTTGACAATATCTCACTCGTACTTGCATATGATCTTCTACTCAGTGCGTTAGCTACCACGTTCGCTTTTCCAAGATGGTATGATCATAATATTTCAATAGTTCAAGCCAACGTCGTTGTTGCATGTTAAGTTCCTTTTGAGTGAAGAAATATTTGAGGCTTTTATGATCCGTAAAGATCTCCACTTTCTCCCCATACAAGTAATGCCTCCAAATTTTAAGTACGAAGACAACAGCTGCTTACTCTAGATCATGAGTAGGATAATTCCTCTCATATTCTTTGAGTTGTCTTGAGGCATAGGCTATGACTTTCCCATGTTGCATGAGAACACATCCCAACCCTTTGCCCGAAGCATCACTATAGATGACAAATCCCTCCGAGCCAGATGGTATTGTCAGAACAGGTGCTAAAATGAGTCTCCTCTTGAGTTCTTGAAAACTCTTCTCACATTCTTCGCTCCAACCGAACTTTGTATCTTTCTGAGTCAGCTGAGTTAATGGAGTAGCAATTTGAGAAAATCCTTCCATTAATCTCCGATAATAACCAGCTAAACCGAGAAAGCTACGTACTTCGGTCACTGATTTAGGTTTCTCCCAGCTTTGAATAGCTTCAATCTTTGGCGGGTCGACAGATATTCCATGACTTGATACTACGTGCCCAAGAAATGCTATATCCTCAAGCTAGAACTCGCATTTCTTCAACTTGGCATAAAGCTTATATTCACGAAGCTTTTGGAGTGTCAGCCTCAAGTGTTGCTCATGATCTTCACGGCTTTTGGAATAAATAAGGATGTCATCAATAAAGACGACCACAAAGTGATCCAAATATTCCTTGAATATTCGGTTCATCATATCCATGAAGGCAGCAGGAGCATTAGTCAATCCGATGGACATGACTAGAAATTCATAATGATGAATATTCGGTTCATCATATCCATGAAAGCCGTCTTTGGTATGTCATCGGTTCTAATCTTCAATTGGTGATATTCGGAATGAAGATCAATCTTTGAAAAGAATTTGTTCTCTTGCAACTGGTCAAACAGGTCATCAATACGTGGCAATGGGTACTTATTTTTTATGGTGACATGATTCAACTCCCGATAATCAATACAAAGTCGCATACTCCCATCTTTCTTCTTCACGAATAGAACATGAGCACCCCAAGGAGACGTACTAGGATGAATATCCAATGTCTAACAATTCCTGCAATTGGATCTTTAACTCCTGAAGTTCAATAGGAGCCATTCCATATGGGGATTTGGAAATGGGTTTTGTACCAGGTTCAAGGTCGATACAAAATTCAATTTCACACACTGGGAGTAGGCCAGGAAGTTCTTCAGGGAATACGTCTAGAAATTTATTAACAATAGAAATATCGTTCAAAACTGACGTATATTTGTTTAAATCTGTGACATGAGCTAAGAAAGCTTGACATCCATTTTTCAATAAACGAATATGTTTATGGCTTGAAATGACCGTAATTGATTTTAATGGTTTGGTCGCTTGAATTCGCATAATAGGTTGATTTGGAATATGAAACTAACATCCTTACGAAAACAATCAATTTTTGCATGATGAGTAGTTAACCAATCAATCCCTAGTATTACGTCAAATGCAAGTATTTTTAAAGAAATAAGATTGACAGGTAATGTGCGGTTACCGATTTGAACCAAACAAGACTTATAACCAGTGGGTGTAATGAAGGTTTCTCCCAACGGAGTTTCCAATATAAGTCAAAGTCTAATTTCTCCGGAGTCAAATTTAATCGTTGAGCACAAGTAGGAGAAATAAAAGAATGGGTAGAACCGGTATCAAATAAAGTATAGACTTCGCTAGAGTTTATGATAAGCTTACCCGTGATGACCTCATTTGGGTTCCTTGCTTTCTGGGAGGTCACAATAAATGCTCTTCCTTTCACTACCGGCTTTGACTTTTCTGGGACAGCCTTTGGTGCCTCCATCCTAGCTGAACTTTTCTTCGGTGAAGGACAAAATCGGGCTAAGTGACCTTCTCTTCCACAATTATAACATGCTTTGGACGGCATCGCGTAGTTTGGACTGATGTGTCCCTCCCCTCCGCATTTGAAGCATATGATATGTGACAACCCGAGAATTTAGACAATTTATCAAAATCTTAAATGATTGATTTAAGGTTCAATATTAGGACCTAGACAGGAAATAAGTGTATGGAATTGGCAGTTATGTAATGAAATTCCAAGAATTTCAAAAGTTTTGGATAAGCCTTGAATTATGTGAAAGACTGTAAGTGATAGTCTAGTAACGAGGTATAAGATTATGGTAGATTTAAAATTCTTTTGAAGAATTATCAGTGATAAGTATCGAAGTGAATACTAGTCGGTATATTTGGTTACATATGTGAACCGTAATGATTTGAGATCAAGGATTGATCAGATAAGTTATAACTTTAGCAAACCATAAAGTTATGTTAATCATACGTTTATTAAGTTAGAAAAATCTAACGAATTATTAGAAACCCTAACGGTACGCTCAGAAACTTTAATTTTAGTTTCGGGTATCCGAAACCCTAAATTCAAGATATGAATATGGTGATTAAGTTAGAAAACCCTAACGATATATTCAGAAACTCTAATTTCAGTTTCGAGAATTTAAACCCTAATTTGGGAATCCTAAATGTAAAGTATTAAACCCTAAGGGTTAAAAAGTTGTGTGTAAGGAATATGAACATTAGGTGATGGTTTATATTTGTTTATTATATAAACAAACAAAAGAAACTAGTGTAACCCTGATTATATATTAGGAATGAAGGATTTAATAACTTAAGGGTTATGGAAAAAGAAAATTTGTGGTATTAAGAATACTTACTAATTCTAAGAGATTTATTTTATACTTCTCAAATGATTAATTTTATAACCTAATTATAGCAAGTCTAATTGGGTTAAGGAAATAAATGTTCGTGAGCAAGGATTGGTGTTTTAATGGAGAAGTAAAAATCCTAAGTAAATTATTTGGGTTGGATAAGAATTAAAGGAATTGGACTATGTATATGTATAGCCCAAATGTTGGCCAATGAAATTGATTAGAGGATCAAGCAAAACATTAAAGGAATGGCTCAACTTTTAGCCAATTGAGAGAGGGAATTATTGGACTTTAAGTATACTAGATATGAGATCAATTTTTATGAATTAGAAGACCACTTGGCCGGCCATACAAGAGAGATAAGAGGGGGAATGAATGTGTATTAGTTGCTAACTTTAGTTGGTGACCAACTTTCCTACTAACTCCCCCTATGTGTCCAATTTTGATTAAGCCAACACTTTGGCATTACTTGCAAGTAAAGCTTGGTGGTATAAGGGAGAAAGAGAAAATGTGGAGAAAGAAGGAGCATGGCCGGATATTGAGGAGAGAAAAAGAGAGTGGGTTGGACATTTAATATACACCACACTTAATATCTATCTCATTTTTTTCTTTCATTTCTTTTATTCTTCCAAGTTACAAAGAATTAAAGAAAGAGAGAGAGGGAGAGAGAGAGAGAGGCATGTTCGGCAGCCCTAGGGTGAGAAGAGAGGGATATTTTAGTTTTCATACAATCAAGATCTATCTACATCTTGGAAGGGAGAAAGGAAATCAAGCTAAGGTATAGAAAAAAAAAATTTGTACTTATGTAGTCTATTTCCTTTGTGGTTTAATTTTATTTTTGGACAATATGAAGTTGTGATCTTGAGGTTTAAAACCTTAGATCTATGTGTATATAAGTGTTTAATATGTAGATCCAACTCTTTTGTAGATCAAAAGTTAGATCTAAAGTGTGGAATGGAAGCTAGGTTTTTCAAAAGATAGAAAACATGATTTTTTCTCTTAGCTTTGATTTTTGTTTAATGCTTGTTTGAGGAAATAAGAAACTTTGTTTCTAAACTCAAAAGCCATGTATATACATGTTAATGAGTGTTTTGTATTTGGTATTACCCATATTGGGTGTTGATTTTGGTTGGAATCAAAGGAAGAGAAAAATGAAATTTTTCCAGAAAAGTTAAACTTTTAAAGTGTGAGCTAGGTTTTGATTTTTCTTGAAATCTATGATGGATATTTATGATTTATGTTCTTGGGATACTAGATATATGTGTTAATGGTAAAATCCCTTTGGAATTACTCAAATAGGTTGAATATTGAACAAGTTATGGGATTTTTCCCAAACTACACAGAGATAAGAACACTGTTATAAGGACAGTTTTGTAAGAGCCAATTCCGGGCTAAATTCCGGGAGCTTAACATGTCCAAATATGGATTGTGATAGATGAAAACTGTAGTTCGGAAAGATAGGAATCCAACAAAAGTGACGGATCGTTAATCGGAGTTACAGATCTCGTTTTATATAAGTTTTAGCAAAGGACTCCAAAACTGTAAAATGGCAAAAAGTTGCTGCCCAAATTTTTCCGGGGGCTGTTTTGGACATTTAGTTAATGAGAAAAATTCCAGGCTTTTGGGAAATAAAAATATATGGTATTATGTAGCTCGTGTCCAAAAATGAGCTAATTCCGAGTTAATACGATCAAGTTATGACCATTACAATTTTTGTGATTTTCCGACGGAAATCGCTATAACCGGAGTTCTACAACTCCGATTGCCACGAAATTTAAAATGGAGCCTCACGTTGACATATATAAGGTTATCCCAAGAGATGGGAATGTTTGGAGTTAAGAACAAGGTAGCTAATTTCTTAAGCTACGCACTAGAAATGATTTTTGAAAAATACTAAAGCAAGTTAGAAAATTATGGAAAAATACTTTTTATGCATGAAATACATGTATATGTGTTTGACCAAAGGATAGGAGAATAATAAACTGATTTGATATTTTGGTGATACGAATTTAGAATACAGCTTGCTGGATTATATAATTTGTGAATCCAGTTTGCTGGATTGAAAAACAGTTTGCTGAATTGAAAAATTTGTTGAAATCGGTTTGCTGGATTGAGGTTTAGATTGATGGATTGGTGAATCCAGGTTGATGAATTAAAAATTTGGTTGCTAGATTTAGAATCCAGGTTGCTGGATTAATATTTAATTTACTATGTGTTAACGAATAACTTATGAAATGAAAAACTGAGTGTTAAATCATATAAATGTGATTCTATGGCATGGTTAAGTACTTAAGCAGAGTTTAACTAAACTTAAACTCGAGTGTTGACCGACTAGACCGTCGGGATGTTAAAATTCTGTCAGTTTCAACTCATACTTAATAGTCTAACTGATACTAAGTCTTATGTGAATTATAGACTGATATGGTTATGTGGTAATGTGTTTAGGTTATTCTGTGGATATAAATATAACAGTATTATACTGTGATGATATTATTCTAATTATTGAAGATCTATATTATTAATATTAGGTCTTCGGGTAAAGCGTTAAAAATTGCTGTTGCGGTAATCAACAGTTCAGGCAAGTTTCTTATACTTAACTGTAATAAGAGTAGTTTCTTCAAGCTTATGGTTAATCATTGCTGATTGCCATGAAATTTGTACTATGTACATCTTGCATGTATAAGTCAGGTATGAAAGGCTGATCACCTTCATTACCAGTTGGTTCAGAAATGTTTGTTCATGTAAAATACTTGTTCAGTCAAAATTTTGTTCCTGCTAGTTCACAATTGTATTGTTGAATTATAGCCAGCCAATTATTCGTACTCTTCAATCATGATATATCGTTATATTATTGTATATAAACTTGTTGGGCAACTTTCATGCTCACCCTTGCTATATCATGATAAAACATTGTAGATAAGGCGAAGATTAATGCCAAGTTCAGCTTGGGATAAAATGTGCGGCTATTTTGTAATAGTATAGTTTGATAAATGTGATAGAAAGTTTATGAAATGTGTATTAAGTTAAGGTTACTCGACCTTGGGGAATAGTGTGTAATGTAATGTATAAACAATTTATGTTTATATCTTCCGCAAATAGTGATAGAAATAGTATACCGGATCCGAGGTGATTTGGGACCTGAATTCGGGGCTACTACATGATAGGTAGTCGTTCTCCTTCCTTAACAACGGGTTCTGGTGCTGACGTCTTTCCATCATTGTTGAATTTCCTCTTCTTGAAATGTCTATTTTTATTATTTTGGCCTTGATTACCACTGAAGTGGTTACCATTTATGGCATGTTGATTCCCTCCACGCTTGTTGTCACCGTTTCGATGACTACTCTCCTTTGGTTGCGTTGAGTCGTTATCGCGCTCCACTAATTGAGCCCTATTTACAACATCTGAATACAAGCACAGTTTATGTGAAATAAGATATTGACATATCTCAGGTTTCAAACCTCGCAAAAACATTCGTGTCATTCACTCCTCATTATCCACCAAATGGGATGCAAACCGGGACAACTCTGCAAATTTAGCCTCATACTGCAACACGGTCATATTATTTTGCTCCAGCTTGATAAACTCCACCTCTTTTATGTGACGAATACTTTTGGGAAAGTACTTGTCGTTGAATAGTTCTTGGAACTTCTCCCAAGACATCTTCAGTGCGGCAGGTTGAGTACGCTTTACCGATTCCCACCAATAATATGTCTCTCCTCGCAACATAAGGACGACAAAAGGAACCTTTTTCTCATCGAAGCATCTCAGACATCAAATATCTTGGTGATCTGCTTTATCCATGCTTCCGCCTTTAGTGGTTTTGGCTCTCCAATAAACTCCGGTGATCCCAGCTCCTTGAACTATTTAGCGGTGACCGTCCGAGAGTTTCCAGTATTACCACCTACATTGTGGACAGGAGCCGCTCTCGCCTGCTGCTGCATGAATTGCATAAAGCCTCTGAACACTCCGTCATTCAGCATTTGGTCAGTGTTGTTGTTTGCATGAGGATTGTCTCCTTCCTGATGTACATTATCCTTATTATGTGGTGAGTCAACGGTCGCATGTACTCCATTGCTATTCTCAACATTCTCGAATGTCATTTTCAGATACTGCCGCAAAACAAAAGGTTAATTGACATGTAACATATTATCCCTATATTCTGACCGACCAATTAACTACAAAAAAAAAACTTAGGTAGGTCATACTAGCGAAGGAATTCCCCGTCTCTCCCCTCCTAGTTCTATTCTCACATCTTAGCCAGGGATCATATCCCTAAGCTTTGATACCAACTGTGACGCCCCCAAAATTAGGTATACATCACCCATCTTGGGTCGCCAGATACATGGTACAGAATTCAAATACAATTTACTAATACAACTGTCGTGAACAATACAACAAAACATAACTATGAGTTTGACTACAATTATTGTCTACTAGAGATTATACAAACTCAAAAGGAGTCCTCAATACAATTATTAACACACTATTTCACAGAATAATGAGGACTACTAATGCTATCCTCTAGACTGTCACTCCGTTCCCCGACTAGTCCCTGCCATGTTCTCATTTCCTGAAGAGAACTGTGAAAGAAAGGGTGAGCTCAACTAGCCCAGTAAGAAATATTATGACTAAGATAATGCAGAATAAATTATCGTTAGCCTTCAACAGTGTTAAACTAATAAAATATAACACCATCAAGTTTAACTGCAGTGGAACAAGAAATCCATTAAAAGAGTCAAGTAGAGAATAAAATCTACTATCTTTTATGATTTAAAAGGTTTTTCATCACTTTTATCGCTGGGACTCAGCTTAATAAATAATCCACATCATCGAATCACCCCTGCACTACGGCCAAGGATATTCTTTAGTATCACGACCACAAATTATCCATGCACTATGGGCCAAGTACATTCGTGTATTAATTAATGGTCATGATCATGCCAACAACTGTCCATCAATGCACTGCAGGCCAATGAGGACTTTTATTATATCATTTGTAACATTACGGTCATGATTACACTGAACAATCCCTGATCATAATCATACCAAATCCATCTATGCACTACAGGCCACATATGACTTTCAACAAAATATAAACATGAGGATGATGACAATGATATAATAATTCATTAAAACAATTTCAAGATTTAATTTATCTAGGAACTGATAACTTCCAAATTGTCAACATGATACTGCTTTGTAGAGTAAAATTAAAGAATGATCAGAAGAATATTTCCATGAAAAGATACTGGATGAAGCGCAAATATCAAAGATATTCCACTAATTTCATGGTTATAGAAGTCAAATTTTTAACCAATTGAGTATAATAAAGAATAGAATAACAAAAGAAATCACCATACATGCGATAGACCGCACAGGCAGGTTATTCCAATAGAATAATAAAGGATGGAACCAGGTCCGGCGTAAACGCACAGACAGGATATTTCGACAGAATAATAAATAATGAAACCAGGTCCAGCGTAAACGTACAAACAGGATATTCCGACAGAATAATAAATAATGGAACCAGGTCCAGCTTAAATTCACAGACAGGATATTCTGACAGAATAATAAATAATGGAACCAAGTTCGGCGTAAACGCACATATAGGATATTCTGACAAAATAATAAAGAACAGAATATTAGAAGAATGTCACCATGTATAGGGTAGCCCGCGTATACAGGTTATTCCAACAGAATAATAAATAATAGAATAACAGAAGTTCTCTTCATGAGTACAACAAATAACATCCCTTACCGTAAAAGAAACTGAATATAAGAGTAGGAAAGTAGCAAAATACTTTTCTTTAGGTTCTCTTGTAATTCTCTCTCTAGAGTTTCAATGAATTCATAAGAAATAATGAAGGAATGAGCTTCTATTTATAGAAGAATGGATTTCATAGTAACTAATCCATGAACAGTCCAGATTGATTTACTTTTATACAGACGATCCAGATTGGTTTACTATTAAAACTTAAAACAACGGTCCATACTGATTTACTATTAAAACTTTAAACTAGCGATCCATATTGATTTACTATTATATCTTCAACCAATGGTCTAAAAAATTAGCACATCTCCTTATGGAATAATTTTTTACCCAAATACTCGAATGCACAATACTATCGTGAATAGTAACTCGTGAATAGTAACTCCGACACAAAAAGTGTCTCGAATACCCAATTAAACAATATATCCTCCAGACATCAATTATACTAACACAAATAAGTCATACACAATAGAACTATAAAATTCATCTTTAATCAACACGAACTTATTCATCATTAATATTATAATTCACAATATTTAACAACTAGGTCGTTCCCAGGAAAGACGAGGCTTTCCGATAAAGATTTCTTCTTATTGGCGCGTAATTAGGTGACCAAACCTCTCCTTGACAGAACTTTTAGAAATTGTCAATATTACAAATTATAATATGAATAACTTTGCCGTCTCAATTATTGATTTAATAATATATCATATAATGCAGATGATACTGTAACAATAATTGAATCAATAATATGAGAAATATGATGCAGCAATTACTGTAGCAATAATTGAGTATAAATGTGTTACTTCTCACGTAAGCATCAATAATCAATACCGTGTGCTACTGTGCTACTACTCATATTACTGTACTTTTACTACCGGGTAGTTCCACAGTTTTAAAGGTAACACCTTCGCCGTTATTTTTATAAAGTATTTTTGTCATTTTCTCAATCCGACAATAATTCCGTTGTGGGGTCCACCAATGATTGTGCCGTTGTACGGATATTCCCGGTTAAAACGAATATTTCCAGACCAATCGAATATTATATAACAACTTGCGTACTTTGCAAAATTTATAAATATTAACCACAACTATAACATTATATCAATCAATACCATAATATTCAAAAATATAATTCGAAAAAAAATGATTCTTTATTCATAAAAGTTGGGGTCTTACAAAACCCGTCAGAATCAAAATCATTTTTATCCTCTAATTATGTCTCTTCCTCTTCTGTATCAATTTCTTTCCCAGTATCATCTTCTACCATCACGTACGGCCTGACAACCACTTCATCATAATCGGGTACGTCAACGACATCATCTACCAACACGTCGCCATCATATTTCAATACATGACTGGGATTACTAACTTCTTCTTGCAACGGGTCATCCGTTCCAGACAGATTAGTACCATCAAATGATCAAGTCTTTGTTGTCACAACTGTATACCAGGGGCTTCTATAATTAACTACATTAGGGGCGTAGTACACTTGAGTTTCTTGGCTGGCTAACAAAAATATGTCATCAAACTGTAACTTGGATTTTATATCTACTATGATGATCTTATTACGATCAACTTTAACACCTTTTGAAGTATCAAACCAGCGACACTTAAATGTAACGACTTTTTTGACCCCTGGATAATTGAGCACAACTTCCTCTAATCTTCCATAGTAGTTGGACTCATAATATCCATAACAACTTCCCAACACAACAACGCCAGAGTTGACTGATGTCAATTCATTCATGACATCAACATTGAATCTATACCCATTCACGATGCAGCCTAGAAATGTACTAATAAGTTTGTACGGGCCTAAAATGACATCTCTAAAACGCTCACACGCGTTCTCTTCTTCGACCCTTCTCTTAAACCATTGGTGAAATTTGCATTAGTGAATGCTTCCATCTGTGATGTAGTTAACCCCAGGTTAGAAGCATGCGCTTCCAATTCGAATGAGCTGTGTATAATAATATGGCAATTGTTTAATTGTAAGACCCCAACTTTTATGAATAAAGATTAATTTTTCTCGAAATATATTTTTGAATATTATGGTGTGGATTTGATATAATGTTATAGTTGTGGGTATTATTTATAAATTTTGCAAAGTAAGCAAGTGGTTATATAATATTCGTTTTAACAGGGAATATTCGTACGACGACACAATCATTGGTGGACCCCACAAAGGAAGTATTGCCTTAGTTAGAAAAACGACAGAATTATCTTTTTTATAAAAATAAAGGCGAAAGTTTTACTGTTAAATTGTTGAACTACCCTGTGACACCCCCAAATCTGGGTACTTCAATTCCACAGATTTGGTGTTCACTGTCCAAATAAATTATAACTAACTACCCATAAACTAAAGATATAATTAAACTCAAAAGCTTAAATAATAAATCTCCCATCAAGGGTTACATAATCTCAAGATAAATCCCAGGTCATTTAACCTTTATTAGAATCATCAGCGGAAAATTAAAACATAGCCATAATCAAATCTATTACATAAACTCCATAAATAAAAGGTAAATTAAACATTGTCATCTAATCAAACACTTTGTCCTTGCCCATGCTTGAAAAAAGCTCTTCAAACTTCTTTACTTCATCTGCATTATTTGGTGCAAGAGTGAGCAAACAATTGCTCACAAGAAGAATAGTATACAATAACATTTTATGAATGACAATAACTGAACTTTCAATGGTAAAATTGTCTCACCGGAATGATAAACTTTATTTCAAAAGCTACGAGTTCAAAGGAATAATAAACATTTTGGTTAACAATAGATATCAATATCAAAGAATACACTGAGGGTCATAAGACCACGAACTATACTCTAGGTTTTCAAGTATTTCAACTTTAACCTTTAACAGTCTAAAAGACTATAATCATCATCTATGTCCTAAGTTAACATGCATTTCTATTTTAACCTTTAACAGTCTAAACGACTATATGGACCATCATCCCGTACTCCAGGTGATCAGCCCTTTGTTGTAAGACCCCAGATTTTATGAATAAATATTTAATTTTCTCAAAATAATTTTTTTGAATACTATAGTGTGGATTTGAGATAATGTTCTAGTTGTGGGTAGTATTTATAAATTTTGCAAAGTATGCAAGTTGTTATATAATATTCATTGTTGTCGGGGAATATTCGTTTGGTCGTGGAATATTCTTTCTGTCGGGGAATATTCGTACGACGTCGCAGCCATTTGTGGGCCCCATAACGGATAAATGTCGGATGAAGAAAACAACAAAGTTTGGGTTGTTATAAATAACGACGTAGTTGTTACCGTTAAGACTGTTGGAATACCCGGTGGTTAAAATACAGTAATACGCGTGGTTGCACACTAACACACATTATTGTTGAATTATCGATCCTTACGTAAGAAGGCACTACTCAATAATTGTCACAGTAGTTACTTTCAATATTTTATTTTATTGATTCAACAATTGTTGTGTTGATATTTTATATTATTGTTGTTCAATAATTGTAACTGCACAGTATCTCCATTATCAGATCAATAATTCATATTATTTGAATAATATTATTAGATAGCATTATTGACAATATCTAAAAAGTTCTGTCAAGGAGATGTTCGGTCACCTAATTGCGCGCCAGTAAGGAGAAATCCTTATCGGAAAGCCCCCTCTTTCTTGGGAACGGTCTGGTTGTCATAAATGTGATTCTGTAATATTATTTGTGAATAATTAATTATTGATTTATATGATAAGGAAATTTTTATTTGATGTGGATATAAATGATGAATTTATTTATGTGGTTATAAATGAAAGAATTAATGTTGAGGTATTTTATCAGTATTTTATCGGATTGGAGATATTTAAAGATTAAATCAGTGTTCTTACTAGCTTTATTGTGTGAGTTATAATTTTTAATCTGACCGTTGAATCATTGTGATTTTTGGATATGTTATACATATATAAGTTGAGTATATGTTCATAAATTTTGAACCGTTAAAAATGAATTTATGATTTGTTATGAATTTTAAGAGGTGACTGGTTCAGAAATTGTTGAAGTATCCGAATTTATCATTTTGGTGGAAAATTTTAGAATTGATGAGTCCCACTTTTGGTTGGTGAGAAATGTGCTCAAATTGAATTTTAAATGTGGTGGGTGGCAATAGTAACAGGTAAAGCCATCAGGTAGCAGGTCAAGTCTGCTTCGGCGTGCTACCATTTTCCTATAAATAGAGGGCTAAGTTAGAATTGAAAAACACACCAGAAATATGATCTTTCTCTCTTCTCTCTATATTATCAAGCGTATTCTTGTGAGTATTTTGATACTTTTAGTGTTGATATACGGTGCAAGTTCCTTCAGCACTATATCCAGTATTCCAGTTAGAAGTACTGTCTTTTTGAGGTAAGGAGTATTATTTATTTCATATTCTAAAGAGATATTATTTTTCGTATTCGTATGAATATTATTTCGTTCAATATTCGCAAGAAATATTATTTTCATTTAATATTCGTAAGGAATATTATATTCATTCAATATTCGAAAGGAATATTATTTTCGTTTAGTATTCGTAAGGGGTGTTATTTTCTTCGCAAATGATATTTTCTTTCAATATCATTATGCTGAAATATTGATCTGAAATTTTTATCAAATTTAGAACTTTTCATGTCGGGGTTACTATTCACGAGTTACTATTCACGAGTACTATTCACGAAGCATGATGATTTTTCTTGTGGAATTTCTATCTTATGGAGTTACTATTTACGTATATGGCACTATTCATAAATAGGACACTATTCACCGAAAAATGAAATTTTCTTATTTTTGTCCAAGTTGTCTATTATGATTACTATCTTTGATTGTATCCATATTTTGATCATTATTTTTGAATTTTGCTTCAAAATTGATTATTTCGGAGTATTATTGAACTTGGATAAATAGTAATACGAATCCTTAATATTTGAACTTTAATCTTACTAGATTTGTTTTCTAAAATATTTTTCATCATCCTCACTCCTAGATGAATGATTAACTGATGAATATCTTTGGCCTGTAGTGCAAAGATGAATGATTACCTAATGAATATCTTTGGCCCGTAGTGCAAAGATGAACAGGTGTTGAGATTACATGACCAACTATTGAAAGTCATCTGTGGTATGTAGTGCATAGATGGACTTGGTATGATTATGACCAGGGATTATTCGGTATAATCATGACCGTAATGTTATAAATGATGTGATAAAAGTCCTCATTGGCCCGTAGTGCATTGATGGACAATTTTTGGTATGATTATGGCTATGGATTCTCTTTAGCCGTAGTGCAAAGATGAATTGTTTTATGACATGATCAGGACCGTTGATGAATACACGAATATCCTTGGCCTGTAGTGCATGGATAATTCGTGATCGTGATACTAAAGAATATCCTTGGCCTGTAATGCAGTGATGATTTAATGTTGTGGATTATTTTTTTAGCTGAGTCTTAGCGATAAAGATTATGAAAAACTATTTAATCATAGAAAATAATAGATTTTATAATTTATTTGACTCTTCTAATGGATTGTTTATTCCGCTGCAGTTGTTGATTTAAAACTTGTTGTATATTATATTCTATCGGTTGTTATACTGTTAAAGACTAATGATAATTTGTTGTATATTATCTTAGTCATAATACTTCTTACTGGGCTACTTGAGCTCACCCTTTCTTTCACTGTTCTCTTCAGGAAATGAGAATATAGTTGGGACTTGTCGGAGAATGGATTGACGGTCCAGATGGTTGCATTAGTAGTCCTCACTATTATGTGAAATAGCGTATCAATAATTGTAATGAGAACCTCGTTTGAGTTTTTATACTGTCTATTAGAAAATAGTTTTATTCAAACTCACAGAATATGTGTTGTTGTATTTTGCACGACGATTGTATTACTGAAGTTGTATTTGTTTTTGTACCATGTATTTGGCGACTCAGAATGGGTTGGACGGAATGGACCTGTTTTGGGGTTGTCACATTTGTACTATGTATTACGCAAAAAATTTAACGCTATTGCGTAGCTCTAAAATAATCCTCTAATATAGGGTTGTTCATCTCAGCTTAGATTATCGGGTTCCGAACCAAAGGAAGTTGGGTTAGGAATTAACTTCAAAGGAATTCTAGATATTTAGAATTCTCATCAACCAAGTACTAGTTGAATCAGATAGAGACCAATAACTATTCAAGAGTTTGATTATAATATCTTCATGAACAAGGTATATCGATGAATCAATAAGAGCTAGAGTATTAACAATTTCTAAATTGAACAAATGTTATCATCGACAACATGCTTTCAAAATTTGTGTGAGTACATATAAAAACCAAATGAAAATTGGTTTGGGTTGACTTCAAGGGTAATTTAGAGTTTAAAACATTCATCAACTAAGGATTAGTTGAATTGGTAAAGAATCGCTAGGTAACTTAGATTTTGGTACAATAATGTAAGATAATACAATGACATTGGAGAACGAAGGTCAAACAACAGTTATTAGTAGCTGAATAAAAACATTTCTTATAACATAATTACAGACTTTGAATAACCAAAGTAATCTCATTTGGAATAAAGAAATAAAGATTAATTAACTTGCTCAACAGTAAATGAGAGTTAAAGAACTTGCATAACAATAAATTGCTCAACAAAAGATTAGAAATAGAGAACTTGCAAAAGTATATCATGACAGTGAAAAGTAACCTTGCTGAATAATAAAGTAGTAAATGTTAGGGAACTTGCCTCGTGCGTAGGTTAAACAATCACTACTCATGTTCACCACAAGTCATACACATACCATATGTACTGACAATAAACATTAGTTACACTAATATTAGTTTCATATAGCTCACTAACAACATCACATCTCTTCATGAACATCACTATTTAGCTTTATTACAACTACTTAAGTGATCATGTCATTGCATCATATACACATTAACAACTTGATACAACATCCTATTATATGTCCAACATGTTATCATTAGGTTATACTAACACACAAATAATTGCACTTGCATTCGCGCATCCCGACGCCCTTCGATTACCGCCAAATACACAAAAGTCCTAACGATGGCCATTTTTACCATTCATAACAATTTAGAATTGCATACCTCAAAGAATAAATGTTATAGGTCTACTCGTCCTTGTTCCGGATCATCTTGAATCGCATCAATCGAAGTTCGTATGAAAATGTTATGCCCATTTTAGTAAACTATGTTCTGTCAATTTATTTTTTCCAAAATTGGCTTAGCAGACTACCCCCCCCCCACCGGTGGGGCGGGGGTTTTTACACTTGGTGGCCCGCTGGGGCGGGTGTCCCTTCAGCGTTTTGCGATTTTATGCTCTGTAACACTACGGAAAGCCAAATTAGGCCTCCAAACTCTTTTCTAATAACCATACAAACCTATCTAAGGTATAATAGGTTTACAGAAAAATAATCTAATATTTTCTAACGCGTTTCTAGCCATCTAAACAACATAAACATCCAAATTACAATCATTAATTTTCAATATTTTTTCTAAAAATTCACTTTTTGAAAGTTTCAATGAAAATCATCACTGTGCTTTTGTTTTTCAACCAAAACAGTTAATTCAACATATTATGCTTATGTTTATTCATCATCTTACGAATTGAATAGTCAATTTATATATTATACAACTAATTAAACCTTAATTTTACTTTAAACTAAGCCATATTCATATATGTTCATACCAATTCACTGTAATAGGATTTCTTTCACAAAAATACATACTTAACATGAATTCATTCACTATACTCATATATAAACTTATGCAAACTATTTTATAACAAACAATTTATCATATAAAGCTATATACAACAAACAATTCAACCTTCACAAAGTTTTTACAGAGAATATAACTATAACCTTTTGAAAAATACAAGCAAGAGGATACCTTAATTTTAGAAGATGATGGCTATTCTTTTGATTATGAAGCTTTCTATTTCCCCAATTCCTCTCTCTAGACTTCTCCCAATTCTCTCTTACTTTTCTCTGTAATTTTCTTCTTCTTCTTTTCTTCCGAGTCTTTCTCCCTATTCTAAACTCTAACTTACGTATTAAACCCAATATAACGTATAGGTAATAATATATGTATTAAGTATATAATATAATTATAACTTGAACTTACATCAGTTTTTTTAAAACTCAAAAGCCATAAGGCTTGTTTGGCTAACTAACTAAACGTTAACCCATTAAATCTTACACCTTGTTTGGTAAAACAGATTTAAATTAAAGACTTAACATTCATTAAGCCTTGTTTAGCAAAAACTGGATTAACCACCCTTAACTTATATTAATAACTCCTTTAGAATATAGTTTAGGGTCACACTTTAATTAATTAAATTTTAATATTCAATTTAATTAATTCTAATAATAATTTATTAAATTAATTCACCACATAAATCAATACGACATAATTTTAATTTTCTTTATAATTATAATTTTATTTAATTAATCAAATACTAAAATATTATCTCATGATGATTAATTTCCTTAACTCGTTAATTATTCATTCAACAAATAAATAATCAAATAAAATCAAATTAAACAAATATTTATTCTACAATAAACATATTAATTAAATATTTAAAATTTCAATTTAAATTTTCGGATTGTTACATACCCAGTGGTAAAAGTACAGTAATACGCGTGATTGCATAGTAGCACACGGTATTGATTATTGATGCTTACGTAAGAAGTTACTCAGGTAGACTCAATTATTGCTACAGTAATTGCTGCATAATATCTCTCATATTATTGATTCAATTATATTGTCATAGTATCATCTAAATAATATTTATTATTATTAAATCAATAATTGAGACGACAAAGTTATTCATATTATTATTTGCAATATTGACAATGTCTAGAAAGTTCTGTCGAGGAGAGGTTTGGTCACCTAATTGCACACCAATAGGGAGAAATTCTTATCAGAAAGCTCCCTCTTTCCTTGGAATGATTTGGTTGTTAAATATTGTGAGTTATAATATTAATGATGAATAAGTTCGTACTGATTAAAGATAAAATTGATATTTTCATTGTGTTGGGATTATTAGTGTTAATGGAAATTGATATGTATTTCGATAATAATTGATGTCTGGTGTGACACCCCCAAAACATGTATACATCACCCATTTTGAGTCGCCAGATACATGGTACATAAACAAATACAACTTCAGTAATATAATTGTCGTACAAAATACGACAACACATATACTGTGAGTTTGAATACAAATATTGTATACTAGAGAGTATACAAACTGAAAAGGAGTCATCATTACAATTATTGATACACTATTTTACAAAAATAGTGAGGACTGCTAAACAACTATCTTGAATCATCACTCCATACCACGGTTAGTTCCTGCTAAATTCTCTCCTCTTGAGAAGAACAATGGAACAAAAAGGAAAAGGGTGAGCTCAACTAGCCCAGTAAAGAATATTATGACTAAGATAATATACAACAAATTATCATTAGTCTTCAACATGGAAAATCTGATAAAATATAATAGACAACAAGTTTTAGATCAACAACTGCAGCGGAAACAACAATCCATTAGAAGAGTCAAGTAGAGAAAGAATTCTACTATCTTCTAAGATTTAAAAGTCCATCATAAATATTTTATCCCTGTAACATCAATCAATATACATCTTGAATCAAATATTCATCTTTGCAATACAAGCCAAAGATATTCATTTGTATCACCAGTTGGTCATGTTCATCTCAACACATGTTCATCTTTGCACTACGGGCCAAAGATATTCATTAGGTAATCATTCATCTTTGCACTACAGGCCAAAGATATTCAGTAATATCATCATTTAGGATTGAGGATGATGAAAAATATTTTAAAGAAAACGAATCCTAGTGAGACAAAAGAACAAATATTAGGGATTCGTATCGCAGTTTATCCAAGATCAATAATACTCCATAATAACCAATTTTGAAACATAATTCAAAAATAAAGATTAAAATATGGATACAATCAAAGATAGTAACCATAATAGACATCTTAGACAAAAAGAAGAAAATTTCATTTTTCAGTGAATAGTGTCGTATTCGTGAATAATGTCGTATACGTGAATAGTGCAGTATACGTGAATAGTAACCCCGACACAAAAAGTTCCAAATTTGATAAAAATTTCAGACCAATATTTTGGTATAATGATATTAAAGAAAATAATATCATTTAGAAAGAAAACAACACAACTTACCTCAAAATAACTGTACTTCTGATTGAATTTCGGATATAGTGCTGACAGAAACTTGCACTGAATAGCAACTCTCAAAGTATCTAAATACTCACAAAAATACGTTCAATAATCGAGAGAGAAAGAAAACTTGTTTCTGGTGTGATTTTTAATTCTAACCTAAGCGTCTATTTACAGGAAAAATGCTAGAACGCCATAGGAGACTAAATAATAAAATAATATTATTTATGTTTCTTTCTTCCACGCATGCTAGGTTGAAAATCAAGGCCAGCCACCTTTGAACCAAAAATTAGCAGCCCACATGTTTTCAAACAAGAGTGGGCCCCACCCATAATTTAATAAAAATCATTTTATTTTTCGAAACATTAGTAATTCATAATAAATAGCCCTTTTATCAGAAAAATTTGAAACTCGCTTGTTTCTATAGGAAATTTAATTCTCTACAACTTTGTAGAAGAAAGGTTTTCCAAATTCCAATCAGAAAATACCCGAAATCCATAAACGGATGATTTTTAATACTTCCAATCCGACAAAATACTGATAAAAAACCTCAGCATTAATTCCTCAATTTTTATCCACATAAAATAAATATTTCCTTATCATATAAATCAATAATTAATTATTCATAAATAATATTATAGAATCACAATTATGACAACCAGACAGTTCCCAAGAAAGAGGGGGCTTTCCAATATGGATTTCTCTTTACTGGCGCGCAATTAGGTGACCAAACCTCTCCTTCACAGAACTTTCTAGACGTTGCCAATAATGCTATCTAATAATATTATTCCAAATAATATGAATTATTGATTTGATAATTGAGATGATGTGTAGTGACAATTATTGAGCAACAATAATATAAAATATCAACACAACAATTATTGAATCAATAAAATAAAATATTGAACATCAACTACTGTAACAATTATTGAGTAGTGCCTTCTTACGTAAGAATCAATAATTCAACAATACTGTGTAATACCGTGTGCTACTGTGCAACCACACGTATTACTGTATTTTAACCACCGGGTATTCCAACAGTGTTAACGGTAACAACTACGTCGTTATACAATTTTGTCATTTTCTTCATCCGACCGTTATCCGTTATGGGGCCCACAAATGGTTGCGCCGTCGTACGAATATTCCTCGACAGAAAGAATATTCCACGACCAAACGAATATTCCTCGACAAATGAATATTTTATAACCACTTGCTTATTTTGAAAATTTTGCACATTTCAGCCATAACCAAAGTATTATATAAAATTAATACCTTATTATTCACAATAATAATTAGTGGAAATTTGATTTTATTCATTAATAAGTTGGGGTCTTACAACCTCCCCTCCTTATGAAATTTCTTCCTCGAAATTGACGTACGTACCTGGTGTTTCAAAAAGGTGGGGATACCTTACTTTCATTTCTGATTCTAACTCCTAGGTCATTTCTTCAATAGCATGGATTCTCCACAAAACCTTAACTTGTGGTATAACCTTCGTGCGTAGGATATGCTCTTTCCTATCTAAGATCTTAACAGGTACCTCCTCGTACGTTAAATCTTCAGCTATCTCATCTGGTTCTAACTCAATAATGTAGTTCGGGTCTTTAACATATTTACGAAGCATAGATATGTGAAAAACATTATGAACACGAGACATACTTGGAGGTAATGCGAGTCTATAGGCCACATTTCCTATTCGGTCAAGAATTTCAAATGGACCAACAAATCGTGGATTGAGCTTTCCTCTCTTTCCAAATCTTGTAACTCCCTTCCATGGTGCAACACGTAACAATACATGAACCCCAATATTAAATTCAACGTCCTTCCTATAAAGATCCGCATAACTCTTTTGTCGATCCTGTACCGTTTGTATACGTTGTCGAATCATTTGGATCTTCTCTGTAGTCATTCATACCAACTCTGGTCCCAACAATGTTGTTTCACCCACCCCGTCCTAGCATACTGGAGAACAACATTTTCTTCCATACAACGCCTCAAATGGAGCCACACCTTTACTTTCCTGATAACTATTGTTGCAGGAGAATTCCACCAATGGTAGGTACTTATCCCTACTCCCTTTTAAATCTAAGACACAGAGTCTTAATAGATCTTCAAGAGTTTGAATAGTCCTCTCTGATTGTCCGTCCGTTTAAGGATGGTATGCCGAACTGAATCGTAAATCCTTGCCCATAGCTTTTTGCAAGCTAACCCAAAATCGTTAAGTGAATCTTAGGTCAAGATCCCAAACTATGGATACTGGCATGCCATGCAGTCATACAATCTCATTTACGTACATACTAGAAAGACGTTCAAGGGAATAAGTCTCACGTATAGGCAAGAAATGGGCAGACTTGGTTAATCTATCAACAATAACCCAAATCGAATCTATGCCTTTAGAAACCTTGGGAAGACCCATAACGAAATTCATAGTAATGTGTTCCCACTTCCATTTCAGGATCTCTAGTGGTTGTAATGGACCCTTTGGCATTTGATGCTCTGCCTTTACACATTGACAAGTTAAAACACCTCGAGATAAAATCTGCGATCTCTCTTTTCATATTTGTGACACTCCCAAATTCGGGCACTTCAATTCCATGGGATTTGGTGTTCACTGTACAAATATCATCTATCTATCTACCCATAATAAATGCAAACCATGCAATATATAGAAATAAAATCTTCCCTTAAAAGGGTTACAACATCTGAATCATAAACATAATCCCAGGTTAAACTAACCTTAAACATATGTGCGGAAATATAAACAATAAGTCTTAAACAACATCATTAACTCAAGTCTAACATAAATACATCATCAACTAAAATAGCAAGTCTTCATCACTTGCTAACTTTGCCCTTGTCTTTACTAGTGGAAGGTTCATCGGTTCTTTCGTTCTTAACTACAATGTTATTATTAAGCAAGAGTGAGCACTATTGCCCATAAGTATAACAATGAAATAATAGTATAATAACATGCGAGTAATCAAAGAAATCTGAATAAAAGCTCAACTTTTGAATCAAGAATGAATAACAAGAATCAAAAGATTTCTGAGGGTCATAAGACCTTGAAATATGTCCTAGGTTATCAAGGGTTATACTTGAAACCTTTAACAATCATAAGACTATGGACCTTTCTACTCGTACTTAGGGGGATCAGCCCTTAGTACCATACTGTGCACAATATCTTAACGCTAACGCATAAGTAAATCCCTTTGCAGGGTTGTTCATCTCAGTTTGACATTCGAGTCCGCACCAAAGGAAGTTTGGTTTGGATAATTCATCAAGGGTTCTAAAATTTAGAACGCTCGTCATCTATGGACTAGTCAAATCAATAAAGTTCACTAGTCTAATAAGGTTCAACAATAATGATATTCAATTTGAATAAAAATCGCAAGGAGTATACAATAGAACGATTATTGTATAACAAAATCATACTTTGAAAAGATAATCAATCTTTAATATAATAATTCGAACTTGAATAATATAATTGATAATTTACTCGAGGTAAATAATAAACTTGAACAATAATGACAAGTAGGGTTAGAAAACTTGCCTCGTGCGTAGATTACACTTTAACTAAACTCGTTCTTTGATTTAAATCCTACATATCATTCATATTCACAATACCAGTTAATTATAACTTAACTAATCATCATAAACTCATTCTCTTTGTCTACTTTGATTATTAACTATACTTAGTCAAATTACCACTTTGTCACATAATTTGTACTTCATGATTTATCAAGCTAATTATGTATTCAATAATTCAATCCACATGCAATTATGTTATTTATATGTTAAACAACTATTTTAACATCTCATTATACTTCTAACATGTTTACATGTTCATTAAATTAATTTACTAACACATTGTTAGACTTAAACATTTTAAAAATTATATTTCTGAACTTTCTGGAGAGTGGCGCTGCGGCGCCACTATTAGACTAGGTCTTCGCACTGCGACACTGTGGCGCTGCGGCCGGACACCTGGCGCTGTGGCGTGGATGTTTAGGCACGAGTCTGGCTCCGCGGCGAACCAGAAACTATTCTGCAATTCGCGAAAATTGCAGAACACAACCAAAAACTCCAATTTAAATTACTACTACACGAATTTAATCATACCCAAATGTTATAATCCATATATAATCAATACTCAACACTTATAGAGTGATTTTAACCCATTAAAACACATAATCACAGAGTTAAAATCTATAATTTCACTGACTTTGATGTTCTTAAAAGTTTTGAAAATGAAACATGAAAATTGATACTACGGATTCGTTATAACACCGAATCCGTTTGTTTAAATTTTGGTCTCTTCGTATCAACATGTATAATAATGTACGAGTATAAAATTTAGGGATAATATATGATCAACGCATTAAATATACCACTTATAGGACCATAAGGCCAAAACCCATACTATGTAATTTTGAAATAACAAGTCATCGTATAACGACATGTTTTATGATACTGATGATATGGTCTACATAGTAAACATGTTATACTACTCGAATTATTACACATATTCTTATAACAATCATCATTTCCTAATTCAGAGAGACTTACAGAATATATGAAAGTCATTTTTATAAAAACTAAATGACGCAACTTTAAAATTTGGGAAGAAGGGTTTACCCTTGAATACTCTGCTTAGATTACACAGGGTGACAAAAATTCCCAATTTTTCACACTTCTTCTCCTTTAATCACAGTATTCACAATCTCTCTCAAAGTTCTCAAACTCTCTCTGTGATTTCCTTTGCTAGACTTAGAAGAATGAAAGAAAATTAAAAGACGTATGATATAATAAGAGAACTGACGCAGTGAGTGGTCAGTTAACCCACTAATGGGTAACTGTTCCAACTCCCCATAGGGCCTTGTTTGGCTAGCAAAATAAATTTAAATACCATTTAATTTAATAAAGCTTTATCATATAGTTTAATTAATGTCACACTCCTTCATTAAATAAATCAATATCTTATTTAATTTATTTTATATAAAATATAATAATTTCTCATAAATTCACATAGTCATATATTTAAGTTTCTCATTAATTAATAATGTCAAATTATTAACTCTCTAATTAATAATTAAATTAATTAAAATACCAATATGTTTATTAAATATTTCTTTTAATACAATAAGCTCACATAATCACATACTTTGATAATAAAAATTCTCTACATTAATTTAATAAATGTAACACTTATAATTAAATTAATCTACCACAACTGCATCAATTAATTATTTAATCTAATAATTAAATCATCGAAAAATATTTATTTAATTCAATAAATATTAAAATTAATTTACAAAATCTCGTTCGTCATAATATTGCTCCACCAAAATGTATGTCGAAGATCGTGACACATTTTGGTACTCCTAGAATGGATTGCAAACGGTGTGTTGTATGCCTCCATTATTATTCTATGCTTCAAGTCAGAATCGTTAGGAACACAAAGTCTGGAGTTGACTCGAAGTATTCCTTCTTCATCGATTCTTGCTTCTGGAATAGCACCTTTTTGCATTTTCTTCTTCATACGCATCAGCTCCATGTCCGTAGCTTGAGCATCTTTAACTTTATCGATTAAAGTCGGTTCTACTCGCATGTTTTATATCATCACGTGGATACTTGGAGCCTTCATCTCTATCTCCATCATTTGTAAGTCATACAAAATGGGCCTTTGTGTTAACAACATTGCACTCGTACCCGCATATGATCTTCTACTCAATGTGTCAGCTACTACGTTTGTTTTTCCAGGATGATATTGGATGGTATGATTGTAATCTTTCAGCAGCTCGAGCCAACGTCGTTGCCGCATGTTGAGTTCCTTTTGGGTGAAGAAATATTTGAGGCTTTTATGATCTGTATAGATCTCCACTTTCTCCCCATACAGGTAGTGTCTCCAGATCTTCAACGCGAAAACGACTGCTGCCAACTCCAAATCATGAATAGGATAATTTCTCTCATATTCTTTAAATTGTCGCGAGGCATAGGCTATGACTTTACCATGTTGCATGAGAACACATCCTAACCCTTTGCCTGAAGCATCGATATAGATAACAAATCCATCCAAACCAGATGGTATTGTTAGAACAGGTGCTGAAATGAGTCTCCTCTTGAGCTCTTGGAAACTCTTCTCGCATTCCTAGCTCCATACGAATTTTGTATCTTTTCGAGTCAGCTGAGTTAACGAAGTAACGATTCGAGAAAATCCTTCCATGAATCTCCGATAATAACCAGCTAAGCCCATAAAGCTACGTACTTCGGTCATCGACTTCGGTTGCTCCCAAATTTGTATGGCTTCAATCTTCACCAGGTCGACAGATACTCCATGTTCTGACACCACATGCCCAAGGAATGCTACTTCCTCAAGCCATAACTCGCATTTCTTTAGCTTGGCATATAGCTTGTTATCAAAAAGCCTTTCCAGTACCTAGCTTCAAATGGTGCTCATGATCTTCACGGCTTTTGGAATAGATGAGGATGTCTTCAATAAAGACAATAACGAACTGATCCAAATATTCCTTGAATACACAGTTCATTATATCTATGAAAGCAGCAGAAGCATTAGTCAATCCAAAAGACATGACTAAAAATTCATAATGCCCGTACCGAGTTCTGAAGGCAGTCTTTGGAATATCCTCAGTTTTAATCTTCAGCTGATGATATCCAGAACTAAGATCGATCTTTAAAAAGAATTGTGCTCCTTGCAACTGGTCAAACATGTCATCAATGCGAGGTAGCGGATACCTATTCTTGTTAGTGACATGATTCAATTCTCGGTAGTCGATACAAAGTCGCATACTCCCGTCTTTCTTCTTTACGAATCACACAGGAGCACCCCAAGAAGATGTACTAGGACGAATAAAACTGATGTCTAACAACTCCTGTAGTTGAACCTTTAACTCTTGAAGTTCAATAGGAGCCATTCGATATGGGGTTTTAGAAATAGGCTTTGTACCAGGTTCAAGGTCAATAAAGATTTCAACTTCACGTTCTGGGGGTAGACCGGGAAGTTCTTCAGGAAATACGTTAAGAAATTCACTAACAACGGAAATAGTATTCAAATCTGACATGTTTTTATTCAAGTCTGTGACATGGGCTAAGAAAGCTTGACATCCATTTTTCAATAAACGAATAGCTTTATGGCTTGATATGACAGTGATTGACTTTAATGGTTTGGTTGTTTGAATTCGCATAATAGGTTGGATAGGAATATAAAAACTAACAACCTTACGAAAACAATCAATTTTAGCATGATGCGTGGTTAACCAATTAATCCCTAAAATCACATCAAATGCAAGAATTTTCAACGAAATAAGGTCGGCAGGTAATGTGATGGTACCAACTTGAATCAAGCAAGATTTATAGACAGTATATGTAATAAAAGTTTCTCCTAACCGAGTCTCAATAGATAAGTCAAGGTCTAATTTCTCCGGAGTCAAGTTTAAACGTCGAGCACAATCAGGAGAGATAAAAGGATGGGTAGAACCAGTATCTAATAAGGTATAAACTTTGCAAGAGTTTATGATTAGCTTACCCGTGATCACCTCGTTTGGGTTCCTCGTGTTTTGTGCAGTCACGACAAACTCCCTTCTAGGAACCACAGACTTTGACTTGTTCGGGATAGCCTTTGGAGTCACCATCCCCGTTGAACTTGGTTTCACAACTAGACAATCTCTAGCTATATGACCTTCCTTTCCACAATTATAACACACCTTGGATTGTTGTGGGCAGTTTGGGCAGATGTGTCCCTCCTTCCCGCATTTATAACAAACTACCGGTGCTCGTTCTCCTCCCCTAAAAACAGTTGATGTTTATGTTAATGCCTTTATGTTATCATTGTTGTACCTTCTCTTCTTGAAATCTCCTCCCGACTCGCTCCTTCTATTATCACTGCCACGATTACCACCAGAGTGGTTACCACTTTTGTCCGAATATTTCCCCCCTACTGGTTTTCATTGCTTCGATAACTGCCGCCACCGGTATGACCCTGGTTATGGTCCCTTAGTTGAACATACTCATTATCTCGCTCTAATAATTGAGCCCTGTTTACAACATCTGAATATAAAGAAAATTTATGAGAGATAAGATATTATCGAATCTCGGGCTTTAGACCTCTCAGAAACATCCTTGTCATTCGTTCCTCATTTTCAAGCAAATGAGGTGCAAACCTGGATAACTCTGCAAACTTCGCCACGTACTGGGACACCGTCATGTTGTTTTGTTCTAGTCTGATAAACTCCACCTCCTTCATATGACGAATACTTTCAGGAAATTACTTGTCATTGAATAGTTTCTGAAATGTTTCCCAAGACATGCTGAGTATGGCTGGCTGGGTAAGCTTCACAGACTCCCACTAGTAGTCTGCCTCACCCCGGAACATAAAGGTGGCGAATGGAACCTTCTTTCCTCCGTTCATCCTAAGACATCAAATATCTTGGTAATTTACTTGATCCACATTTCTGCCATGATGGGATCCAGCTTTCCCTTAAAATCTAGTGGTCCCAACTCTTTGAACTTCTTGGTTGTGACAAGCCGCGCATTGCTAGCATTTCCACCCGTATTTTATGCACGAGTTTCCCTCGTCTGGTTTTTCATAAACTGCAAAAAATTTCTGAACATCCCATCATTCATCATTTGTTCGGTAGTGTTGCTTATAGGAGGAATATTACTTTCCTATTGCATGTTCCCCTGGGTGGTGATCAAAGGTGTCTCCACGGTCTGATTTACTCCATTATTAACGTTCTCAGCTGTCATTCTTAAATACTACCATAAAACAAGGGTTAATAGTCATGTCATATATTATCACTATACTCTGACCGACCAAATAAACACCAAATAAACTTAGTCAGGTCATACTAGCGAAGGAATTCCCCGTCTCTCCCCTCCTAATTCTTATCTCACATCTCAGTCAGGGATCATATCCCTAAGCTTTGATACCAACTGTGACGCCCCCAAAATAGGTATACATCACCCATCTTGAGTCACTAGTACATGGTACAGAAACAAATACAACTTCAGTAATATAATTGTCGTGCAAAATATGACAACACATATACTGTGAGTTTGAATACAAATATTGTATACTAGAGAGTATACAAACTCAAAAGGAGTACTCATTACAATTATTGATACACTATTTTACAAAATTAGTGAGGACTGCTAAACAACTATCTTGAATCATCACTCCATACCCCGGCTAGTTCCTGCTAAATTTTCTCCTCCTGAGAAGAACAATGGAACAAAAAGGAAAAGGGTGAGCTCAACTAGCCCAATAAAGAATATTATGACTAAGATAATATACAACAAAATATCATTAGTCTTCAACAGGGAAAATCTGATAAAATATAATAGACAACAAGTTTTAGATCAACAACTGCAGTAGAAACAACAATCCATTAGAAGAGTCAAGTAGAGAAAGAATTCTACTATCTTCTAAGATTTAAAAGTCCATCATAAATATTTTATCCCTGTAACATCAATCAATATACATCTTGAATCAAATATTCATCTTTGCACTACAAGCCAAAGATATTCATTTGTATCACCAGTTGGTCATGTTCATCTCAACACCTGTTCATCTTTGCACTACGGGCCAAAGATATTCATTAGGTAATCATTCATCTTTGCACTACAGGCCAAAGATATTCAGTAATATCATCATTTAGGACTGAGAATGATGAAAAATATCAACACATCAATTATTAAATCAATAAAATAAAATATTGAATAGTAACTACTGTAACAATTATTGAGTAGTGCCTTCTTACGTAAGAATCAATAATTCAACAATACTGTGCAATACCGTGTGCTACTGTGCGACCACGCGTATTACTGTATTTTAACCGCCGGATATTCCAACAATGTTAACGATAACAACTACATTGTTATTCAATTTTGTCATTTTCTTCATCCGACCATTATCCGTTATGGGGCCCACAAATGGCTGCGCCGTCGTACGAATATTCCTCGGCAGAAAGAAAATTCTACGACCAAACGAATATTTCCCGACAAATGAATATTTTATAACCACTTGCTTATTTTGAAAATTTTGCACATTTCACCCATAACCAAAGTATTATATCAAATTAATACCTTATTATTCACAATAATAATTAGTGGAAATTTGATTTTATTTATTAATAAGTCGGGGTCTTACAACTAGAGGTTATATTGACCAATCGGGTAATTAATCGGATAAATGAGAAATTAATTGCTATTAATTCACATGCTTATAACTATTTGTTCACATGAATGTACTAATGATTCAAATGAATTTACTATTAGGAGAGGTGGTGCAAGATTGATAATACTTGCATGACTAAATTTAAAATAGAGGTATAGATGAAAGTACTATACCGTAACTATTTTTTTTCACATGTGTGTACTATTGATTCACATGATGTACTATTAGGGGAGGTGGTGCAAGTTTGATAATACTTGCAGGACTAAATTTAAAATGAAGGAAAAGATGAAGGTATTATACTGTAATATTTTGAGCCCCAAAACGTGTAATTATCAAAACTATATTTTCCTATAAATAGAAGTTCATTCTTCTTTCATTCTCACTAATTCACTAATACTCACAAGAGCAATTATAGAAGAGAATCTACTGAGAGAAAGAAGATAAGTTTGCTACTTCATTATTCCAGTATCCAGTCTTCTTCTGAGGTAAGGGATATTATTTTGTTTAGTATTCATTGGAATAATATTTTCTTCCATACTCTGTAGTATGTGAGTAATATTATTTTATCTCATTTTCCTAATTATACCATTATTTTGTTAAAATATTGCTTCTATACTCCGTGAAATTAGTAGAATATCTTTGAAATTTGCGCTTCATCTAATATAGTTTTACAAGGATATTTTCTGCACATTCTTGTTAAATTTTAAGTTTTTCATGCCGGAGTAGTATTCATTTTTACAGTACTATTCACAAAGTACTATTTACAAAGTACTATTCATGGGATACTATTCACAGGGTACTTGTATGACCCCAACTTTTTAATAAAAATGATTTTTTTCTATAAATATCATTTTTAAATATTATGGAATGAATTTGATATAATGTTATAGTTTTGGGTAATATTTATAAATTTTGCAAAGTACGCAAGTTGTTATATAATATTCGATTGGTCGGGGAATTTATTCGTTTTAGCATGGAATATTTATACTACGGCACAATCATTGGTGAACCCCACAATAGAATTATTGTTGGATTGAGAAAACGACAAAAATACTTTATGAAAATAACGGCGAAAGTTTTACCGTTAACTGTTGAAACACCCGATGTTAAACGTACAGTAATACGCGTAGTTGCTCAGTAGCACACGGTATTGATTATTGATGCTTACGGGAGAAATCACTCAATTTTGTTCAATTATTGCTACACGATATTTTATATATTATTAAATCAATAATTGAGACGACCAAGTTATTAATATTATTATTTGCAATATTAACGATGTCTAGAAGTTCTGTCAAAGAAATGTAAAATATATATATATATATATATATGTATATATGTATGTGATGTGTGTGTATATATATATAATATAATGTGAGTGGAAAGTTATAGTATGAAAGTGATGGGTGTAAGGTGTGTGTGTGTGGTAGTGATGTGTGTGTTTGTATTGTTAGTGGAGGATGGTGGAAAAGATGGAGTGTACTATATATATATATATATATATAATATGTGTGTGTAAGAGAATGTGTTATATATATATGATGAAAGGGACTTGTGTGGGTAGAATTTGAAAATCTTTGTGTGTGTACCGTGTGTGTAGGGGTATGTGTTAGTTGAAATAAGGGTGGTAGTGGGAAAGTGTTTCTGATAGTGATAGGTGGGTGTGGGTGTTTGATGTAGAAAATTGGTGAGTTTTTCTTTATGGCATGTGTTTATATATATATATATATATATATATATATATATATATATATATATATTATAAAACATTTGTTTTGTTTGACTATTATGTTAACATTTAAAAAAGTGGGCGTCTGATATTCGATTTCTTCTGCCCGTGAATTTTTCGTCTGATTTCATAATGTGCAGTCCGTGAGAAAATTCAAATAATGCCTTTCCATTCTCCTATAAATAGAAGCTCATTCCTTCATTATTTCTTACGAATTGACTTAAACTCTAGAGAGAGAAATTATAGAGAAACTATAGAAAAGTATTTTGCTACTTCCTTACTCTTATATCTAGTTTCTTTTACGGTAAGGGGTATTATTTCTTTTATATTCATGAAGAGAACTTCTGTTATTCCATTATTTATTATTCTGTTGGTATAACGTGTATACGCGTGCTACCCTATACTTGGTGAAATTCTTCTGTTATTCAATTCTTTATTATTCTGTTGGAATATCCTGTCTATGCATTTTACGTCGGACCTGATTCTATCTTTATTATTATGTTGGAATATCCTGTCTGTGCGATTTACGTCGGACCTGATTCCGTCTTTATTATTCTGTTGGAATATCCTGTCTGTGCATTTTACGCTGGACCTGATTCCGTCTTTATTATTCTGTTGGAATATCATGTCTGTGCGTTTTACGCCGAACCTGGTTCTGTTAATTATTATTCTGTTAGAATAACCTGCATGTGCAGTCTATCTAATGCCTGGTGATTTCTTTTGTTATTCCATTCCTTATTATACTCGGTTGGTTAAAGTTTTGACTTCTATACTCCATGAAATTAGTGGAATATTCTTAATATTTGCGCTTCATCCAGTATCTTTTCATGGAAATATTCTTCTGAGCATTCTTGAATTTTACTTTACAAAGAAGTATCATGTTGACAATTTGGACGTTATTAGTTCCTTAATAAATTAATTTTTGAACTTGTTTGATTGAATTCTTATATCATTATCATCATCCTCATGTTAATATTTTTTGAAAGTCATCTGTGGCCTATAGTGCGTAGATGGACTTGGTATGATTATGACCCGGATTATTCGGTATAATCATGACCG
Source organism: Panax japonicus (assembly GCA_020205505.1). Taxonomy (NCBI): domain Eukaryota; kingdom Viridiplantae; phylum Streptophyta; class Magnoliopsida; order Apiales; family Araliaceae; genus Panax; species Panax japonicus. The sequence goes on from CM035104.1 coordinate 17,667,482, forward strand.
TAATGTTATAAATGATGTGGTAAAAGTCATCATTGGCCCGTAGTGCATTGATGGACCGTTGTTGACATGATCATGACCATTGATGAATACACGAATATCCTTGGCCGTAGTGCATGGATAATTTGTGGTTGTGATACTAATGAATTTCCTTGACCGTAGTGCAGGGATGATGCGGATTATTTATTAAGCTTAGTCTCAGTGATAAAAGTCATGAAAAACCTTTTAAATTATAGAAGATAGTAGATTTTATTCTCTACTTGACTCTTATAATGGATTGCTTGTTCCGCTACAGTTAAACTTGATATTTATTATATTTTATTAGTTTAACATAGTTGAAGGCTAACGATAAATTATTCTGCATTATCTTAGTCATAATATTTCTTACTGGGCTAATTGAGCTCACCCTTTCTTTCACTGTTCTCTTCAGGAAATGAGAACGTAGCAGGGACTAGTCTGGGAACAGAGTGACAATCCAGAGGATAACATTAGTTGTGACGCCCCCAAAATTAGGTATACATCACCCATCATGAGTCGCCAAATACATGGTATAGAATTCAAATACAAACTTAATTATACAACAGTCGTGTAAAATACGACAAAACATAGACTGTGAGTTTTAATACAAATATTGTCATCTAGATAATATACAAACTCAAAGGAGACCTCATTATAATTATTATCACACTATTTCACAGAATAGTAAGGACTATTAATGTACCATCTAGGACCATCGCTTTGCTCCTGCGACTAGTCCTAGCTACGTTCTCATTTCCTGAAGAGAACAATGAAAGAAAGGGTGAGCTCAACTAGCTCAGTAAGAAATATTATGACTAAGATAATGCAGAATAATTTATCATTAGCCTTAAACAATGTTAAACTGATACAATATAACAAACATCAAGTTTAACATCAGCGGAACAAGCAATCCATTAAAAAAGTTAAGTAGAGAATAAAATCTACTATCTTTTATGATTTAAAAGGTTTTTCATCACTTTTATCGTTGGGATTCATTTTAATAAATAACCCACATCATCAAATCACCCCTGCACTACGGCCAAAGATATTCTTTAGTATCACGACCACAATTATCCATGCAATACGGGCCAAAGATAATTGTGTTTTCATCAACGGTCTTGATCATGCCATAAAACAATTCATCTTTGCACCATTGGCCGAAGAGAATCCATATCCATAATCATACCAAAAATTGTCCATCAATGCATTACGGGCCAATGAGGACTTTTCCACATTATTTGTAACATTACGGTCATGATTATGCCAAAGAATCCATGGTCATAAACATATCAAGTCCGTCTATGCACTACATGCCACAGATAACTTTCAAAATAATATAAACATGAGGATTCTGACAATGATATAGGAATTCAATAAAAACAAATTCAAGAATTAATTTATCTAGGAACTAATAACGTCCAAATTGTCAAGATGATACTTTTTTGTAGAGTAAAATTCAAGAATGGTCATAAGAATATTACCATGAAAAGATACTGGATGAAGCGTAAATATCAAGGATATTCCACTAATTTCATGGAGTATAGAAGTCAAAACTTTTACAAACTGAGTATAATAACGAATGGAATAACAAAAGAAATCACCATGCATGCGGTACTTCGCATAGACAGGTTATTCCAACAGATTAATAAGTAACGGAACCAGGTTAGGCGAAATTCGCACCGACAGGATGTTCCAACAGAATAATAAAGACGGAACCAGGTCCAGTAAACGCACAGACAGGATATTCCAACAGAATAATAATAAAGATGGAACCAGGTCCGACGTAAACGCATAGACAGGATATTCCAACAGAATAATAATAAAGATGGAACTAGGTCCGACATAAACGCACAGACAAGATATTCTAACAGAATAATAATAAAGACAAAATATTAGAAGAATGTCACCAATTATAGAGTAGTCCGCGTGTACTGGTTATTCCAGCAGAACAATAAAGAATGGAATAACTAAAGAATTTCACCAATAAGAAAGAAGGAATACCCCTAACGAGTACAACAAATAATATCCCTTACCGTAAAAGAAACTGAATATAAGAGTAGTGAAGGAGTAGGATACTTTTCTATAGCTTCTCTATAATTTCTCTCTCTAGAGTTTCAGTGAATTCGTAAGAAATAATGAAGGAATGAGCTTTTATTTATAGAAAAATGGACGGCATGGTAACTAGCTCATGAACGGTCCAGATTGATTTACTTTAATCTGATGGTCCATATTTAAAGCAAAATTTTTTAAATAAAATATAATATATTCTATTTATAATCTAATAAAATGAATAACATTATAAAAGATTTTACTATACAAACACTATGCAGGCATTATGCAAACACTGTGCATAATAAAATATAATATATTCTAATTATTGTCTAATAAAACAAATAACTTTATAAAAAAAATTTGTTTTATATAAAAAGATTTTACTATGCAAAACACTATGCAACATTATGCATAATAAAATATAATATATTCTATTTATAGAATAACTTTATAAAAAGTATTCTATTTTATATAAAAAGATTTTACTATGCAAAATACTATGTAGACACTATGCAACACTATGCATAATGAAATATAATATATTCTATTTATAGAATAACTTTATAAAAGTATTATGTTTTATTACATTAATAATACCAATAAAACAAAACTGAGTGACTTACCACGTAAGCATCAATAATCAATATCGTGTGCTACTATGCAACCACGCGTATTTCTATACTTTTAACACCGGGTGTTTCAACAGTTAACGGTAAAACTTCCGCCGTTATTTCTATAAAGTATTTTTGTCATTTTCTCAATTTGATAATAATTCTGTTGAGGGGTCCACCAATGATTGTACCGTCGTACGGATATTCCCCGATAAAAAGAATCCACAACTATAACATTATATCAAATCCACACCATAATATTAAAAAAATTATTTCGAGAAAATTAAATATCTATTCATAAAACCTGGGGTCTCACAATCTCCCCTCCTTATGAAATTTCGCCATCAAAATTTACGTACGGACCTGGTATGCCGAACAGGTGAGGATACATTGACTTCACTTCAAATTCTAACTCTTGAGGTATAACCTTTGAGCGTCGAATATGATCCTTCTTATCCAAGATGTTAACATGTATCTCCTCATACGTTAAATCTTCTGCTATCTCGCCCGGTTCTAAATTAATAATGTGGTTCGAGTCATCCACATATTTACGTAACATCGATACGTAAAAAAAATGTTCTAAACACGCAACATACTTGACGGTAAAACGAGTCTATAAGCCACAGTTCCTACTTCATCGAGGATTTCAAATGGGCCAATTAAATCGAGGGTTAAGATTTCCTCTCTTCGTCGATTCTTGCTTCTAGAATAAAGTCCTCTTGAATCTTCTTCTTCACATTCATCATCTCTGAGTATGTAGCTTGAGCGGCTTTAGCTTTATCGATTAAAGTCGATTCTACTCGTATATTCGTTATCTTCACGTAGGTTCATATATTCGCACTTGTAACCGCATACGATCTTCTACTCAACACGCCAGCTACCACGTTCGTACTTCCACGATGATATTGAATGGTACGATCGTAATCTTCAACAGATCGAATCAACGCCTTTGGCGCATGTTACGTTCATTTTAGTTGAAGAAATATTTGAGGGTTTAAGAAATGGTTTTTGTACTGGGGTCAATACAAAATTCAATTTCACGCTCTAGAGGTAGGCTAAGAAGTCTTCAAGAATACGTCAGGAAATTTATTAACAACAGAAATATCATTCAAAATTGTGACTCTCATCCAAGACTTGGTTAACACGTCACATTGATACCTATTAACTTGTCACCGTTATTCACGACGTCGCCTACAGAAAGTCTGGCTTCGGTACATTTCACACAAGGAAGTCAACAACGAATGGACCGGGCTCTTTACTTATGGCTTGATATGACAATGATTGACTTTAGGGGTTTGGTTACTTTGAATTCGCATAACAGGATGGTTAGGAGTATGAAAGTTAACAACCTTACAAAAAGCATGATGAGTAGTTAACCAATTGATTCCTAAAATCACATCAAAGGCAAGTATTTTCGAAGAGATACGATCGACAGGTAACGTGAAAGTGTTGATTTGAACAAGATTTATAAATTGTGGAGGTAACGAAGGTTTCTCCCGACAGATATATCAAAGTCTAACTTCTCTGGAGTTAACTTTAAACATTGAACACAACTAGGTGAAATAAAAGAATGAGTAGAACCGGTATTTAAAACGGTATAGACTTCGCAAGAGTTTATGACTAACATACCCGTGATAATTTTATTCAGGTTCCTCGCCACGAAAAAAAAACGCTTTTTCTTAAACTACCGGCTTTGGCTTGTCTAGGACATCCTTTGGCATCACTATCCCAGCTGGAATTGACTTCACCATACGAAAAAATCGAGCTAGGTGACCTTTTCTTCTGTAACTAAAACACATTTTGGATTGCTACGTACAGTTTGGACGGATGTGTCCCTCTTGTCCGCATTTGACACATACAACCGGTGGTCATTCTTCTTCCTTTGAAACGGGTGCTGGTGCCGACGTCTTTACGTCATTGTTGAACCTTCTCTTCTTGAAATGTCCATTCTTATTGTTTTTGCCATGATTACCACCGAAGTGGTTACCATTTCTAACATGTTGATTCACTCCATGCTTACTGTCACTGCTTTGATGACTGTTATCATCGGTATTATTATTTTCCCAGCTGCTCTCTTTTGGTTTGGTTGACTCATTATCACACTCCAATAACTGAGCCCTATTAACAACATCTGAATACAAACACATTTTATGAGAGATAAGATATTGATGTATCTCCGGCTTTAAACCTCTTAAAAACATTCGCGTTATTCTCTCTTCATTATCCACCAAGTGGGACGCAAATCGGGACAACTCGGCAAACTTGGCTTCGTACTACAACACGGTCATGTTGTTTTGCTCTAACTTGATAAATTCCACCTCCTTATGTGACGAATGCTTTCGGGAAAGTACTTGTCGTTGAACAATTCTTGGAACTTCTCCCAAGACATCTTGAGTGCGTCAGTTTGGGTACGTTTTACAGATTCCCAGCAGTAATCTGCATCTTTATCCAACATAAAGGTGGCAAAGGGAACATTTTGCTCCTCGGAGCATTCTAATACATCAAATATCTTGGTGATCTGCTTTAACCACGTCTTCGCCTTAAGTGGTTCTGGCTTTCCCAAAAACTCCGGTGGTCCCAGCTCTTTGAATTGCTTAGCAGTGACCAACCGTGGGTTTCCATTGTTTCCTCCTGCATTATGAGCAGGAGCCGCCTTCGCCTGATATTGCATGAATTCTAAAAAGCTCCTAAACATATCGTCGTTCGTCAATTGATCAGTGTTGTTGTTTACAGGAGGATTATCGCAATCCTGTTGCACATTGTCCTGATTATTGATCTGTGGAGAATCAACAGTCTATTGTGCTCCATTGCTATTCTCAACATTCTCGGATGTCATTTTCAGAAACTACCACAAAACAAAGGTTAATTGACATGTAACATATTATCCCTATATTCTGACCGACCAATTAAATACCAAATAAACTTAGGTAGGTCATACTAGCGAAGGAATTCCCTGTCTCTCCCCTCCTAGTTATATTCTCACATCTTATCCAGGGATCATATCCCTAAGCTTTGATACCAACTGTGACGCCCCCAAAATTAGGTATACATTACCCATCTTGAGTCACCAAATACATGGTACAGAATTCAAATACAAACTTAATTATACATCAGTCATGTAAAATACGACAAAACATAGGTTGTGAGTTTTAATACAAATATTGTCCTCTAGAGAGTATATAAACTCAATGGAGACCTCATTACAATTATTATCACAATATTTCACAGAATAGTGAGGACTACTAATGCACCATCTAGGACCATCGCTCTGCTCCCCGACTAGTCCCAGCTACGTTCTCATTTCCTGAAGAGAACAGTGAAAGAAAGGGTGAGCTCAACTAGCCCAGTAAGAAATATTATGACTAAGATATTGCAGAATAATTTATCATTAGCCTTAAACAATGTTAAACTGATATAATATAACAAACATCAAGTTTAACTACACCGGAACAAACAATCCATTAAAAAAGTCAAGTAGAGAATAAAATCTACTATCTTTTATGATTTAAAAGGTTTTTCATCACTTTTATCGCTGCGACTCAGCTTAATAAATAATCCACATCATCGCATCACCCCTACACTACTGCCAAGGATATTCTTTAGTATCATGACCACAATTATCCATGCAATACGGGCCAAAGATAATTGTGTTTTCATCAACGGTCCTGATCATGCCATAAAACAATTCATCTTTGCACCCTTGGCCGAAGAAAATCCATAGCCATAATCATACCAGAAATTGTCCATCAATGCATTACGGGCCAATGAGGACTTTTTCTACATCATTTGTAACATTACGATCATGATTATACCAAATAATCCATGGTCATAATCATACCAAGTCCATCTATGCACTACATGCCACAGATGACTTTCAAAATAATATAAACATGAGGATTCTGATAATGATATAGGAATTCAATAAAAATAAATTCAAGAATTAATTTATTCAGGAACTAATAACGTCCAAATTGTCAACATGATACTTCTTTGTAGAGTAAAATTCAAGAACGCTTAGAAGAATATTTTCATGAAAAGATACTGGATGAAGCGCAAATATCAAGGATATTCCACTAATTTCATGGAGTATAAAAGTCAAAACTTTAATCAACTGAGTATAATAATGAATGGAATAACAAAAGAAATCACCATGCATGCGGTACTTCGCATAGACAGGTTATTCCAACAGATTAATAAGTAACGGAACCAGGTCAGGCGAAATTCGCATCGATAGGATATTCCAACCGAATAATAAAGACGGAACCAGGTCCGGCGTAAACGCACAGACAGGATATTCCAACATAATAATAATAAATATGAAACTAGGTCCGGCGTAAACACACCGACAGGATATTCCAATAGAATAATATAAAAGACAGAACCAGGTCCGGCGTAAACGCACAGACAGGATATTCCAACAAAATAATAATAAAGACAGAATATTAGAAGAATGTCACCAAGTATAGGGTAGTCCGCATATACTGGTTATTCCAGCAGAACAATAAAGAATGGAATAACAAAAGAATTTCACCAATAAGAAAGAAGGAATACCCCTAACGAGTACAACAAATAATATCACTTACCATAAAGAAACTGAATATAAGAGTAGGGAAGGAGCAGAATACTTTTCTATAGCTTCTCTATAATTTCTCTCTCTAGAGTTTCAGTGAATTCGCAAGAAATAATGAAGGAATAAGCTTCTATTTATAGAAAAATGGACTGCATAGTAACTAACTTATGAACGATCCAGATTGATTTACTTTAATCTGATGGTCCATATTTAAAGTAAAATCTTTTAAATAAAATATAATATATTCTATTTATAATATAATAAAACGAATAATTTTATAAAAGATTTTACTATGTAAACACTATGCAGGCACTATACAAACACTATACATAATAAAATATAATATATTCTAATTATTGTCTAATAAAATAGATAACTTTATAAAAGTATTCTGTTTTATATAAAAAGATTTTACTATGCAAAACACCATGCAGGCACTATTGTAAAATCCCAACTTTTTGAATAAAGCTGAATTTTCTATAAATGTTATTTTTGAATATTATGGAGTGAAATTGATATAATGTTATAGTTGTGGGTAATATTTATAAATTTTACATAGTATGCAAGTTGTTATATTATATTCGATTGGTTGGGGAATATTCGTTTTAGCAGGGAATATTCGTACAATGGCCCAATCATTGGTGGACCCCACAACAGAATTATTGTCAAATTGAGAAAACGACAAAAATATTTTTATGAAAATAACAGAAGTTTTACCGTTGATAATATTGAACTACTCGGTAGTAAAAGTACAGTAATACACGTGGTTTCATAGTAGCACACGGTATTGGTTATTGATAATTACGTGATAAGTCATTCAGTTTTGTTCAATTATTGTTATAGTAAATGTTGCATAGTATCTCACGTTATTTGATTCAATTATTGTCGATATTTATTATATTGTTAAAATCAATAATTGAGACAAAAAAATTATTAATATTATTATTTGCAATATTAACGATGTCTAAAAGTTCTGTCGATGAGAGGTTTGGTCACCTAATTGCGTGTCAATAGGAAGAAATCCTTATAGAAAAGCCCCCTCTTTCCTGGGAACGACTTGGTCGATTAATACTGTGAATTGCAATACAGATGATAAATGTTGTTAAAATTATTAAGGTGATTTTTATGAAGTTTACTTATTTTATGGATTCCTATTTACCCATTTTTCAAAATAATCGATAGAAAATTATTTAAAGGTGGGGGCCACATGTGGGGCTCATATGTGTTGGAAAAATGATTTTGGAAATGGAAGAGTATACGTATGGAAGTATATGTATGTATTGAGTATATAGTGGGAGAAAGTGATATGTGAAAGTGATAGGTGTGTGATGTATGTGTGAGTGGAAAATGGTGGAAAAGTGGTAGTGTGATAGTGATGTGTAACAGTGTAGTGAAATTGATTTTTGGGAGGGTGGTGGATTGATATTGGATATGGGGGTATAAAAAAATCAAGTGGTATATATAATATTGACATATATAAATTGAAAACATGTGTTTATATATATGTATTATATTTTAATTTTTGTTGAAATCTTATTGGTTAGTTGTTTGACTTAGTTGTTAGTTGATTGAAGAAATAATTCTACAAAATTATTTCGTACTTGAACAGTGTCCCTTCCATTCTCCTATAAATAGAAGCTCATTCCTTCATTATTTCTTACGAATTCACTGAAACTCTAGAGAGAGAAAATTATAGAGAGAAAGAAGAAAAATGTTCTGCTACTTAACTACTCTTATATTCAGTTCTTTTACGGTAAGAGATATTATTTCTTTTGTATTCATGAAGAGAACTTCTGTTATTCCATTCTTTATTATTCTGCTAGAATAACTAGTATACGCGGACTACCCTATACTTGGTGACATTCTTCTATTATTCTGTCTTTATTATTATTCTGTTCGAATATCATGTCTGTACGTTTTACGTCGGACCTGATTCCATCTTTATTATTCTGTTAGAATATCTTGTCTGTGCGTTTTACGCCGGACCTGGTTCCGTCTTTATTATTATTCTGTTAGAATATCTTGTCTGTACGTTTTACGCCGGACCTGATTCTGTCCTTATTAGTATTCTGTTGGAATAACATGTCTATTGAAGTACCGCATGCATGGTGATTTCTGTTGTTATTCCGTCCTTTATTATTCTGTTGTAACATCCTGTCGGTGCGATTTTCGCTTGACCTGTTTCCGTTATTTAGTATTATGTTGGAATAATATGTCTATGTGAAGTACCGCATGCATGGTGATTTCTTTTGTTATTCCATTCTTTATTATACAAAGTTGGTTAAATTTTGACTTCTATACCCCATGAAATTAGTGGAATATCCTTGATATTTGCGCTTCATCTAGTATCTTTTTATGGAAATATTCTTCTGAGCATTCTTGAATTTTACTCTATAAAGCAGTATCATGTTGACAATTTGGACGTTATTAGTTCCTAGATAAATTAATTCTTGAACTTGTTTTATTGAATTCTTATATCATTGTCATCATCCTCATGTCTATATTATGTTGAAAGTCATATGTGATCTGTAGTGCATAGATGGACTTGGTATGATTATTACTTGGGATTATTCGGTGTAATCATGATCGTAATGTTATAAATGATGTGGAAAAAGTCCTCATTGGCCCATAGTGCATTGGTGGAGAGTTGTTTGCATGATCATGACCATTAATGAATACACAAATATTTTTGGCCCATAGGCATGGATAATTGTGGTCGTGATACTAAAGAATATCCTTGGCCGTAGTGCATGGGTGATTTAATGATGTGGAATATTTATTAAGCTGAGTCTCAGCGATAACAGTGATGAAAAACCTTTTAAATCATAAAAGATAGTAGATTTTATTTTCTACTTGACTCTTTTAATGGATTGCTTATTCCGCTGTAGTTAAACTTGATGTCTATTATATTTTATCAGTTTAACATTGTTGGAGACTAATGATAATTTATTTTGCATTATCTTAATTATAATATTTCTTATTGGGCTAGTTGAGCTCACCTTTTATTTCACTGTTCTCTTCAGAAAATGAGAATATGGCTTGGACGAGTCGGTGAACGAAGTGATGGTCCAGAGGATAGCATTAGTAGTCCTCACTATTCTGTGAAATAGTGTGATAATAATTATAATGAGGACTCCTTTTGAGTTTGTATACTCTCTAGTAGACAATATTTTTATTCAAACTCACAGTTTATGTTTTGTCGTATTGTACACGACAGTTGTAATAGTAAGTTGTATTTGAATTCTGTACCATGTATCTGGCAACCCAAGATGGGTGATGTATACCTAATTTTGGGGGTGTCACAGTTGGTATCAAAGCTTAGGGATATGATCCCTGCCTAAAATGTGAGACTAGAACTAGGAGGGAAGAAACAGGGAATTCCTTCGCTAGTATGACCTACCTAAGTTTATTTGGTATTTAATTGGTCGGTCAAAGTATATGGATAATATGTTATATGTTAATGAACCTTTGTTTTGTGGCAGTATCTGAAAATGACATCCGAGAATGTTGAAAATAGCAATGGAGCACAAGAGACCGTTGAGTCTCCATATATCAATAATCAAGAGAATGTGCATTAGGAAGGTTACAATCCTCATGCAAACAACAACACTGACCAAATGATGAATGATGGACTGTTCAGAGGCTTTATGCAATTCATGCAACATTAGGCAAGAGCGGTTCCAGTCCAAAATATAGGTGGAAACACTGGAAACTCTCGGACGGTCACTGCTAAACAGTTCAAGGAGCTGGGACCACCAGAGTTTATAGGAGAGTCAAAACCACTTAAGGAGGAAGCATGGATAAAACATATCACCAAGATATTTGATGTCTTGGGATGCTCCGAGGAGCAAAAGGTTCCCTTCACCACCTTCATATTGCGTGAAGAGGCAGATTATTGGTGAGAATCTGTAAAACGTACCCAGCCTGATGCACTCAAGATGTCTTGGGAGAAGATCCAAGAGCTATTCAACGACAAGTACTTTCCCGAGAGTATTCATCACATGAAAGAAGTGGAGTTTATCAAATTGGAACAAAACAATATGACCGTGTCGCAATACGAGGCTAAATTTGTCGAGTTATCCCGGTTTGCATCCCATTTGGTCGATAATGAGGAGCGAATGACGCGAATATTTTTAAGAGGTTTGAAACCAGAGATACTTCAATATCTTATTTCTCATAAACTGTGTTTGTACTCAGATGTTGTAAATAAGGCTCAGTTATTGGAGCGCGGTAACGAGTCAACGCAACTAAGAGAAAGCAGCCGGCAGCATGAAAATACAAATTGTATTAGTCATCGAAACGGGGACAACAAACGTAGAAGGAATCAACATGGCAGAAATGGTAACAACTTCAGTGGTAATCATGGCTAAGATAGTAAGAATGTAAATTTTAAGAAGATGAGATTCAACAATGATGGAAAGAAGTCATCACTAGCACCCATTGTTAAGGAAGGAGAACGACCACCTATCATATGCTTCAAATGCAGAGGAGAGGGACACATCAGTCCAAACTGCACGATGTCGTCCAAAGCATGTTATAATTGTGGAAGAGAAGGTCACCTAGCCCGATTTTGTCGTTCACCAAATACAAGTTCAGCTAGGATGGAGGCACCAAATGCCGTCCCAGAAAAGTCAAAGCTAGTAGTGCAAGGGAGAGCATTTGTAGTTACCTCCCAGAAAGCAAGGAACCCGAATGAGGTCATCACGGGTAAGCTTATCATAAACTCTAGCGAAATCTATACCTTATTTGATACCGATTCTACCCATTCTTTTATTTCTCCTAGTTGCGCTCAACGATTAAATTTGACTCTGGAGAAATTAGACTTTGACTTATCTATGGAAACTCCATTGGGAGAAACCTTTATTACATCCTACGATTTATAAGTCTTGTTTGGTTCAAGTTGGTACCCACACATTACCTATCGATCCTATTTCATTAAAAATACTTGCATTTAATGTAATTCTAGGGATTGATTGGTTAACTACTCATCATGCAAAAATTGATTATTTTCGTAAAGTTGTTAGCTTTCATATTCCTAATCGACCTATTATGCGAATTTAAGCAACCAAACCATTAAAATAAATCATTTTCATCTCAAGCCATATAGCTATTCGTTTATTGAAAAACTGATGTCAAGCTTTCTCTGCTCATGTCCTAGATCTAAACAAAAATACGTCAATTTTGAATAATATTTCTATTGTTAATGAATTTCCTGACGTATTCCCTGAAGAACTTCCTGGCCTACCCCTAGAGCGTGAAATTGAATTTTGTATCGACCTTGAACCCGGTACAAAACCCATTTCTAAAGCCCCATATCGAATGGCTCCTATTGAACTTCAGGAGTTAAAGACTCAACTGCAGGAATTGTTAGACATTGGCTTTATTCATCCTAGTACTTCTCCTTGGGGTGCTCCTGTTCTATTCGTGAAGAAGAAAGATGGGAGTATGCGACTTTGTATTGATTATCGGGAGTTGAATCATGTCACCATAAAAAATAGGTATCCATTGCCACATATTGATGACCTGTTTGACAAGTTGCAAGGAGCCAAATTCTTTTTAAAGATTGATCTTCGTTCTGGATATCACCAATTGAAGATTAAAATCGATGACATTCCAAAGACGGCTTTCAGAACTCGGAACAGGCATTATGAATTCTGAGTCATGTCCTTTGGATTGACTAATGCTCCTGCTGCCTTCATGGATATGATGAACCGAGTATTCGAGGAATATTTGGATCACTTTGTGGTTGTCTTTATTGATGACATCCTTATTTATTCCAAAAGCCGTGAAGATCATGAGCAACACTTGAGGCTGATACTCCAAAAGCTTTGTGAATATAAGCTTTATGCCAAGTTGAAGAAATGCGAGTTCTGGCTTGAGGAAGTAGTATTCCTTGGGCACGTGGTATCAAGTCGTGGAATATCTGTTGACCCAACAAAGATTGAAGCAATTCAAAGCTGGGAGCAACCTAAATCAGTGACCAAAGTACGTAGCTTTCTCTGAAAAGCTGGTTATTATCGGAGATTTGTACAAGGGTTTTCTCGAATCGCTACTCCACTAACTCAGCTGACTCAAAAAGATACAAAGTTCTGTTGGAGCGAGGAATTTGAGAAGAGTTTTCAAGAACTCTAGAGGACACTCATTTCAGCACCTGTTCTGACAATACCATCTGGTTCGGAGGGATTTTTCATCTACAGTGATGCTTCGGGCAAAGGGTTAGGATGTGTTCTCATGCAACATGGGAAAGTCATAGCCTATGCCTCACGATAACTCAAAGAATATGAGAGGAATTATCCTACTCATGACCTAGAGTTAGCAGCTGTGGTCTTCGCACTTAAAATTTGGAGGCATTACTTGTATGGGGAGAAGGTGGAGATCTTTACGGATCATAAAAGCCTCAAATATTTCTTCACTCAAAAGGAACTCAACATGCGACAATAACGTTGGCTTGAACTATTGAAAAATTATGATCATACCATCCAATACCATCTTGGAAAAATGAATGTGGTAGCTGACGCATTTTGTAGAAGATCATATGCAAAGGCCCATTTTGTGTGACTTGCAAAGGATGGAGATAGAGTTAAAGACTGCAGAGACCCATGTAATGATGGCGAATATATGAGTAGAACCGACTTTAATTGATAAAGTTAAAGCTGCTTAAGCTACAGACCTGGAGCTGATGCGTATGAGGAAGAAAGTGCAAGAAGGTGATATGCCGGAAGCAAGAATCGATGAAGAAGGAATACTTCGAGTCAACTCTAGACTTTGTGTTCCTAACGACCCTGATTTAAAGTATAATATTATGATGGAGGAGCACAACACACCGTTTGCAATCCATCCTGGGAGTACCAAAATATATCATAATCTTCAACATACATTTTGGTGGGGCAATATGAAGAGAGAGATAGCGCTGTTTATTTTAAGGTGTCTAACGTGTCAACGAGTCAAGGCGGAGCATCAAGTACCAAAAGTTCCATTGCAACCACTTGAAATTCCAAAATAGAAGTGGGAGCACATTACCATGGATTTCGTTACCATTCTTCCTAAGGTTTCTCAAGGTATATATGCGATTTAGGTCATTGTTGATAGATTGACCAAGTCTGCTCATATCTTACCGATACGAGAAACTTATACGCTTGAACGTCTTGCTAGTATGTTATACATATACAAGATTTTAAGACTGCATTGTATGCCAGTATCCATAGTTTCTGATCGAGACCCAAGATTCACTTCACGATATTGGGTTAGTTTGCAAAAATCTATGAGCAAAGATTTATGATTTAGCTCGACATATCATCCTCAGACGGACGGAAAGTCGGAGAGGACTATTTAAACTCTTGAAGATCTATTAAGACTCTGTGTCCTTGATTTCAAGGGAAGTTGGGACAAGTTCTTACCATTGGTGGAGTTTTCCTACAACGACAGTTATCAAGAAAGTATTGGCATGGCTCCATTCGAAGCGTTGTATGGAAGAAAATGTCGTTCTCCAGTATGCTGGGATGAGGTGGGTGAAGCAACATTGTTGGGACCGGAGTTGGTACGTATGACTACAGAAAAGATTCAAACGATCTGGCAAAGTACAAAAACCTCACAAGATCGACAAAAGAGTTATGTTGATCTTCATCGAAAGGACGTGGAATTCGATATAGGAGATCATGTGTTGTTACGTGTTGCTCCACTGAAAGGAGTTACGAGATTTGGAAAGAGAGGAAAGCTCAATCGTCGATTCATCGGCCCATTTTTAATCCTTGATCGAGTAGGAACTGTGGCCTATAGACTCGCTTTACCGCCAAGTATATCTCGTGTTCATAACATTTTTCACATATCCATGTTATGTAAATATGTGGAAGACCCAAACCACATTATTGAGTTAGAATCGAACAAAATAGCAGAAGGTTTGACGTATGAAGAGGTTCATGTTCAAATCTTGGATAAGAAGGAACATATTCTACGCACCAAGGTTATACCTCAAGTCAAAGTTTTCTGGAGAAACCATGATGTTGAGGAAATGACTTGGGAGATAGAATCTGAAATGAAATCAAGGTATCCTTACCTCTTAGACATACCAGGTACGTACCCTAATTTCGAGGGTGAAATTTCATAAGAAGGGGAGATTGTAAAACCCCAACTTTTTGAATAAAGATGAATTTTCTATAAATGTTATTTTTGAATATTATGGAGTGAAATTGATATAATGTTATGGTTGTGGGTAATATTTATAAATTTTGCATAGTATGCAAGTTGTTATATTATATTCGATTGGTCGGGGAATATTCGTTTTAGCAGGGAATATTCGTACAACGGCGAAATCATTTATGGACCCCATAACAGAATTATTGTCGGATTGAGAAAACGACAAAAATATTTTTATGAAAATAACGACAGAAGTTTTACCGTTGATACTGTTGAACTACTCGGTAGTAAAAGTACAGTAATACGCATGGTTGCATAGTAGCACACGGTATTGGTTATTGATGTTTACGAGAGAAGTCATTCAATTTTGTTCAATTATTGCTATAGTAATTGTTACATAGTATCTCACGTTATTTGATTCAATTATTGTCGATATTTATTATATTGTTAAAATCAATAATTGAGACGATAAAATTATTAATATTATTATTTGCAATATTAACGATGTCTAGAAGTTCTGTCAAGGAGAGGTTTGGTCACCTAATTGTGCGCCAATAGGGAGAAATCCTTATTGGAAAGCCCCCTCTTTCCTGGGAACGACCTGGTCGATTAATATTGTGAATTGTAATAAATATGATAAATGTTGTTAAAATTATTAAGGTGATTTTTATGAAGTTTACTTATTTTATGGATTCCTGTTTGCCCATTTTTCAAAATAATCGATAGAAAATTATTTAAAGGTGGGGCCCATATGTGGGGGCCACATGTGGGGCCCATATATGTTGGAAAAATGATTTTGGAAATGGAAGAGTATATGTATGGAAGTATATGTATGTATTGAGTATATGGTGGGAGAAAGTGACATGTGAAAGTGATAGGTGTGTGATGTGTGTGTGTGAGTGAAAATTGTGGAAAAGTGATAGTGTGATAGTGATGTGTAAAAGTGTAGTGAAATTGATTTTTGTGAAGGTGGGGGATTGATGTTGGATATGGGGGGATAAAAATATCTAGTGGTATATATAATATTGATATATATAAATTGAAAACGTGTGTTTATATATATGTATTATATTTTAATTTTTGTTGAAATCTTATTGGTTAGTTGTTTGACTTAGTTGTTAGTTGATTGAAGAAATAATTTTGCAAAATTATTTCTTACTTGAACAGTGCCCTTCCATTTTCCTATAAATAGAAGCTCATTTCTTCATTATTTCTTATGAATTCACTGAAACTCTAGAGAGAGAAAATTATAGAGAGAAAGAAGAAAAGTTTTCTGCTACTTAACTACTCTTATATTCAGTTCTTTTACGGTAAGGGATCACTACAAAAATAAAGGTCATTGCCGACGGCCACTACCGTCGCCAATGACTCTCTTGCCGTCGGTAATGAGGTCATTGGCGACGGCAGTTTCCGTCGCCCCTGGCTCCCGTCGCTCGCCGTCGGGAAGGTGGTCATTGCCGACGGGGTCATTACCGACGGTTCACCGTCATAAATAAGTCATTGCCGACGGCCATAACGACGGATGTGTTGTCGCCACTAATCATTATTGAGTTTTAATTTAACAGTCATTGCCGACGGGCTGCCGTCGCCAATGAGTGTCTAGTCCCGTCGCCAATGACCTTCAGGTCATTGCCGATGGCCCCCCGTCACCAATGACCCTGTCACCATTGACCTGCTGGAAAAAAAAATTAAAAATTACAAAATTCCCCTGTTCATTTACATATATATAATTGTACCTGTTAGAAATTAAAGAAAAACAAATAAAGACAATGCACGCATATCAATAACAATCATATCTTTCACCATCAACAATCAATATAGTTAGACACAAAAGTCTAGTCTGTATAACTCAAAAGGTATATAAATACATACATAAAAGTCAAAATATAAACATAAACTAACTACAGCCCAAGATCAGAAATGTCAGTGCCAGCATCACCGCCATCTATCGTACGATCGTCAGTCCCATCGCCTGTCCCACCTCCGGTCCCACCCTCTATTGTCTCATCAGCTCGATGGTCATCACCATCTCCGCCATGGGCATCGCCTGTGCCGCAGTCTCCACCCCCATGAGTCTCCTCAACAAGACCCTACAAAAGTAAAATATTAAAAACGAAGTCAAAAACTAAGCATATTTAAATTTTTTTAGTTTATTTTCTACAAGTGTGGCAAACATGTTGATAACTCGGCATCCGTATATCGGAATCGAGTCTCGTAAGTTACAACACGTGTCTAATGCCTATGCGGTGCTACATGTGTGTTTGAGTGATATTCGGACGACCGAGGCGGGTTTTGATCTCTTTTTCGGCTTTTTTCCTAACTCTTGGCGAGTTTTGCAATTTGGGCACTAACTCGATCTACGTATGTTAGAATCGAGTTCCGTAAGTTGCAACACGTGTCTAATGCCTATGCGGTGCTACATGTGTATTTGAGTGTCGTTCGGACGACCGAGGCGGGTTTTGGTCTCTTTTTCAACTTTTTGCCTAACTGTCGGTGAGTTTTGCAATTTGGACGATAACTCAACCTCTGTATGTCAGAATCGAGTCCCATAAGTTGCAACACATGTCTAATACCAATGCAGTGCTACATGTGTGTTTGCGTGTCGTTCGGACGATCGAGGCGGGTTTTGGTCTCTTTTTCGGCTTTTTGCCTAACTATTGGCGAGTTATGCAATTTGGGCGATAACTCGATCTCCGTATGTCAGAATCGAGTCATGTAAGTTGCAACACGTGTCTAATGCCTATGCGGTGCTACATGTGTGTTTGCATGTCGTTCGGACGACCAATGCGAGTTTTGGTCTCTTTTTTGGCTTTTTGCCTAACTATTGGCGAGTTATACAATTTGGCAGATAACTCGATCTCCATATGTCAGAATCGAGTCCTATAAGTTGCAACACGTGTCTAATGCCTATGCGGTGCTACATGTGTGTTTGCATGTCGTTCCAATGATCGAGGCTGGTTTTGGTCTCTTTTTCGGCTTTTTGCCTAACTGTTGGCGAGTTTTGCAATTTAGGCGATAACTCTATCTCCGTATGTCGGAATTGAGTCCCGTAAGTTGCAACACGTGTCTAATACCTATACGGTGCTACATGTGTATTTGCGTGTCGCTCGAACGACCGAGGTGGGTTTTGGTCTCTTTTTCGGCTTTTTGCCTAACTATTGGCGAGTTATGCAATTTGGGAGATAACTCGATCTCCGTATGTCAGAATCGAGTCCTGTAAGTTGCAACACGTGTCTAATGCCTATGCGGTGCTACATGTGTGTTTGCATGTCGTTCGAACGACCGAGGCTAGTTTTGGTCTCTTTTTCGGCTTTTTGCCTAATTGTTGGCGAGTTTTGCAATTTAGGCGATAACTCTATCTCCGTATGTCGGAATCGAGTGCCGTAAGTTGCAACACGTGTCTAATACCTATACGGTGCTACATGTGTGTTTTCCTGTCGCTCGGACGACCGAGGCGGGTTTTGGTCTCTTTTTCGGCTTTTTGCCTAGCTATTGGCGAGTTATGCAATTTGGGCGATAACTCGATCTCTGTATGTCAGAATCGAGTCCTGTAAGTTGCAACACGTGTATAATGCCTATGCGGTGCTACATGTGTGTTTACATGTCGTTCGAACGACCGAGGCGGGTTTTGGTCTCTTTTTCGGCTTTTTGCCTAACTGTTGGTGAGTTTTGCAATTTGGGCAATAACTTGATCTCCGTATATCGAAATCGAGTCCCGTAAGTTGCAATATGTGTCTAATGCCTATGCGGTGCTACTTGTGTGTTTGCGTGTCATTCGGATGATCGAGGCAGGTTTTGATCTCTTTTTCGGCTTTTTGCCTAACTGTTGGTGAGTTTTGCAATTTGGGCAATAACTCGATCTCCGTATATCAGAATCGAGTCCCGTAAGTTGTAATATGTGTCTAATGCCTATGCGGTGCTACATGTGTGTTTACATGTTGTTCGGATGAGCGAGGCAGGTTTTGGTCTCTTTTTTGGTTTTTTGCCTAACTGTTGGTGAGTTTTGCAATTTGGGCGATAACTCGATCTCCGTATGTCGGAATCGATTCCCGTAAGTTGCAACACGTGCCTAATGCCTGTGTGGTGCTACATGTGTGTTTTCGTGCCTAAGTTTAGTATGTTTAATGGAAGTTGGGGTTTTATCTTAAGTTTATCTAAGCAATACAATTACAAATTACATAAATTAAATATGGAAATACAGAATTTAATTGTTTTTACCTGTCGAATATGTGGTGGAAAGATGTTGGCCAAGACAACTGCACACACGCGGATGGCCTCCTCCCGTACTACACGACACGTGCTAGTCCCCGCGGAGGCCTACATCGATCACCTATGTAGTGAAATACATCAATATTTATATAAACAAATATAATGACAATACAATATAAAATAAAAAATAATAAGAAGTATCCCAATAAAATATGTAATTATACCTAACAATCCGGCCTGATCATCACACGTAGAATCGCCACAGCCCCCATGACCTGCACGCCCACCACGATCGCGGTGTGGTGTGTGCGCCATATGTATCTATACCATCGAAACTAAAAAAAAATACTATATTGATACAACTAAAAGAATGCAATATACAGTAAAAGAGGGATAACATAGAGGATAACTTACAGATACAGATAAAAGAAGATAACATATACTGTCAAATCATATGTATGTATACATACGTAAATACTATATTTGTGAACATTAACAAAGAGGATAACATATAGATATAATTAAAAGAATGCAACATAAATAGTAACCTAAAAGGATACAACATAAATAGATGTAATAAAAGCTACACAGACTCTTCATAATTTTCCCTAAAATACTAGTTACAGAAAATTATACGATTACTTTTGTTTGTAAAAATGATAGATGTAATAAAATTATTCATTAAGTGTGATAGTAATGGTTTAAACGATACAGTGGGCAAATTTTATTTATTTGTACCTCAATTCTTTTTATATATATCAACTCCAGTAGGTTTACTTATATGAAAGTTTCATAAATAGTAAACTCTGACTTTCTCACAATGTCTTCTGTTGAGTCCGATTTCAAACATAGGAATTTTCCCAATATTCCAAACACATTTCTTCTTACAAAACGATTTACCACATAAATTACTACCTCAATTAATCATAGGCAGGAATAGGGATGGATCCACGACCGACAATCAAAGATTTGCTAGCTTTCTTTCTTTATAAACAGAGACAAATATATATATAGTTGGATCTAACTCATAGCGGGAGCAGGAGGATCCTAATTAGCTTCTTTATATGATTTTAGTGTAAATTTTTATAAATTAAGGCAACTTAGGTTCCAAACCTCTTTTAAGAGCCAAGACAAACATTACTTACCATTTCTATTTGGTTGAACCAATATCTTTTGATTGATGTTGCTCCGCGTACTTGTTATTTAGATATATTTTCATAACATCTATTAATTTGTTCTTGATTACTATGCTTAGATATTATTATCATTCATACCTAATTAGTCTAACAACATGTTGAGATTGGACTTCATATGATTAGATTGAATGTTAAGCTTCTTTATTATCAAAAAACTCATATTTTAATAGCTCAAGTACACATAATGTCTCATATAGTTTTGAATTTTTGTATAAAAATTAAAATGGGTTTAGAATGTACAAGGCACAGTCTAAGCTCAAACCAATTTCATCTCAACCTTATTCTTTATGAACTCAAGCTTATCCCAAGGCTTGAAAGCTACTAGTGATAACAAAAAACATAACCCCCAAAGAATAAAAAATAAAAATAAACTTCACCCAAGGCTTGAAAGCTACTGCAATATATATACATACACTGCAATATAATTTTCATGTAAACTTGCAAATATTTGAAATTGCAATAAGGTCTTGTACACTGCAAATACACTGCAATATTCTGACTTAAAATTTTTATGTAAACTAGCAAACATTTGAAATAGTAATACACTACAATGCAATTGATATTTGGGGAAAATAGAGTGAAATTGTAGAGGAAGGGATTATTAAGTTATATTTGGGGGAAAATTGAAATTGGGAAGACATTACCTCGCTCAGTCGAGAGATGACGACGGGAAGAGAGGTGGCTACGGCAAGAGAGGACCAGTGGGAGACGGGAAAGAGCAGCCGGCGATGGTGCGAGGAAGGAGAAGGAGGAAATGAACAGCAGAAATGAAAAAAAAATCTCAGTTACCGAAAGTAAATAAAAACTCATTCTCGACGGCACTCAATACCGAGGGCAAAGGCCGTCGCCTATGCCCTTTTCCCACCGCGCCAAAAAAGTCCCACCAAATTTAGGCCCGGGAAGGGTCATTCTCGACGGGCCTCATTAGCGACGGCTATGCCGTCGGCAATGAGGTCATTGGCGACGGGGATACGGCCGTCGCTAATGCGGCCGTCGCCAATGACCTGTTTTCTTGTAGTGGATATTATTTATTTTGTATTTATGAAGAGAACTTCTGTTATTCCATTCTTTATTATTCTGCTGGAATAAGCAATATATGCGGACTACCCTATACTTGGTGACATTCTTCTATTATTTCGTCTTTATTATTATTCTGTTGGAATATCATGTCTGTGCGTTTTACGCCGGACCTGATTCCGTCTTTATTATTATGTTGGAATATCCTGTCTGTGCGTTTTACACCGGACCTAGTTCGGTCTTTAGTATTATTCTGTTGGAATATCTTGTCTGTACGTTTTACGCCAGACCTGATTCTGTCCTTATTAGTATTCTGTTGGAATAACATGTCTATGCGAAGTACCGCACGCATGGTGATTTCTGTTGTTATTCCATCCTTTATTATTCTGTTGGAACATCCTGTCGGTGTGAATTTCGCCTGACCTGGTTCCGTTATTTAGTATTCTGTTGGAATAACATGTCTATGCAAAGTACCGCATGTATGGTGATTTCTTTTGTTATTCCATTCTTTATTATACTTAGTTGGTTAAAGTTTTGACTTCTATACCCCATGAAATTAGTGTAATATCCTTGATATTTGCGCTTCATCCAGTATCTTTTCATGGAAATATTCTTCTAAGCATTCTCGAATTTTACTCTACAAAGCATTATCATGTTGACAATTTGGACGTTATTAGTTCCTAGATAAATTAATTCTTGAACTTGTTTTATTGAATTCTTATATTATTGTCATCATCCTCGTGTTAATATTATGTTGAAAGTCATCTGTGGCCTGTAGTGCATAGATGGACTTGGTTGGATTATGACCAGGGATTATTCGGTGTAATTATGACCGTAATGTTACAAATGATGTGGAAAAAGTCCTCATTGGCCCGTAGTGCATTGATGGACAGTTGTTAGCATGATCATAACCATTAATGAATACACAAATATTCTTGGCCCGTAGTGCATGGATAATTGTGGTCGTGATACTAAACAATATCCTAGGCCGTAGTGTAGGGGTGATTCAATGATGTGGAATATTTATTAAGCCGAGTCTCAGCGATAACAGTGATGAAAAACCTTTTAAATCATAAAAGATAGTAGATTTTATTTTCTACTTGACTCTTTTAATGGATTGCTTATTCCACTGCAGTTAAACTTGATGTCTATTATATTTTATCAGTTTAACATTGTTGGAGACTAATGATAATTTATTTTGCATTATCTTAGTCATAATATTTTTTATTGGGCTAATTGAGCTCACCCTTTCTTTCACTGTTCTCTTCTGGAAATGAGAATATAGCTGGGACGAGTCGGAGAATGGAGTGATGGTCCAGAGGATAACATTAGTAGTCTTCACTATTCTGTGAAATAGTGTGATAATAATTGTAATGGGGACTCCTTTTGTGTTTGTATACTCTCTAGTAGACAATATTTGTATTCAAACTCACAGTTTATGTGTTGTCGTATTGTACACGACAGTTGTATTAGTAAGTTGTATTTGAATTATGTACCATGTATCTGGTGACCCAAGATGGGTGATGTATACCTAATTTTGGGGTCATCACAACTATGCAGGCACTATGCAACACTATGCCTAATAAAATATAATATATTCTATTTATAGAATAACTTTATAAAAATATTTTGTTTTATATAAAAAGATTTTACTATGCAAAATACTATGCAGACACTATGGAACACTATACATAATAGAATATAATATATTCTATTTATAGAATAACTTTATAAAAGTATTCTATTTTATTACATTAATAATACCAATAAAACAAAACTGAGTGACTTATCACGTAAGCATCAATAATCAATACCGTGTGCTACTATGCAACCACACGTATTACTGTACTTTTAACACCGGGTGTTTCAACAGTTAACGGTAAAACTTCTGCCATTTTTCTTCATAAAGTATTTTTGTCATTTTCTCAATCCGACAATAATTTCGTTACGGGGTCCACCAATGATTGTACCGTCGTACGGATATTTCCTGACAAAAAGAATATTCCCTGACCAATCGAATATTATATAACAACTTGCGTACTTTGCAAAATTTATAAATATTACCCACAACTATACCATTATATCAAATCCACACCATAATATTAAAAAAATTATTTCGAGAAAATTAAATCTTTATTCATAAAATCTGGGGTCGCACATTAGTAGTCCTCACTATTCTGTGAAATAGCGTGTCAATAAATGTATTGAGGACTTATTTTGAGTTTTAATGCTGTCTAGAAGACAATGTTTGTATTAAAACTCGCAGCTCATGTTGTATATTTAAGATTGTATTTGAATTTTGTACCATGTATTTGGCGACTCAAGATAGGTGATGTATACCTATTTTGGGGGCATCACAGTACTATTCACAAAGTATTATTCACGAGTACTATTCACAAAATACTATTCACGTGGGTATTATTCCTGAAGTACTATTCACGGGGTACTATTCACTCGGGTACTATTCACCTGGGGAATTATTCATGACAAAAATTGATTTTTTTGCTGTCCAAATCATTTTTGATACAATATTATTCTTGAATTTTACTCCACAAAGCAGTATCATGTTGATAATTTGGATATTATTGTATCCTGGATAAATTAAATTATAAATCTTTAAAAATGTATCATTTACTTTCTTTTAATTGAATTCTTATATTATTGTCATCATCACCATGCTTATTTTATGATTAAAGTCATCTTTGGCTTACGTGCATAGATGGACTGTTGATTGGTATGATTATGACCATGGATCATTCAGTATAATCATGACCCGGAATGTTACAAATGATGTGGTAAAGGTCTTCATTGGCATGTAGTGCATTGATGGACAGTTGTTGGTATGATTATAACCAGGTATTATTCGGTATAATCATGACCATTGATGATTACATGAATATCCTTGGCCCATAATGCAGGGATGATTCGATGATATGGTTTATTTATTTAACTGAGTCTTTGTTGCCTCTTTTTTAGTCTTAACAAAAGAGCTCTAACTCATGCAAGCATACATGCGTCAACAAGCAATACAGAGCAAGTAAAGTATCGATCCCACAGAGAAATTTGTTTAATTCAAATCTCTATGCATTAATTAATTCACTATATTTATATGCTCAAACTAATGACTAAGATTGGTTTGTTCTCGAGTTGCAAATAGCAACTAAAGTAATAATAACATGGAATAAATCAAATCTGGTAATAATGGGATACTAACTTCAGTTAATACTTTATTCAATCGCCACTATCATGCATGACTTGTTCACATATCACAGGAAAGTAGCCAAGAGCACTAAAAGAGTATTAGCCATTTTTCAATGCACTAAGACCTACTTACACAACATCCACAGATGATAGACTCTATGTAATCATCAATATAACCAAAATCACTATATGTCTATGTGAAATTGTAACTATATTGACTTTAAGTTCAAGCCCTTATTCTAACTTATACGGTGAAACAATATATGTCTATCTGGTTCACTAAATACATAAGCCATATAACACAGCCCTATATACGTATATTATCATGATTACAATCCATATTTTAATGTTTATTGTCAATTCCATACAAATACTGAAACGAATGGTGATCAAGCATTCATACATGCAAAACAATCATGATAGACATCCCATATGATATGTAAAACTAATCCAGCATTTAAGCATGCAATCAAACTACATATTAAAATTCGTTAGAATCCCATAATGGAGATTAGTTCATGACTGAACCAAAAGCTATTATGGGATCAAATCTAAACATGATTAATAAACAAACAATTGAAAGATGAAAGGTAGAAACAATCAAACCCAATTGCTGAATATAGATCAATATTCAAATCCTCATAAGATTCCAGCAAAATAATAATAATAATAATAATCCACTCTGGTAGAAAATCCCAAGAAGGAGTAGAAAAGTAGAGTTTTGGCCTCCTTCTACGATGGAATCTCTCCTAGAGAGTAAACCCGAATTACGATGTAAAGAATACGACTAAAGTTGAATAAGTGTCAAGTGATACCCCTGACACCAGTCAAAAATCGTTTTAAATCAATTACAACCCTTAAAAATTGGAAATAAAATAAAACAAGTCAACAGCTTCAGGCCTCGTGCGCGGCCGCGCGCTCCTCCAGCCCTTTACTCAGGTGCGCGCGAGACTTGCAGTAAGTTCTAAGTTCAGTCGAGCTCTCGCGCGGGTGCATGCTCTTTAGGCTTGTCATGCTCGCGAACGCGCAACTTGCAGTAGGTTCCAAGGTCTGGCTGGGTACTCGCGCGAGCGCGCGCCTCCAAGCTCTTCATGCCGCGTGGCTTGCACTCTGCAGATCCTGGTTCTTGTTCTGATTCTGTCATGCTACTGCTGCTGCTACTTGTTCATTCATGCTTAATCTCCTTCCATGCTTGGTCAGATCGTTTTGATTATTTATGTTTAGACTTGACCATGGATTGCAACATGTTCTCTGATAGTTTGTCTAGATAGCCCGTCGAGCAGAAAACTTTTATCATGAACAGATTGACAGATTTAAGGTCAACAACAGCGTTGACCGACCATGACCAGAAATTCTGGGCAGCCCAGAAACATGATGAACATGTCTGACAGTGATTTCAAAGATTTATATCTTGCTCATATATTATGATCTGACCCAGATGTCGATTTACACTTGTAGTATTACATCAATACTACAAGATCCAAGTTATAGCTAGCCCAGAAACACTACATATAACGAATTGCAGATGGTCAAAGGAGGTACCTTGAGCACTGACTGTCAATGTTCTTGAGCCTCAAGAACACCTATTGCGACAGAAACTGTCACTAAAGCCTTTAGCGACGGATTTAATTATTTTTATTTTATAATTTCCAAAAAATATATTAAAAATAGAAATAAATTCCTAAAAATTATAAAATCAGTTTTAAAAATTATTTTAAGTTATAAAAATTAACTTTAAATAATTTGGCCTATTTTTCATAAATATTAATATTTATTTGGATATTATTGGTATTTAAATTATTTAATAAATGCATTAAATAAATTAATTAAAAATGATTTTATGGTGTTAAAAATTATTTTAAATAATAATAAGCTATTTAATAATATTTTAAGTTATAAAACATAACTTTTAATATTTTAAGATAAGTTTCATTAATTATTAAATATTAATGATATTAGATTTATTTAGTAATTATATTAAATAAATTAATTAAAAATGATTTTAATATTATAAAAATAATTTTAAATGAAAATAAATAGATTAAAAATATTTTAAGTTATAAAATATAACTTTTGATATTTAAGGTTAAATTTCATCAATAATTTAATATTAATGATATTAAGTTTATTTAATAATTATATTAAATAAATAGTTTAAAAATGGTTTTATTGATTTAAAAATCATTTAAAAGGAAATAAATTAATTAGAAATATTTTAAGTTATAACTAATGACTTTTAATATTTTGATAAATAATAGATTAATATTTTAATATTAATGGTAATTATTTAAAAATAACTTGAAATATTTTAAAAATCATTTAAGGGAAATATTAATACTTTAAAAATATTTTGAGTTATTATAAATAACTTTAATATTTTGGCAATGGTTTCATTAATAGTTTAATATTAATTAAATATTAATGATAATAGAATTAGTTAATATTTAAATCATTTAATAATGATTTCAGTGTTTGAAAATTCATGATAAAGTATAATAATTATTTAAAAATTATTATAAGGCTATCAAAAATAATATGACTGATATTTAAAATATCTAAATGACTATTGAACTGTAGGATAAAGTCTTAGACTCGATATTTACCCGATAAAGCCCGTACACCGAAGTATTTCAAAAATTGACTTGGACTTAAATAATTGACTAGATATGTGTTGGTTAGTGAATCAATAACCATTAAACATATGTGACAATGTGATTAGGTTATGTGCTTACTGTAATTAGTAGTACTATGTGATATGATATATTATTCTAATTGAACAAATGATCTTATTACTGATAGGTCGTTGTATAAAAGATTAATCTAAGTTGCGTTACTGTAAGCAGCAGTTCAGGCAAGTATCTAAACCTTATGCACTACTTTTATTTCGTGCAAACAGGTATATCATGTTATGCAAGTTTCCTAAACTTACTCCAATTATTATTGAGCAAGTATCTGATCTATTATTTACATTGTGCAAGTATCCTACCTTTACATTTCCTTTATGCAACAGGCATGAGTAAGAAAGTTTTAGAATCAAATTATTATGTCAGATTATTAACTCTATTATTATTGATTATGTATCCAATCTTTGAATTCATACAAGTTCTTATATTATTCAATCATTGTATTATTGTATAATTTAGATATTTATTTTGTTCGTTAATTCGTATATAGGGTTAGACAAGTGTCCCACTTGGATAACCATTGTATTTAATCATATGTTGATACATACTTATTGATTTCAAGTATGTATATGTTGACATAAAAACCGTCTAAGCTATTTGATTCAGTTAGATATAAAAATATTATTGAACAAGATAGAATGTTATTGTATCCAACCAGATTGTTTTGGTTCGGATTCCCGACGAAGTATGAACATCCCGAATATGGGAAAACTTTTGTGCACCTAAGGTGGATAGAGTGAACGATGGTATCGTTCTTGCATATAGTATTGATCAATACAGGGCACATTGGGCAGATCACCCTCGTGCCCGTAAGTTATGACGGTTTGCAGATGAATTTCTGCTAAACCCTAGCAAAAATGAAAAAAAAATAATGTTCATAGTCTGTCGAATGCTCTCCAGCAATAGTCAGTACGTAGTTTCAAAAATTTGAGATAGATTTGGTATGTTATTATTATTGGTTTAGCTTGCTTCACAACTGTTGATTCATTGTAGAAGTGTTACACAAAGAAAACATTTAATTCTTTCAGCTTATATTTATTATGCTATTACTTGCTGGGCAATCAAATGCTCATCCTTGCTTTAAATTTAAATGTTTTCAGCTAAACATGATTAACCGGAATGTTCAGGCCAAAACAAGGGAAAAAGGAAAGCAATCAGAATAATTCTATGTTATCTTTTGTAATAGTTAGACAATATTAAGACAATGATATTTATTATGTATCATGTAATGTATTGTAGTAAAGGTTGCGTACTTGGGATTAGACTTTGATATATATAATTAAGTTTGACATTTATATTATTGTTATTATTATTAATATTATTCTGCTTATAGAAATAGTATCGTAAAGCACTGAGTTCGGGTTTAAAGTACCCGAGTTTGGGGGCGTTACAGCAGATCCTGGTTCTTGTTTTGATTTTGTCATGCTACTGCTGCTGCTACTTGTTTATTCATGCTTAATCTCCTTCCATGCTTGGTCTCCTTACTCCATTGCACCTCCATGCCATGTATATCCCGCTTTTTCCTTGCCTTCACGCATCCATTAGCCCCGTGCCCTATAACACCACCAAAATCGGCCGATTCCTGCACTTATTCACCAAAAGGAGTTTTAAGTATTCGAAATACAAATGAACATGAAATGCAGCTAAAACATACTAAAAAGTACTTGAGATGGGCACAGTTCACATGAATCGGTACTCCATAAGTAGGTATAAAACCCACTTATCAGTCTCAGCGATAAAATTGGTGATAAACTTTTTAAATCATAGAAGATAGTAGATATCATGTTCTACTTGACTCTTCTAATGGATTGCTTGTTCTGCTGCAGTTAAACTTGATGTTTATTATATTTTATCAGTTTAACATTATTGAAGGCTAACGATAATTTATTTTGCATTATCTTAGTCATAATATTTCTTACTGGCTAGTTGAGCTCACCCTTTTGCTTTCATTGTTCTCTTCAAAAAATGAGAACGTAGCCGGGACTAGTCGGGGAATAGAGTGACAGTCTGAGATGGTGGCTATAGTAGTCCTCACTATTTTATGAAATAGTGTGATAATAAATGTAATGATGACATCATTTGAGTTTGAATACTGTCTATGAGACAATATTCGTGTAAATACTCTAAGCTACGCTTTTGTCGTATTGTATAAAAGAAGTTTGTATTTGATTTATGTACTATGTATTTGGCGACTTAAAATGAGTGATGTATACCTATTTTGGGGGCGTCACATTAATTGTTGATTAAGGTTAGATAAATCATTTTCAACTTGTAATAATATATACTTGATGTACGACGACACTTCAGGCATATTTAGAAGCATGTATGTAGATGCAATCTTTAAATCTTTATCAGTTAGGTAAGTCTTCGTCCCATGTCCAAATGGTTTACCTAGATAAGTGAATACAACCAACTCATCATCAGCACAACCAGACGGATCGACGACCTCATTTTGACTAAAACGGTTGTGCTTCGTTGCGACTAAATCATCAAAGTACAACGAGCAAAAGTTGACAAGCTCTTCTTCCGTATAGCGTTCAGCAATAGAACCCCTCTACACGAACTTTGTTTTTAACTTTCTGCTTTAATCGACGCATATACTTGAAATATGACAATATGTGATATTACCTGATAAGTTAATTATAAAGATGACAAATATTTCATAATGTATGTGATATTACCTCTCAAATGGATACATCCATCGATATTTCACCGGTTCTCCAAGCTTAAGTTCATATGGCAGATGAATCGGCAAATTCTCCATGATGTCAAAGAACCCTGATGGTAAGATCATTTCGAGCTTACACATTTTCAACACTATGTTTTTCTCCATCTGCTCCACATCGCTATACCTTATAACAGTTGAGCAAATATCCCGAAAGAAATTTGAAAGTGAGGTAAAAGTATCATTAATATTCCCGGGTAACACCTCATGAAATGCAATTGGCATGGCATGAACTTCTGCATGAATACATGACAGTCGTGACTTTTGAACCTAGTGATTGTCAACTGCTCAACCTTAGTACAACAAGATATGTTAGAAGCATATCTATCTGGGAGCTTCAATGTGCTTAACCACTTGCAAATGTTTTCAACATGTTTCTTTGTAAGATAAAATAGAGCTTTTAGTTTTGTGTTGTTAGGTCGGAGCCACAATTTTAGCCTGATATTCATTTCCTCCAAGTCTTTACATTCTTTATCATTATCTTTTGTTTTACCACTCGTATCTAGTACGGTGTAAAACAAATTCTCGAATACATTCTTTTTTGTATGGATAACATCTATACAATGAAGAAGTGCTAGTGTGACACAGTATGGAAACTTAAACCAAATCAGCGAGTGTGTCTAATTATGACTTTTCCCATATCCTATAGCTCTCAACTTACTATGAGCCTTCCTAGGCTGTGGAAATGTTAGATCATTTAGTCAGCCCAATATGTCACTGTCCGATAAACGACCAACAACCTCTTTCTTCTTTGTCTTTATGTTGAACTGTGTAGACATCTTTCTATAATTGTGCTCAACAGGTAAGAATCTATGAATAGTTCCAAAGAAACTAGTTTTCTGACCATGACATAGTTGAGTGCCTTCCACATCCCCCATACAGACTGGACATGATAACTTACCATGAGTCGACCAACCACTAATCTTCCCTAGTGCCAAAAAGTCAGTGATAGTCCATAACAAGGTTGCCTTTATCACAAAATTCTGATCGATAAATTTATCAAACGTCTAAACACATGTTTCCAACAACATCTTAAGTTCATCGACTAACGGCCTAAGGTACACGTTAATATCTTTTGTAGGACTCTTATCCCTCGGTATAAGTAAGGTCAAGAAAAGATAAGGATCCCTCATGAACATTGACGATGGAAGATAGTAAGCTACCATTATTAAATGGACAGAAGCCATATGTAGCCATGACAAGCCAGACATTCCTAACTTCGTCGGCAAATTGTGGAAAATTGGCATCAAAATTCTTCCATGCATCTCCATCTGTTGGGTGAGTTAGCTGACCAGGCATGACATCCCTTGTTTTATGCCAATTCATATGATGAGCAGTGTGCGCAGACATAAATAGCAGCTGCAACCTCGGCACAAGAGGAAAGTAACATAAAATCTTCTTTGGAACATATTTCTCTTTCCCCCAATATTTTTTGATCTTGTACCTTGGCGAGTTACAGATATCACACTGTACCTTATCTTTGTCATCCCCATAGTATAACATGTAATCTTGCTCACAAGCATCGATCTTCTCACACCGGATATTCAACCCCTTAACCATCTTCTTCACTTCATAGTAATTCGAAGGGCAGAGTATTATTCCTAGGTAAGAACTCACTGAGAATATCAAGCAAATCATTGAATCCTCTCTCACTGCAGTCATGCTCATTCATGAAATGTAAAAGCTTAGTAACTGCAGAAAGTCTGGTGTGCTTGTCATTTCCAGGATACAATGGAACACCCGATTTAGATAGCAACTTGTAGAAAGTAGCTGCTGAATCATTTGGCTTTTGCTGAGCACTGCTTGACGCATGCTTGTTTTCAGCCCAGACATTATTGGTAGGGCCATACGCATCAACCAACATCCGCACAAATTCATAGTTATTTGATTGTGAATCGCCGTGAACCGATTGGTCTACAATACTATTTTTCTATTCTCTTAACTCAGCTGATTCCCCGTGATGAATCCATACCGAATACCCATCAACAAACCCACGTGAATATAAGTTAAATTTAACTTCATCGGCAGTCTTCCATATCATGTTCTTACACTTGAAACACGGGCATCTCATCTTTCCCGTTCGAATCATCAACATGTTCTATTGCTTTATTCATAAAATTGGACACCCCATCACGGTATGCATCAACTAATCCCCTCCCATCAATCTTAATCCTACGGTACATCCAACTCCAGTCGACTGACATCTTTAATTGAAGAAAATACACAATTAGATCAAGAATAATCATGAATGTGGTCCATGCATGTATTTAGTTTACCTAGTATATATCTCTACTCTACATGGGTTATGCTTCTATCACGTTCATGGATGCGTCTCCTTTCTAGTGCCAATCTTGAGCACGTTTCTTTTATTTTAAGAAAATTTCAGCAGCACCTCCCCATGGTCTCCAAGTACACGAAATAGACTAAGACAACTTAGTCTAAGTATGCACTCAGAGAATATGTAAAGACACCAGCTGAAAAATCCTCACAAGTATATAAAAAAAATGTACCTTGTGAATTGGCACCGACATAAGTAAGAGACATGACATCCATTAACAGTCCTAAACTGGAGACTATTCGACATTCACTCCTAATGAGTGAATGTCAAACATGTTTCTAAGCTCCTACGTATAGTAAATATTTACAAGTTAATGGAATGACATATGTACTATAAAGTTTATAGTCGTAATTGAATATAACTATTACTTTTTTTAGGATAATGCTAAAATAAACGATCAATTGAGTGTATTGAAGATTTATAACACATGACATTTTTGAGTTTATTGAAATAATGGCAAACTAAGCAAATGTTACTTAGTTTATTTGACCAATGAAAACTAAATGCTACTCAATTTATTGTGTTTTATTTTATTTACTGAATATGGAGACAACTTATTTAGATACTTTTAATTGTAAAAAACTAAGTAAATTCTACTGAGTTTATTATTTTATTTAATGTTAATTTATTTCAAATATATTATGTTATTTTAATTTAATTTTATTTAATATATTAGCTTTGATTTTATTTAATTTAGGATATTTTAATGTAATGGAAAACTAAACAAATGCTACTTAATTTATTTTTTGAATGATAAACTAAATAAATGCTACTTAGTTTAAGATAATTATTTTATTTTATTTTTATATTTTATTTTTTAGTATAATATATTAAATAATTATGTAAATCTATCCAATTTTATTAAATTAAATTAAAATCAATAAATTAAATTTATTTAAGTTTATTTTATTTTATTTTTTAGTATATTATATTAAATAATTATTTAAATTTATTTTATTTTATTAAATTAAATAAAATTTTATTTTATTTTATTGAATTAAATTATATTAATTTTTATTATATTATATTAAATAATAATGTAAATTTATTTTATTAAAATAAGTTAAATTTATGTTATGTTATTTTATTTTATTTTATGTAATTTTTTATTATATTATAATATATAATTTATAAAAACTATTAGATTTATTAAATTTAATTTATTAAAATAAATTTAATTTATTAAATTAATTTAAATGTATTCTAATTTATTATTATTTTTAATTTAATTTAATTTTATAATGTATTATATTATATAATTTATTTTAATCTAATTTATTGTTATTTTTTTAAAAAATTTATTATATTAAATTATATAGTTTATTAAATTTATTTTATGTTATTAATTTTGTGACACCCCCAAATCCCGGTACTTCATTACCTCAAGATTTGGTGTTTACTTAAATAAAATATTCATATCTAACTACCCAATCATAAAAAAATTGAATAATAAACCTTCCCTTAAGGAATTACATTAATAAAATTTCTCAGGTTATCTACCCTTTACATACAAACATTCAAGTGCGGAAAATAAATAAACTTCATTACAATCATTCAAACTAAAGTCTGATAACAAAATATTAAAATGATTACAAGTCTTCAGTACTTATTCATCTTTCCCTTTCCCTTACTGGTGCTAGGTACGTCAACCTTCTCAACTTTAGTTGTGAGACCCCAGATTTTATGAATAAAGATTTAATTTTCTCGAAATATTTTTTTTTGAATATTATGGTGTGGATTTGAGATAGTGTTATAGTTGTGGGTAGTATTTATAAATTTTGAAAAGTATGCAAGTTGTTGTATAATATTCGATTGGTCGGGGAATATTCTTTTTGTCGTGGAATATCCGTACGACGGTACAATCATTGGTGGACCCCATAACGGAATTATTGTCGGATTGAGAAAATGACAAAAATTATTTTATGAAAATAACGGCGGAAATTTTACCGTTAACTGTTGAAACACCCGGTGTTAAAAGTACAGTAATACGCGTGGTTGCATAGTAGCACATGGTATTGATTATTGATGCTTACGTGATAAGTCACTCAGTTTTGTTTTATTAATGTAATAAAACAGAAAAACTTTTTATATAAAACAGAATACTTTTATAAAGTTATTCGTTTTATTAGACTATAAATAGAATATATTATACTCTATTATGCATGGTGTTTTGCATAGTAAAATCTTTTTATATAAAACAGAATATTTTTATAAACTTATTTGTTTTATTAGACTATAAATAGAATATATTATATTTTATTATGCATAGTGTTGCATAGTGCATGCATAGTATTTTGTATAGTAAAATCTTTTTATATAAAATAGAATACTTTTATAAAGTTATTCGTTTTATTAGATTATAAAAAGAATATATTATATTTTATTTAAAAGATTTTGTTTTAAATCTGGACCGTCCGTTTAAAGTAAATCAATCTGGACCGTTCATGAATTAGTTACTATGCAGTCCATTCTTCTATAAATAGAAGCTCATTCCTTCATTATTTCTTACGAATTCACTAAAACTCTAGAGAGAGAAACTATAGAGAGAGTTCTTTTTCTATAATCTTGAGCTTATTTCTTTAGAGTTTAAGAAAGCTTTGAGTGTAGTGCAAGTTTTCTTTCAGTATATCCTCGCCCTACCAGTCGAAATAGTCTTCTTTCAAAGGCAGGGATATTATTTGTTGTACTCGTAAGGAATATTATTTGTTGTACTCGTAAGGGATATTATTTGTTGAACTCGTAAGAGGTATTCTTTATTTCTTCTTCGTGAAGAGAACTTCTGTTATTCCATTCTTTATTATTCTGTTGGAATAACCTATATACGCGGGATACCCTATACTTGGTGAAATTCTTCTGTTATTCCATTCTTTATCATTCTATTGGAATATCCTGTCGGTGCGTATTACTCCTGACCTGGTTCCATTATTTATTATTCTGTTGGAATATCTTGTCTATGCTTTTATGCATGACCTGGTTTCGTTCTTTATCATTATGTTAGAACATTCTTTCTGTGCTTTACGTGTGACCTAGTTCTGTTATTTATTATTCTTTTGGAATAACCTGTCTATGAGGTCTATCGCATGCCTGATGATGCATGGGTAAAAGCCGCACGACGCGTAGATATTTTAGAAAAAGACGTCCGATCCAATAAGGCCAAAATAGATGAAATGGATATGGATCGGAGAGTAATGATTCGATATGGATCGGAGAGTAATGATTACCCTGTGCGTAGCGGTCAACCCCAATTCGATATGGATCGGAGAGTAATGATTCAAATCATGGATCAGGAATGTGACGAAACAATTAAATTTGGAATTTACTCTATAGTAAAGTCAAGTCTAGCTGGGATGGTGACGCCAAAGGATGTCTCAGACAAGTCAAAGCCGGTAGTTTAAGTAAGAGCGTTTATCGAGGAACTCGAACGAAGGTTTCACGGGTAAGTTAATCATAAATTCTTGCTAAGTCTACACTTTATTAGATACCGGTTCTTCCCATTCTTTTATCTCTCTTGCTTGCGCTCAACGTTTAAATTTAACCCCAGATAAGTTAGACTTTGACTTATTGGTTGAAACTTCGTTAGTAAAAGCCTTCGTTACCTCCACTGTTTATAAATCTTGTTAATTCAAATCGACACTTTCACGTTACCTGTAAATCTTATCTCTTTGAAAATATTTGTCTTTGATGCGATTTTAGGAATCGATTGGTTAACTACTCATCATGCTTTTCATAAGGTTGTTAGCTTTCATATTCCTAACCAACTTGTTATGCGAATTTAAGTAACCAAACCACTAAAGTCAATCATTGTCATATCAAGCCATAAGTAAAGAGCCCCGATCCTTTCGTTGTTGACTTCCTTGTGTGGAATGCACCGAAGCCAGACTTTCCGTATGAGACGTTGTGAATGACGATGACAAGTTTATAAGTATCAATGTGACGTGTTATCCAAGTCTTGGATGAGAGTCACAGTTTTGAATGATATTTCTATTTTTAATAAATTTCCTGACGTATTCTCGAAGAACTTCTTAGACTACCCCTAGAGCGTGAAATCAAATTTTGAATTGAACCCAGTACAAAACCCATTTCTTAAACCCTTAAATATTTCTTCAACTAAAATGAACGTAACATGCGCCAAAGATGTTGACTCGAGCTGTTGAAGATTACAATCGTACCATTCAATACCATCGTAGGAAAAGAGAACATGGTAGCTACCGCGTTGAGTAGAAGATCGTATGCGGTTACAAGTACGAATATACGAACCCACGTGAAGATAACAAATATACGATTAGAATCGACTTTAATTGATAAAGTTAAAGTCGCTCAAACTACACACCCGAAGCTGATGAATGTGAAGAAGAAGGTTCAAGAAGGCGTTATTCTAGAACCAAGAATCGACGAAGAGAGGAAATCTCAACCCTCAATTTAATTGGCCCATTTGAAATCCTCGATGAAGTAGGAACTGTGGCCTATAGACTCGTTATACCGCCAAGTATGTTGCATGTTCAGAACATTTTTTTTCGTATCGATGTTACGTAAATATGTGGACGATTCGAACCACATTATTAAATTAGAACTAAACGATATAGCAGAAGATTTAACGTATGAGGAGATACATGTTAAAATCTTGGATAAGAAGGATCATATTCAACACTCAAAGTTTATACCTCAAGAATTAGAATCTGAAATGAAGTCAAGGTATCTTAACCTATTCGACATACCAGGTACGTACGTAAAATTCGAGGGCAAAATTTCATAAGGAGGGGAGATTGTGACACTCCAGATTTTATGAATAAAGATTTAATTTTCTCGAAATATTTTTTTGAATATTATGGTGTGGATTTGAGATAGTGTTATAGTTGTGGGTAGTATTTATAAATTTTGAAAAGTATGCAAGTTGTTGTATAGTATTCGATTGGTCGGGGAATATTCTTTTTGTCGTGGAATATCCGTACGCCGGTACAATCATTGCCGGACCCCACAACGAAATTATTGTCTGATTGAGAAAATGACAAAAATATTTTATGAAAATAACAACGGAGGTTTTACCATTAACTGTTGAAACACCCAGTGTTAAAAGTATAGTAATACGCGTGGTTGCATAGTAGCACACGGTATTGATTATTGATGCTTACATGATAAGTCACTCAATTTTGTTTTATTAGTATTATTAATGTAATAAAACAAAAAAGCTTTTTATATAAAGCAGAATATTTTTATAAAGTTATTCGTTTTATTAGACTATAAATAGAATATATTATATTCTATTATGCATAGTGTTTTGCATAGTAAAATCTTTTTATAGAAAACAGAATACTTTTATAAAGTTATTTGTTTTATTAGACTATAAATAGAATATATTATATTTTATTATGTATAGTGTTGCATAGTGTCTGCATAGTGTTGTATAGTGCCTGGATAGTGTTTTGCATAGTAAAATCTTTTTATATAAAATAGAATATTTTTATAAAGTTATTGGTTTTATTAGATTATAAATAGAATATATTATATTTTATTTAAAAGATTTTGTTTTAAATATGGACCGTCCGTTTAAAGTAAATCAATCTGGACCGTTCATGAATTAGTTACTATGAAGTCCATTCTTCTATAAATAGAAGCTCATTCCATCATTATTTTTTACGAATTCACTAAAACTCTAGAGAGAGTTCTTCTTCTATAATCTTGAGCGTATTTCTTTAGAGTTTAAGAAAGCTTTGAGCGTAGTGCAAGTTTTCTTCGAGTATATCCTCGCCCTACCAGTCGGAATACTCTTCTTTCAAAGGTTGGGGATATTATTTGTTGTACTCGTAAGGGATATTATTTGTTGTACTCGTAAGGGATATTATTTGATGTACTCGTAAGGGGTATTCTTTCTTTCTTATTCGTGAAGAGAACTTCTGTTATTACATTCTTTATTATTCTGTTGGAATAACCTATATACGCAGGATACCCTATACTTGGTGAAATTCTTCTGTTATTCCATTCTTTATCATTATGTTGGAATAACCTATTTATGCGAAGTAGCGCATGTTGCCTATCTTTTTTAATAGCACTCTACCACGCAAGTATACGCGTTCAATTGTAATATTCAGCAAGCAAGGATATCGTTCCCACGAGGAAATAGACTAATAATTATCAATTACTAACTCTAATGCAATTAATCCTATTTTAAACTAAGAAAATTTCGTTTATGATTTGAAAATTAAACTTAACAAACTAATAATTAAAATCAAAATTTCACAAGAATAACTGCAGATTTAACAGGTTAAGATTACAACTTCCCTTGGTATTTCATTCAAACTAACTTACTTCCCATTTAAAATAAATCAATTAATATGAATTGTTATCCAAGAATGCTTTATGAATATTCACGCACTTCTTCCAAAGACACGTAAACAAATCCTCCTAAATCCAATCTTTAAGATGCAGAATTACAAGGAACACCCCAGTTAATCAACTCACTATATTCCTATGTGAATCAAGTTAATTAGGGTTTACGCACAAATTCTTTCAATGGATACAAAAGACACATAGGTATATTCCTATCCTACATGCTAATCATATTAACCCTATTCAGATTATATGAACAGATGTTATCATATCCAGATCTCAATCTATACTCCATCTTCCAATTTTATATAGATTATCACTGTAATTGTTGTCCAAACAATTAATCAATAAACATAAGATATAATAAACAATTCAATAAAAACTAACTTTCATTCAATGGGAAGCTTGCAATTTAAACTACATACCAAGTTCCATTGCAATCTTAATTAAAATTTTGTTTATGATAATATTTAAGAAAAACATCATCCAAATTAATAATCCAAACATCTCAGATAGTTACAAAAGATAAAACTAGAGAAGAGAAGAAGAAACTCTGAATTTGCTCCAATACTCTCTCTTAGATCTTCAGCCTTTGCAATTCTCCTTCGTGTTTTCCTTCCTTGTTTTCTCTGCAAATCTCTTGAAAACTTGATTGATTGCTTGCAAAATTCGTTCCCCTTGCTTTTCTAGAGTCCTCTCCTATTTGTATTGGTCTCAGCCCTCATTCAGACTCCTCTTTGGCTTCAAAAACCCACTTGACAGCATAAAAACGCAACTCTCTACGCACTAGAGCGCCTAGGCGCTCAACATAGGCTAATTCCAAACGCCTAGGCGCTTGGCCAGGATCACATAATTACAGAAATGCCACTCAGCTTTAATTTTCATGATTTTTGACCTTTTTCTTCTCCGAAATGACCAATTTGTCCCTCCAGCTCCAACCTACAACAAATAAACACAAAACACATAAAAAGATCCTGAAAAACAATTAAATATAACAATAATTAAGTTTAATAATATCGGATTCATAGGTATAAAACCTACTCATCAAATACCCTCAAACTTAACCAATTGCTTGTCCCCAAGCAACACAACACAATGCAATAACTAAATATGCAATGCAAATGCATCTATCTAAATGCCTAAATTCCAGCAGTCAAATAGAACAAAATCTATTCATCATGCCTCAGAGAAATCACAATAAACATGCTAGTACATCATATCAAGACAGATTAATAATTTCCTCGTCAATCATCAAATCTTAACCGGTTATTATTGATATAGTGTGTGTGTGCTTAACATCCATGCTAACTGATATGACGCTAAATTCAACACATAATAAATCTCTTTAAAGGAATCATACAGTGTAAACTCACAAAATTCACGAACAAGCTAAAACCAACTAAAGACAAATATCCACCAAAATTTAAGAGTCTAATCCGGGATACTTATGCTTTATTGTGCTTTACGGGGGCTTTTTGCTCTTTTCCCGTTTTATTGTTTTTGTTGTTTTTTTTTTTCATATATATATATATTTTTTTAACCATGACTGTGCAATGTCTCATTCCATTAGGCTAACAATGCTACCCCTTACCGAGCTTTCGACCAACGACTCCCAGACCATATAAGACCTTAGGGCGCTAGGTTTTAAGATACCCCTTCGGGCGTACTTGCTCAAGTAACATAGGCCCCGAAACAAAACTAGCCACGGTATTATTTTTCTCTTTTTTTTTAAGCTTATATATCCCAAAATTTTCCCCCAAACTTAAGTTTTTATCTAAATTCAGTCATCTTTGCCT
Source organism: Panax japonicus (assembly GCA_020205505.1). Lineage (NCBI taxonomy): Eukaryota > Viridiplantae > Streptophyta > Magnoliopsida > Apiales > Araliaceae > Panax > Panax japonicus. The sequence continues at coordinate 17,708,353 of CM035104.1, forward strand.
ATTCATGTCTTTCATTCATTCAAACTAGCATTATCCTCTAGAAGTCCATTATGTGTCAATTTAAACTCAATCAGTCAACATGGTTGTTTTTACTGTGCTATCCTTATTATATCAGTTTCAAACAGGTACAGATTCAAATTATGACAAGAAATCACATCAAAGTCTTAACAGATAATACTATACTTGTCTACTCAATTCCAAACTCATCACTGGCCAAAACAGACTTAAACTATCTAACGGCTGGAAACATGCAAATACTAAACTTTTTTTTTCTTTTTTTACGATAAAAATGAAAACTACATGAATGCAACTACATGCAAAACTATTAACTGAACATACTATATGAATGCACTAGATAAATACTACATGCATGAACTGGAGCTGGAAACTTACACCCCCAAACATAAATTATGCAATGTCCTCATTGTATATAACAAACAAAAATTAATAAATTAAGCACTGAGGACTTCCCTGAAAGAAAGAAGCTTAATTCCTCGTCAGAATCCTCTTCCTCCTCTTCTTCCTCTTCTTCTTCATCCGGGGGGTACGCAGACAATGGTGGGAATTGGTAGGGAGCGGCACCTGGATTCATGCGGGCAAACATTTCAAGGAATGCTGCACTAAAATTCTGATACACCTCCGTTTGCCGCTGAGCTAAACTATCCTGATTTCTTTCCATTCGGTCAAAACCTTCCTGAACGCGAGTGGCAACCATGTCTATTCTTCTAGTTTGATTTCTCAAATCGCGACGGATATCTTCATAAAAATTAGGTGGTTGCTCAGAACTTCCAGCTGCAGGAGGATTGTCGTGTAATTGATGAATAGGCTCGGCTGCAGGCTCGGGAGGAGCAATAATGAATCCTAACCCTCTCGGGTGTGGTATCCCCCCACTCCATACCTTGTACTTCTTAATAAGCGAGTGGTCAATTGCGGCTAAAGGAGGCTGTGTAGCTTCCTCGGCATCCCATTTTACCCCAGCTTGTTGGCATAGTCCTGTGATCAAAGATGGGTGTGGTAATCCACCTGAGGTCCCTCCTCGAATTGCTTTGTCAATGGAATCATGAATAACTTGGCCCACATCTATAATTTTTCCTGATGCAATGCAGAAAAGCAGTGCTGCCCTTTGATTTACAACATCACTCATATGCCTACATGGCATCATCTTGGCATAAATAAAGGCATGCCATGCTTTCCCATAACTGCTTAGTTTGGATTCGGGGAACAACACAGCTTCTTGTTGATCTGTTAATTTCCATGTCGTTCCAGGTACACACAAGGCTTGAATGATCTCACTGTAGTCTAGCTCGTGTTGTAAATATTGCATGTATCCATTGTTGGGTATCGTGTTTAAGCCGTAATAAGCATTTATTGACCCAAAACTGACCTCCACAGATTTACCTCGAACCCAAATTACGTTACCAACATGATCTACTGCATTGGCGTAGAATTCCTTAACAATCTTAACAACAGATGCATCCGGTTGGGCTGTAAAGTTCACCCATCTTCTACTCCCAATCATTTGTAATAATTCTCCATCTTCTATCTCGGGCAATAATCCACGCTCGGGAATTAGTGCTTTATTAGAAAGTACATTGTAATATCTGTCGGACGCTTTAGCACTTGTAAATCTCTTTTTGTCATACTTTTGCGAAGTGCCCGAAGTCTCTCCTCTTTGTCTCTTAGTAGCCATAGTCTTATGTACTAAATTCTTGCCAACCCAAATGATACTCAATGACTTATGATAGCCAAACTTCTCTTTGTGACAAACTATCAAACACTTGGTGTGCACAGATTTGGAATACTATTGGTAGGCACTCCCCCAAACTTAATTTTCACCAATTTTTTTCCAATTATTAAGCCCACACTACTTCCAAGGCAATACAAGTAACAATTAAGAGTACCCACACCCACTTGATCCAATACAATGATATAAACAAGCTTCAAAGTACTAACAAAGCTATTATCCAAGTGAATCCAAATAATTTGCACTAAAATCTTGTATACTTACTTGGGTATAGCCAAATATAATGTTCAATCAAAGTTGGATGAGCAATTTGATCTTTGAACCCTTACTTTATATAGATGTGGCTTGAATGCAAGTTGAATCCCGAATTGGTGAAGAAGGATGACAATATGGAACTTAGTTGCCTTGGTTTGGGTATAGATTTAGTGTTTGATTAGGATTTGGAAGAGAAAGATTGGTTGTGTAGGCTAGATTAGATGAGGGTTTAGAGTTATGGTGAGTTAGAGATGGAGTAGGAGAGTAAGAGAGTGTTTGATTTGGAATGGGAGAGGTGTAGCCCGAATTGGGGTTTTAAATTTTTTTTTTATGTAGGAGCGCCTAGGCGCTGGTTTGTATGCTTTGTGGACCGCCTAGGCGGTGGCTTGCAGAATGGCTTGGACGTGTGGAGCGCCTAGGCGCTTGGGTTGTGCTTTGCTGGAGTGCCTAGGCGCTTGGTCATGAGCAAAGGTACTGACTTTGAGCGCCTAGGCGCTTGGTTTGTGCCTGTCTGGAGCGCCTAGGCGCTTGGGCTGCATTATAGGTACTGACTTTGAGCGCCTAGGCGCTTGGTCTAGGCTTGTATGGAGTGCCTAGGCGCTTGATCCTTTTTCCAACATTTTCTACTCCGACGTCCTTTGGGAAAATGGCCATAACTTCTTCGTCCGAACTCCGATTTAGATGATTCAAGATGTTCTAGAAAGAGGAAAAGTAGATCTACAATTTTCATTCTTGAAGTTTCACGAAATAATATCCGGAGCTATGGTAAAATTGGCTCTGAAGTGACTTCTTTGTAAATGGCAAACCGAAAACGCGAATCTAGCCACCCCAAACGTCGATCCATATAACTTTTGTCCCAAACCTTGTCAAATATCCCCAATCTTAAACTTTTACTTGTTTTCCTTTCCTGCAATCAATTGAATCTCTGTTAGAGAACAAGGTATGCAACAAATCCTAAACTAGCAAAGTTTAACCACTAAATAAACTAATGGTAAAGTAAATTAATAAGAGTAAAAATATCAAATAACAATAAAACTTCCTGGGTTGCCTCCTAGTTAGCGCTAGGTTTATAGTCTTCAGCCTGACTTTCTCCTCTGTTCTAATCGGCAAGGTTGACCGATGTCTTTTCACGATCAAAACAACCCCCATAGTAGTGCTTCAATCTTTGACCGTTGACTTTAAAATTATGTTTTGAATACGGGTCTTCCACTTCTACAGCTCCATGAGGATAGACTTTTGAAATTATAAATGGCCCAGACCATCGAGATTTCAACTTTCCAGGAAACAGTTTAAGCCTTGAATTGTATAATAACACTGTTTGACCTGCTTCAAACTTTCTTTCCAGAATTTTCTTATCATGCCATCTCTTAATCTTTTCTTTATATAACTTCGCGTTCTCATACGATTGGAGTCTGAATTCATCAATTTGATTCAATTGTAAGAGGCGCTTCTCTCCCGCAGCAGATATATCAAGGTTTAACTTCCGAATTGCCCAATAAGCACTGTGTTCGAGTTCAACTGGAAGATGGCATGCCTTCCCATAAACTAACCTGTACGGAGACATCCCTATCGGAGTTTTGTAAGCTGTACGGTATGCCCATAAAGCATCGTCCAACTTGCTAGACCAATCTTTCCGACTAGGATTCACTATCTTCTCGAGGATTCGTTTCACTTCTCGGTTAGATACCTCGGCTTGACCACATGTTTGTGGATGGTAAGTAGTAGCTATCCTATGAGTGACTCCGTACTTAGCGAGGATAGCTGAAAACTGCTTATTACAGAAATGCGTTCCTTCATCACTAATGATGGCGCGAGGAGTGCCGAATCTAGAGAAAATGTTCTTCCGAATGAATTTAAACCTTCGCATCATTGGTGGGTGATGCTATAGCTTCTACCCACTTCGAAACGTAGTCCACCGCTAGAAGTATATAGGAGTTACACAAAGATGGTGGAAATGGTCCCATGAAGTCAATTCCCCAAACATCAAACAATTCGACTTCCAGGATCATATTAAGTGGCATCTCGTGTCGCTTTGATATATTACCAACTCTCTGGCATCTGTCACATTTTAACGAAAACACACGGGCATCTTTGAAGAGTGTTGGCCAGAAAAATCCACATTGAAGCACTTTAGCTGCCGTTCTTTCTCCCCCAAAATGTCCACCATAGTCAGATGCATGACATTGGTATAGAATACTCTCCATTTCAACTTTCGGGACGCACCTTCTTATTACTTGATCGCCACATTGTTTAAATAAAAATGGCTCATCCCATAAATACTGTTTCACATCATGGAGAAATTTCTTCTTCTGTTGGCTTGTCAAATCTGGCGGAAACACCTTACTAACAATGAAATTTACATAATCTGCATACCATGGTGTATCCATCCTTACCGCAAATAGCTGTTCATCCGGAAAAAATTCGTTGATCACTGTTGTGTCATTTTTCTTTAGTTCTGAATTCTCTAACCGTGATAAATGATCAGCAACCTGATTTTCAGTTCCTTTTCGGTCCCGGATCTCTAAGTCAAACTCTTGTAGCAATAATACCCATCTAATTAATCTCGGCTTCGCGTCTTTCTTTGCTATTAAATACTTAATTGCCGAATGATCTGTAAACACAATCACCTTTGTCCCAATCAAATATGAGCGAAATTTATCAAATGCATAAACAACTGCTAATAGCTCTTTCTCAGTAGTGGTATATGTAACGCCCCAGAAAATTGAACATTTTGTAATTTCTTTTAATAATGAATAAAATAATATTATTTATTATTATTGCGTGTTGAGAAGATGGATGTCGTTCTATAACCTAGAAACTGTCGTAACGTCGTAACGTCGTAGTATTTTAACTACGTGGGAGAATTAAAGTGTTTGAATTTCTAAAACGAAAATAAAAGTTTTCTGAGAAATTTTCCGAAAAACACTATTCATCAATTTCTGCTTGGGAATTATTTTTGAACTTCCGGGAAATACGTAATGTTATAATATCGAGATGATATCGATTATGTAATAATAATCTAAGTATGGAAAATGAAATATTTCGCATGCGTACCTAATTTGAGATAGTTAGGTTATTAAGCGTTAAAAGAAGGAAGTTGTGATCATATAATGTGTAAACATTATATGGAGTAAGGAAGGTAGGTATAATATGACGTATTGTGTTATTATGTACGAAGAATGAGATAACGTATATTTCGAATTAATATACGAGATAGCATATGAGAATTATACGTAGGATATGTATGTTAGGTTATTGAATTTAAGGTAATGGACTGGTGGGATTTCTAGTTTATTGATAGAAGCCCAAGTGTATGATTATCACACGTCCAATCTATTGTAACTCAAGCCCAATAGGAAAGTAGTTGGATTAATTAACCAAGCCCAAGGTGAAGCCTTGACCCATGGGTCAAACCAAGTGAGGAAGTGGGTAGTCTTGATGGGCAAGGATTAAGTGTGATGACCAAGTGTTGTGGTGAGCAAGTAAAAGAAGTGGCTAGCAAGAAGACTTGAAGGTTAAGTTGTGAATAGTAAGGAGGTGGAATGAGGAGGTGGAATGAGGAGGTGGGATTGATTATTGTCCATTTTGCTCCAAGCTTTGGAGGCCTATAAATACCAAGTTCATTTCATTTTGTTGGTTGTTTTTGTTATCATCCAAACACTTTCCTCTCAAGCATATAAGCTACTTATTTGGTAGAGAGAATAAGTCACTTAAAGCACTTATAAGCCACTTCAACCTTTGATAGTTTCCAAAGCAAATAGAAGTCTTCAAGGGTAAAACTCATTTTCTTTTATCTATATCTTTTCTATGATAGGATTGATAGAGAAGGGGGATTGCTTGAGGATAACATGTAATAAGTTATAAGGAATGAACTTAAGCCGAATAAGTTGAATAAGCAACTTGAACCCTAATAAGTTGTTAAGATCATGAAGGACTTGTCATATGATGTTAGTATGTTGTTTATAACATGAGAACATTGATTGAAGGACTTAAATTATTGGTAAGTCATGAGTATGAAGATTTCTAGTTCATAAGTTGAGAAAGTCAATGACTTATGGAAATAAGTCAAAACCTACTTTGATTATAAGTTGGTGTAGTAAATAACTTGTAGTGATTATATGTTGGTTAAAATCCACTTAGAACGCTTAGTATGGTTGATTTTGACAAACTTCGCACGATTAGACGATTAACGTCGAATTCGTGAAATTCTCGGAATAGAAGTCATATTTTGTGTTGGAAGTCGGAAAACGTTGGTTTTCGATGGAGACAAGTCATTGTAGTCATTATAGAGTTGTGGACTCGAAAATGACCGAATTCCGACTTAGAACGAAGAAATGAGCGTTGAACGTTCACAAACGTTTATCGTTTTCGTTAAAATGGACTAATAGGTCAAATTTTAGCAAATGAAGTCAAATAGATAAAATTCTTGCATGAACGCATAGATTATGAAATTTGTGAACCGTAGGCTTTTGAACGGACCAATTCGGATTTAAAACGAAGAAGTTATGCGTCCGGGAAGTTAGCAAAACTTTCAAAAAAAAAACTGCAAAATTCTCTGAGGACCAGAGTCCGCGCCGCGGCGCGACTCTAAGCCTTCTTGGCCACGCCGCAGCGCGAGGCCGGATGATGGCACACTGCTAACTCGCGCCGCAGCGCGAGTCACAGACCAATTAGTGGCGCCGCGGCGCCAGTGCAAGGAAGAAGATAGAGAAAAAGGGTTCCAAGTGTAGAATGAAAGAGGGATTAATAGTAATGAATTGTGATGTAATCGCAACATAATTAAGACATTGTAAGGTGCTTGTAATACACTAATGCATGTTTATAATCAATCAAAGATGAGCGGGATATGAATGACGTAATGAAAGCCGAAACCCTTAATAACGAAACTAAGTTAGAATTACATTGAGATGAAGGGTAAGGTATAATAGAAAGCATACCTGGTTAATTATGATCTAATATGGTACGTTATATGATTATGAATTGTAGAATCATAGAGACTTAAAGTGTACGTGTATTAACAAGTAAGCAGACGCCAAAGGCAAGTATTCTAACCCTTGTTCCAGTTCAGTCTGGACAAGCTTTGTAATTCATGTACTCTTTCACATGAAATCTAGAATGATGAAGTCTTAAGCCAATTCTTCCGGCTAGACTTATATTATGATTCTGTCAAGCATGATTGGTAAAATACCGAGTTATATTGGTATGGTTTTCAATCGAAGACCATACATGTTCAAATGTTTTTGTCGCTTAACGACAGGCACGTGAGGTTGCCACAATTAAACGTATACACGTTTAAAGAATGTAGTGTTGATCAACATAGAGTACTATGAGCTGATCACTCAGAAGTGCTCGTAAGCTATGCCGGACTTACGGACTTAGTGCCGGGATGTCCTTTTCAAAAGAACTTATGTATGCTCATAATCTTGAGCCATAAATGTTATTCTACTGAATATTGATGGAAAAATGTTTTGAAGGAAATGAAGTGTTATTTTGAATCACCAATAGTACTTCGTAACTATTGTTCAGTTATTGGAGATATATTAGTTCTATGTTTCAAGCGTGTTATGTATTAGAATTATAGTACTTACTGAGCTAGCCGTGCTCACTCTTGCTTGAACCATATGAACACAGCTAAGATTGAGCGGACTGAAGGATCCGGCAAGGATAAAGGCAAGGCGAAGAAGAACCCGTAGCATACTTATGTAATAGTATAGGAAGAATGTCTGTAATATATTGATATTATGACAAGAACAAATGAAAGGGTTACAAAGAACCTGGGTAATGTAATATTACTTTGATATATATAGAGTTATATTAGTCCTCTTGTGACTATTTGAGGAAATGTGTGAATGAATGGTAGTACCGTGTAGCACCATTTGTCGGGTTGGAAGAGACCCGAATTTGGGGGCGTCACAGGTTGGTATCAAAGCAAGAGGTTATAAAACTTAAGGGGGGAATTAAAACCTTAAGCCATAACCTTAGGAAGAATCAAAGAAATACAAGAAGAAAATAACCTTATAAAAATGCATTATGATTATGATATGTATTTTTTATTATTATTTTTTTACTGACGTGTACTAATCAACTCATTTGTTTTATGTAGATGTCAGGAGTAAACGGGATGTTTGTTTATGAACAGACCATAAGTGAAGAGTCGGTGAACCAAGTAGAGGTTGTACCGAACCCTATAGCAGCAGAGCCAGAAGTAGTAATCATTGAGTCTGAAGACTCAGAAGAAGCTGACTACATGTCAGTATTTGACGGGATGATAGAGTAGGAGGTAGAGACAGTCTCCTTTAACCCAGTGGCTATAGCAGCAGAGAAAGCTCCTAGGGGGTCGATGATGTCTCTGTTCATGTCAGTGTTGGATAGAAATATCCATTACTGTCAGGAGGTTAAGGAGCTGAAGGCAGAGCTTCAAATGCTTATAGAGGACAAGACTGATGTCGAGTCCATGTGGGAGCAGGAGAATGATGAGAGGATTTTGGCTAATGACAAAGTCCAGGATTTAAAGCACGAGGTCTTGGAGCTCAAGGAGGAGCTCAAGACAAAAGTGCAGAAAATAGGGAGGATGTCCTATATCTATAGGAGTTTTCACACGGATTTTCAGCAGCAGGTAGCTGGATATCCGGTGGAGGTGGGGCAAACGAGGCATACTATTAGCCGTGATATCATTGCCAGTCTGGCCAAGGCAGATTTCAATAATGCCTTGAGGCAGATGTAGTTTAATGGTGGTCAGAGTAGTTTGTAGATATTTTTGTAAGTAGTAGTGATGTAAAACCCCTTTTTGTATAGTAAAGGGTAGTCTTTTGTAAATCCCAATTTTTGGAAAGTGATAGCGGGAAAGTAATGTAATCAGCTTAGGCTGAGTATGTAACCGATGTAGTATTATACTACAAAGAATGTATATAAAGATCATTTTATGTAAAGCAATGAGTTATGAATGTTTGGAGTTATTGTTTTATATTAATGATAGCTAATAAAGAAAGGAATAAGAACGTAATGTGTTTATTGTATCAGGCAAAATGCCGCCAAGAAGAGTGCAACGTAATCAAGGTGCGAACGTAAATCAACCGGAGGGAGGTCCGGTTAACGTGATGCAGGAGTTTGTTAATTTATTAACAGCCGCCTTTAATAGAACAGGGGCTAATATCCCCGTAAATCCAGGAGTAGCACGAGCTACTACCTTTAAGGATTTTAAGAGTGTAGGTCCGCCGGAGTTCAAAGGAACTACGGACCCAATCGAAGCCCAAACGTGGGTTAAGGAGATAGAGAAGGCATTCGTAATTGCAAATGTTGATGAGGCCCAGAAGGTTGCCTTTGCAACCTATATGATGAAGGGAGAGGCCAATTTTTGGTGGGAAGCCAATCAGGCTAGGGTCGGGATAACGACTTTAACGTGGGATAGATTCAAGGAGATATTCTTCGAGAACTATTTTCCCACGAGCATGCAGGGAAGGATGGAGATGCGATTTTTAGAGCTGAAACAAGGGGAAATGACGGTTCCCCAATACGCTGCCAAGTTCAATGAACTGGCTAGGTTCGCTCCACACCAAGTGGATACCGAGGTGAGGAAGGCGCGACGGTTCGAGCAGGGCTTGAAACCCTGGCTCTATAACCGTATATCCGTATTCCAAAGTACTTCTTTTGGAATCGTTTTAGAGAAGGCGATAATCGCCGAAGGTGGTAGTGAGGCGTTGAGCCAATACCACAAGGAAAAGAGGAATAAGGGGAAGGTTGACGGGAGAGTCAAGATTGAGGGAGCCAGTGGGAGTGGCGAGGGTCAAAAGAGGAAGGTAATTAACTCTGGGAATACCGGAGTGAAGCAAGGAGACCCAAAGAGAAGAATGGAGGCCTGCAAGACCTGTGGAAAGACTCATTTAGGGGTCTGTCTCAAGGGGAAGGCCGTCTGTTACAACTGCGGATAGGAGGGGCACATTGCGCCAAATTGTCCGAGTCCGAAAAAGAATCATGGATGCTTTGTGTGTGGGTCAACCGACCACATGGTAAAGAACTGCCCGAAGAAGGGGACGGACGGGAATCGGGGCACTAATAGCGGTAAGTTAGCTATTGGGGGTCCAGCTCAGCAGGGTAGGCCGATGGGTCGTACCTTTAACATGACAGTCCAGGATGCGGATTGCATCAGGGGACGTCGTTGCAGGTATTATCCCGATCAACGATATCAATGCATACGTGCTGTTTGATTCGGGTGCTACCTGTTCATTTATAGCATGCGGTTTTGCTAGACGATTAGGACTACTTCCCGAAAAGTTACCTATACCTGTAAATATTAAGGTAGAAAATGAAGATATAATTCCTATTGAAGATGTTCATAGGAGTTGTTGTGTAGATATACGGGGTTGTAAATTATCGGTAGATTTATTACCAATAAAGTTAGAAGAATTCGATGTAATTCTTGGAATGGATTGGTTAGTAAACCATGGGGCAATAATAGATTGTCAAAAGAAGTGTGTGAACATAAAGACGTTAGAACAACCTCGGGTAGTATTTTATGGGAATAGATCGCCGGGACGTTCGTGTTGTCTAACCATGACACAAACTAGAAAATTACTGAGGAAGGGATGCGTAGGATATCTGGCAATACCGAAAGAGTGGTAGCAACCATGTAACAAATACCTATAGTGAGGGAATTCGCTGATGTATTTCCGAGTGAATTACCTGGTCTTCCGCCGGATAGGGAGACAGAATTTGTGATAGACATTTTGCCAGGAGCGGCACCAGTTTCCAGGGCACCGTACCGTATGGCGCCAGTAGAGATGAAGGAGTTGATGGTGCAGTTACAAGAACTGTTGGATAGGAAGTACATTCAGCCGAGTGTGTCACCGTGGGGAGCACCGGTACTATTTGTCAAGAAGAAGGACGGATCGTTAAGACTTTGTATCGACTACAGAGAGTTGAACAAGTTAACGATAAAGAATAAATACCCATTGCCCAGGATCGATGATCTCTTTGATCAGCTGAAAGGGGCTAATTATTTTTCTAAAATAGATTTACGAACGGGGTATCATCAGTTGAAGGTTAGGAAGGAGGACGTGCCAAAGACAGCATTCAGGACTCGTTATGGTCATTACGAGTTTTTAGTGATGTCATTTGGGTTGACAAATGCACCAGCTGCATTCATGGATATGATGAACAGAGTGTTCAAACAATATTTGGACAAGTTCGTCGTGGTGTTTATAGATGATATTCTAGTCTATTCTAAGACGCCAGAAGATCATGTTGAACACCTTAGATTAGTGTTGGAGACGTTAAGGAAGGAGAAGTTGTATGCGAAATTCACAAAGTGTGAATTTTGGTTAGAGAAGGTGCAATTTTTAGGTCATGTCATTGACCATGAGGGGATTTCAGTGGATCCAGCGAAGGTAGAAGCCGTGATGAATTGGGAACAACCAAAAACGCCGACTGAGGTGTGGAGTTTCCTAGGGTTAGCGGGTTACTATCGGAGATTTATCCAGGATTTTTCAAAGATAGCTACTCCGTTGACTAATTTGACGAGGAAGACGGTGAAATACGCTTGGACTGACAAGTATGAGAACAGTTTCCAAGAACTAAAGAAGAGGTTGAGTGAGGCACCTGTGTTGTCATTACCCGATGACACGGGAAAGTTTGTAGTTTATAGTGATGCTTCGCATAGAGGACTTGGTTGCGTGCTCATGCAGCATGGCAAGGTCATTGCGTATGCATCTAGGCAGTTGAAGGATTATGAGAAAGTTTACCCTACTCATGATCTAGAACTAGCAGCAGTAGTTTTTGCTCTAAAGATATGGAGACATTATCTTTATGGAGAAAAATGTAAGATATACACGGACCATAAAAGTCTAAAATATATCTTCACACAGAAGGAGTTGAATATGAGGCAGAGAAGATGGCTGGAGTTGATAAAGGATTACGACTGTGAAATCCTGTATCACCCTGGAAAAGCCAATGTAGTTGCCGATGCCTTAAGTAGAAAGGGTCGGGAAAAGTTGTCTTTGTTAACGGCTCAAACTGAGTTAATAACAGAGATGGCTAGGATGGAGTTAGAGGTGAAGCTACCCAGTGAAGAAGAAGGACCAATGTTGTTTGCAATGGAGATGCAACCAACCATTGTAGAGAGAGTTAAGGTGGTGCAACTCAAAACTGATGAGTGTGACCGGATGAAGGAACGGCTGACCAATGAAAAAGATACTAAATATAGTCTTGATAACGAGGGATTATTGAGATTTGACGGAAGAATTTGGGTTCCGGATGAGACGGAATTAAGGGAGCAGGTTCTACAAGAGGCTCATGGTTCAAGGTTTTCGATTCATCCTGGTAGCACTAAGATGTATCAAGACCTTCGACAGAGTTTCTGGTGGCCGAACATGAAGAGAGAGATTGTTGAGTACGTTAGTAAGTGCTTAACTTGTCAGAGAGTTAAGGCTGAACATCAACGACCTAGTGGCTTGTTACAGTCATTAGAGATTTTGGAGTGGAAATGGGAGAATATCACAATGGATTTTGTGGTGGGACTTCCGACTACTCATAAGGGGTATGATGCAATTTGGGTAATAGTGGACCGATTGACGAAATCAGCTCACTTTTTGCCAATTAGGGTTAAGTATAACTTAGACCAGTTAGCTAGACTTTATATTAAGGAAATAATCTCTAGACATGGAGTGCCAGTATCGATTGTGTCAGATCGTGATCCACGATTCACGTCGAACTTTTGGAGAAGTCTGCAAGAGCAGTTGGGAACGCAGTTGAAGCTGAGTACGGCATATCGTCCACAAACTGATGGACAAAGCGAGAGGACAATTCAGACATTAGAAGATATACTAAGAGCATGCGTTATGGATTTCAAGGGTAGTTGGGATGATCATCTACCATTAGTGGAGTTTGCGTATAACAATAGTTATCATGCAAGCATAGGTATGCCGCCTTACGAAGCTTTGTATGGTAGGAAATGCAGAACGCCACTGTATTGGGATGAGGTAGGAGAACGCCGAATGTTGGGACCAGAATTGGTGCAACAGACAGCGGATATTGTTAAAAAGATTCAGATGCGTCTCTTAGCAGCTCAAGACAGACAGAAGAAGTTTACAGATCTGCATAGAGAGAATCGAGAGTTTGAAGTGGGTTCATACGTATTCCTAAAAGTATCTCCCTAGAAAGGAAAGATACGTTTTGGGAAGAAAGGAAAGTTAAGTCCGAGATTTATAGGACCTTTTGAGGTTTTAAAACGGGTAGGTGAGGTAGCTTACATGGTAGCGTTACCTCCAGACCTAGAACGAATACATAATGTATTTCATGTTTCGGTATTGCGTCCTTATAAGCCGGATTATAAGCACGTGATAGAATACGAGCCTATTCATGTCGAGAAGGACTTAACGTATGAGGAAACGCCAATTCAAATTGTCGATAGGAAAGAACAAGTTCTGCGGAACAAAAGTATAGTTTCAGTAAAGGTGATATGGAAGAACCACGATGCAGAAGAAGCAACGTGGGAGTTAGAAGAAATGATGAAAAAGAATTACCCGAATTTATTTGTGTAATTTTTTTTAATAGCGAGATTCTGGGGACAGAATCCTTATAAGGGGGAGAGAGTGTAACGCCCCAGAAAATTGAACATTTTGTAATTTCTTTTAATAATGAATAAAATAATATTATTTATTATTATTGCGTGTTGAGAAGATGGATGTCGTTCTATAACCTAGAAACGTCGTAACGTCGTAGTATTTTAACTACGTGGGAGAATTAAAGTGTTTGAATTTCTAAAACGAAAATAAAAGTTTTCTGAGAAATTTTCCGAAAAACACTATTCATCAATTTCTGCTTGGGAATTATTTTTGAACTTCCGGGAAATACGTAATGTTATAATATCGAGATGATATCGATTATGTAATAATAATCTAAGTATGGAAAATGAAATATTTCGCATGCGTACCTAATTTGAGATAGTTAGGTTATTAAGCGTTAAAAGAAGGAAGTTGTGATCATATAATGTGTAAACATTATATGGAGTAAGGAAGGTAGGTATAATATGACGTATTGTGTTATTATGTACGAAGAATGAGATAACGTATATTTTGAATTAATATACGAGATAGCATATGAGAATTATACGTAGGATATGTATGTTATGTTATTGAATTTAAGGTAATGGACTGGTGGGATTTCTAGTTTATTGATAGAAGCCCAAGTGTATGATTATCACAAGTCCAATCTATTGTAACTCAAGCCCAATAGGAAAGTAGTTGGATTAATTAACCAAGCCCAAGGTGAAGCCTTGACCCATGGGTCAAACCAAGTGAGGAAGTGGGTAGTCTTGATGGGCAAGGATTAAGTGTGATGACCAAGTGTTGTGGTGAGCAAGTAAAAGAAGTGGCTAGCAAGAAGACTTGAAGGTTAAATTGTGAATAGTAAGGAGGTGGAATGAGGACATGGAATGAGGAGGTGGGATTTATTATTGTCCATTTTGCCCCAAGCTTTGGTGGCCTATAAATACCAAGTTCATTTCATTTTGTTGGTTGTTTTTGTTATCATCCAAACACTTTCCTCTCAAGCATATAAGCTACTTATTTGGTAGAGAGAATAAGTCACTTAAAGCACTTATAAGCCACTTCAACCATTGATAGTTTCCAAAGCAAATAGAAATCTTCAAGGGTAAGACTCATTTTCTTTTATCTATATCTTTTCTATGATAGGATTGATAGAGAAGGGGGATTGCTTGAGGATAACATGTAATAAGTTATAAGGAATGAACTTAAGCCGAATAAGTTGAATAAGTAACTTGAACCCTAATAAGTTGTTAAGATCATGAAGGACTTGTCATATGATGTTAGTATGTTGTTTATAACATGAGAACATTGATTGAAGGACTTAAATTATTGGTAAGTCATGAGTATAAAGATTTCTAGTTCATAAGTTGAGAAAGTCAATGACTTATGGAAATAAGTCAAAACCTACTTTGATTATAAGTTGGTGTAGTAAATAACTTGTAGTGATTATATGTTGGTTAAAATCCACTTAGAACGCTTAGTATGGTTGATTTTGACAAACTTCGCACGATTAGACGATTAACGTCGAATTCGTTAAATTCTCGGAATAGAAGTCATATTTTGTGTCGGAAGTCGGAAACGTTGGTTTTCGATGGAGACAAGTCATTGTAGTCATTATAGAGTTGTGGACTCGAAAATGACCGGATTCCGACTTAGAACGAAGAAATGAGCGTTGAACGTTCACAAACGTTTATCGTTTTCGTTAAAATGGACTAATAGGTCAAATTTTAGCAAATGAAGTCAAATAGATAAAATTCTTGCATGAACGCATAGATTATGAAATTTGTGAACCGTAGGCTTTTGACCGGACCAATTCGGATTTAAAACGAAGAAGTTATGCGTCCGGGAAGTTAGCAAAACTTTCAAAAAAAAAAAACTGCAAAATTTTCTGAGGACCAGAGTCCGCGCCGCGGCGCGACTCTAAGCCTTCTTGGCCGCGCCGCAGCGCGAGGCCGGATGATGGCACACTGCTAACTCGCGTCGCAGCGCGAGTCACAGACCAATTAGTGGCGCCGCGGCGCCAGTGCAAGGAAGAAGATAGAGAAAAAGGGTTCCAAGTGTAGAATGAAAGAGGGATTAATAGTAATGAATTGTGATGTAATCGCAACATAATTAAGACATTGTAAGGTGCTTGTAATACACTAATGCATGTTTATAATCAATCAAAGATGAGCGGGATATGAATGACGTAATGAAAGTCGAAACCCTTAATAACGAAACTAAGTTAGAATTACATTGAGATGAAGGGTAAGGTATAATAGAAAGCATACCTGGTTAATTATGATCTAATATGGTACGTTATATGATTATGAATTGTAGAATCATAGAGACTTAAAGTGTACGTGTATTAACAAGTAAGAAGACGCCAAAGGCAAGTATTCTAACCCTTGTTCCAGTTCAGTCTGGACAAGCTTTGTAATTCATGTACTCTTTCACATGAAATCTAGAATGATGAAGTCTTAAGCCAATTCTTCCGGCTAGAGTTATATTATGATTCTGTCAAGCATGATTGGTAAAATACCGAGTTATATTGGTATGGTTTTCAATCGAAGACCATACATGTTCAAATGTTTTTGTCGTTTAACGACAGGCACGTGAGGTTGCCACAATTAAACGTATACACGTTTAAAGAATGTAGTTTTGATCAACATAGAGTACTATGAGCTGATCACTCAGAAGTGCTCGTAAGCTATGTCGGACTTACGGACTTAGTGCCGGGATGTCTTTTTCAAAAGAACTTATGTATGCTCATAATCTTGAGCCATAAATGTTATTCTACTGAATATTGATGGAAAAATGTTTTGAAGGAAATGAAGTGCTATTTTGAATCACCAATAGTACTTCGTAACTATTGTTCAGTTACTGGAGATACATTAGTTCTATGTTTCAAGCGTGTTATGTATTAGAATTATAGTACTTGCTGAGCTAGCCGTGCTCACTCTTGCTTGAACCATATGAACACAGCTAAGATCGAGCGGACTGAAGGATCCGGCAATGATAAAGGCAAGGCGAAGAAGAACCCGTAGCATACTTATGTAATAGTATAGGAAGAATGTCTGTAATATATTGATATTATGACAAGAACAAATGAAAGGGTTACAAAGAACCTGGGTAATATAATATTACTTTGATATATATAGAGTTATATTAGTCCTCTTGTGACTATTTGAGGAAATGTGTGAATGAATGGTAGTACCGTGTAGCACCATTTGTCGGGTTGGAAGAGACCCGAATTTGGGGGCGTCACAGTATAATTCAGTTGAGCATCCGTCAATGTTTTACTAGCATAGTATATAGCATGAAAAATTTTATCTTTTCGTTGGCCAAGAACTGCACCAATCGCATAGTCGCTAGCATCACACATTAATTCAAATGGGATATTCCAATCTGGCGCTATGATTACAGGTGCGGTAACAAGTTTCTTCTTCAACACATCAAAAGCTTCCAGGCATGCTTGATCAAAGTTGAATGGGACATCCTTCTCCAAAAGATTGCAAAGTGGTTTTGTGATTTTGGAGAAGTCTTTTATAAATCGTCTATAGAAACCAGCGTGTCCCAAAAAACTTCGAATACCCTTTACAGAAATTGGTGGTGGCAGGTTCTCGATGGTTTCGATTTTAGCTCTATCAACCTCAATTCCTTTTGATGATACTCGGTGACCCAAGATTATCCCCTCTTGCACCATAAAATGACATATCTCCCAGTTCAAAACCAAATTCGTTTCCATGCACCGTTTGAGCACGAGTGTGAGGTTTTCCAAACAATAATCAAACGAATCCCCAAAAACTGAAAAATCGTCCATAAATACCTCAAGATTTTGTTCAACCATATCTGAAAAAATAGCCATCATACACCGTTGAAATGTCGCTGGCGCATTACATAACCCAAAAGACATTCTGCAAAAAGCAAAGGTGCCATATGGGCATGTGAATGTTGTTTTCTCCTGATCCTCGGGTGCAATAGAAATTTGGTTATAGCCTGAGTATCCATCCAAGAGGAAATAATACTCGTGCCCTGCAAGCCTGTCCAACATCTGATCTATGAATGGTAGAGGAAAATGGTCCTTACGAGTTGCCTTATTCAACTTTCTGTAATCCATACACACCCGCCAACCAATAACTGTTCGCGTTGGGATCAATTCATTCTGCTCGTTCGCAACTACTGTCATTCCCCCTTTCTTTGGCACGCATTGAAACGGACTTACCCATGAGCTATCTGAGATAGGGTAGATAATTCCCGCATATAACCATTTAATGATCTCTTTTTTAACGACTTCCTTCATGATGGGATTGAGTCTTCGTTGTTATTCAATAGTCGGTTTTGCTTCGTCTTCCAACAAAATCTTATGCATACAAATTGATGGGCTTATCCCCTTGATATCTGCAATAGTCCATCCAAGAGCAGTCTTGTATTATCGAAGTACCCTTAGCAGCTTTCCTTCTTGAACCTTATCAAGTGATGCAGAAATAATGACTGGCAAGGAGGAAGAAGAACCAAGGTAGGTGTACCGGAGGTGATTAGGCAATGGCTTAAGTTCCAAGGTAGGCGGTTCTTCTACGGATGATGTCACCTTTTCATCTAGCTTTCCCTGATAATCCAGAGGTTCAAATTTTTGTAGACATCGTGTGAACTTTGGAGTTGAATCTAACATTTGGACCCATTCTATTACCGTTGAATCATCAAATAAATTTTCACTAACCAATGCGGTTTCAAGAGGGTTTTCAATCACAGATTCACCAAATACCTCTTCAGTTGTTTCTTCAATTAGATCCACTCTTAAGCACTCTTCCTCTTCCTTCAGAAATTTCATAGCCTTGAAAACATTAAAAGTTACTTCTTCATCTTGAACTCTCATTGTTAACTCACCCTTTTGTACATCAATTAATGTCCTTCCAGTGGCTAAAAACGGTCTTCCAAGGATAATGGGTATGTCTTTATCCTCTTCGTAGTCCAACACAATGAAGTCCGCTGGAAATATGAATTTGTCCACCTTCACTAATATGTCTTCCACAATGCCCCTAGGGTATGTCAGTGATCTATCTGCGAGCTGTAGAGAGATATTTGTTGGCCTTGGCTCTGGTAATCCCAACTGAGTGTAGATCGAAAGTGGCATCAAGTTAATACTTGCACCCAAATCACATAAACATCTGTTAAAGAACTGGGGCCCAATCGTGCACGGTATTGTAAAGCTACCCGGATCCTTCAACTTCGGTGGTAACTTTCTTTGCAGAATTGCGCTGCATTCTTCCGTTAATGCTACAGTTTCGAACTCCCCTAGCTTCCTCTTTCTTGCTAAAATATCTTTCATAAATTTTGCATAACTAGGCATTTGTTCTAAAGCATCTGCGAATGGAATGTTGATTTGCAGCTTTTTGAACACTTCTAAAAATTTTGAAAATTGTCTGTCTAATCTCTGCTTTTGAAATCTTTGAGGAAACGGCACAGGTGGTACAACTGTTGTTTGCTTATCTTCTTGCTGTTTTGTCACAACTCTTTCCCCAGATTTACGTTCCGAATTTCCACTCTCTTGTTCATCCTCCTCAACAGAAATTATTTTCTTGTGTCCGTCCAAATCTGTAGTCAACTCCTTCCCGCTTCTGAGTGTAACTGCCTTACAGTGCTCATTTCCATCATTCCTTGGATTTTTCTCCGTATCACTAGGTAAAGAACCTGGAGCTCTAGTATTCAAACCATTAGCCATTTGCCCCATTTGATTCTCAAGATTCTTGATTGCCGCTGATTGGTTTTTAGTTGTGGCTTCAAACTGAGTTGCCAATCTTGCCAACAATTCTTCCATTTGTGATAACTTATCAGGTTGATGAGGTTGTGGGTGTTGTTGAGTTTGTTGATGTGGCTGAAATCCAGGTGGATATGTTTGCCTTGGAGCTTGAGCTTGAGCATGTGACTGATTATTACTCCAAGAAAAATTCGGGTGGTTTCTCACTCCTGAATTGTAGTTGTTTGAATAACTGCCCTGCTGCCTATTATAATTGGAAACAAAATGGACTGATTCAGGATTTATTGCACATTGATCACTTGAGTGGTTACCCGCACATATTTCACATATCGTTTCCATTTTCTGAACTGGTTGTACCCCAAGTGCATCTATCTTCTTTGTAAGAGCAGAAATCTGAGCTGTCACTTGAGCTGACAATGCTGTCATCGCATCCACTTCATACACTACGACTGTCCTTGGCGGAGTTGTTCTTGCTGTTGGCCATTGATAATTATTAGCTGCCATGGTTTCAAGCAACTGATACCCCTCGTCACAATTCTTGGCCATAATAGCTCCTCCTGCTGCAGCGTCTATACTCGATCTCACTGTGCTGAATAAACCGTTATAAAAAGTTTGCACCTGAAGCCATTTAGGAATCCCATGGTGTGGACATTTTCGCAATGAATCTTTGAATCTCTCCCAAGCTTCATATAGTGATTCTGAATCGTGCTGAACGAAAGAGAAGATATCGTTCCGCAACTTTGCTGTTTTTGCAGGCGGGAAAAACTTTGCAAGAAATTTCTGGGCTAGATCATTCCATGTAGTAATCGAGCCTGGTGGTAATGAATGGAGCCAACTCTTAGCCTTATCTCTGAGAGTAAATGGAAATAGCCTTAGCCTTATTGCATCCTCTGACACATTATTGTACTTGAAAGTATCGCAGATTTCTATAAAGCTGACTATGTGATCGTTCGGATCATCGTTAGGTAACCCTCCAAACTGACATGAATTTTGAATCATCTGTATTGTCCCCGGTTTTATCTCAAAACTTGTAGCAGTAATGGCAGGTCTCGTAATACTCGACTGAATTTTAGTAACCCGCGGTGTAGCATAATCCCGCAGTGCTTTTTGCTCTTCTTCAGCCATAGTATCTTCCTTATCAAGTGCTTCTTTGGTTTCTTTAACCCACTTACGCAACCGCTGAAATCTTTTCTCGATGTCGTCCTCGTGAGGCAACAAATCTGGCTTCTTCGATCGCGTTTGCATACACTAGTCAAGAACACCTGAATAGAACAGAACAGAAAAAGTTTAAATTAAGATTAACGCTATAAAAATTAATAATGACAAAATATTAAACTAATATCCCCGGCAACGGCGCCAAAAACTTGTTGCCTATCTTTTTTAATAGCACTCTACCACGCAAGTATACGCGTTCAATTGTAATATTCAGCAAGCAAGGATATCGTTCCCACGAGGAAATAGACTAATAATTATCAATTACTAACTCTAATGCAATTAATCCTATTTTAAACTAAGAAAATTTCGTTTATGATTTGAAAATTAAACTTAACAAACTAATAATTAAAATCAAAATTTCACAAGAATAACTGCAGATTTAACAGGTTAAGATTACAACTTCCCTTGGTATTTCATTTAAACTAACTTACTTCCCATTTAAAATAAATCAATTAATATGAATTGTTATCCAAGAATGCTTTATGAATATTCACGCACTTCTTCCAAAGACACGTAAACAAATCCTCCTAAATCCAATCTTTAAGATGCAGAATTACAAGGAACACCCCAGTTAATCAACTCACTATATTCCTATGTGAATCAAGTTAATTAGGGTTTACGCACAAATTCTTTCAATGGATACAAAAGACACATAGGTATATTCCTATCCTACATGCTAATCATATTAACCCTATTCAGATTATATGAACAGATGTTATCATATCCAGATCTCAATCTATACTCCATCTTCCAATTTTATATAGATTATCACTATAATTGTTGGCCAAACAATTAATCAATAAACATAAGATATAATAAACAATTCAATAAAAACTAACTTTCATTCAATGGGAAGCTTGCAATTTAAACTACATACCAAGTTCCGTTGCAATCTTAATTAAAATTTAGTTCATGATAATATTTAAGAAAAACATCATCCAAATTAATAATCCAAACATCCCAGATAGTTACAAGAGATAAAACTAGAGAAGAGAAGAAGAAACTCTGAATTTGCTCCAATACTCTCTCTTAGATCTTCAGCCTTTGCAATTCTCCTTCGTGTTTTCCTTCCTTGTTTTCTCTGCAAATCTCTTGAAAACTTGATTGATTGCTTGCAAAATCCATTCCCCTTGCTTTTCTAGAGTCCTCTCCTATTTGTATTGGTCTCAGCCCTCATTCAGACTCCTCTTTGGCTTCAAAAACCCACTTGACAGCATAAAAACGCAACTCTCTACGCACTAGAGCGCCTAGGCGCTCAACATAGGCTAATTCCAAGCGCCTAGGCACTTGGCCAGGACCACATAATTACAGAAATGCCACTCAGCTTTAATTTTCATGATTTTTGACCTTTTTTTTCTCCGAAATGACCAATTTGTCCCTCCAGCTCCAACCTACAACAAATAAACACAAAACACATAAAAAGATCCTAAAAAACAATTAAATATAACAATAATTAAGTTTAATAATATCGGATTCATAGGTATAAAACCTACTCATCAGCGCATATAGGATGAAATTCTTCTGTTATTCCATTCTTTATTATTCTGTTGGAATATCCTGTCGGTGCGTATTACGCCTGACCTGGTTCCATTATTTATTATTCTGTTGGAATATCCTGTCTATGCTTTATGCATGACCTGGTTCCATTCTTTTTCATTCTGTTGGAACATTATGTCTGTGCTTTACGCATGACCTGTTCCGTTATTTATTATTTTGTTGGAATAACCTGTCTGTTGCGGTCTATCGCATGCCTGGTAATTTCTTTTGTTATTCCATTCTTTATTATACTCAATTGGTTAAAGTTTTGACTTCTATACTCCATGAAATTAATGGAATATCATTGATATTTATGCTTCATCCAGTATCTTTTCATGAAAATATTCTTCTGAGCATTCTTGAATTTTTACTCCACAAAGCAGTATCATGTTGATAATTTGGACGTTATTGGTACCTGGATAAATTAATTCTTGAACTTGTTTTATTGAATTATTATGTAATTGTCATCATCCTTATGTTTATATTATGTTGAAAGTCATCTGTGGCCTGTAGTGCATAGATGTACTTGGTATGATTATGACCAGGGATATTCAGTATAATCATGACCGTAATGTTACAAATGATGTGAAATAAATCCTCATTGGCCCGTAGTGCATTGATGGACAGTTTTTGGAATGATTATGGCTATGGATTATCTTCAGCCAAAGGTGCAAAGATGAATTATTTTATGGAATGATCAGGACCGTTGATGAATACACAAATATCCTTGGCCCGTAGTGCATGGATAATTTGTGGTCGTGATACTAAAGAATATCCTTCGCTTGTAGTGCAGGGATGATTTGATGATGTGGATTATTTATTAAGCCGAGTCTCAGCGATAAGTGATGAAAAACCTTTTAAATCATAGAAGATAGTAGATTTTATTCTCTACTTGACTCTTCTAATGGATTTCTTGTTCCGTTGCAGTTAAACTTGATGTTTATTATATTTTATCAGTTTAACACCGTTGAAGGGTAATGATAATTTATTCTGCATTATCTTAGTCATAATATTTCTTACTGGGCTAGTTGAGCTCACCCTTTTGCTTTCATTGTTCTCTTTAGGAAATGAGAACGTAGCAGGGACTAGTCAGGGAGCGGAGTGACAGTCCAGATGATAGCATTAGTAGTCCTCATTATTCTATAAAATAATGTGATAATAAATATATTGAGGACTTATTTTGAGTTTGAATACTGTCTAGAAAACAATTTTTGTATAAAAACACACAACTCATTTTGTATATTTAAAGTTGTATTTGTATTCTGTACCATGTATTTGGCGACTCAGAATAGGTGATGTATACGTATTTTGGGGGCGTCACAGTTGGTATCAAAGCTTAGGGATATGATCCCTTACTGAGATATTAGACAAGAACTAGGAGGGGAGAGACGGGGAATTCCTTCTCTAGTATGGCCTACTTAAGTTTATTTGGTATTTAATTGGTTGGTCAGAGTATAGGGATACTATGTGATATGTTAATTAACCCTTATTTTTTTTGGTAGTGTTTGAAAATGGCAGCTGAAAATGTTCACAATGGGGTGAATGAAACCATTGAGACACCTTTAATCACTAACCAGGTTAATGTGATGTCAAACGAAGAAGAAATTATAGATATCTACGTGGTTAGTGAAGAACTAATAGTTGCTCCTGATCTAGTTGCAGAGGTAGCAGCTGAGAGTGAGGAAGAAGACGAAGAAGAGGAAGAAGATGGGAATTTATTGGAAGAATTTTATGATCAAAATTTAGAATTACAAAATCATATTCATGAGTTCGAAGAGCAGGCTGAAGAACGGCAGGCGGTCATGGAACAAAGAGATGTAACAATTCAAAATTGTGTTACCCGATGTGCGATGCTTGAACAGAAGCACTCTTTGGCAGATTATAAGATATTAGGACTGGCATCTCAGAATGCTATGATCAAAGTTCTGATGAAAGAAGAAACAACTGAACAAAGGAGAATAGATGATGCATGGGTAAAAGCCGCGCGACGTGTAGATATTGTAGAAAAACACGTCCGATCCAATAAGGCCAAAATAGATGAAATGGATTTTTCTTTTTGGACAAAAATTGGGAGAATCCAACATCGAATTCGGAATTACACTGTACATAGCGGTCAACCCCAATTCGATATGGATCAGAGAGTAATTATTCAAATCATGGATCAGGAATGTGACGAAGCAATTAAGGGTGGAATGTACTCTATAGTAAAGTCAAGTCTAGCTGGGATGGTGACGCCAAAGGATGTCTCAGAAAAGTCAAAGCCGGTAGTTTAAGTGAGAGCGTTTGTCAAGGAACTTGAACGAAGTTGTCACGGGTAAGTTAATCATAAATTCTTGCGAAGTCTATACTTTATTAGATACCGGTTCTACCCATTCTTTTATCTCTCTTGCTTGTGCTCAACATTTAAATTTAACCCCAGAGAAGTTAGACTTTGACTTATTGGTTGAAACTTCGTTAGTAAAAGCCTTCGTTACCTCCACAGTTTATAAATCTTGTTAATTCAAATCGACACTTTCACGTTACCTGTTAATCTTATCTCTTTTAAAATACTTGCATTTGATGAGATTTTAGGAATTGATTGGTTAACTACTCATCATGCTTTTCGTAAGGTTGTTAGCTTTCATATTCCTAACCAACCTGTTATGTGAATTCAAGTAACCAAACCACTTAAGTCAATCATTATCATATCAAGCCATAAGTAAAGAGCCCCGATCCTTTCGTTGTCAAGTGATTTCTTTTGTTATTCCATTCTTTATTAAACTCAATTGGTTAAAGTGTTGACTTCTATACTCCATGAAATTAGTGGAATATCCTTGATATTTGCGCTTCATCCAGTATCTTTTCATGGAAATATTCTTCTGAGCATTCTTAAATTTTTACTCCACAAAGCAGTATCATGTTGACAATTTGGACGTTATTGGTTCCTGGATAAATTAATTCTTAAACTTGTTTCTATTGAATTATTATGTTATTGTCATCATCCTTATGTTTATATTATGTTGAAAGTCATATGTGGCATGTAGTGCATAGATGTACTTGGTATGATTATGACCAGGGATTATTCGGTATAATCATAACTGTAATGTTACAAATGATGTGAAAAAAATCCTCATTGGCCCGTAGTGCATTGATGGATAATTTTTGGTATGATTATGGTTATGGATTCTCTTCGGCCAAGGGTGCAACGATGAATTGTTTTATTACATGATCAGGACCGTTGATGAATTGTAGATTATTTATTAATCTGAGTCTCAGCGATTAAAGTGATGAAAAACCTTTTAAATCATAGAAGATAGTAGATTTTATTCTTTACTTGACTCTTCTAATGGATTGCTTGTTCCGCTGCAGTTAAACTTGATGTTTATTATATTTTATCAATTTAACACCGTTGAAGGGTAATGATAATTTATTCTGCATTATCTTAGTCATTATATTTCTTACTGGTCTAGTTAAGCTCACCCTTTTGCTTTCATTGTTCTCTTCAGGAAATGAGAACGTAGCAGGGACTAGTCAGGGAACGGAGTGACAGTCCAGATGATAGCATTAGTAGTCCTCACTATTCTATGAAATAGTGTGATAATAAATGTATTGAGGACTTATTTTGAGTTTAAATATTGTCTAGAAGACAATAGTTGTATAAAAACTCACAGCTCATGTTGTATATTTAAAGTTATATTTGTATTCTGTACCATGTATTTGGCGACTCAGAATAGGTGATGTATACCTATTTTGGGGGCGTCACATTAGCTGTAATATTTATATAAGCAAGAGTAAGCAAACAAGGCTAACTTGAAATGAAATTGAATAAAACTTTACATTTACTGCCAAATAATAGGCTACATAGAACTGAACAATATGTTATATTAACATTCTGAATTATACAACTGATGGTCTAATTACCACGAACTATGTCCACAGTTATAAGTACTCTTTTAACTTAAACTTTAACAGTCATAAGACTATAAGGACTCTATGTACTTAAGGGGATCAACCCTTCGTACAATGTATTGTGCACAAACATTTCAACGCTAACCGTAAAACCCTAATAATAGGGTTGTGATGCCCCCATATTCAGGTACTTGAAACCCAAATTCAGTGCTTCACGATACCATTTCTATGAGTGGAATAATAATAATAATGTCATAAATATCAAACTTAATTTACATATCAGAGTTTTCTAAATCCCAGTTACGTGACCTTAAAACATTTCATTACATGATAGATAATAAATAACATCATCTTATTTTTATACTTAACTGAAAATATTTAATTTAAGCAAGGATGAGCATTTGAGTGCCCAGCAAGTAATAATAATTATAAATATTAGCTGAAAGGATTAAATGTTTTCTTTGTACTACCCTTCTACAACAAATCAATGGTTGTGAAGTAATCGAAATCGATAATAATAACAACTCTTTATCAAATTTTTGAAACTACGTACTGGCTATAAATAGAGTTAAGGTGACATACTATGAACATTGTTTTTCATTTTCGCTAAGGTTTAGCAGAACTTCATCTACAAATCGTCATAACTTACAGGCAACGGGGGGTGATCAGTCCGTTATGCCCTGTATTGATCAATACTACATGCAATAACGATAATATCGTTCACTCTGTCCGCCTTAGGCGCATAAAAGTTTTTCCATGTTCGGGATGTTCATAGTTAGTCTGGAATCCGAACCAAAACAATTTGATTGGATATAAAAAGGTTTTATATATTCAACTATATTTCTAAATCTGTGTCTAGCTGGTCAAATATCTTAGACGACTCTTACTTCATGTATACATACCGGTATCAATATATATATATATATATATATATATATATATATATATATATATATATATATATATCAAGATTTGATTAAATACAATGACTACCTAAGTGGGGACACTTGTATAACCATGTTTAGAAAATAACGAACAGAATATATATGTCAGAATTACAATATAGTACCATATTGATAATCAATGATCGGATATAACATATATAACAATAGGGTTAATATTCTAGTACAATAATAATATAATTCTGAAACTTCCTTACTCATGTCCATTGTATAAAGAAAATACAAAGGTACAGATACTTGCTTACAATATCCGTTGAATAAAGTAAAACAAGAGTTTAGGATAATTGCCTGGTCTGCTGCTTACACAACTTATTTCTATCCTTAATTCAACGACATATCATTTATAAGATTGTTCAATTGATTAGAATAACATATAACGCATAGTACTGTTATTTACAGTCAACGCATAGCCTAATCATATTGTCTCATAGTTATATTAATCATTAAGACATAAACAAATACTTATACAGTCAAACTATAGAGTTTCGGATCAATTTCGGTAGCATTTCGGTGTACCGACGGCTTTATCGGGTAATTATCGAGTTTAAAACTCTATCATAAAGTTCAATATTATTCTGGATATTTTAAATACTAGCCATCTTATTTTTAAATGACTTATAATAATTTATAAATGATTATTATAATTTATCTTGATTTTTCAAACTCCGGAATCATTATTAAATGATTTAAATAGTAGATAATTTTATTATCATTAATATTTATATAATATTATAATATTAATGCAACCATTGCCAACATATCAAAGTTATTTTTAATAACACAAATGATTTTTAAAATATTTAAAATCATTTTTAAACAATTACCAATAATATTAGAATATTAAGGTATTATTCACTAAAGTCATTTATAATAACTTAAAATATTTTTAAACCATTTATTTCCTTTTTAAATGATTTTAAAATCAATAAAACCATTTCTAAATTATTTATTTAATTTTATTATTAAATAAATCTAATATCATTAATATTAAATAATTAATAAAATTTATCTCAAAATATTAAATTTTATATTTTATAACTTAAAACATCTTTAAACTCTTTATTTTCATTTAAAATGAAATTCATAATATTAAAATCATTTTTAAACTAATTTATTTAATATAATTATTAAATAAATCTAATATCATTAATATTAAGTAATTAATGAAATTTACTTTAAAATATTGAAAGTTACATTTTATAACTTAAAATATTATTAAATACATTATTATCATTTAAAATGATTTTTAATATAATAAAATTATTTTTAGTTAATTTATTTAATGCATTTATCAAATAAATAATATTCAAGTAATTAGTAATATTTATGGAAAATATGCCAAATTATTAAAAATTAATGTTTATGACTTAAAATAATTTTTAAAACTGATTTATAATTTTCAGAATTTATTTACTATTTTTAAAAGATTTTTATAATTTATTTATATTTTTAAATCATTTTTCAGAAATTGAAAAATAAAAATAATAGGAACCGTCGCTATAGGCTATAGCGACACTGTCTGTCACTGGTGTTCTTGAGCTCAAGAACATTCAAAGGCAGTTAACGAGGGGATACGTTTGACCAAGTTTAATTCAATGTGTATTGTGTTTCTGGGCTAGCCATTGATTAGATCTGCTAGTACTAGTGTAACACTACATTTAACAACAACTAACAAGGTCAAACAATAATACAACAGAGAGATATAAGCCATCAAAGTGGCTGTGAGAGACTATTCTTCATTTCTGGGTTACCTAGAATGAAGAACAGCTCGAGGGTCTTACTTTGAGCCTCCACTATATGCTATTCTTGTAATGTTTTTGGGATATTAAGCTTCCAGTGTGTAGACAACATGTAGGTGTACAGATCGATTACATAAAATCATCATAATAACAACACAAACGCTAGATCTAACCCGGTCAAACCATGTCAGAAGTCACGGTTTAAGTTTTCTGGGTTACCCAGAAAACTCATTTCGTGAACTTCTTTCTTAGTTTGACTATCTACTGCAAGAAGCATGTTTATTATTTTGGTGTTCTAAGGGCATGTATAAGTAGTATATATAAAAAACTATAATTTAGTTACACCAACAGAATCAAAACAACATCACACGGACAGATCTAGACGCTTGAAACCGTTGTCAAACTCGGATAATGAGTTTCTGGGATACCCAGAAACCCGTTGGTCATGCTTGGTCAACGAAGTTTGACCATTAATTGCACAAAATCTACACATGATATAAGCATGATTTCAAGTCAAAATTAAAGTCCTTACAACATACTACAGGTTCAAACATTTAAACAACAAACATGATAATCAGATAAAGATCTATGTGGTCTAACATTCGGTTGTCAGACCACTGATGAACACTTCCCAGATTTTGAAAATTTTCCAATTCGTGTACTTAGATGTTGTTGATCTATCCTATACCAACCTAGATCAACTATATGGACTACAAACAACATTTTTAACACACAAAAACTAAACATCTAACATGGAATCAAAAATCAAATTTTAGGTTTAGGGTTTTACATTTCTTGAACAAAATCTGATTCTTGGCTACTACTTTTTTTGTGGTTGTTAGTGGGGCTACTCTTGGGGACTGAAATACTCAAGAAATTCGTGGGTTAGAGAGAGAGAGAGAGAGGCTTGGTTGAGTGTTGGTGAAAATATGAGCAAACTAGTAACATTTCTCTCTCTCAATCTATATATAATACTTGAATCTAGTGTACTTGTGAATCAAGATGGTTGAGATTGAATGATTATAGCTTACTTCTAGACCACATGGCTAGCAAGAGTTGGTCACCAACTCCCTACTAGGTCTAGATCTACACTCCACCTTAATAAAATATTAAAAAGGGCATTTTGCTCAATTGGTTTTTACTTTTAGTGGCAAGGTTGATATTTCATCTCACCCATTAGGGTTTAACCCTAGAGTTCCAAAAGTCTAAGTTCTAGGATTTTGAGATTAGGGCTAAAATGAGAATCTTAGTTTCTAAAAAAATGTGAATTAGGGTTCCCTAATTAAATTAGGTTTACTAATTACCTAGGATTTGTAAATTAGACTTTATAATATACTAATTACCATTAACCTTGGTAAATTAATAATTAGGGTTTAAAATTTAGCAATTAGGTTCTAATTTAGTAATTAAGATTTCTAAATATTAATTAGGGTTTACATAATTAACATTAAATATAATAATAATTGTTATTAATTACATAACACATAACTTAATAATTTTTACAGTCATAATTGACTTATGTACTATAGTTTATCAATAACACTAGGGTTTGCACCATTTTACTAAAACTGTTCCACACATTAACATTACACACATACAAAGCATGTTTATATTACTGAAATATAATTAATATTATATTAATATTCTCATTCCTTATTCAAAATCCAAAATTAGGGTTTTGAATCCATATCCGACATAACCTTCATATATATCATTATTAATTAAGTTAAAATAATTGACTTAACTAATATAATAAAATACCTTTCATAATAATCCTTATAATCATATCATATATATATAATAATCATATTTTTACAGAAAATAAATAATAAATATTTTTATTACAAAATTAATTTATATTAAGAATATAACCTATAATGATCAATAATTCTTAAAAGAATTTATTTATAATTATTCATATAATAAATAAGTTTTATTTGTCACATAAATACCTATATTTTTCTTTGCACATAATCCCACCTTTATATATAAAAGAAAAAAATTAAATGCAAAATTTATTATTAATTATTTTGAAAATACTGGGGTATTACATGGGTTGTTCATCTCAGTATTTAGATTTTAAGTCTGCACCAAAGTAAGTTTGGTTTGGATACATTTCAAGGTAATTTGGAATTCAACGAACATCAACTAAGGATTAGTTAAATAAAAGGTAATCACATTACGCTATGGAATAAACCATAAGTGAATTAACATTGTATATTAAAGTTATGCTTTAGGAATAATCTAAAAGCATAATTATTGAATAACTATAACATACCTTGTTTGAACAATATTAAGCCAAGGTTATTTAGAATTGAATATTAAGCATGCATAAAGAATAGCAATTTGAACAATAAAACTATTCAATATCAGTATATCATATTATATAAACTTGCATGTTAATTAACAAGTTAAAGACAAGAATAACTTGTTCAATATCATAATAAGATTTAGAAATCATAAACAATACGAGAACTTGCTCAATCGTAAGAATAAACTTGCACAATGTAATAAATGAACTAGCTCAACGAAAGTGTAGAGTTAGAAAACTTGCTCAATTGTAAAAGTAGAATTAGAGAGCTTGCTCAATGTAAAAGATAAGTTTAGAAACTTGCACAATTATAAAAGTAGAGTTAGAGAACTTGCTCAAAGAGAGTTTAGATACTTGCACAATTATTATAAAAGTAGAGTTAGAGAACTTGCTCAATGTAAAAAGATAGGTTTACAAACTTGCCTCGAGCGTAAGCTATAATATTAAACTCACGTTCACCTACACATAGGTTTAGAACCACCTTCTATTAGATATACTAACATTCACGTTCCATACATAACACGCATTTCTAGTTTGACTTATTATTTTAGCACAAGTCTTAAGCTACCATACAAATATCAGAAATTACAAGTGTTAACATTCACAACACCTGTTTACTATTCATCATGCTCACTAAGTTCTAATATACCACATTCATCAAATACCAATCATTTGAAACTTTGACTAACCACATAACACGACTCTGTTTTAACCATCCTACTACATACTCGACACATTAGTATAACCTTATACCAAGTTATAGTGGTATTTTCAAAGTCTGCAGTAGCAGCAGAACTAACTGTCTCAGGACAGGGTATAGCGCAGCTACGCCATACACAAATATGGGACCGGCGCAGCTGCGGCAGTTTTTAACCTTGGCACCAGCGCAGCTGCGCAGGTGTGTAGACAGAAACAGAGACAGCAGTGAACAGTAGCCGACTTTAACCCAACAAACACGAATTTCACCCACAAAACAGTGAAATTAACATATACAAATGGTACAGAACTATCACAAACATGTTTGCTAACATATTCCTCAACATAGAACAATTTATCAACAATTATACTAGTTTAATTTCCTAAATTTCATGTTTTCATATAAAACTCAATTTTTTTACATCCTTCCCAAAAATCAACATTGTGATTTCAATTCTACACTGAATCACTTCGTTCAAACTAAGTTTTCTTTGTTTCTTAATGAACTAGCATAAACAAGACCCAATTTATATATTAACATACAAAACTGACCACTAAAATTGGTACTTTCACAAGCCATATGAGAAATACAAACACTGTCATACTTTTCTTCCATTTTAAACTGTAATTCGCATACAAATGCTTATCTAAACATAACCTCTAGCATCATAAACTTGTATAATCACTGATTACCAACTATATATATCACTAATTCAACAATTTGATTTCATAGAACATAAAAAAAATCTTGTTGTAAACTCATATATATATATATATATATATACACACACACACACTAAGGTTATGTAAAAATACCTTTAAATTGCTTGAAATCCTTGTTATCACCACTGAATTTTCTTTTGAAAACTCAAAAAATTCCCTCTCAACTCTATCTAAATTCTCTTTATTCTCCTCTTAGGCTTAGCAAAACTAGAACTGATAATAAGTATACGTTAAAAAAAGTAACCGATATGGCCTTAATACGCCTACTAAATATATCAGTTACAAACTAATAAACGTATAGTTTTAAATATATTATATTTATTATTTAAATTCAAAAATAAAAATCACAAGGCTTTGTTTGGCAAAACCCTTTAAAATTTAAAGACTTAATTTATTTAAGTCTTGTTTGGTAAAACTAAATTAAACTCCTTTAATTTATTTTAATAAATAATTTAGTTTATAATTTATAATCACATATTATTTATTTTGCTCTCCATATCTAACATTAATCTAATAAATTAGTTACACACTATATTTTAATTAAATATACCTTTTAAACAAATAGCACAAAATTATAATTTTGTTATAATTTTATTTAATAATTTAATATACCATTTAAATTATTAACTCAACACAACAATATAACATATCATGTTATATTACAACTCTCTAAATTATAAATTAATTTAATTTAGAATATTATCTAATAAATTTAATTCATCAATATTTACTAATAATAACCACATCAATAAAATATTTATTTCATCAATTTCAACAATAAAACACCAAATAAATATTTATATAATTCAATAAATATTTAAAATTATAACTTGAAAATCCTGATTGTTACATCCATCCCTCCTTACAAGGACTCTGTCCCCAGAATCACAACTCAAACAATTAAATCGTCCCATTCTTCCCTTCTTACAAAAATTTTGTCCTCAAAATCGAAGACACAGATTTAACAAATAACTCAGGGTAATTTTTCATCATTTCAGCTTCGAGTTCTCACATTGCCTCTTTGACATTGTGGTTTCTCCATATCACCTTCACAGAAGGTATCACTTTATTTCTGAGCACTTGTTCTTTCATGTCGACAATCTGAATAGGATTCTCTTCATAAGACAAATCATTACTGAACTACAACGGTTCATACTCAATCACATACTTGTAATCGGGTTTATACGGTCGTAACACTGAAACGTAAAAAATATTATGAGCTTTTTCCAACTCTGGAGGTAGAGTTACCTCATAAGCCACTTCTCCAACTCTTCGCAGCACTTCGAAGGGTCCAATAAACCTCGGGCTTAGCTTTCCCTTTTTACCGGAACGAATTTTCCCCTTCTAATGAGAAACTTTTAGGAATACGTAATTTCCTACGTCGAATGTTCGATCTTATCTGTATTGATCAGAATACTTTTTCTGTCTATTTTGGGATGCTACCAATCTTGTCCTGATGAGTTTGACAACCTCAGCAGTTTGTTATACCAGTTCTAGTCCTAACGGTTGACGTTTACCGACTTTATCCCAGCACAGTGGAGTTCTATACTTTTTATAGTATAATGCCTCGTAAGGCGGCATGCCGATGCTTACGTGGTTACTGTTGTTGTAGGCAAATTCCACCAACGGTAAATTCTCTTCCATGCTCCCTTTAAAATCCATGATGCATGCTTTCAGCATATCTTCCAACGTTTGGATTGTTCGTTTATTTTGGCCATTTGTTTGTGGATGGTATGTCGTGCTCATTCGCAAGTGTGTTCCCATACACTCTTATAGTCTCTTCCAGAAATTTGACGTGAATCGCGGATCTCTATCTGACACAATTGATACTGGCATTCCATGTCTGGACACGATCTCTTTAACGTATAGTTTTGCTAGCTGTCACGATTAAATCTAATCTTTATGGGCAAAAAGTGTGCCGATTTCGTTAATCTATCCACTACCACACAAATCACATCGTACCCTTTCTGAGTTGTTGGAAGACCTACCACAAAGTCCATTGTGATATGCTTCCCACTTCCATTCTGGTATTTCCAATAGTTAAAGTAATTCGCTTGGTCTTTGATGATCGGCTTTCACTCTCTGACATGTCAAGCACCTTGCAACGCATTCCGCAACATCTCTTTTCATATTTAGCCACCAAAAATGTCGCCACAAATCTTGATACATTTTCGTACTTCCCGGATGAATCTAATATCTTGAGCTATGAGCTTCTGTTAAGATTTCGTCTTTAATCTCCGGTACTGCTGGAACCCAAATTCTTCCCTCGAACCTCAGTAAACCTTCAGTATCGATCTTGTATTTTACATCACTACCCTCAACCACTTTCTCTTTAATCGTTTCACATTCTGCATCTTGTAGTTGAGCATTCTTCACTTTGTCCACCAAAGTTGGACTAGCTTCTATCTGGTATAATTTTTCGTCGATTTCTTTTGGAAATTTGATTTCCAACTCTAGCCTTGTCATCGCTGAAACAAGCTCTTCCTGGTTAGTTAACAACATCAACTTTTCTCTGCCTTTCCTACTCAAAGCATCTGCAACCACATTCGCTTTGCCTGGATGATAAAAGATCTCACAATCGTAATCCTTTATCAATTTCATCCATCTTCTTTGACGCATGTTCAGGTCCTTATGTGTGAAAATATACTTCAGACTTTTACGGTCTAAGTAGATCTCACATTTTTCTCAATAGAGATAGTGTCTCCATATCTTCAGAGCAAACACAACCGCCGCCAACTCTAAATCATGAGTCAGATACACTTTCTCGTTGTCCTTCAGTTGCCTTGATGCATATGCAATAACCTTTTCATTCTGCATAAGAACACAACCCAATCCTTTATGTGAGGCATCACTATGCACCACAAAGTTTCCCGTATTATCTGGTAATGACAACACCGGTGCCACACTTAATTTCTTCTTCAAATCTTGAAAACTCTCTTCACATTTCTTCGTCCAAACAAATTTTACCGCTTTCCTTGTCAAAATTGTTAGCGGAGTGGCTATCTTGGAAAAATCTTGAATAAATTTTCAATAATAACCAGCCAGTCTCAAGAAAATCCTCACCTCCAACGATGTTCTTGGTTGTTCCCAATTGATTACAACTTCCACTTTTGATGGATCCACTGAAATCCCATCTTTGTCAATCACGTGCCCAAGAAATTGTATAGGATCTAGCCAAAAATCGCACTTAGAGAACTTCGTGTACAACTTTTCCTTTCTTAGTGGTTCCAATATCAAACGTAAGTGTTCCACGTGTTCTTCTTGAGTTTTGGAGTACACAATGATGTCGTCAATGAATACCACCACAAACTTGTCTAAAAATGGTTTAAACACCTTGTTCATCAAATCCATGAATGCAACAAGGGCATTGGTCAAACCAAAAGACATCACCAAAAACTCGTAATGTCCATACCGAGTTCTGAATGTCGTTCTAGGTATATCCTCATTCCTTACCTTTAATTGGTGATACCCACTTCTAAAATCTATTTTCGAGAAGTATTTAGCACCCTTCAATCGATCAAACAAGTCATCTATTCTTGGAAACGGATATTTGTTTTTAATAGTGACTTTTTTCAATTCCCTATAATCAATGCAAAGACGCATCGACCCATCCTTCTTCTTCACAAATAACACCGGCGCTCCCCACGGTGATACACTTGGTTGAATATACTTCTTATCTAACAGTTCTTGTAATTGTACCATCAGTTCCTTCATCTCTACTGGAGCCATTCTGTACGGGGCCTTTGATATCGATTATGTTCCTGGCGCTAAGTCAATCACGAACTCAATCTCTCTATTAGGCGGAAGTCCTAGCAAATCCTCCGAAAACCCATCTACAAATTCCTTAACCACACACAACCTTGACTCAACAACTTCTTGGCCTGCATAATCGTCAGACATTTCATTTGTCGAGGCAATTTGCTACCATAGAAAACTACCTTTGACAGAGTCATAAGGTTTACACATTTCTTTTGGCAATCAATTACCGCTCCATAATTGAACAGCCAATACATACCCAATATAACATCAAACTCTCAAAGTTTAATCGGAATTAAATCTACCATCATGATATTCCCCTTAATATTCACCCTACAATTCTTGTATACGAACCTAACAGGAATTACTTCCTTATTCGAAATTTCTACGTTTAAAGGGAAATTTAGTTCTTCACTAGGCATTCCTAACCTCTTATCAAATTCATCAGATATAAATGAGCAAGTAGCACCCGAATCAAACAATACATATGCATCAATGTCATTGATTGGGATACTACCTGACACCACATCCTTTGATTGTACAGCATCTTACACAGTCATGTTGAAGGTTCTGGCTGTGGGTTTATATGATATTGTTGGTCCAGCAATGGCCCATGTACCTCCACTGCTACCTCACTTGCTTCCTGTTGTCTCTCCAGCCTTCTTCTTAGGGCATTCACAAGAAAAGTTATCCTTGGATCCGCATGTGAAGCAAACATTCTTCTTAGGTTGAGTACAATTTGGGGTGATGTGACCCTCCTGGCCAAAGTTGAAGCATACTCATTTCCCCATCAAGCACACACCCCTATGAAACTTCCCGCATGTAGCACACGCTTCAAATTTCTTATTCTGTTGGTTACCCTGCTGACTTCCAGCACCCCCATTTCTGTTCCATTTCCTCTTCAGATTGTTGTTGTTGTTACCACTATTACCACCTCCATTCTTAATCTCCACTTCATTCTTCTTCTTTTTCTATTCTTGATTGAACTTAGTTACCGCCTCACTTCCACCTTCAGCGAGAATTGCCTTCTCCATTACTGTTGCAAATGTCTTCAGTTGGAATAGGGAGACCCTACTGAATAACCAGGGTTTCAGTCCCTGTTCAAACCTCTTCGCCTTGTGTTCGTCTGTGCTGACTTGATATGGCACAAACCTCGCCAACTCGTTGAATCTTGCAGCATACTCATACACCGTCATCGTTCCCTACTTCAGTTCCAAAAATTGCATTTCTAGCTGACTCTTCGAACCCTTTGGAAAATAGGTCTCGAAGAATATTTCATTAAACCTATCCCAGGTCATAATCCCTTGACCTCCTCGAGTTTTATTGGCCTGCCACCAATAACTAGCCTCTGCTTTCAACATGAATGTTGTAAAAGCAGTCTTCTGATCCTCCCCTACTCTCACAACATCGAATACCTTCTCTATTTCCATGATCCACGTCTGTGCCTCCACAGGATTCATGGACCCACGGAATTCAGCTGGTCCAACCGCCTTGAAATCCTTAAACGTTGTACCTTGATTTTGAGGTTGATTTTGAAATGCTCATGTTAGTAACGTTACTAGTTGTTGAACAGGGTTAGCATCAACATTGTCATTATTGGTTCCTTCAGTGGTTCTATGTCGTGGTGGTTGACGTCTTGGAGGCATTTTCTATTAAAAATACACTCATTACATTATTACTCAACTCTTTTAAGTAATTTCTACATAACTTACATCTCATAAAAGAAATTAGCACATAAAACTTTGAATAAAATAAAATAATAACTTTTATGCATTCATAATCTTGTTGAAAACATCATAATAATAGCATCACTCCTATCTTCATTACTTTCCTGAACTACAAAAGTTTCAGGACAACATCATCATCATATCACATTGGTTACATAACACTTGGGATTTATAAATTATTTAACATTTTATTAATCACATAACAACTACGATGTTCTACTAAGATACTACTTAGCCTTACTACGTTCTTCCTCCATGATCCGGAACATTGTTCTGCGAACTAATAAGTATGATGGCAGCGTCTCGAACTGAATCGGATAACCCATGACCCGATTTTGAGCTCAATTAATCACGGTGTTGAATACACTATTCATTTCTTCTATCTTCATTCTCTTTTCTTGTGCGTCTTTTACTGCTATCCCGGCTCGTTGAAAAGCTTCCTCATATGCGTCTTCGGCTCTTGCCCTCTTATTAGCTTCTTCCTTTAGCTTGTTCTTCAGTTCTGTGATCTCCTCGATCAGTTGTTCTTTCTCTCCTTAGTATGAACCTGCTTCTATTCGACATTGTACAAACGTTCATCTCGATCCTGGATCTTATCGTCCTGCTATGCTATCGAGGTCTGTTGCTCAGTTACTATCTCTTGCAACTACTCAACGATATCCTGAAGTTCCACGTTGCGGTCGTAGACTTCATCGTACATACTAGCAGCTATCGAGTTCAGTGGAATCTCTTCTTCCTCATTCTCGTCATCCTAATTTGAATGTGGCAGCTCAACAGGATCCTCCTCATCCGTTTCCACATCGTCATCTTCATCTTCAACCAATGTGATCAATAGGGCTGACTCCCATGGCAGTAGTTGTTTCCAAACCACCTGAATGTCATGAAACTCCTCCTCTCTAGGCATCTGAGGTCCTTCCTCCCTAGCCTGACTGGATTCTCCAACATTAGTAATCCTGACAACAAAAAATTTAAGTTTTAATTATTAATCATTACTACTCGACACTCACGAGCACATAAGTTGTAATCACATAAGTGCATAAGTGTTTTATTACTTCTTCCTTAAAACTCGATAAGAGTTTATCTTCACTATCTTTTTAAAGGTTACTTCCTAAGGCTTTTCCCCCCACCTAAGATTCATAACCTAAGGCTTTGATACCAACTTGTGACACCCCCAAATCCCGGTACTTTATTACCTCAAAATTTGGTGTTCACTTAAATAAAATATTCATATCTAACTACCCAATCATATTAAAAATTGAATAATAAACCTTCCCTTAATGAATTACATTAATAAAATCTCCTAGGTTATCCAATCTTTACATACAATCATTCAAGTGCGGAAAATAAATAAACTTCATTACAATCATTCAAACTAAAGTCTAATAATAAAATATCAAAATGATTACAAGTCTTCAGTACTTGTTCATCTTTCTCTTTCCCTTACTAGTGCTAGGTACGTCGACCTTCTCAACTTTAGCTATAATATTTATATAAGAAAGAGTGAGAAAACAAGGCTCACTTGAAATGAAATTGAATAAAACTTTACATTAACTGCCAAATAATAGGCTCAATAGAACTGAACAATATGTTCTATTAACATTCTGAATTATACAACTGAGGGTCTAATGACCATGAACTATGTCCACAGTTATAAGTACTATTTCAAATTAAACTTTAACAGTCATAAGACTATAAGGACTCCACGTACTTAGGGGGATCAGCCCTTCGTACATTGTATTGTGCACAAACATTTCAACGCTAAGCGTAAACCCCTAATAATAGAGTTGTTCATCTTAGTATTTAGATTTCATGTCTACACCAAACTAAGTTTGGTTTGGATACATTTCAAGGTAATTTGGAATTCAACAAACATCAACTAAGGACTAGTTGAATAAAAGGTAATCACATTATGCTATAGAATAAACCATATGTGAATTAACATTGAATATTAATGTTATGCTTTAGGAATAATCTAAAAGCATAAATATTGAATAACTATAATATACCTTGCTTGAACAATATTAAGCCAATGTTATTTAGAATTGAATATTAAGCATGCATAACGAATAGCAATTTGAACAATAAAACTATTCAACATCAGTATATCAGATTATATAAACTTGCATGCTAATTAACAAGTTAAAGAAAAGAATAACTTGCTCAATACCTGAATAAGATTTAGAAATCATAAGCAATACAAGAACTTGCTCAATCGTAACAATAAACTTGCACAATCTAATAAATGAACTAGCTCAACGAAAGTGTAGAGTTAGAAAACTTGCTCAATTGTAAAAGTGGAATTAGAGAGCTTGCTCAATGTAAAAGATAAGTTTAGAAACTTGCACAATTAAAAAAGTAGAGTTAGAGAACTTGCTCAAAAGAGTTTAGATACTTGCACAATTATTATAAAAGTAGAGTTAGAGAACTTGCTCAATATAAAAAGATAGGTTTAGAAACTTGCCTCTAGCGTAAGCTATAATATTAAACTAACGTTCACCTACACATTCGTTTAGAACCACCATCTATTAGATATACTAACATTCACGTTCCAACATAACACATATTTCTAGTTAGACTTATTATTTTAGCACAAGTCTTAAGCTACCATACAAATATCAAAAATTACAAGTGTTAACCTTCACAACACATGTTTACTATTCATCATGCTCACTAAGTTCTAATATACCACGTTCATCACATACCAAACATTTGAAACTTTGAAACTACTAACCACATAGCACGATTCTTATTTAACCATCCTACTACATACTCGACACATTAGTATAACCTTAGACCAAGTTATAGTGGTATTTCAAAGTCTGCAGTAGCAGCAGAACTAATTATCTCAGGACAGGGTATGGCGCAGTTGCGCCATACACAAGCCTGGGACTGGCGTAGCTGCGCAGTTTTTAGCCTTGGCACCAGCGTAGCTGCGCTGGTGCGTAGAAAGAAACAGAGACAGCAGTGAACAGTAGCCGACTTTAGCCCAAAAAACACGAATTTCACCCACAAAATAGTGAAATTAAAATATACAATCGGTACAGAACTATCACAAACATGTTTGCTAACATATTCCTCAACATAGAACAATTTATCAACAATTATACTAGTTTAATTTCCTAAATTTCATGTTTTCATATAAAACTCAATTTTTTTGACATCCTTCCCAAAAGTCAACATTGTGATTTCAATTCTATGTACACCGAATCACTTCATTCAAACTACGTTTTCTTCGTTTCTTAATGAACTAGCATAAAAAAGACCCAATTTACATATTGACATACAAACTGACCACTAAAATTGGAACTTTCATAA
The DNA here is from genome assembly GCA_020205505.1 of Panax japonicus. Lineage (NCBI taxonomy): Eukaryota > Viridiplantae > Streptophyta > Magnoliopsida > Apiales > Araliaceae > Panax > Panax japonicus. Next base: position 17,749,497 of record CM035104.1, read on the forward strand.
GCCATATGAGAAATACAAACAATGTCATACTTTTCTTCCTTTTTAAACTGTAATTCGCATACAAATTCTTATCTAAACATAACCTCTAGCATCATAAACATGTATAATCACGATTACCAGCTATATATATCTCCAATTCAAAAATTGGATTTCACAGAACATAAAAAAAATCTTGTCGTAAACTCATATATATATATATATATAGAAATTGGATCAGGTCCGGACCTCCCGGACGGGAGAAAATCCGGACCCAAATTTTTTTTTTTTTTTTTTGCTAGAACAACTAAAAAAAAAATTATGGAACTGAAATTTTTCCATAATACATTATTTTGGGTGTGTTTTTAATACCTACACCAACCAATGTATGTACAGTCTGCCCAGACTGTACAGAAATGTTTTGGTATAGGCATCCAAATCACGCCCAAAACACTGTATTATGTAAAAATTCCAATTCCATAAAAAAAAAATTTAGTTGTTTCAAAAAAAAAAAAAAAAGGTCCGTATTTTAATAGGTCCGTTATATATACACTAATGTTATTTAAAAATACTTTTAAATTGCTTGAAATCCTTGTTATCACCACTGAATTTTCTTTGGAAAACTCAAGAATTCCCTCTCAACTCGCTCTCAATTCTTTGTATTCTCCTCTTAGGCTTAGCTAAACTAGAACTGATAACACGTATACGTAAAATAAAGTGACCGATATGGCGTTAATATGACTACTAAATATATCAATTACAAACTAATAAACGTATAGTTTTAAATACATTATATTTATTATTTATTTTATTTTATTTATATTATTTAAATTCAAAAATAAAAATCCAAAAGCCACAAGGCTTTGTTTGGCAAAACCCTTTAAAATTTAAAGACTTAATATATTTAAGCCTTGTTTGGCAAAACTAAATTAAACTCCTTTAATTTATTTTAATAAACAATTTAGTTTATAATTTATAATCACATATTATTTATTTGGCTCTCCATATCCAACATTAATCAAATAAATTAGTCACTATATTTTAATTAAATATACCATTTAAACAAATAACACAAAAATTATAATTTTATTTAATAATTTAATATACCATTTAAATTATTAACTCAACACAACAATATAACATCTCATGTTATATTACAACTCTCTAAATTATAAATTAATTTAATTTAGAATATTATCTAATAAATTTAATTCATCAATATTTACTAATAATAACCACATCAATAAAATATTTATTTCATCAATTTCAATAATAAAACACCAAATAAATATTTATATAATTCAATAAATATTTAAAATTACAACTTGAAATTCCAGATTGTTACAAATTTATTTTATTTTTTAGTGTATTATATTAGATAATTTATTAAAGTTATTTAATTTTCCTAGTGTTTTATTTTGTATTAATTTATTTATTAATTGTCTTTATAGTTAATTAAATAATTATTTATTACCATCTATAACTTCCACAGAAATTCCGTCGAAAAATCCGTCAGAAATAATATTCAACACCCAAATAAGAGAAGTCTTCAATTGATTCATAAATTGAAATTCACAATGTTAGAAAAGGCAGAAATCACAACCAAAAAAGCAAGTGTATACCGGCCACAATGCAATATATATTCACACAACACTATAAAGTATAAGTATTCAATTTGACGAAAATAACATTGCATTTCACTTCATATGGCAGCAAAAGGCATAAAAATGAAATGCTATAACAAAATTGAACCAAATTCATATGGCAGCAAAAGGCATAAAAATGATATGCTAAACCAAATTAATATATTGAACCAAATCAGATTATAAGGCAAACCCACATGCATTTCACTTCACTATATATAATCAGATTATATATTTAGAGCATTGAACCAAATTAAATAATTTATTCAAAGTTTAGCAAATTTGAAGGTATACACTGAATATTCCAAACAACATGAATCCTTAATTCATTATAATTACCCAATATCAATAATTTAGGACAAATTAATTTATGGCTAATTACCTTAAGCTGGATGTGACGCCCCCAAAATAGGTATATATCACCCATTCTGAGTCGTCAAATATATGGTACAGAAACAAATACAACTTCATTAATATAATTATCGTGCAAAATACGACAACACATATACTGTGAGTTTAAATATAAATATTGTCTAATAAACAGTATTCAAACTCAAAAGGAGTCCTCATTACAATAATTGATACATTATTTTACAAAAATATTGAGGACTGCTAAAATAACTTTCTAGAACCATCACTCCATACCCCGGCTAGTTCCTGCTATATTCTCACCTCTTGAGAAGAAAAATGGAACAACAAGGGTGAGCTCAGCTAGCCTATTAAAAAATATTATGACTAAGATAATGAACAACAATTTATCGTTAGCCTTCAACAAATCAAATAAAATATAATGGACAACCAGTTTTAGATCAATATTCGCAGTGGAAATAAAAATTCTTTAGAAGAGTTAAGTAGAGAATGAAATCTACTATCATCTATGAATTTAAAAGTCTATCATCAATATTTTATCCCTTTAACATCAATCAATATACATCTTAAATCAAATATTCATCTTTGCACTACAGGCTAAAGATATTCATTTGTATCACCAGTTGGTCATGTTCATCTCAACATATGTTCATCTCTGCACTATGGGCCAAAGATATTCATCAGTTTATCATTTATCTTTGCACTACAAGCCAAAGATGTAAAACCCTAACTTTTTAAATAAAGATGAATTTTCTATAAATATTATTTTTAAATATTATGGAGTGAAATTGATATAATTTTATAGTTGTGGGTAATATTTATAAATTTTGCAAATTATGCAAGTTGTTATATAATATTCGATTGGTCAAGAAATATTCATTTTAACAGGGAATATTCGTATAACGGCACAATCATTGCTGGATCCCACAACGGAATTATTGTCGAATTGAGAAAATGACAAAAATACTTTATGAAAATAACGGCAAAAGTTTTACCGTTAACTGTTGAAATACCCGGTGTTAAAAGTACAGTAATACGCGTGGTTGCATAGTAGCACACGATATTAATTATTGATGCTTACGTGATATGTGACGAACCCAAAATAGGTCCATTCCATCCAACCCATTCTGAGTCGCCAAATACATGGTACATAACAACTACAACTTCATTAATCCAATTATCGTGCAAAATACGACAACAAATAAATTATGAATTTAAATACAAATATTGTCTTCTAGACAATATACACACTCAAATAAGTCCTCAATATAATTATTGATACATTATTTTACAAAATAGTGAGGACTACTAAAACAACTGTCTTGAACCATCACTCCACACCCCGACTAGTTCCCGCTATATTCTCGTCTCCTGTGAAGAAAATGGAACAAAAAGGAAAAGGGTGAGCTCAACTAGCCCAGTAAAGAATATTATGACTAAGATAATATACAACAAATTATCCCTGTAACATCAAACAATATACATCTTAAATTAAATATTCATCTTTTCACTACAAGCCAAAGATATTCACTAGTTGGTCATGTTCATCTAAACACCTGTTCATCTTTGCACTACGGGCCAAAGATATTCATCATAAAATCATTCATCTTTGCACTACGGGCCAAAGATATTAAGTTATATCATCATTTAGGACTGAGGATGATGAAAAATATTTTAAAGAAAACGAATCCAGTGAAACAAAAGAACAAGTATTAAGGATTCGTACTTTAAATAATCCAAGTTCAAAAATACTTCATAAATAACCAGATTGGAGTAAATTTCAAGAATAAAGATCAAAACATAGATCCAATCAAAGATATGAATCATAATAGACAATCTTGGACACAGAAAATAAAATTTTAATTTTTCGGTGAATAGTGTATTATTTGTGAATAGTGTCGTATACGTGAATAGTAACTCCGACCTCAAAAGATTGAAATTTCATAAAAAAACATCATCACGCTTCGTAAATAGTACTCGTGAATAGTAACTCATGAATAGTAACCCCGACATGAAAAAGTTCCAAATTTGATAAAAATTTCCAACCAATATTTCGACATAATGATATTGAAGAAATAATATCATTTTCAAATAAAATAACATCCCTTACCTCAGAAAGAATAGTACTTCTGACTTAAATACTGGATATAGTGCTGAAAGAACTTGCACCGTATAGCAATACTCAAAGTACTAAAATACTCACAAAATACGCTCGATATTATAGAGAGAGAAAGAGAGTGAAATCTTTAGTTTATTTTGTGATTTTCAATTCTAACCTAAGCACCCTATTTATAGGAAATTGCTTAGAACACCAAAGCAGAAAATTGAATATAATAATATTATATATAAACAAAATTCATACACCCACATCTTGAATCTGAATCCAGCCACCATGCACATGTTAAAGATGCCCACAACATATAAAAACGTTTTTATTAACAAATATAAATAAAGCTTTCAAAAATCAATTATTTCAGAACTTTAGAACTCCAATAATTCATAATAAATAGCCCTTTTATCAAAAAATTTGAATCTCACGACTTTTTATAGGAAATTCAGTTCTCTACAACTTTACAGAAGAAAGTTTTTCCAAATTCCAAACAAAAATTGACCGAAATCAACATACGGACGATTTTATAGGCTATAATCAAATTTCAGTCAAGAAATGGGTCCACCAACATGTTTAACATGTTTTAAATAATTTTTGCAACAAAAATACTCTTCATCCTCATATAGTCGTATATCACACGTTCATTGTAAAAATATGACCATTATTATATTATTATAATATAATAAAATATTATTTTATCAAAAAGGATAAAATATCAATTTTTAACAATTGTCACTTTAAAAATTTTCTCCATCTATATCCATATAAAATCAATATTTTCCTTATCATATAAATCAATAATTAATTATTCACAAATAATATTACAGAATCACAGTACTGGTAACCAGGCCGTTCCCAAGAAAGAGGGGGTTTTTCAATAAGAATTTCTCCTTACTAGCGCGCAATTAGGTGACCAAACCTCTACTTAGACAGAACTTTCTAGACATTGCCAATAATATTTTCTAATAATATTATTCAGATAATATGAATTATTTATTTGATAATAGAAAATATTGTGTAGTGACAATTATTGAAACAACATTAATATAAAATATCAACGCAGCAATTATTGAATCAATAAAATAAAATATTGAACAATAATTACTGTAACAATTATTGAGTAATGCCTTCTTACGTAAGAATCAATAATTGGTGCAATACCGTGTGCTACTGTGTAACAACGCGTATTACTGTGTTTTAACTACCGAGTATTCCAACAGTATTAACGTTAACAACTGCGTCGTTATTTATAAACAACTTATACTTGTCGTTTTCTTCATCCAATCTCTTTTCGTTATGGGCCCACACAAGGCTGTGCCGTCGTACGAATATTCCCCGATAGTAAGAATATTCCACAACCAAACGAATATTCTCCGACAACAATGAGTATTTTATAACCACTTGCTTATTTAAAATATTTGCGTATTTTACCCACAACTATCCACATTAATCAAATCAATCCTTACTATTTCAAAATAATAAATAGAGGAATTAAATTTCATTTATTAATAATTTGGGGTCTTACAACCTCCTCTCCTTATGAAATTTCGTCCTCGAAATTGACGTACGTACCTGGTGTTTCGAAAAGATGAGGATACCTCGCCTTCATTTTTTTTTTCCAAATCCCAGGTCATTTTCTCAATAGCATGGTTTCTCCACAAAACTTTAATTTATGGTATCACCTTCGTGCGTAGGACATGCTCCTTCCTATCCAAAATCTTGACAGGTACCTCTTCAAACGTTAAGTTTTCGGCTAGCTCGTCCGGTTCTAACTCAATAACATGGTTTGGGTCGTCCACATATTTATGTAACATCGATACGTGAAAAACGTTATGAACGCGCGTCATACTTGGCGGTAAAACGAGTCTATAGGCCATAGTTCTATTCAATCGAGGATTTTAAATGGAATAAAAAATCGAAGGTTTGAGCTTTCCTCACATCACCGATTCTCACTTTTGGAATAACGACTTCTTGCATCTTCTTCTTCATATTCATCAACTCCAAGTCTGTAGCTTGAGCAGCTTTAAATTTGTCGATTAAAGTCGATTCTAATCGTATATTCGTTATCTTCACGCAAGGTTCTTGGAATTTTTAACACTATCTCCATCTTCTGTAAGTCATACGAAATGGGTCTTTGTGTTAACAATATTGCACTCGTAACCACATACGATTTTCTACTCAACACGTCAGCTACCACGTTCGTTTCTTTTTTCAGGATGGTATAACGAAATGAGTCTCCTCTTGAGTTCTTCGAAGCTCTTCCCATATTGCTTGCTCCATTCGAATTTTGTATCTCTACGAGTCAGTTGCGTTAATGGAATAGCGATTCGAGAATATCCTTCAACGAATCGATAATTACCAACTAAGCCTAGAAAGCTACGTATTTCGATTACCGACTTAGGTTTCTCTCAACTGTGACTCATATCCCAACCTTGGATAGCACATCACAATGATACCTATCAGTTTACCATCGCACGAATATGGCATCCCCTATGGAGAGTCTGGCTTCGGTGCATTCCACAAAAGAAGTCACCAGATAAAGGCTCGGGTACAAACTTCTACAGTTGAATTTTTAACTCCTGAAGTTCAATAGGAGCTATGAGATTTTAGAAGTGGGTTTTGTATTGGGTTCAAAGTCGATACAAAATTCAATATCACACTTTGGGAGTAAGCCAAGTAATTCTTCAGGAAATACATCAGGAAATTTACTAACAAAAGAAATATCATTCAAATCTGACGTATTTTTGTTTAAGTCCATAACACGGGCTAAGAAAACTTTACATTCATTTTTCAATAAATGAATGGCTTTATGGCTTGATATGACAGTGATTGACTTTAGTAGTTTTGTTGCTTGAATTCGTACAACAGGTTGGTTAGGAATATGAAAACTAACAACCTTACGAAAACAATCAATTTTAGCATGATGAGTGGTTAACCAATCAATCCCTAAGATCACATCAAATGCAAGAATTTTTTAAAGATATAGGGTCAACAGGTAATGTGATGGTGCCAACTTGGATCAAACAAGATTTATAAACAGCGAATGTAACGAAAGTTTCTCCTAACGGAGTTTCAACAAACAAGTCAAAGTCTAATTTTCTCCAGAGTCAAGTTTAAACGTTGAGTATAAGCAGAAGAGATAAATGAATGGGTAGAACCGGTATCTAATAAGGTATAAACTTCGTAAGAATTTATAATTAACTAACATGTGCTAACTTCGTTCGGGTTCCTCGCATTATGACCAGTCACGAAAAATGCTCTTCCAAGAACCGTTGACTTTGACTTTTCTGGGACAGCCTTTTGAGTCACCATCCCAGCTGGATTGCGTTTCGCTACCATACAATCTCGAGCGATATGACCTTTTTTTCCACAACTATAACATACCTTGGAAGGTTGTGAATAGTTTGGACTTATGTGTCCCTCTTCTCCGCATCTGTAGCATCTAACTGGCGGTCTTTCTCCTCCTCTAAAATTTGTTACTGGTGTTGGTGTCGACGTCTTCCCGTCATTGTTAAATCTTCTCTTCTTGAAATTTCCACTTGAGTTATTTCTTCTATTATCTTGGCCGTGATTACCACCGAAGTGGTTACCATTTGTGGCATGATAATTTCCTCCACGATGGTTATCATTGTTCCGATGACCATTGCCACCGGTACGATTACCATCGAGTTGTTGGTCATTATTCTTCAGTTGAGCCGACTCATTATCACGCTCCAATAACTGAGACCTATTCACAACATCTGAATATAAACAAAGTTTGTGAGAAATGAGGTATTGGCGTATTTTGGGCTTCAAACCTCGCAGAAACATTCGTGTCACTCATTATCAACCAAATGGGATGCAAATCGGGATAACTCGGCAAACTTAGCTTCGTACTGCAACACGTTTATATTGTTTTGCTCCAACTTGATGAACTCTACCTCCTTCATGTGACGAATACTTTCGGGAAAGTACTTGTCGTTGAACAATTCTTGGAACTTCTCCCAAGACATCTTCAGTGCGGTAGGCTGAGTACGCTTTACGGATTCCCACCAATAATCTGCCTCTCCTCGTAACATGAAAGTGGCGAAAGGAACCTTTTTCTCCCCTGAGCATCCCAAGACATCAAATATCTTAGTGATCTACTTTATCCACGTCTCTGTCGTATGTGGTTCTGGCTTTCCCAAAAACTCTAGCGGTCCTAACTCCTTAAACTGCTTAGCGGTGACCATCCGTGAGTTGCCAGTGTTTCCACCTGCATTTTGAACAGTAGTCTTTCTCGTTTGGTTTTACATGAATTCTAGAAAGTTCCTAAACATACCATCGTTCATCATCTGCTCAGTGGTGTTGTTCACAGGAAGAACATTGCCAGCCTATTGCACGTTCTCCTCGTTGGTGAGCAAAGGTGTCTCCACGGTCTCATTTACTCCATTGTTAACATTCTCAGTTGACATTCTTAAATACTGCCATAAAACAAGGGTTAATGAAACAAATTAACAAACCACATAATACCCTTATATTATGACCGACCAACAAATAAGCTTAGGTAGGACACACTAGCGAAGGATTTACTCGTCTCTCCCCTCCTAGTTCTATTCCCCGATCTCCGCCAGAGATCATATTCCTAAGCTTTGATACCAACTGTGACGACCGCAAAATAGGTCCATTCCATCCAACGCATTCTGAGTCACCAAATACATGGTACATAAACAACTACAACTTCATTAATACAATTGTCATGCAAAATACGACAACACATAAATTGTGAATTTAAATACAAATATTGTCTTCTAGACAATATCCACACTCAAATAAGTCCTCATTATAATTATTATAATACACTATTTTGCAAAATAGTGAGGACTACTAAAACAACTGTCTTGAACCATCACTCCACACCCCGACTAGTTCCCGCTATATTCTCATCTCCTGAGTAGAAAAATGGAACAAAAAGGAAAAGGGTGAGCTCAACTAGCCCATTAAAGAATATTAAGACTAAGATAATATACAACAAATTATCCTTACTCTTCAACAGAGAAAAATTGATAGAATACAATAGACAACAATTTTTAGATCAACAACTGCAGCGGAAACAACAATTCATTAGAAGAGTTAAATAGAGAATGAAATCTACTATCATCTATTAATTTAAAAGTCCATCATCGATATTTTATCCCTGTAACATCAATCAATATACATCTTGAATCAAATATTCATCTTTGCACTACAGGCCAAAGATATTCACCAGTTGGTCATGTTCATCTAAACACCTGTTCATCTTTGCACTACAGGCCAAAGATATTTATCATAAAATCATTCATCTTTACACGACGGACCAAAGATATTCAGTTATATCATCATTTAGGATTGAGGATGATGAAAAATATTTTAAAGAAAACGAATCCAGTGAAACAAAAGAACAAGTATTAAGGATTCGTACTTTAAATAATCCAAGTTCAAAAATACTTCATAAATAACCATATTGGAGTAAAATTCAAGAATGAAGATCAAAACATAGATCCAATCAAAGATATGAATCATAACAGACAATCTTGGACACAGAAAAGAAAATTTTAATTTTTCTGTGAATAGTATCGTATTTGTGAATAGTGCCGTATACGTGAATAGTGTCGTATACGTGAATAGTAACTCTGACCTCAAAAGATAGAAATTTCATAAAAAAAACATCATCACACTTCGTGAATAGTACTCGTGAATAGTAACTCATGAATAGTAACTCGTGAATAGTAACTCATAAATAGTAATCCCGATATGAAAAAGTTTCAAATTTGATAAAAATTTCTAACCAATATTCCGGCATAATGATATTGAAGAAATAATATCATTTTCGAATAAAATAACATCTCTTACCTCAAAAAGAATAGTACTTCTGACTGGAATACTGGATATAGTGCTGAAAGAACTTGCACCGTATAGCAATACTCAAAGTACTAAAATACTCACAAAATACACTCGATATTATAGAGAGAGAAAGAGATAGAGATCTTTAGTTTCTGGTGTGATTTTCAATTCTAACTTAAGCACCCTATTTATAGAAAATTGCTTAGAACACCAAAGCAGAAATTTGAATATAATAATATTATATATAAACAAAATTTATACGCCCACATCTTGAATCTGAATTTAGCCACCATGCACATGTTAAAGATGCCCACAATATATAAAAACGTATTTATTAACAAAAATAAATAAAACTTCCAAAAATCAATTATTTCGGAATTTCAGAACTTCAATAATTCATAATAAATAGCCCTTTTATCAGAAAATTCGAATCTCACCACTTTTTATAGGAAATTCAATTCTCTACAACTTTGCAGAAGAAAGGTTTTCCAAATTCTAAACAGAAATTGACCTGAAATACACATACGGACGATTTTACAGGTTATAATAAAATTTCAGTCAAGAAATGGGTCTACCAACATGTTTAACATGTTTTAAAAAACTTTTACAACAAAAATACTATTCCTCCTCATATACTTATATATCCCACATTCATTGTAAAAATATCACCATTATTATATTATAATAATATAATAAAATATTATTTTATCAGAAAAGATAAAATATCAATTTTTAACAATTGTCACTTTAAAAATTTTCTCCATCTATATCCACATAAAATCAATATTTTCCTTATCATATAAATCAATAATTAATTATTCACAAATAATATTACAGAATCACAGTACTGTCAACTAGGCTGTTCTTAGGAAAGAGGGGGCTTTCCAATAAGAATTTCTCCTTACTGGCGCGCAATTAGGTGAACAAACCTCTCCTTAGACAGAACTTTCTAGACATTGCCAATAATATTTTCTAATAATATTATTCAGATAATATGAATTATTGATTCGATAATGGAAAATATTGTGTAGTGACAATTATTGAAACAACAGTAATATAAAATATCAACGCAGCAATTATTAAATCAATAAAATAAAATATTGAACAGTAATTACTGTAACAATTATTGAGTAGTGCCTTCTTACGTAAGAATCAATAACTGGTGCAATACAGTGTGCTACTGTGCAACAACGCGTATTACTATGTTTTAACCACTGGGTATTCCAACATTATTAACGGTAATAACTGCGCCGTTATTTAAAAACAACTTATACTTGTCGTTTTCTTCATCCAATCGCTTTTTGTTATGGGCCCACACTAGGTTGCGCCATCGTACAAATATTCCCCGACGGTAAGAATATTCCACGACCAAACGAATATTCTCCGACAACAATGAGTATTTTATAACCACTTGCTTATTTAAAATATTTGCGCATTTTACCCACAACTAACCACATTAATCAAATCAACCCTTACTATTTCAAAATAATAAATAGAGGAATTAAATTTCATTTATTAATAATTTGGGGTCTAACATGATAAGTCACTCAGTTTTGTTGGTATTATTAATGTAATAATACAGATAATCTTTTTATATAAAACAGAATACTTTTATAAAGTTATTCTATAAATAGAATATATTATATTCTATTATGCATAGTGTTGCATAGTGTTTTGTATAGTAAAATCTTTTTATATAAAAAAGAATATTTTTATAAAGTTATCTATTTTATTAGACAATAATTAGAATATATTATATTTTATTATGCATAGTGTTTGCATAGTACCCGTATAATGTTTGCATAGTAAAAAATTTTAAAAAGTTATTCATTTTATTAGATTATAAACAAAATATATTATATTTTATTTAAAAGATTTTGCTTTAAATATGGACCTTCAGATTAAAGTAAATCAATCTGGACAGTTCATGAGTTAGTTACTATGCAATCCATTTTTCTATAAATAGAAGCTCATTCCTTTATTATTTTCTTACGAATTCACTGAAACTATGGAGAGATAAACTATAGAGAGAAAGAAGAAAGTATTCTGCTACTTCACTACTTATATATCCAGTACTCTTCTTCTTAAGGTAGTGAATACTATTTATTGTACTCGTAAGGGGTATTATTATTTTGTATTCATGAAGAGAACTTCTGTTATTCCATTCTTTATTATTCTGCTGGAATAACCAGTATACGCAGACTACCCTATACTTGGTGATATTCTTCTAATATTCCATCTTTACTATTCTGTTGGAATATCCTGTTTGTTCGTTTTACGTCGGACCTGATTCCGTCTTTACTATTCTGTTGGAATATCTTGTCTGTGCGTTATACGCTGAACCTGATTCCGTCTTTATTATTCTGTTGAAATATCCTGTTTGTGCGTTTTACGCCAGACCTGATTTCGTCCTTATTAGTATTCTATTGGAATAACCTGTCTATGCGAAGTACCGCATGCATGATGATTTCTGTTGTTATTCCATTCTTTATTATTCTGTTGGAACATCTTGTCGGTGCGAATTTCGCTTGACCTGGTTCCGTTATTTAGTATTCTGTTGGAATAACCTGTCTATGCGAAGTACCACATGCATGGTTATTTCTTTTGTTATTCCATTCTTTATTATACTCAGTTGGTTAAAGTTTTGACTTCTATACTCCATGAAATTAGTGGAATTTCCTTGATAACTACGCTTCATCAGGTATCTTTTCATGGAAATATTCTTCTGAGTATTCTTGAATTTTACTCTACAAAGCAGTGCCATGTTGACAATTTGGACGTTATTGGTTCTTGGACAAATTAATTCTTGAACTTCTTTTATTGAATTCTTATATCATTGTCATCATCCTCATATTTATATTTTTTTTGAAAGTCATCTGTGGCCGGTAGTGCATAGATGGATTTGGTATGATTATGACCAGGGATTACTCGGTGTAATCATGACCGTAATGTTACAAATGATGTGGTAAAAGTTCTCATTAGCCCGTAGTGCATTGATGGACAGTTGTTGGCATGATCATGACCATTAATGAATACACAAATATTCTTGGCCCGTAGTGCATGGATAATTGTGGTCGTGATACTAAAGAATATCCTTGGCCGTAGTGCATGGGTGATTCGATGATGTGGATTATTTATTAAGCTGAGTCTCAGCGATAAAAGTCATGAAAAACCTTTTAAATCATAGAAGATAGTAGATTTTATTCTCTACTTGACTCTTCTAATGATTGCTTGTTTCCGCTACAGTTAAACTTGATATTTGTTATATTGTATCAGTTTAACACTGTTTAAGGCTAATGATAATTTATTCTGCATTATCTTAGTTATAATATTTCTTACTGGGCTAGTTGAGCTCACCCTTTCTTTCACTGTTCTCTTCAGGAAATGAGAATATAGCTGGGACGAGTCGGAGAACGGAGTGATGGTCCTAGATGGTGCATTAGTAGTCCTTACTATTCTGTTAAATAGTGTGATAATAATTGTAATGAGGACTCCTTTTGAGTTTGTAAACTCTCTAGTAGATAATATTTGTATTCAAACTCACAGTTTATGTTTTGTCGTATTGTACACGACAATTGTATTATTAAGTTGTATTTGAATTCTGTACCATGTATCTGGCGACTAAAGATGGGTGATGTATACCTAATTTTGGGGGCGTCACAAAAGATATTTAGTAATATTATCATTTAGGACTGTGGATGATGAAAAATATTTTTAAGAAACAAATCTAGTGAGATAAAAGATCAAAGATTAGGGATTCGTACTTTAGTTTATCCACGTTCAAAAATAATTCAAAATAAACCATAGTGTAGTAAAATTCAAGAATAAAGATCAAAACATGGATACAATCAAAGATAGTAACCATAATAGACATTTTGGACAAAGAAGAGAAAATTTCATTTTTCTGTGAATAGTGTCATATTCGTGAATAGTGTCGTATATGTGAATAGTAACCCCGACACAAAAAAGTAGAAATTCCACAATAAAATTCATATCAATATTTCGGCATAATGATATTGAAGAAAATAATATCATTGACGAAGAAAATAACATCCCTTACCTTAAAAGAACAGTACTTTCGGCTAAAATATTAGGTCTAACGCTGAAGGAAATTTGCACAGAATAGCAACTCACAAAGTATCTAAATACTCACAAAATACACTCAATAATATAGAGAGAGAAAGCTTATGATTCTGGTGTGATTTTCAATTCTAACTAAGCACCATATTTATAAAAAAAATGCTTAGAACGCCATAGCAGACTAACCTGCTATCTGATGGCTTTGCCTGCTACTATTCACACCCACCACTTTTGAAATAAAATTTCAGCACATTTCTCACCAACCAAAAGTGGGGCCCACCATGTTTTAAATAAAAACATTTATTACTGAAACTTCAATAATTCATAATAAATAGCCCTTTTATTAAAAATACAAATTTTATGTCAATTTCATACGAAATTAAATTCTCTACAACTTTAAAGATTTAAGTTTTTCCAAATTCCAAACGAAAAATGATCGAAATCCACATACGGACGAATTTTAATACCTCCATTCTAACAAAATACTGATAAAATACCTCAACATTAATTCCTTCATTTATATCCACATAAAATAAATATTTCCTTATCATATAAATTAATAATTAATTATTCACAAATAATATTACAGAATCACAATTATGACAATCAGGTCGTTCCTAGGAAAGAAGGGGGTTTTCCGGTAATGATTTCTCCTTACTGGCGCACAATTAGGTGACCAAACCCCTTTTATAAACAGAATTTCCTTAGACATTTCCAATAATGCTATCTAATAATATTATTCAAATAATATGAATTATTGATCTGATAATGGAAAATACTGTGCAGTGACAATTATTAAAACAACAATAATATAAAATATCAACGTAGCAATTATTGAATCAATCAAATAAAATATTGAACAGTAATTACTGTAACAATTATTGAGTAGTGCCTTCTTACGTAAGAATCAATAATTCAAAAATACTATGCAATACCGTGTGCTACTGTGCAACCACGCGTATTACTGTATATTAACCATCGGGTATTCCAACAATGTTAACGGTAATAACTACGCCCATTTTTATAAAAACTCAAACTTGTCATTTTCTTCATTCGACCATTTTTCGTTATGGGGCCCACAAATGGTTGCGCCGTCGTACGAATATTCCCCGACAACAAGAATATTCTATGACCAAACAAATATTCCCCAAAAATAATGAATATTTTATAACCACTTACTTATTTTTCAAAATTTGCACATTTCACCCATAATCAAAGTATTATATCAAATTAACACCTTATTATTTCAAGATAATGAATAGAGGAAATTTAATTTTATTCATTAAAAAGATGGGGTCTTACAACCTCCCCTCCTTGTGAAATTTCGTCCTCGAAATTGACGTACCTACCTGGTGTTTCGAAAAGCTGAGGATACCTTGATTTCATGTCTGATTCCAACTCCCAGGTCATTTCTTCAATAGCATGGTTCCTCTAAAAAATCTTAACTTGTGGTATAACCTTAGTGCACAGGACATGCTCTTTCATATCCAAGATCTTAACATGTACCTCCTCGTACGTTAAATCTTCGGCTATCTCGTCTGGTTCTAACTCAATAATGTGGTTTAGGTCTTTCACATATTTACTGAGCATAGATATGTGAAAAACATTATGAATACGAGACATGGTTGGAGGTAATGCGAGTTTATAGGCCACATTTCTTATTTGGTCAAGAATCTCAAATGGACCAACAAATCGTGGATTGAGTTTTCCTCTCTTCCCAAATCTTGTAACTCCCTTCCATGGAGAAATACATAACAATACATGATCCCCAATATTAAATTCCACGTCCTTTCGATGAAGATCCGCATAACTCTTTTGTCGATCATGTGCCGTTTGTATACGTTATCGGATCATTTGAATCTTTTCTATAGTTATGCGTACCGATTCTGGTCCCAACAACGTTGCTTCACCCACCTCATCCCAACATACTGGAGAACGATATTTTTTTCCATACAATGCCTCCAATGGAGCCATGCCTATACTTGCTTGATAACTGTTTTTGTAGGAGAATTCCACCAATGACAAGTATTTATCCCAACTTCCTTTGAAATCTAGGATACAGAGTCTTAATAGATCTTCAAGAGTTTGAATAGTCCTTTTTGATTGCCCGTCTGTTTGAGGATGGTAAGCCAAACTGAATCGTAAATATGTGCCCATAGCTTTTTGCAAGCTAACCCAAAATCATGAAGTGAATCTTGGGTCACGATCCGAAACTATGGATACTGGCATGCCATGCAATCTCACAATCTCATTCACGTACATACGAGCAAGACGTTCAAGGGAATAAGTCTCCCATATCGACAAGAAATAAGCAGACTTGGTTAATCTATCAATAATGACCCAAATCGCATCTATGCCTTAAGAAACCTTGGGAAGACCCATTACAAAATCCATAGTAATGTGTTCCCACTTCAATTTCGGAATCTCAAGTGATTCCAATGGACCCTTTGGCACTTGATGCTCCACCTTTACACGTTGACAAGTTAAACATCTCGATATAAACTATGCGATCTCTCTCTTCATATTGCTCCACCAAAATGTATGTCGAAGATCGTGATACATTTTGGTACTCCCATGATTGATTAAAAATGGTGTGTTGTGTGCCTCCATCATGATTCTATGCTTCACGTTAGAATCGTTAGGAACACAAAGTCTGGAGTTGACTCAAAGTATTCCTTCTTGGTAGATTCTTGCTTCTGGAATAACATCTTCTTGCACTTTCTTCTTCATATGCATCAGCTTCAGGTCCGTAGCTTGAACAGCTTTAACTTTATCTATTAAAGTCGGTTCTACTAATATGTTTTATATCATCACGTGGGTACTTAGAGCCTTTACCTCTATCTCCATCCTTTGCACGTCATACAAGATGGGCCTTTATTTTAACAACATCTCACTCGTACCCTCATATGATCTTCTACTCAATGTGTCAGCTACCACATTTGCTTTTCTAGGATGATATTGGATGGTATGATCGTAATCTTTCAACAGCTCGAGCCAACGTCATTGCCGCATTTTGAGTTCCTTTTGGGTGAAGAAATATTTGAGGCTTTTATGATCTGTATAGATCTCCACTTTCTCCCCATATAAGTAGTGACTCCAGATTTTAAACGCGAAAACGACTGCTGCCAACTCCAAATCACGAGTAGGATAATTCCTCTCATATTCTTTGAGTTGTCGCGAGGCATATGCTATGACTTTCCCATGTTGCATGAGAACACATCCTAACCCTTTACCTAAAGCATCGCTATAGATAACAAATCCATCATAACCAGATGGTATTGTCAGAACAGGTGCTAAAATGAGTCTCCTCTTGAGCTCTTGGAAACTCTTCCCGCATTCCTCGCTCCATACAAATTTTATATCTTTCCAAGTCAGCTGAGTTAACGAAGTAGTGATTCGAGGAAACCCTCCATGAATCTCCGATAGTAACCAAATAAGACCAGAAAGCAACGTACTTCGGTCACTGACTTTGGTTGCTCCCAACTTTTTATTTCTTCAATCTTCGTTAGGTCGACAGATACTCCATGTTTTGACACCACATGGCCAAGGAATGCTACTTCCTCAAGCCAAAACTCGCATTTCTTCATCTTGGCATATAGCTTGTTAACACAAAGCCTTTGAAGGACCAGCTTCAAATGGCACTCATGATCTTCACGGTTATTGGAATAGATGAGGATGTCATCAATAAAGATGACAACGAACTGATCTAAATATTCTTTTAACACACGGTTCATCAGATCCATGAAAGCAACAAGAGCATTAGTCAATCCAAAAGACATGACTAAGAATTCATAATGCCCGTACCGAGTTCTGAAGGGAGTCTTTGGAATATCCTCAGTTTTAATCTTCAGCTGATGATATCCAGAACGAAGATCGATCTTTGAAAAGAATTGTGCTCCTTGCAACTGGTTGAACAAGTCATCAATGCGAGGTAGCAGATACCTATTCTTGATGGTTACATGATTCAATTCCCGGTAGTCAATACAAAGTCGCATACTCCCGTCTTTCTTCTTTACAAATAAAACAGGAGCACCCCAAGGAGATGTACTAGGACAAATGAAACCGATGTCCAACAACTCATGTAGTTGGACTTTTAACTTCTGAAGTTCAATACGAGCCATTCGATATGGGGTTTTAGAAATGGGCTTTGTACCAGGTTTAAGGTCAATAAATAATTCAACTTCACGTTCTTGGGGGTAGACCGGGAAGTTCTTCAGGAAATACGTCAGGAAATTCACTAACAACAGAAATATTATTCAAATCTAACGTGTTTTTGTTCAAGTCAGTGACATGGGCTAAGAAAACTTGACATCTATTTTTCAATAAACGAATAACTTTATGGCTTGATATGACAGTGATTGTCTTTCGTGGTTTGGTTGTTTGAATTCGCATAACAGGTTGGTTAGGAATATGAAAACTAACAACCTTACGAAAATAATCAATTTTAGCATGATGAGTGGTTAACCAATCAATCCCTAAAATCACATCAAATGCAAGTATTTTCAACAAAAATAAGATCAGCAGGTAATGCAATGGTTCCAACTTGAATCAAGCAAGATTTATAAACAGTAGATGTAATGAAAGTTTCTCCTAACGGAGTCTCAACAGATAAGTCAAGGTGGGGGCGTCACACTGGTCTAATATCAAACGTTGACCACAAGAAGGAGAGATAAAAGAATGTGTAGAACCAGTGTGACGCCCCCAAAATAGGTATACATCACCTATTCTGAGTCGCCAAATACATGGTACAGAATACAAATACAACCTTAAATATACAAATGAGCTATGTGTTTTAATACAAATATTGTCTTCTAGACAGTATTCAAACTCAAAATAAGTCCTCAATACATTTATTATCACACTATTTCATAGAATAATGAGGACTACTAATGCTATCATCTGAACCATCACTCCGTTCTCCGACTAGTCCCTGCTACGTTCTCATTTCCTGAAGAGAACAATGAAAGAAAAAGAGTGAGATCAACAAGCCCAGTAAGAAATATTATGACTAAGATAATGCATAATAAATTATCATTAGCCTTCAACAGTGTTAAACTGATAAAATATAACAAACATCAAGTTTAACAGCAGTGAAACAAGCAATCCATTAGAAGTGTCAAGTAGAGAATAAAATGTACTATCTTCTATGATTTAAAAGGTTTTTCATTACTTTTATCGCTGAGACTCAGCTTAATAAATAATCCATATCATCGCTGTACTACAGCCAAGGATATTCATTAGTATCACGACCACAAATTATCCATGCATTACGGGCCAAGGATATTCGTGTATTCATTAATGGTCATGATCACAACCAATGAGGATTTTTACCACATCATTTGTAACATTACGGTCATGATTATACCGAATAATTCCTGGTCATAATCATACCAAGTCCATCTATGCACTACAGGCCACAGATGACTTTCAACATATTATAAACATGAGGATGATGCCAATTCAATAAAACAAGTTCAAGAATAAATTTTAAAGATGTATAAGTTAATTTATCCTGAACTCAATAACGTCCAAATTGTCAACATGATACTGCTTTGTGGAGTAAAATTCAAGAATGCTCAGAAGAATATTTCCATGAAAAGATACTGGATGAAGCGCAAATATCAAGGATATTCCACTAATTTCATGGAGTATAGAAGCCAAAACTTTAACCAACTGAGTATAATAGAATATATCAAACCGTAAATGGATTTTTGCCGCCATGCGGTAATCCACGTAGACAGATTATTCTAACAGAATAATAAAGAATGGAACCAGGTCATGCGTAACCTGCACAGACAGGATATTCTAACAAAAATAAAGAATGGAACCAGGTCATGCGTAATCTGCACAGACAGGATGTTCCAATAGAATAATAAAGAATGGAATAACAACAGAATTCACCAGGCATGCGATAGACCTCACAGACAGGTTATTCCAACAAAATTATAAAGAATGGAATAACAGAAGAATTTCACCATGTATGCGGTACTTCGCATAGACAAGTTATTCCAACATAATAATAAAGAATGAAATAACAACCCTTACGAGTACTGAAAGAAAAAAACTCTGTTCGTGAATACGAAAGAATAATACCCCTTACAATAAAAGAAGAGTATTCCGACTAGTAGGGCAAGAATATTCTTGAAGAAAACTTATAATGTTTTTTTCTACGCTCAAAGCTTCTGAAAACTCTAAAGAAATACGCTCAAGATTATAGAAGAAGAATTCTCTGAATTTCTGGTGTGATTTCAATTCTAACTTAGTGTGATGCCCCCAAAATTAGGTATACATCACCCATCTTGAGTCGCCAAATACATGGTACAGAATTCAAATACAAACTTAATTATACAACATTCGTGTAAAATACGACAAAACATAGGCTGTGAGTTTTAATACAAATACTGTCCTCTAGAGAGTATACAGACTCAATGGAGACCTCATTATAATTATTATCACACTATTTCACAGAATAGTGAGGACTACTAATGCACCATCTAGGACCATCGCTCTGTTCCCCGACTAGTCCCAGCTACGTTCTCATTTCCTGAAGAGAACAGTGAAAGAAAGGGTGAGCTTAACTAGCCCAGTAAGAAATATTATGACTAAGATAATGCAGAATAATTTATCTTTAGCCTTAAACAGTGTTAAACAGATACAATATGACAAACATCAAGTCCATAATCTCTGGTCATAATCATACCAAGTCCATCTATGCACTACAGGCTACAGATGACTTTCAAAAAAAATATAATCATGAGGATGATGGCAATGATATAAGAATTCAATAAAACAAGTTCAAGAATTAATTTATCCAAGAACTAATAACGTCCAAATTTTCAACATGATACTGCTTTGTAGAGTAAAATTCAAGAATGCTTAGAAGAATATTTTCATGAAAAGTTACTGGATGAAGCGCAAATATCAAGGATATTCCACTAATTTCACGGAGTATGGAAGTCAAAGTTTTAACCAACTGAGTATAATAAAGAATGGAATAACAAAAGAAATCACCATGCATGCGGTACTTCGCATAGACAGGTTATTCCAACAGAATAATAATTAACGGAACCAGGTCATGCGTAAAGCACAGACAGGATATTACAACAGAATAATAAAGAATGAAATAAAAGAAGAATTTCACCAAGTATAGGGAAGTCCGCGTATACAGGTTATTCCAACAGAATAACAAAGAATGGAATAACAAATGTTCTCTTCATGAATACAAAAGAAATAATACCCCTTACGGGTACAACAAATAATATTCCATACCATAGAAAGAAGAGTACTGGATATAGAAGTAGTGAAGTAGCAGAACACTTTTCTTCTTTCTCTCTATAGTTTCTCTCTCTAGAGTTTCAGTGAATTCGTAAGAAATAATGAATGAATGAGCTTCTATTTATAGAAAAATGGACTGCTTAGTAACTAACTCATGAACGGTCCAGGTTGATTTACTTTAATCTGACGGTCCATATTTAAAGAAAAATCTTTTAAATAAAATATAATATATTTTATTTATAATCTAATAAAACGAATAACTTTATAAAAGATTTTACTATGCAAACACTATGCAGGCACTATGCAAATACTATGCATAATAAAATATAATATATTCTAATTATTGTCTAATAAAATAGTTAACTTTATAAAAGTATTCTATTTTATATAAAAATATTTTACTATGCAAAATACAATGCAACACTATGCATAATAGAATATAATATATTCTATTTATAGAATAACTTTATAAAAGTATTCTATTTTATTACATTAATAATACCAATAAAATAAAACTGAGTGACTTATCACGTAAGCATCAATAATCAATATTGTGTGCTACTATGCAACCACGCGTATTACTGCACTTTTAACACCGGGTGTTTCAACAGTTAACGGTAAAACTTTCGCCGTTATTTCCATAAAATATTTTTATCGCTTTCTCAATCAAACAATAATTCAGTTGTGGGGTCCACCAATGATTGCACCGTCGTACGGATATTCCCCGACAAAAAGAATATTTTCCGACCAATCGAATATTATATAACCACTTGCTTACTTTGAAAAAATTATAAATATTACCCACAACAATAATATTACATCAAATCAACACCATAATATTAAAAAAAAAATTATTTCGAGAAAATTAAATATTTATTCGTAAAATCTGGTGTCTCACACTACGCATCCTATTTATAGGAGAATTGAAAGGATACTATGCAATAAAATATAATATATTCTATATATATATATATATATATATATATATATATATATATATATATATATATATATATATATATTATTTAAAATCTAATAAAACAAATAACTTTATAAAAGTATTCTAGTTTATATAAAAAAGATTTTATTATGCAAAACACTATGCAGACACTGTGCAACACTATGCATAATAAAATATAATATATTCTATTTATAGTCTAATAAAATAAATAAATTTATAAAATTATTCTATTTTATATAAAAAGATTTTACTATGCAAAACACTATGCATAATAGAATATAATATATTCTATTTATAGTCTAATAAAACAGATAACTTTATAAAAGTATTCTGTTTTATATAAAAAGCTTTTCTATTTTATTACATTAATAATACTAATAAAACAAAATTTATCATCATTATTATAATTCACAATATTAATCGACCAGGTCATTCCCAAGAAAGTGGGGCTTTCCAATAAGGATTTCTCCCCATTGGCGCGCAATTAGGTGACCAAACCTCTCATTGACAGAATTCTAGACATCGTTAATATTACAAATAATAATATTAATCACTTTGTCATCTCAATTATTGATTTAATAATATATAAAATATTGACAATAATTGAATCAAATAACGTGAGATACTATGTAGCAATTACTGTAGCAATAATTGAACAAAAGTGAGTAACTTCTTACGTAAGCATCAATAATCAATATTCCCTGTTAAAACGCGTATTACTGTACTTTTAACACCGGGTGTTTTAACAGTTAACGGTACAACTTCCGTTGTTATTTTCAAAGAGTATTGTTGTCGTTTTCTCAATCCAACAATAATTTCGTTTTGGGTCCACCAATGATTGTGTCGTTGTAAGAATATTCCCTGTTAAAACGAATATTCCCCGACCAGCCGAATATTATATAACAACTTGCGTACTTTATAAAATTTATAAATATTACCCACAACTATAAAATTATATTAAATTCATTCCATAATATTCAAAAATGATATTTATAGAAAAATCATCTTTATTCATAAAAGTTGAGGTCTTACAACCTCCCCCTTCTTATGAAATTTCGCCCTCGAAATTAGGGTACGTAACTGGTATGTCGAAGAGGTAAGGATACCTTGATTTCATTTCAGATTCTAACTCCCAGGTCATTTTCTCAACATCGTGGTTCCTCCACAAAACTTTGACTTGAGGTATAACCTTGGAGCGTAGAACATGTTCCTTCTTATCCAAGATTTTAACATGAACCTCTTCATACGTTAAATCTTCCGCTATTTTGTCCGGTTCTAACTCAATAATATGGTGAGGGTCTTTCACATATTTAAGTAACATAGAAATATGAAAAACATTATGAACACGAGACATAATTGGCGGTAAAGTTAGTCTATAGGCCACAGTTCCTACTCGATCGAGGATTTAAAATGGGTCAATGATTTGAGGATTGAGCTTTCCTCTCTTTCCAAATCTCGTAACTCTTTTCCATGGAGCAACACGTAACAACACATGATCTCCAATAATGAATTCTACGTCCTTTCGATGAAGATCAGCCTAACTCGTTTGTCGATCTTGTGAGGTTTTTATACGTTGTCGGATCGTTTGAATCTTTTTCGTAGTCATACGTACTAACTCTGGTCCCAACAACGTTGCTTCACCCACCTCATTCCAGCATACTGGAGAACGACACTTTCTTCCATACAACGCTTCGAATGGAGCCATGACAATACTTGTTTGATAACTGTTGTTGTAGGAAAACTCCACCAATGGTAAGAACTTATCCCAAATTCCCTTGAAGTCAAGGACACAGAGTCTTAATAAATCTTCAAGAGTTTGAATAGTCCTCTCCGATGCCCGTCCGCCTGAGGATGATATGTCGAGCTAAATCGTAAATCTGTACCCATAGCTTTCTGCAAACTAACCCAAAATCGTGAATTGAATCTTGGATCTCAATCAGAAACTATGGATACTGGCATACCATGTAGTCTTACAATCTCTTTTATATACATACGAGTGAGACGTTCAAGTGTATAAGTTTATCGTATCGGTAAGAAATGAGCAGAGTTGGTCAATCTATCAACAATGACCCAAATCGCATCTATGCCTTGAGAAACCTTAGGAAGACCGGTAACGAAATCCATGGTAATTTGCTCCCACTTCCATTCTGGAATTTTAAGAGGTTGCAATGGATCTTTTTGTACTTGATGCTCCGCATTAACTCATTGACAAGTTAGACACCTTGAGATAAACAGCGTTATCTCTCTCTTCATATTGCTCCACCAAAATGTATGACGAAGATCACGATATATTTTGGTACTCCCAAGATGGATTGCAAATAGTGTGTTGTGCACCTCTATCATGATTTTATACTTTAAATCAGGGTCGTTAGGAACACAAAATCTGGAGTTGACTCGAAGTATTCCTTCTTCATTGATTCTTGCTTCCGAAATAGCACATTCTTCCTCATATGCATCAGCTCCAGGTCTGTAGTTTGAGCAGCTTTAACTTTATCGATTAAAGTTGGTTCTACTCGTATATTCACCATCATCACATGACTCCCTAGAGTCTTTAACTCTATCTCCATCCTTTGCAAGTCACACAAAATGGGCATTTGCGTTGACAATATCGCACTCGTACCCGCATATGATCTTCTACTCAATGCGTCAGCTACCACGTTCGCTTTTCCAGGATGGTATTGGATGGTATGATCAAAATCTTTCAACAATTCAAGCCAACGTCTTTGTCGTATGTTTAGTTCCTTTTGAGAGAAGAAATATTTGAGGCTTTTATGATCCGTAAAGATCTCCACTTTCTCCCCATACAAATAATGCCTCCAAATTTTCAGTGCGAAGACAACAGCTACCAACTCTAATGAGTAGGATAATTACTCTCATATTCTTTAAGTTGTCGAGAGGCATAGGCTATGACTTTCCCATGTTGCATGAGAACACATCCTAACCCTTTGCCTGATGCATCACCGTAGATGACAAATCCCTCCGAGCCAGATGGTATTGTCAGAACAGGTGCTGAAATAAGTCTCCTCTTGAGTTCTTGAAAACTCTTCTCACATTCCATGCTCCAACTGAATTTTATATCTTTTCGAGTCAGCTAAGTTAATGGAGTAGCGATTCGAGAAAACCCTTCCACGAATCTCCGATAATAACCAGCTAATCCGAGAAAGCTACGTACTTTGGTCACTTATTTAGGTTGCTCCCAGCTTTGAATAGCTTCAATCTTTGTCGGGTCAACAGATATTCCATGACTTGATACTACATGCCCAAGGAATGCTACTTCCTCAAGCCAGAACTCGCATTTCTTCAACTTGGCATAAAGCTTGTTTTCACAAAGCTTTTGGAGTATCAGCCTCAAGTGTTGCTCATGATCTTCACGACTTTTAGAATATATGAGGATGTCATCAATAAAGACAACCACAAAGTGATCCAAATATTCCTTGAATACTCGTTTCATCATATCCATTAAAGCAGCAGGAGCATTAGTCAATCCAAAAGACATGACTAAAAATTCATAGTGTCCGTACCGAGTTCTGAAGGCAGTCTTTGGAATATCCTCAATTTTAACCTTCAGCTGATGATATCCAGAACGAAGATCGATCTTTAAAAAGAAGTATGCTCCTTACAACTGGTAAAACAGGTCATCAATGCGAGGTAACAGATACCTATTCTTGATGGTGACATGGTTCAATTCTCTGTAGTCAATACAAAGTCACATACTCCCATCTTTCTTCTTAACGAATAGAACAGGAGCACCCCAAGGAGACGTACTAGGACGAATGAAACCAATGTCTAATAATTCCTATAATTGGGTCTTTAACTCCTGAAATTCAATAGGAGCCATTCGATATGGGGCTTTGGAAATGGGTTTTTTTCCGGGTTCCAGGTCGATACAAAAATCAATTTCACGCTCTGGGGGTAGGCCAGAAAGTTCTTCAGGGAATACGTCAGGAAATTTATTAACAATAGAAATATCATTCAAATCTGACGTATTTTTGTTTAAATCTGTGACATGAGCTAAGAAAGCTTGACATCCGTTTTTCAATAAACAAATAGCTTTATGGCTTGAAATGACAGTGATTGATTTTAATGGTTTTGTTGCTTGAATTCGCATAATAGGTTGTTTAGGAATATGAAAGCTAACAACCTTACAAAAATAATCAATTTTTGCATGATGAATAGTTAACCAATCAATCCCTAGAATCACATCAAATGCAAGTATTTTCAATGAAATAAGATCGACATGTAATGTGAGGGTACCGATTTGAACCAAACAAGACTTATAAACACTAGATGTAATGAAGGTTTCTCCTAACGGAGTTTCCACATATAAGTCAAAGTTTAATTTCTCCGGAGTCAAATTTAATCGTTGAGCACAAGTAGGTGAAAAAAGAGAATGGGTAGAACCGGTATCAAATAAGGTATAGACTTCGCTAGAGTTTATAATAAGCTTACCCGTGATGACCTCGTTCGGGTTCCTTGCTTTCTGGGAGGTCACAACAAAAGCTCTCCCTTGAACTACTGGTTTTGACTTGTCTGGGATGGTATTTTGTGTCACCGTTCCAACTGGACTTGTCTTCGGTGCATGACAAAATCAGGCTAGGTGACCTTCTCTTCCATAATTATAACATGCTTTGGATGGCATCGCACAGTTTGGACTGATATGTTCCTCCCCTCCGCATTTGAAGCATATGATAGGTGGTCGTTCTCCTACCTTAATCACGGGTATTGATGCTGACGTATTTCAATCATTGTTGAATCTTCTCTTCTTGAAATGTCCATTCTTATTATCTTGGTCTTGATTACCACCGAAGTGGTTACCATTTCTCGCATGTTGATTCCCTCTTTGTTGTCACCGCTTCGATGAGTGCTACCACTGGTAATATCATTTTATCGGCTGCTTTCTCTTGGTTGAGTTGACTCATTATCGCGCTCCAATAACTGAGCCCTATTTACAACATCTGAATACAAACATAGTTTATGAGAAATTAAATATTGATGTATCTCGGGTTTCAAACCTCTTAGAAACATCTGCGTCATTCTTTCCTCATTATCAACCAAGTGAGACGCAAACTGGGATAACTCGGAAAACTTAGCTTCGTACTACGACACAATCATATTATTCTGCTCCAACTTGATGAACTCTACCTCTTTTATGTGATGAATACTGTAGGGAAACTACTTGTCGTTGAATAGTTCTTTGAACTTCTCTCAGGACATCTTCAGTGCGGCAGGTTGAGTACGCTTTACCGATTCCCACCAGTAATCTGCCTCTCCTCGCAACATAAAGGTGGCAAAGGGAACCTTTTTCTCCTCGGAGCATCCCAATACATCAAATATATTGGTGATCTGCTTTATCCACGTCTCCACCTTAAGTGGTTTTGGCTCTCCAATAAACTCTGGTGGTTCCAGCTCCTTGAACTGTTTAACGATGATCGTCCGAGAGTTTCCAGTGTTTCCACATACATTTTGGATAGGAGCCGCTCTCTCCTGATGTTTTATGAATTGCATAAAGCCTCTGAACATTCCATCATTCATTATTTGGTCAGTGTTGTTGTTTGCATGAGGACTGTCGCCTTCTTGATGCACATTATCCTGATTATTGATATGTGGAGACTCAACGGTCTCCTATGCCCCATTGCTATTCTCAACATTCTCGGATGTAATTTTCAGATACTGCCACAAAACAAGGGTTAGTTATCATATCACATATCATCCCAAACCTCTACCCGACCAATTAAATACCAAATAAACTTAGGTAGGTCATACTAGCGAAGGAATTCCCCGTCTCTCCCCTCCTAGTTCTTGTCTCACATCTCAGCCATGGATCATATCCCTAAGCTTTGATACCAACTGTGACGCCCCCAAAATAGGTATACATCACCTATTCTGAGTCGCCAAATACATGGTACAAAATACAAATACAACCTTAAATATACAACATGAGATGTGAGTTTTAATAAAAATATTGTCTTTTAAACAGTATTCAAACTCAAAATAAGTCCTCAATACATTTATTATAACACTATTTCATAGAATAGTGAGGACTACTAATGCTATCAGCTGGACCGTCACTCCGTTCCCCGACTAGTCCCTGCTACGTTCTCATTTCCTGAAGAGAACAATGAAAGAAAAAGGGTGAGCTCAACTAGCACAGTAAAAAATATTATGACTAAGATAATGCTGAATAAATTATCATTAGCCTTCAATAGTGTTAAACTGATAAAATATAACAAACATCAAGTTTAAGTCCAGCGGAACAAGCAATCCATTAGAAGAGTCAAGTAGAGAATAAAATCTACTATCTTCTATGACTTAAAAGGTTTTTCATTACTTTTATCGTTGAGACTCAGCTTAATAAATAATCCATATCATCACTGCACTACGGCCAAGGATATTCATTAGTATCACGACCACAAATTATCCATGCACTACGGGCCAAGGATATTCGTGTATTCATCAATGGTCATGATCATGCCAACAACTGTCCATCAATGCACTACGGCCAATGAGGATTTTTACCACATCATTTATAACATTACGGTCATGATTATACCGAATAATCCCTGGTCATAATCATACCAAGTCCATCTATGCACTACAAGCAACAAATGACTTTCAACATATTATAAACATGAGGATGATGACAATTCAATAAAACAAGTTCAAAAATAAATTTTAAAGATTTATAGGTTAATTTATCCTGAACTCAATAACGTCCAAATTGTTAACATGATACTGCTTTGTGGAGTAAAATTCAAGAATGCTCAGAAGAATATTTCCATGAAAAGACACTGGATGAAGCGCAAATATCAAGGATATTCCACTAATTTCATGGAGTATAGAAGCCAAATCTTTAACCAACTGAGTATAATAGAATATATAAAACCGTAAATGGATTTTTGCAGCCATGCGGTAATCGACGTAGACAGATTATTCCAACAGAATAATAAAGAATGGAACTAGTTCATGCGTAACCTGCACAGACAAGATATTCCAACAGAATAATAAAGAATGGAACTATGTCATGCATAATCCGCACAGACAGGATGTTCCAATAGAATAATAAAGAATGGAATAACAACAGAATTCACCAGGCATCCGATAGACCGCACAGACAGGTTATTCCAACAGAATAATAAAGAATGGAATAACAGAAAAATTTCACCATGTATGTAGTACTTCGCATAGACAGGTTATTCCAACATAATAATAAAGAATGGAATAACAACCCTTACGAGTTTTGAAAGAAAATAACTCTCTTTGTGAATACGAAAGAATAATACCCCTTACCGTAAAAGAAGAGTATTCCGACTGGTAGGGCGAGAATATTCTTGAAGAAAACTTATACTGTTTTTCGACGCTCAAAACTTCTGAAAACTCTAAAGAAATACGCTCAAGATTATTGAAGAAGAATTCTCTGAATTTCTGGTATGATTTCAATTCTAACTAAGCATCCTATTTATAGGAGAATTGAAAGGATACTATGAAATAAAATATAATATATTCTATATATATATATATATATATATTATTTAAAATCTAATAGAACAAATAACTTTATAAAAGTATTTTGTTTTATATAAAAAAATTTATTATGCGAAACACTATGCAGGTATTATGCAACATTATGCTTAATAGAATATAATATATTCTATTTATAGTCTAATAAAACAAATAACTTTATAAAAGTATTTTGTTTTATATAAAAAGATTTTATTATGTAAAATATTATGCATAATAGAATATAATATATTCTATTTATAGTCTAATAAAACAGATAACTTTATAAAAGTATTCTGTTTTATATAAAAACTTTTCTGTTTTATTACATTAATAATACTAATAAAATAAAATTTATCATTATTATTATAATTCACAATATTAATCGACCAGGTCGTTCCCAGGAAAGAAGGGCTTTCCAATAAGGATTTCTCCCCATTGGCGCGCAATTAGGTGACCAAATCTCTCCTTGACAAACCTTCTAGAGATCGTTAATATTGGAAATAATAATATTAATAACTTTATCATCTCAATTATTGATTTAATAATATATAAAATATTGATAATAATTGAATCAAATAATGTGAGATACTATGCAGCAATTACTGTAGCAATAATTAAACAAAACTGAGTGACTTCTCACGTAAGCATCAATAATCAATACTATGTGCTACTATGCAACCACGCGTATTACTGTACTTTTAACATCGGGTATTTTAACAGTTAACGGTAAAACTTCTGCCGTTATTTTCATAAAGTATTTTTGTCGTTTTCTCAATCTGATAATAATTCTGTTGTGGGATCCACCAATGATTGTGTCGTTATACGAATATTTCCTGTTAAAACAAATATTCCCTGACCAATCGAATATTATATAACAACTTGCGTACTTTGCAAAATTTATAAATATTACCCACAACTATAACATTATATCAAATTCATTCCATAATATTCAAAAATGATATTTATACAAAAATCATCTTTATTCATAAAAGTTGGGGTCTTACAACCAGTATCGAATAAGGTATAAATTTCGCAAGAGTTTATGATTAGCTTACCCGTGATCACCTCGTTCGGGTTCCTCGCGTTTTGGGCAGTCACGACAAACGCCCTTCCAGGAACCACCGAATTTGACTTGTCTGGGACAACCTTTGGAGTCACCATCCTCGTTGGACTTGGTTTCTCTACAAGACAATCTCTAGCTATATGACATTCCTTTCCAAAGTTATAACACACATTGGATTGTTGTGGGCAGTTTGGGCTGATATGTCCCTTTTTCCTGCATTTTTAACAAACGACCGGTGATCGTTCTCCTCCCCTAGAAACAGTGGATGTTGATGCTGAAGTCTTCACGTTATCATTATTGTACCTTCTCTTTTTGAAATCTCCTCCCGAATCGTTCCTTCTATTATCATGGCCACGATTACCACTAGAGTGGTTCTCGCTTTTGTTCGAATGTTTTTCTCCCCGCTGGTTGTCATTGCTCCGATGACTGCTGCCACCGGTATGACCCTGGTTGTGGTCCCTCGGTTGAACATACTCATTATCTCGCTCTAATAATTAAGCCATGTTCACAACATCTGAATATAGAGAAAATTTGTGAGAAATAATATATTACCGAATTTCAGGTTTCAGACCTCTTAGAAACATCCACGTCATATGTTCATCATTCTCTACCAAATGAGGTGCAAACCTGGATAACTCTGTGAACTTAGCCTCATACTGGGACACAGTCATGTTATTTTGTTCTATTCTGATAAACTTTACCTCCTTTATATGACGAATACTTTCAGAAAAGTACTTGTCATTGAACAGTTTTTGAAATGTTTCCCAAGACATGTTGAGTGCGGTAGGCTGGGTACGCTTCACAGATTCCCACCAGTAATCTGTCTCACCACGGAACATAAGTGTGGTGAATGGAACTTTATTCTCCTCCGTGCATCCCAAGACATCAAATATCTTGGTAATTTGTTTAACCCACGTTTTTGCCTTGATCGGATCCGGCTTTCCCATAAATTCTGGTGGTCCCAACTCTTTGAACTGCTTGGCTGTGATAAGCCGCGCGTTGCTATCATTTCAACCCGTATTTTGTACACGAGTCTCCCTCGTCTGATTTTGCATGAACTGTAAAAAGCTTCTAAATATTCCATCATTTATCGTTTGTTCGGTAGTGTTGTTTATAGGAGGAATATTGTTTTCTTGTTGCACGTTCCCCTGGTTAGTAATTAAGGGTGTCTCCATGGTCTCATTCACTCCATTGTTAATATTTGCAGCTGCCATTTTTAAATACTTCCATAAAACAAGGGTTACTTAAAGAAATTAACATGCCACATAATATCCTTATATTATTACCGACCAAACAAATAAGCTTAGGTAGGACACACTAGCGAATGATTTACTCGTCTCTCCCCTCCTAGTTCTATTCCCCAATCTTCGTCAGAGACCATATTCCTAAGCTTTGATACCAACTGAGACGCCCCCAAAATAGGTATACATCACCCATTCTGAGTTTCCAAATACATGGTACGGAAACAAATACAAATTCAATAATACAATTGTCGTGTAAAATACAACAACACATATACTGTGAGTTTAAATACAATTATTGTCTAATAGACAGTATTCAAACTCAAAAGGAGTCATCATTACAATTATTGATACACTATTTTATAAAAATAGTAAGGACTGCTAAAACAACTTTCTAGAACCATCACTCCACACCCCGGCTAGTTCCTGTTATACTCTCACCTCCTGAGAAGAAAAAATGGAACAAAAAGGGTGAGCTCAACTAGCCCAGTAAAAAATAGTATGACTAAGATAATGAACACCAATTTATCGTTAGCCTTCAACAAATTAGATAAAATATAATGGACAACCAGTTTTAGATCAATATTCGCAGCGAAAATAATAATTCATTGGAAGAGTTAAGTAGAGAATGAAATCTACTATCATCTATGAATTTAAAAGTCCATCATAAATATTTTATCCCTGTAACATCAATCAATATACATCTTGAATCAAATATTCATCATTGCACTACAGGCCAAAGATATTCATTTGTATCATCAGTTGGTCATGTTCATCTCAACATATGTTCATCTTTGCACTATGGGCCAAAGATATTCATCAGTTTATCATTCAACTTTGCACTACAAGCCAAAGATATTCAGTAATATAATCATTTGGGACTAAGGATGATGAAACATATTTTTAAGAAATGAATCTAGTGAGATAAAAGATCAAAGATTAGGGATTCGTACTTTAGTTTATCCAAGTTCAAAAATACTTCAAAATAAACCATAGTGTAGTAAAATTCAAGAATGAAGATCAAAACATGGATACAATCAAAGATAGTAACCATAATAGACATCTTGGACAAAGAAGAGAAAATTTTATTTTTCTGTCAATAGTGTTGTATTCGTGAATAGTGTTGTATACGTGAATAGTAACTCCGACACAAAAAAAAGAAATTCCACAATAAAATTCATATCAATATCTCGGCATAATGATATTGAAGAAAATAATATCATTGACGAAGAAAATAACATCCCTTACCTCAAAAGAACAGTACTTTCAGCTGAAATATTAGGTATAACGCTGAAGGAAACTTGAACTGAATAGCAACTCACAAAGTATCTAAATACTCACAAAGTATCTAAATACTCACAAAATACACTCGATAATATAGAGAGAGAAAGCTTATAATTATGGTGTGATTTTTAATTCTAACTAAGCACCCTATTTATAGGAAAATACTTAGAACGTCATAGCAGACTAACCTACTACCTGATGGCTTTACCTGCTACTATTCACGCCCACCACTTTTGAAATAAAATTTCAGTATATTTTTCACCAACAAAAAGTGGGTCCCACCATGTTTTTAATAAAAACATTTATATCTGAAACTTCAATAATTCATAATAAATAGCACTTTTATCAGAAAAATACGAATTTTATGTTCATTTCATAGAAAATTAAATTCTCTACAACTTTGTAGATTTAAGTTTTTCCAAATTTCAAACGAAAAATGATCGAAATCCACATACGGACGATTTTTAATACCTCCATTCTGACAAAAAATTGATAAAATACCTCAGCATTAATTCCTTCATTTATATCCACATAAAATAAATATTTTCTTATCATATAAATCAATAATTAAATATTCACAAATAATATTACAGAATCACAATTATGACAACCAAGTCGTTCCTAGGAAAGAAGGGGGCTTTTCGATAAGAATTTTTCCTTGCTGGCGTGCAATTAGGTGACTAAACCCCTTTCCTAGAAAGAACTTCCTTAAACATTGCCAATAATGCTATCTAATAATATTATTCAAATAATATGAATTATTGATCTGATAATGGAAAATAATGTGCAGTGACAATTATTAAAACAACAATAATATAAAATATCAACGTAGCAATTATTGAATCAATAAAATAAAAAATTGAACAGTAATTACTGTAATAATTATTGAGTAGTGCCTTCTTACGTAAGAATCAATAATTCAAAAATATTGTTCAATATCGTGTGCTACTATGCAACCACGCGTATTACTGTATTTTAAACACCGGGTATTCCAACAGTGTTAACGGTAACAACTACGACGTTATTTGTAAAAACTCAAACTTGTCATTTTCTTCATCCGACTATTTTTCGTTATGGGGCCCACAAATGGCTGCGCCGTCATACGAATATTCCCCGAAAATAAGAATATTCCACGACCAAACGAATATTCCCCGAAAATAATGAATATTTTATAATCACTTGCTTATTTTACAAAATTTGCACATTTCACTCATAATAAAAGTATTATATTAAATTATCACCTTATTATTTGAAGATAATGAATAGAGAAAATTCAATTTTATTCATTAAAAAGATAGTGTCTTACAACTAGAGATAATGCAAGGGAGAGATAAAATTGAGTTAATTAGGGTACCACCGCCGTGTACTGTCGTCGCTTATTGCTTGTCGCCATCACTGTTGTCGTGCCATCTGTCACGTCGCCGCTGCTTCGATGATGGCTGGAAAATTAAGGGGTTGGTCGTCGCCGAGATACAGAGAGAGAGATCTAGGGGTATAATTTTTAGCTAAACGAAGAAGAGAGAGAAGGTTGGGTTTGGCTAAACGAGGAAGAGAGATATAGGGGGTTGGGTTTAGTCTGAAGCGACCGAAGAAGAAAAAAATGAAATTTAGGTTTAAGTTAGATTTATTTTCGACGAAATTCAGTTGACTTTAATCGCTCGAAACTAGATTATTTACGACGGATGTTTCATCGACAATAAGGCACCTCCGTCGACCTTACAGTACGCGCTGACGGGAACTTGTTCGATCGCGCCCTTGGAAGCACTATTTTCGACGGATATCCATCGAGATTAATTTATTATCGACTACATTATTACCGACAGAATGTTCAGTCGAAATTAACTTAAGGTCGACAGAATTTTGTCAGTCGAAGTTAAATCCGTCAGAATTAAACTATTTTCTTGTAGTGTTCTACGGCTCGATTAAGGGCGTATATAAGAGATTTTGCCTCAAAGACATAGCTGTTTATAGATTGAGTTGGAACTTTTCGAAGAGAATAGAGTTGGTCGAGAAGATCCTCGACATACCAATTAAATCTGAAAAATGAGTTAGAATCGGGAGTATCGATGATGATATCATCAGAAATATTTTCCAATCTGCTCGACTCATTTGGGCTTAAAATTGCATCAACATTTTGTTGAGGATTTAGCCACTATTTTGGGTCATATGATGAAAAGTAGAATTTTGGAAGAGGGTATGAAGTGGTATGAATCATGTTAAAGCAAGTAAATAGAGAATTGGCTGGGTTTTTTTTTTGAATTGGTGATGGTACTTGATTTGATTGGAGAAAAGTAATGGGTTAATGAGTTGTTGATTTGATTTGAGGGAGGCAGAGGATTATAGGGAGGAGAAGAAAGAAAAATCAGGGACAATTGTTGGAATGCAGACAGGTGATCAGGGTGTCTGTATTGGGACGCAGACTGTCTGGATAGAGAGGAATAACAGAAGAGATGAAGAAGAACAAAAGGTGTGCAGCGAAAGACTGGATTATAAGTCGTTAGGCATTGTGGCTCTAATACCAAGTTAAACCTAATAGAAAGCTGAGCTTTTGTATTATATAACTTGCTTGTTTCATTTACAAAGAGAGTTGTCGTATTTATATACACTAGTTGGATCCCGTGCCTCCGGCGCTTTATGGACGGTGGGATTTATCTCAAACTTTGAACGGCCCTGATGATTTATTGAGCGGGAAATTCAAAATCATTTGTATTTTATTAGATACTAGCTGGGTCCCGTGCCTCCGGCACTGTATGGACAATATAATTTATCTCAAACTTTGAACGACCAAAATAATTTATTGAGTGAGCGGGAAATTTAAAGTCATTTGTATTTTATTAAATTATTATTAGATTATTAGATAGATAGATGTATTTTATTAGATAGATGTATGAACGGTGGGATTTATCTCAAACTTTGGACGGCCCAGATAATTTATTGAGTGAGCGGGAAATTCAAAATCATTTGTATTTTATTAGATAGATATAGGATAACCACCTAAGCTAGAATCAAATGATTTACAAAATCACATATGCTAAAATCAAGGGATTACATAATCAAAGATTTCCAAGAGATAATTATGATAATTCAAAAACAATATCCTAACTACTTGATAAATATAAAACTATCCTAAATAATAATATTATATTATTTCTCTAACAAGAATGAAGTTGTTTGTAAATTAATAAAAATATATAAAAATAATTATTTTATGTTCAATTTTTGTCACAATATAAATCTTTTTTGCTACATAACATGCATGATCGAGGAGCAAAATATTATTGTAAGCTTCATTGTTCAAGAACTCGTCTTTTATTGAACCTGCATAAATTCTCCTGGACAAGATTTACCAATCTGGTTATTTACTAACCCTCTTCTTCTTGTGATTCTTCATACTACCAGACCCACAAATGAAGTTAAACTCAAACCCAATCCCAATCCAGGCAAACAATTTTCCTCCATCCGAATTCCTCCTTTGACGCCTCTTTTTTTGATCGTTGGTGATCGGAATTTGCTCATCAGCCGTTGATGTCCTCCCCTTTTCGACGCTCTCATTGCAATTAGACTCTGTCCAGTTTTCAGTGGTATACAGGCTTTTTTTAATTAAAGCTGCCTCAACCTCCGATGACAAGCACTGTATTTTCGAATCAATCGATGCCCTTGTAGAAAATAAAGAGGGAAATATGTTAAATGGTATTACGTTTTTATTACAATAGATAATTACTTTCATACAGGCATAACCTTCTATGAGCACCACACAACTTAATTAGTGATCGATACATACTTAATACTTTATCCTTTCTAAATTATAAGAATATTTTAAATATTTTTAAATTTAAAATTCACATGAATTATTTAATTTATATTTATAATTATTAATATTATAAACCATCTTAAAAGCACCAATAGGTGTAAGATTTATTGTTTCAAAACTGAAATGAATCATGCTAATTTTTAATTTAAAAACGTTTTAAATTAACTTTAAAAAAATATTTTTCTTATAATTTAAAACGAAGAGATTATAAAGTATGTCAAATATAATAATAATAGGGATAAATAACGTTTTGGTCATTGTACTGGGGTCAGGTTTTCATTGTGATTACCGGAATTTTTTTTATTACAATCAAATAACTGTACTTTCAAAAACTTACAAAATGGTCATTCTGTCCGATTTTCCGTCCAAAAAATGTTAGGAATGCTGACTGTGCAAGTTGACTTGATTTCTTTGCTTACGTGGAGCACAAAAAATACAAGCAGGCGGTTTATTATAGCACAAATGACCAAAACTATTAACTACTTCACCTAAACAATTCTAAAATTAATAATAATAATAATAATAATAATAATTTCAAAATAATAATAATAATATTAATAATTTTAAAATTCTATTTTTTTAAAAATCTGTTAATTTTAAAAAGTCTTTTTTTAAAAAAACTATTTTTTTAAAAAAATCTGTTTTTTAAAATTCAATTTTTAAAAAAAAGTCTGTTTTTTAAAAAATGTTAATTTTTAAAAAAAACAGAATTTTTTTAATTTTTTAAAAAACGTTAATTTTTCTTAACTGAACTAATATTTTTTCAAAAAAGTCTGTTTTTTTAAAAAAACGTTAATTTTTTTAAACCAAACTAATATTTTTTTTAAAAAGTCTATTTTTTTTAAAAAATCTTAAATTTAAAAAGCGTTGCTTTTTTAAAAAAACAGAATTTTTTAATTTTTTTTAAAAGCGTTAATTTTTTTTAAACTGAACTAATATATTTTTAAAAATTTCTTAAATTGAAAAAACGTCAAATTTTAAAAATTTTAAAAACTTTAATTTTTAAAAATTTAAAAAACGTTACTTTGCTAAATATTTAAAAAACGTTAATTTTTAAAAATTTTAAAAACGTTAATTTTAAAAAATTTAAAAAACGTTAATTTTCTAAAAAAAAATTAAAAAATGTTACTTTTCTAAAAAAAATTTGAAAACGTTCATTTTCTAAAAAAATTAAAAAAAACGTTATATTTCTAAAAAAAATTTAAAAAAACGTTAATTTTCTAAAAAAAAAATAAAATGTTCTGTTTTTATAAAAAATTAATGTTTTATAAAAAAACAGACTTTTTTTAAAAAATATTAGTTCTGTTAAAAAATAACGTTTTTGAAAAAATTAAAAAATTCTGTTTTTATAAAAAATTAACGTTTTTTTAAAAAAACAGACTTTTTTAAAAAAAATTGAATTTTAAAAACAATTTTTCTTTAAAAAATAGTTTTTTTTAAAAAAAGACTTTTTTAAAATTAACAGATTTTTTTTAAAAAAAATTAAAAATAGAATTTTAAAATTATTACTATTAATAGTATTTATTATTATTATTATTATTATTATTATTATTATTATTATTATTATTATTTTGAAATTATTATTATTATTATTATTATTATTATTATTATTATTATTATTAGTTTTGGAATTGTTTGGGTGAAGTAGTTAATAGTTTTGGTCATTTGTGCTATAATAATCTACTTGCCTGTCTTTTTTGTGTTCCACGTAAGCAAAAAAGTCATGTCAACTTGCACAGTCAGCATTCCTAACGTTTTTTGGACAGAAAATCGGACGGAATGACCATTTTGTAAGTTTTTGAAAGTACAATTATTCGATCGTAATAAAAAAAGTTTAGGTAACCACAATAAAAACCGGACCGCAGTACAATGACCAAAACGTTATTTATCCCAATAATAATAATAGAGAATTGTTATATATTTTTATAAGAAAAAATTAATATTTTCATAAGATTATGCGCACATGAAAATCAGAACATGGATCCTGGTTTATTTATTACCTGAATGAATATAAATAAATGAACCTTGCGGAATTATAATAAATATGTATTCTGTAATAATATCTCGAATATATTCTAACAAACCTTAAGGCCTCAATTTCTGGATTCGAGCCGAAAGCATCTTCATCATCATCCTCCTGATCTTGTATCATCCGCATGCTTTCTACGCGATTCAGTTGGTTGATCAAAGCAATTGGGGGAGCAATATCATCCATTTCATTCCGATTTCGAATAGTGGTGTTGATAAGATTAACACTTACATTAAGAAATCCTTTAGCATCACCGGACGGGCGGCAAACCTGAAGCGTTAGCGGCTTCCTTGTTAAAGAGGAGGATGGATTATTCAAGAGAATATGGACGGGAACGGTTGTGATTCCAATAGGGAGATTGCTTAAACGGGAAATATTGTAGATTTCAATCATAACGGCTGATGAATCAGATCTCAGAAACTTGTCGTCGACGTGAAAAACCATTCTAAATTTCCATTTAGGACTTGTGTGGCCTCTGTGATCCACTGGCGTTATCAATTTGTAGTCGGGATTCACCCATGCAACCACATAGGTGTGCAAGGATTTGGAAACTGGTGGCAGGTCATGCGCGGAAATGAAGTTGATTTCAAGGAGTTTGAATGGGATTTTGTTCAATGTTGTTATCGGAGGAGAATCTGTTGTCATCGTAGTGGCAATTGTCGTGGTGGCTGACATGGAGTAAGGTGGTAATTTTGCAAATGCTTGTCGTCCGCTTCAGGACGACAAGCAAGGAGAGAAAGAGAGGGCTTACATTTTAAATTGTTGTGGGATGAAGGTATTAGTTAGGTCAAGTTTTTTCATATTTGGTTTGGTCTCTTTCCTCCACCTGTTAACCTAAATTTGGAAAATGATATGTTAATTAGAGGTGGTTATTTGTGCATTGGAACCCTCATATTTAGGGGCATTTTAAACGAATGAGATTCATGTGATGGGAGGGAGTAGGATCATGACCTCCACTCTTTCTAAACAACAAAATTTTACAATTTATAAGAAAAGTTAAAATTAAAATAAAATGCATTCGTAAAAGGTGGAATGAGACTTTTGTCTATTAGACTTCTATGTCAATTTCAATTACATATAAACTTACGAAAGTACTTTATTCTATCTACTTACATATTTTGTGTCGGTTTATAA
This sequence comes from Panax japonicus, assembly GCA_020205505.1. Lineage (NCBI taxonomy): Eukaryota > Viridiplantae > Streptophyta > Magnoliopsida > Apiales > Araliaceae > Panax > Panax japonicus. The sequence goes on from CM035104.1 coordinate 17,789,814, forward strand.
TTTTTGTTAGTTTTTGTGTGACAATTTAAAAATTTATAAGATCTTGAATGATTAAAATAAAAGTTAAAGAATAAAACCTAGATGAAAAATTGAGGATTAATTAAATTTTTTAAAGAATCTATATTGTTTAATTTGAATTTTTAAGCAATGTAAAGAAATTAAATGAGAATGATAGAAATTTGGAAAAGAAATAAAGAGATTATGTTTGAGAATTTTTTTATTAAGTAATTAAATTTCAAATGAAGAGATATTACAACGACAAAGAAAATGAGTATATATATATATATATATATATATATATAGAGAGAGAGAGAGAGAGAGAGAGAGAGAGTCCGGTTCCAGTCCGGACGCCCGAATTTTAGTCCTGTCCGGACTTTTTATTTTATTTTTTTTGCTTTTTTAAAACAACTAAAAAAATAATTAATTAATAATTTATAGAATTGAAATTTTTTCATAATACAGTTTTTGGGTGTGATTTGGGTATGTATAACAAAATATGTATGTACAGTCTGTGCAGACTGTACATACATTTTTTGATATAGGTATCCAAATCACGCTCAAAACATTGTATTATAGAAAAAATTCAGTTCCATAAAATATTAAACTTTTTTTTAGTTGTTTTAAAAAAAAGCAAAAAAATAAAATAAAATTTGTACTCCAGTCCGGGTGTCCTGGACGAGATCCTCTCTCTCTCTCTCTCTCTCTCTATATATATATATATATATATATATATATATATATATATATATATATATATAGAATAAGGATCAGGTCCGGACTCCCGGACGGGAGAAAATCCGGACCTGATTTTTTTTCTTTTTCTTTTTTTTTTTGGTAGAACAACTAAAAAAAAATAAAATTTATGGAACTGAAATTTTTCAATAATACAGTGTTTTGGGTGTGTTTTTAATACCTACACCAACCAATGTATGTACAGTCTGCCCAGACTGTACAGACATGTTTTGTTATAGGCATCCAAATCACACCAAAAACACTGTATAATGTAAAAATTCCAATTCCATAATTTTTTTTTTAGTTGTTTAAAAAAAAAAGTCCGAATTTTAACAAAATTCGGGAGTCCGGACCTGATCCGGACTCTATATATATATATATATATATATATATATAGGGAAATGATCCATATCCTGTATTTCCTATGGATGAAAATTGGGCAAATAGCATCTCCACCATACATTACATAAATTAATGACTGAGATTTAAAAGGCAACAAATCCATCTTCTAGTTGAACTAGCAGACGCATAAAAAATATTCTCGGACCAAATTGCCCCAAATTCAGCCATTAACGCCTTGTCTTTGAATTTATTTTTCAGTTCATCCGCTAGTGGAACTCGAACAGTGCAAAACCCAAATATTATATTTGATTTCCCTATATTGAACGAGCGGAAGAAGAATCCAACAAATATCAATTGCTACAAAAAAGGCGATTTTCAATATTGGCTAAATATTGCTAAAATATTTAAGATCTAAAGCATAATATTTGGGATGCGCGTGATATTATATTGCTTAATATATGAGATCTGAAGTTTTGTACTAGAGAAAGAGATCAAGAGGGATGCGCGTTGTAAGACCCCAACTTTTATGAACGAAGATTAATCTTTCTAAATATTATTTTGAGTAATAAGGTGTGGATTTGATATAATAGTTGTGGGCAATATTTACAAATTTTGTAAAGTGAGCAAATTATCATAAAATATTCGTTTGATCGGGAAATATTCGTACGACGACACAATCATTGGTGGACCTCACAACAGAATTATTGTCGGAGTTAGAAAATGACCAAAATAACCTTTTATAAAATTAACGGCGAAAGTTTTACTGTTAACTATTGAAATGCCCGGTGATAAAAATACCGTAATACTTGTGGTTGCATAGTAGCACACGGTATTATACAATATCTTTGATTATTGATACTTACGTGGGAAGTCACTCAGTTTATTTTAATTATTGCCACAGTAATTGCTGCATAGTATCTCACGTTATTGATTCAATTATTATAACAATATTTTATATTATTAAATCAATAATTGAGACGACAAAGTTATACATATTATTATTTGCATTATTGACAATGTCTAGAAATTTTTAAGAAAAGGGGTTTGGTCACCCAATTGCGCGCTAATAAAAAGAAGTCCTTATCGGAAAGCCCCCTCTTTCATGAGAATGATATGGTTGTTAATATTGCAAGTTATAATATTAGTGATGAATAAATGTTGTTAAAAATATATTTTGTGAAGCTAAGTGAGTTGAGGTAAATAGAAGGTATTTTATTGAAGTACTAGTAATTGTCCGTGCCTGAAGGCACGACGTAACGAAAAATTAGATTAAAATTCAAAAAATACTACATTACCTAAATGCTTTTTGCAATCTAAAATAACTTACAATCACACATAACAAATATCATAATTCTCCACACCACCACAACAATTAATTTTTTTTTTAAAAAAAAATAGATATCCAAAAAAATCTAAACCTATCAACAAAACTTACAAATCATCAATAACAATTATCATTAAATGTTATTATTATTGTTGTTATTATTATTGTTATTATTATTGTTACTATTATCATAATAATATTATTGTTATTATTATTATTGTTATTATTGTTGTTATTAATAATAATTATGATAATAGTAATAATAACAATAATAGTAATAATAATAGTAATTATAATAATAGTAATAGTAATAATAATTATAATAATAATAATAATAGTACTAATAATTTTAATTATAATTATAATAATAATTATTATTATAATAGTAATAATTATTATTATTATAATAATAGTACTAATAATTATAATAATAATAATAGTACTAATAATTATAATTAGTATTATTATTATTATTATTATAATAGTAATAATTATAATATTAGTATAATTATAATAGTAATATTAATAATATATTTATAATAATAATAATTACTATTATTAAAATAATAATTATTATTATTAGTACTAATATAATTATTATTATTATTAGTACTATAATAATAATAATAATTCTTATTATAATTATTATAGTAGTAATTATTATTATTATAGTAGTAGTAGTAATTATTATTATTATTATAGTAGTAGTAATTATTATTATTATTATTATTATAGTAGTAATTATTACTATTATTATTATTATTATTATTATAGTTGTAGTAATTATTATTATTATTGTAGTAGTAGTAATTATTATTATAGTAGTAATTATTATTATTATATTTTAATTCCGAAACTTAAGAATTAACCAATTTTCTAATTATAAACGAATCTTATATCACATCTAGTATTTTAACTTTAGATATCACATCATGCCAACAATTAACCAATTTTTTAATTTGTTAATATTTGTTCTTTTTGATAAATTAATTTTTTGATTTTGTAATTATCTTGTAATTGCTTTCTTACCATTGATATTTTTTATGTATTATACATTTTAAATGTATGTATACTTCAAAAATTATTATAATTAAAATAAAAAATTAAAATACTAATTAATTAAGTAAATGGAGGAAGTGGAGAAGAGAGAGACGGCAGAGGAGAGAGAGAAAGAAAGAAAGAAAGAAAGGGGGAGAGGATTAGGAGGAGAGAGAAAGAGAGAAGGCGGATGAGAGAGTATGGGGAAGGAGCATAGGAGAGAGAAAGAGAAGGAGAAGAGGAGAGAGAAAGATGATTAAATTTGGGCGAGATTTTGTTTGTGTGAGATGAAATGTGAGCCTTTAGATTAAGTTAGAAGGAATCTGAGACGTTTTTGTGCTTTGTCAAATTATAGAATTCAAATTGGGTTCTGTTTTATTATATTAATTTGTTATAAATTTTGTTTATTATATGAACCCCCACTTACCCATTTTTCAAAATAATCGGGAGAAAGTTATCTCAGTTTTGTTTATATATATATATATAATTATTATCACGGGCGGTCGCGGTGGCGGTGGCGGTGGGGGGGGGGGACGGGGAACCAAGATTCACGGGAGGGATTATATATATATATATATATATATATATATATATATATATATATATATATATAGGGAAATGATCCATAGCATGTATTTCCTATGGATGAAAATTGGGCAAATAGCATCTCCACCATTCATTACATAAATTAATGACTGAGATTTAAAAGGCAACAAATCCATCTTCTATTTGAACTAGCGTATGCATAAAAAAATATTTTCTAACCAAATTGCCCCCAATTCAACCATTAACGCCTTGTCTTTGAAATTATTTTTTAGTCCATCCTCTAGTGGAACTCAAACTGTGACGCCGCCAAATCTGAGTTCCCTAACCTCGAGTTTGGTGCTCACGATCCATCAAATATATCACATCCAACTACTCATTCATTAATGAAAAACATCATTCATAATATTCCTTAATACAACTTATAAGAATATCCTATGTTAACTAACCTTGACATAACTTACATACCCTTATATAGTCAAAAGTTTACATAATTTAATTACATAATAAAACATAACCATTAAAAGTTGACACTAACTACTCCTGAGCTTTGCCTTTGCCTTTGCCCCTGTTAGAACCTTCTGCTACATCGACATTAGCTGAAATATTTTATTTAAGCAAGGGCGAGCAACAAGTTTGCCCAGCAAGTTAAAATATACAATAAATGATATATATATCATGAATAGAAGAGTATAGCTTCTTTAGAACTTCAACAATAATCAAAAGGTTTCGAAGTAGCTGAATAATAATTTAATCTCAATAATAAAACTTTCTCACATTTCATACTGAATAACATATCAGAGATGAAAGAGTAAAATTCTTTCAAAGATTCAATAATATTCAATTGAATAATAAGAATTAACAATACTACAACAATATTCAATAAAGTGGGATATACCCAGATTTCATGCTGAGTGATCACAAAAGGATCATGAACTACTAGAGGAATCATTTAGTTATTAAAACTAAATTACCACAAGAATATAAATTAGTTATAAAAAACTAAACTATACTCTTCTGCAAGTACCTGGAGCAGACAAATCCTTTGTACCCTAAATTATGCATAATACTCAATAATAACGCATAGGTCGATTTACGACATTAAAATTTGTTCATCTCAGTCTTACATCACGAGTCCGTACCACAACAATATGGTTTGGATTACTTTCAAAGAAATACTATGATTTCAATAATCAATAACAATACTAATCTAGCCGAAACCAATGACATAGATCTTCCAATAACAATTTAGTTCATAATAAATAAAACATTTCATGCTTTAAAAAATATTAGTCTTGCCAAAACAATTAGCTGAGACATGACTTATAAATAGTTCAAATAATAGAACAAGAATCAATTGCACTACGTGCGAATTACAACAATCATTATAGATGTGAATAACTATCAATAATTATTCACTACCATGCTTGAAAAATAGTAACTCAAGTTGAGTTAGGAAACTTGCCTGATTCGTTGACTACTGCTACGTAATTTAAGTTAACTTCTTTTGTAAGACCTATCATTGATAAAATCAATCTCTTAATTAGCATCACATATCTTACTCATAGCAATTTAACATGAAATCACATAACCTATCATTAGTGAGTACACTATATTATCTTAGACTTAACACTTACTCGTTCATTTATAAGTTCGTAATATAAATTTACAAACTATTTATGAACTCAGTAGACTTAATATATCATTTCAGTTTCTATTTCAGCAAGCTAAAACAAAACTGACATCTCTTCTGATATTTTGGTTTCCCTTTTCAGCAACCTGAAATGTTCATTTCGGGAAGCTGAAATACACTATTCACAAAAAATATGAAATCAACTTATTATTCTTTTAATCTTTTGGCCAATCATATATACATATATTTCATATACAAAAGTATTTTTCTGGAATTTTTCAAAAATCAATTTTTAGTTAATTCCTTAAGAATTTCGCTACCTCGTACTTAACTCTAGAAATTCCCAACTCTTGGCGAGATCTTACACAAGTTAACGTGAGCTTACAGTTTAAATTTCAAGGCCATCAGAAGTTATACAACTCCGGTTATAGCGATTTCCGTCCAAAAAACCTAAATATTGAAATGGTCATAACTTACTCAATTTAATTCGGAATGAACTCATTTTTGGACACAACCTACCTTATCCCATATATTTTCATCCCCAAAAAGGTCGGATTTTATCTCATTCAATAAGTTGCCGAAACAGCCCTTCCAATTTTGTGGCAGCAGCTTTTTAAGCATTTCCAGATTTTTCATCCATTACTAAAATCATTCCACACGAAAATATGTAAATCCTTTTTAAGTGATTCCACTTGGATATATTAGAAGACTAATATATCTAACTCCAAAAATTGACCACACTCAAAAATTCAAAGTAGAATGAGAGATATGGTCATTTCCATATCATACTTGTTTTTCTCAAAAATCTAATTTCCAACCTTTGGTGTCTTTTAAGAATACTTCTATATTTTTATATAAAATCAATATAGCTCAACATAATATTTAAAATAACTCATATACTCATGGACCTAACATGATCCATAGTTTAATTCACCAAATAATCAACAATCATAAGATCAAACACAACAAAAGCTAAGAAAAAAATTTATTTTCTAACTTTTGAAAAACCTAACTCATATTTCTTAGTTTAGCTTCAACTTTTGAACTACAAAAGAGTTGGAACTAAACATAAAACACTTTTAAATACCAGGATCTAAGGTTTTAAGCCTCAAGATCATAGTTTTATAAAAATCAAAACTCAAATCATCACAAAGAGAAATTAAACTATAAAAGTAGGGATTTCTTATACCTTCTCTTGATTCCTCTTCTCCTTCTTTCTAAGTAAGATATGAAGTGTGTTGATATAAAAATCAAACTCTCCTCTCCTCTCTCTCTAGGGCTATCGAAATTGGTAGCTCTCTCTCTCTTCTTCCCTCTTGCCCATAATCTCCCTTTGCTCTCTCTCTCTCTCTCTCTTACTTTGTTTTGTTAGTCCACTTAGGAAAATAAGATGAAAGAGAAGAATAAAATAAATTTTTGTTAGTAATCTAAGTATAGATATATTATGTATATCTATATAAATTCCACCCACATTCTCTCTTTAATCATTAAGGTGTTTCTTGTAAGCTTGAGGTTGCTTGTAAGCTTGGTAAAAGATGTTGGTTTAATAGAAACTTGAGACATATGAAGAGTTGGTGCGAGTTAGTGAAATGAAATCATTACACCACATGGCCTTCTTTTCTCCTTCCTCACTTGGCTGAAAATTTGGGCCTTTAATTCTCCCAATTTAGTTTAATTTTAGGGTCCTTTACATAAGTATACAACATTTAGAAAGTAATTACACTATTAGTGCACTCATAAAATATTTACATAATTAATACACTTTCTATATTTATTTACAATATTAGTGCAATTAGGATTCCTTAATTTAGGAAATTAGTATAGGATTCAATTCATAATAATAAGAAAACCTAAAATCAAGGAGAAATAACTACCATAATTAATAATTTAAATTCAAATATATTGGATCTAACAAACAAATCAAATTCAAATTCAAAAATAATAATTAAAATTCTAATATTCCAAGTTTGGCAACGTCATCATCCTCCTCCCCTTCGCCAGTCATCTTCCTCATCCCCTTTGCCGCCGCCCCTTCAATACCATGGACGCCGGCCATAGCTGCCATTATGACCAAGGTTGATTTAGTCCAGAAATTAAAAGGAGAAAAAGATAAATTTTAGTGCAGTTGATATCCAAATATTTATACAAAGGTAACCATTTTAGTTTTTGTGGGTAACCAATAGAAATTTCAGTGCAGTTGGTAACCAAAACTTTCAAAGGTAACAATTTTAGTTTTTGTTGGTTACATTTGTATTAAGGTTTGGCTACCAACTGCACTATAAAAAAAATCTATAATAGATTTTTATAATTAATTGGTAACCCAATAAAACTGAATTGGTTACCTTAGTATTAAGTTTTGTCTACCAATTGCATTATAAAAAAAATCTTCAATAATTTTTTTTAATTAATTGGTAACCTAATAAAACTGAATTGATAACATTTGTATAAAGTGTTGGCTACCAACTGCACTATTAAATAAAAAAATCTATAATAGATTTTTTTAAGATAAATTAGAAACCTAATAACATTGAATTGGTTACATTGTTATGAATGTTTGGCTACCAACTGTATAATTGGTCGGAAGGATTCGTCGGCGGATGAGTTCATGAAGATTCACGATGAGAGAAGGACTGTAATTTATTTTGTAGTTTGGTAGAGATATTAATTACTTAATTTACTAAGTAAACCAATATTAAGCCCACTGCAATCTTCACCACCAATACCCATTGGACGGAACCCACCACCACCGCCTCCAACAACATGTGCTGCATCATCACTTCCATCGGTAGTTTCGATCTCATCCAAAGGCCCCTCAGCCGGTATGGATGATGTGGCATGCTCTGCAGCAGTCGTGGCAGTGGCAGAAGCCATTCCAATGATGGCGAAGAAGATGAGGAAACACAAGCACATGTTACAATTTCTATCACAAACTTACATCAACCTTCTTCCCAACTCCAGAACTCCATGGATGTTCTTGTTGCTATTCTTTGGGACATTGAGAACTGCCGTATTCCAAGTGATGTTCGCCCAAAAGATGTTGTTGGTATTATAGAAGATGAATTTATTAATTGGAAGATGAGAGATGGAATCCTAATTGCATACTAATTCCCTAATTTAAGGAAACCTAATTGCACTAATTATGTAAATAAAACTTTAAATACATTAATTGTGTAAATATTTTATGAGTGCACTTTTGTTGTAATTATTTTTAAAAATATAATAGAATATGTAATTGTACCTTAATTTTAATGTAATATTTTGTTTACTAAAACGTCCAAAAATCCTTTAACAAGTGGGCTAAAGTTTTGGCTAAGTCCTTAATTCTTTTGAGCTTCCTAAATAATTTCTTGGGCCATGTAAATTAGATTAGGTCCAACACTTTTAATATTATCCTACCCTAACTATTTAATTAGGGTTTTCATTCACTCATTTGTAATTTAAATCATCACTCTTGCACATTTATTTTCTTAACCCAAATAGGCTTGTTATAATTAGGTTATAAAATTAATTAACTGAGATGTATAAAAATAAATCTCTTAAAATTAGTATATAATATAAATACTAATATTCTACAATATTATAACCTCTAAGGTTATTTAATTATCATACCTAATATATGTATTAGGTTTCATAACTTTAATCTTAATTCTCTTTAACAAATAAATGTAAACACATTCATGATACATATTTATTTAATCACGTACAAAATTCACATATGTCATAACATATTTTCCATATTTTATTAACTTATTATCCCAACTTGACTTAATAAGTTATAAACACATATATACTCATATCAATAATCAATTACTTAAGGATTGTAAATCTTTTTAATTTAGTAATCAAGGCTAACATTCAAGCCATGTTAATTTCTTACATAGCTTTCATTACTCCTCCTTGAAAATGATTAAGTATACTTCTTAGTTAATAAATTAACTATCTAGCTTAATTATCATATACACTTATATAAGAAAAAATTAATAACAATAAAAAAAATTGAATTATCTGAAATTCTGGATTCTCACACGAACAGTGCAAAACCCAAATATTATATTTGATTTCCCTATATTGAATGAGCGGAAGAAGAATCCGACGAATATCAATTGCTGCAAAAAAGGCGATTTTCAATATTAGCTAAATATTGCTAAAATATTTAAGATCTGAAGCATAATATTTGGGATGCGCGTGATCTGATATTTATTCACGTGTATGATATTTGGGATGCGCATGATATTATATTGCTTAATATATGAGATATGAAGTTTTGTACTAGAGAAAGAGATCAAGAGGGATGCGCGTTGTAAGACCCCAACTTTTATGAATAAAGATTAATCTTTCTAAATATTATTTTGAGTAATAAGGTGTGAATTTGATATAATAGTTGTGAGTAATATTTACAAATTTTGTAAAGTAAGCAAATTGTCATAAATATTCGTTTGGTCGGGGAATATTCGTTTTATCAGGAAATATTTGTACGACGACACAATCATTGTTGGACCACACAACGAAATTATTGTCGGAGTTAGAAAATGACCAAAATAGCCTTTTATAAAATTAACGGCGAAAGTTTTACTGTTAACTATTAAAATACCATGTGATAAAAATACAGTAATACGCGTGGTTGCATAGTAGCACACTGTATTGTACATTATCTTTGATTATTGATACTTACGTGGGAAGTGACTCATTTTATTTCAATTATTGCCACAGTAATTGCTGCATAGTATCTCACATTATTGATTCAATTATTATAACAATATTTTATATTATTAAATCAATAATTGAGATGACAAAGTTATTCATATTATTTTTTGCATTATTGACAATGTCTAGAAACTTCTGTCGAGGAAAGGGGTTTGGTCACCTAATTGTGCGCTAATAAAGAGAAGTCCTTATCGGAAAGCCTCCTCTTTCATGAGAATAATTTGGTTGTTAATATTGTAAGTTATAATATTAATGATGAATTAATGTTGTTAAAAATATATTTTGTAAAGTCAAGTGAGTTGAGATAAATAGAGGGGGTTTTATTGAAGTATTTGTTTTAAATTTTGTTTATTATATGGACCCCCACTTACCTATTTTTCAAAATAGTCGGGAGAAAGTTATCTCAGTTTTGTTTATATATATATATATAATTATTATCACGGGGGGTGGGGTGGGGTGGGGGGTGGGGGTGGGGATGGGGATGGGGGGGGGGGGACGGGAAACCAAGATTCACGGGAGGGAGTATTATTATTGTTATATATATATATTATAAGTTTTATTTTTTATGAAAAAAGAATATATTATATTTTATTTGATTGCATAGTACTTTATAGTGTTGCATAGTACTGCATAGTGTGTGCATAATGCTGCATAGTACATCATAGTAAAATAAAAAAAAATCAACGAATTCAGCCGAACGTCGCCCATGATTTTTCCTTACTGTGCAGTTAGTGATTTTGTTTTCTAAATAGTATCCAACCATTCTTCTATAAATAAGATGCTTAGTTTAGAATTGAAAATCACACCAGAATCAGAGAATTCTTCTTCCATAATATTGAGTGTATTTCTTTAGAGTTTAAGGAAGCTTTGAGTGTAGAAAACAGTGCAAGTTTTCGTCAAGAATATCCCCGCTATACCATTCATAAGTACTCTCTTTTTAAGGTAAGGGATATTATTTTTGTTCAATATTCGTATGAAATAATATTTTCTTCCATATTCTGTAGTATGTAAGTAATATTATTTCATTTTAGATTATGAATTCTACACTCATTTTGTTAAGTATTGCTTCTATACTCCTTGAAATTAGTAGAATATCCTTGAAATTTGCGCTTCTTCTAGTATCGTTTCACAAGGATATTTTTCTGAACATTCTTGATAAAGTTTAATCTTTTCATGATGGAGTACTATTCAAGGGGTACTATTCACATGGTACTATTTACCCTGGTGTACTATTCATGACAAAATTTGATTTTCTTTCTGTCCAAATTATTTTTGATACAATATTATTCTTGAATTTTACTCTACAAAACAGTAGTATCTTGATAATTTAGACATTATTAAATTCTGAATAAATTGAATTATAAATCTTTAAAATTTATCCTTGCTCTCATTTAATTGAATTCTTATATCATTGTCATCATCCTCATGCTTATATTGTGATAAAAATCATCTTTGGTCCGTAGTGCATGGATGGATTGTTGATTGACATGATTATGAATGTGTATCGGTATAATCAGGACCTGTAATGTTACAAATAATGTGGTAAAAGTCCTCATTGGCCCGTAGTGCATTGATGGACAGTTGTTGGCATGATCATGACCACTGGTGATAATAACGAATATCCTTGGCCCGTAGTGTCAGACCCCAACTTTCATAAATAAAGATTAATGTTTCTCGAAATATATTTTTGAATATTATAGTATTGATTTGATATAATGTTATAGTTGTGGGTAATATTTACAAATTTTGCAAAGTATGCAACTTATTATAAAATATTCGATTGGTCAGAGAATATTCATTTTAAAAGGAAATATTCGTACGACGGCACGATCATTAGTGGATCCTCCACAACGGAATTGTTGTCGGAGTTCGAAAACGACAAAAATATCTTTTTATAAAATAACGGCAAAAATTTTACAGTTAACTTTTAAAATACCGGTGATAAAAGCACAGTAATACGCGTGGTTGCATAGTAGCACACAATATTGATTATTGATGCTTACGTGAGAAGTTAATCAGTGATACTCAATTATTGCTACAGTAATTGTTGCAAAGTAGATCACATTATTTGATTCACTTATTGTCAATATTTAATATATTATTAAATTAATAATTGAGACAACATAGTTATTCATATTATTATTTCCATTATTGATGATGTCTAGAAAGTTCTGTCGAGGAAAGGGGCTTGGTTACCTAATTGCGCGCCAATAGGTAGAAATCCTTATCGGAAAGCCCCCCTTTCCTGGGAATGATCTGGTTGTTAAATATTACGAGTTATAATATTAATAATGAATAAATGTTGTTAATAATATTGAGGGAATTTTTATGAAGTATTTGTTGTATATTTTGGCCTATTATTTGGACCCACATTTACCCATTTTCAAAATAATCGGTATAAAGTTATTCGGTATTATATATATATATATATATATATATATATATATATATATATATATATATATATATATATATATATATATATAGAAAATAAGAGGTGGGGCCCACATTTGATGATGACATGGGTGGGGCCCACGTGTGTTGAAAATAAATTGTCAGGGGGGAGTTTTGGTTTCACGGGGGGAGTACTATTTGGTGGATTATATATAATAATAATAATAATAATAATAATAATAATAATAAGTTTTGTTTTTTTTATGAAAAATAGAATATATTATATTTTATTATGCATAGTGTTTGTATAATGTCTGCATAGTATTTGCATAGTGAAATCAGAAATTTTTTCCTATAGAAAATTCGGCGTCCGTGATGTTGCACTATTGGTCAGTGAGAAAAAATTCTAAATAGTATCTTTCCATTCTCCTATAAATAGGATGCTTAGTTTAGAATTGAAAATCACACCAGAATTTTAGAATTCTTCTTTTATAATATTGAGTGTATTTCTTTAAAGTTTTAAGAAGCTTTGAGCGTAGAAAACAGTGAAAATTTTCCTCAAGAATATCCCCGCTATACCAGTTGGAATACTTTTCTTTTTAAAGTAAGGGATATTATTTTTGTTCAATACTCGTAATAAATAATATTTTCTTCCATACTCTGTGGTATGTAAGTAATATTATTTCGTTTCAGATTTCGAATTCCGTACTCAATTTGTTAAGTTTTGGCTTCTATACTCCATGAAATTAGTAGAATATCCTTGATATTTGCGCCTTATCCAATATCTTTTCATGAAAATATTATCCTGAGCATTCTAGATAAGTTTTAACTTTTTCATGTCGGAGTACTATTCACGGGATAGTATTCCTGAAGTACTATTCATGGGGTACAATTCACCCGGGATACTATCCATGACAAAAATTAATTTCTTTTCGGTTCAAATCATTTTTGATACATTATTATTCTTGAATTTTACTCCACAAAATAGTATCATGTTGACAATTTGGATGTTTTTAAATTCTGCATAAATTAAATTATAAATCTTTAAAAATTTGTACTTTGCTCTCTTTTAATTGAATTCTTATATCATTGTCATCATCATCATGCTTATATTTTGATGAAAGTCCTCATTGGCCCGTAGTGCATTGATGGACCGTTGATTGGTATGATTATGACCAAGATTATTCGGTATAATCAGGACCGTAATGTTATAAACGATGTGATAAAAGTCCTCATTGGCCCGTAGTGCATTGATGGACAGTTGTTGGCATGATCACAATCATTGATGATTACACGAATATCATTGGCCCGTAGCATATGAATAATTCGTGGACGTGATACTAATGGATATCCTTGGCCCGTAGTGCATGGATAATTCGATGATGTGAATTATTTATTAAGCTGAGTCTCAACGATAAAATTGATGATAAACTTTTTAAATTATAGAAGATAGTAGATATCATGCTCTACTTGACTCTTCTATTGGATTTTTTGTTCCGATGCAGTTAAACTTGATGTTTATTATATTTTATCAGTTTAACACTGTTGAAGGCTAATGATAATTTATTCAACATTATCTTAGTCATAATATTTCTTACTGGGCTAGTTGAGCTCACCCTTTTGCTTTCATTATTCTCTTCAGGAAATGAGAACGCAGCCGGGACTAGTCGGGGAATGGAGTGACGGTCCGAGATGTTTGTTTTAGTAGTCCTCACTATTTAGTGTGATAATAAATGTAATGAGGATTGAATTTGAGTTTGGATATTCTCTATGAAATAATATTTGTGTAAAAATTCTCAGCTCATGTTGTATAATTAAGTTTGTATTTGTATTCAATACCATGTATTTTGCGACTTAAGATGGGTGATGTATACCTTTTTTGGGGGCATCACAGTTGGTATCAAAGCTTAGGGATATGATCCCTGGCTAAGATGTGAGACTAGAACTAGGGGGAGACGGGGAAATCCTTCGCTAGTATGATCTACCTAAGTTTATTTGTTATGTAATTGGTCGGTTAGAATATAGGGATAATATCTGGCATGTCAATTAACCCTTGTTTTGTGGCAGTGTTTGAAAATGACATCCGAGAATGTTGAGATAAGCAATATAGCACATGAGACCGTTGAGTCAGTGATGATCAATACCCAAGATAATGTGCATTAGGAAGGTAATAATCCTCAGGTGAATAACAACACCGACCAAATAATGAACGACGGAATGTTCAGAGACTTTCTATAATTTTTGCAGCATCAGGTGAGAGAGACTTCTGTCCAAAATACAGGTGGAAACACTGGCAACTCATGGATGGTCACCGCTAAGCAGTTCAAGGAGCTGGGACCACCTGAGTTATTGGGAAAGCCAGAACCACTTAAGGTATAGACGTGTATAAAGTAGATCACCAAGATATTTGATGTCTTAGGATGCTACGAGGAAGAAAAAGTTCCCTTTGCCACCTTCATATTGCGAGGAGAGGCAGATTACTGGCAGGAGTCTGTAAAACGTACTCATCCTGCCACGCTAAAGATATCTTGGGAGAAATTCCAAGAACTAATCAACGACATGTACTTTTCCAAAATTATTCGTCATACGAAGGAGGTAGAGTTCATCAAGCTGAAAAAAAATAATATGATCGTGTCGCAGTACGAAGCTAAGTTTGTCGAGTTGTCCCGGTTTGCGTCCCACTTGGTTGATAATGAGGAGGGAATGACGCGAATGTTTCTGCGAGGTTTGAAACCTGAAATACGTCAATATCTCATTTCTCACAAACTGTGTTTGTATTCAGATGTTGTAAATATGGGTCAGTTATTAGAGCGTGATAATGAGTCAACCCAACCAAGAGAGAGCATCTGGCAAAATGATAATACCAGTGGTAGCAGTCATCGAAGCGGTGACAACAAACGTGGAGGAAGTCAACATGCCAGAAATGGTAACCACTTCGGTGGTAATCATGGCCAATATTGTAAGACCTCAACTTTTATAAATAAAAGTTAATTTTTGTCTAATATTATTTTTGAATATTATGGTGTGGATTTGATATAATATTATAATTGTGGATAATATTTATAAATTTTGCAAAGTAAGCAAGTTGTCATAAAATATTAGATTGGTCGGGGAATATTCGTTTTATCAGGGAATATTTGTACGACGACACAATCATTGGTGGATCCCACAACGAAATTATTGTCGGAGTTAGAAAACGACAAAAACATCTTTTTGTAAAAATAACGGTGAAAGTTTTACCGTTAAATGTTAAAATACCCACTGATAAAAGTACAGTAATACGCGTGGTTGTATAGTAGCACACGGTATTGTACAGTATCTTTAATTATTGATGCTTACGTGAGAAGTCACTCAATTTTATTCAATAATTGCCACAGTAATTGTTGCACAGTTTCTTATATTATTGATTCAATTATTGTCACAGTATCATCTGCACAATATTTTACATTATTAAATCAATAATTGACTCAACACAATTATTCTTATTATTAGTTAACATTATTGACAATGTCTAGAAAATTCTGTAGAGGAAAGGGGTTTGGTCATCTAATTGCGCGCCAATAAGGATAAATTCTTATCGGAAAGCCCCCTCATTCTTGGGAATGATCTGGTTGTTGATATTGTGAGCTTATAATATTAATTATTATGTGGTGGATATTGGTTCAATTTTTATATAAATGAAGGAATTCAGCATAAGATATTTGTTGAAAGTTTGGCATATTTTATGTGAAATTATAATTATTTTCTTTGATAAAATATTCATTCAAATATATTATTATAATATATTATAATTGTTTAATTATATATATATATATATATATATATATATATATATATATATATATATATATATATATATATATATATATGCATGTGATAAATTGTTGGGTGGTGGAAAACAAAGTGTTGCCTGCAAAGTTGTTCCAAAATTGTAGGCCCCAACCTTTGAAATAATAAGAGTTAGGCAAAAGAAAATGAAAGGTTAGGCATTGAATGAAAATGTTAGGCGTAGAAAATGTTTGGCTGAGTTAGGCAGCCTGTTTGTTTTTCCTCTGAAATCTCCCTATAAATAGAAGGATAACCATTCTTCCTAAATCACACCTTCAAAATCAGAAATTCTTATTCTATAATATTGTGAGTATTTTCTTGAGTATAAGGATACTTTGAGGGTAGTTTTTTTCCGCAAGATTTTCTCAGAATAATATTCGATATTATAGTCAAATCCAGTTTCTACTAAGGTAAATGATATTATTTTATTTCAATACTCGTAAGAAATATTATTTTCTTTCATACTCCATAGTATGGAAGGGATATTATTTCATTTCATATTCCTAAAATTAAACTTACTATGGTAAATAATGCTTCTATAATTCCTGAAATTAGTAGAATATCCTTGATATTTGCGTTTCATCTAGTATCTTTTCATAAAAATATTATTCTGAGCGTTCTTGATAAGTTTTAACCTTTTAATGTCGAAATACTATTCACGGGTTACTATTCCTAAAGTACTATTCATATGTTACTATTCACTCGGGTACTATTCACCCGAGGTACTATCCATGACAAAAATTGATTTCTTTTCGGTCCAACTCATTTTTGATCCAATATTATTTTTGAATTTTACTCCACAAAGCAGTATCATGTTGACAATTTGGACATTATTGAATTCTGGATAAATTAAATTATAAATCTTTAGAATTTATCCTTTGCTTGCATTTAATTGAATTCTTATATCATTGTCATCATCCTCGTTTTTATATTGTTATGAAAATCATCTTTGGCCTATAGTGCATAGATGGACTGTTGATTAGTATGATTATGACCAGGAATCATTCGGTATAATCATGACCCGAAATGTTACAAGTAATGTGGTAAAAGTCCTCATTGGTCCGTAGTACATTGATGGACAGTTGTTGGCATGATCATGGCCATTGGTGATAATAATGAATATCCTTAGCCCCTAGTGCATTGATAATTCAGTGATGTGAATTATTTGTTAAGCTTGAGTCTCAGCGATAAAATTGATGATAAAGTTTTAAATCATAGAAGTTAGTAGATATCATGCTCTACTTGACTCTTCTAATGGATTTTTTGTTCTGCTGCAGTTAAACTTGTTGTCTATTATATTCTATCATTTTAACACTGTTGAAGGCTAACGATAATTTATTCTGTATTATCTTAGTCATAATATTCTTTACTGGGCTAGTTGAGCTCACACGTTGCTTTCATTGTTTTCTTCAGGAAATGAGAATATAGATGAAACTAGTCGGGGAATGGAGTGACGGTTCAGAAAGGTGGCTATGGTAGTCCTCACTATTATGTGAAATAGTGTGATAATAATTGGAATGAGGACTTTATTTGAGTTTGTATAATCTCTAGGAGACATTATCCGTGTTGAAACTCTCAACTATGCTTTGTCGTATTGTATCAATGAAGTTTGTATTTAAATTTTGTACCATGTATACCTATTTTGGGGGCATCACGATTGGTATCAAAGCTTAAGGATATGATCCCTAGCTGAGATGTGAGTCTAGAACTGGGAGGAGAGAGACGGGTAATTCCTTCACTAGTATGACCTACCTAAGTTTATTTATTATTTAATTGGTCGGTCAGAATATAGGGATAATATGTGGCATGTCAATTAACCCTTATTTTGTGGCAGTGTTTGAAAATGACATTCGAGAAAGTTGAGAAAAAAAATGGAGCACAAGAGACCGTTGAGTCACCACAGATCAATAACCACGATAATGTGCATCAGGAAGGCAATAATGCTCAGGAAACTAACAATACCGACCAAACAATGTGTGACAAGCCGAGAATTTAGACAATTTATTAAAATCTTAAATGATTGATTTAAGGTCAAATAATAGACCTACACAGAAAATAAGTGTATGCGTTTGATATTATTAGGGTGAAATTTTGATGATTTCAAAATTTTGTGAAGGATAAAGCTGAATTATTCAGGATTAAGGATTTATGTGATTAAGTTCGGTGAAAATGGTTATGTATGTGTTCAGAATGTGGTTAAGGGTCATGGGTTGACCAGATAAATTACATCTGTGATAAACCCTAAGTATATATTAAGAACGTCAACGTTCAGTTAGAAAACTCTAACGTCTAATAAGAACCCCTAGAAATCGGTTCTGGAAACCCTAGTTTCAGTTCCGGGAGTCCAAAACCTTAAATCGGATATTGAAAACCCTAGATTGGGAATGCAATGTATGTACAAGGTTAAACGCCAATAATTTTAATTAATTAGGGAAAACCCTAATGAATTACTAGAAATTTTAGTTGATTATTAGAAAACCCTAATACCAGATCTGAAAACCCTAATTTCAGATTCTGATAAATTGAAACCCTAATCTGGGAATATAACGGAGAATTTTAATGCTTTAGTGCTATTAATTAAGTACTAATTAGGGTAAAGGTTAATTAGCAAACCCTAATTCCTAATTTTTGGAACCCAAATTGTTCCGTCAGAAACCCTAATTCTCAATTATGGATTTAATTGCTAAAATTAGCAATGTTAATTAGGAAACCCTAATCCTAATTATTTCAATTTATAAGTAATTAGAAAACTCTAATCTAATTACGAATATTTAATTTCTATTATAGAAAATTATTTTCTATTAGAAACCCTAATTCGTGGGTAAGAACCCTAATGACGATTTTGACCTTAATTGCTTAATTAGCAATGTTAATTAGGAAATATAAATCCTAATTGCCAAGTTATTAGAAACCCTAAATCTAATTAGGAAATCTAAGTTCTAATTTAGAAAATTTATGTTTCTATTAGAAACCTTAATTAGTGGTTTATAAACCCTAATGACCATTTTGACCCTAATTGCTAAATTAACGATTTTAATTATGAAATACTAATCCTAATTAGTAAGATTTAAAGTGTGATTAAGAAATTATAATATAATTAGTAAATACTAATTATAAGTTAAAAATGTTAATTTTCTATTTTGAAAACCGAAATTCGGAAATGTAGAAATTAAATTACAAAGTTAAGGGTTAAAACCTAAACCCTAAATGCTCCAAATCCTAAATCCTAAAATTTCCAAACCCTAAAACCTAAGGGTTTGGCCAATTACAAAAATGCCATTAAAATAAAATGGAAAATGACTAGAATGCCCTTTGTTCAATAATTGAAGGAAACTTGCAAATCTTGCTTTATCTTGGTTGTTCACCAACCCTAGATCTAACCTAGCCTAGCCATGTGACAAAATCCAGCTAGCCAGCCGAAAATGATCAGATCATAAGCAACATGTCTATTTTTTTTATAAATTAAAGAGAGAGAAATGCTACTTTATTTTTCATTTGAGCCAAAGCTTTCTCTCTCTAAGATTTCGAAATTTGAAAGACAAATGGAGAGATAAGTTAAGATGATATCGTATCTTAGCTTACCAAGAACAGAATCAGAAGATCAGAAATCAAAATCAAGCCCAAAAGGTATAAAACCCTAAAAATTTGAAATCTCATGATTTGGTGTTAAATGTTGTTGTTGATTAGTTAATGTTGTGTATTTAGGTGTCATTTAGTGACCTGGGTTGTTAAATCCCAGATTCATAACATCAAGATACTCGAATCTTGCATTTTTAAAAATCTGGAAAAAACTTTGAAAAGTGGACTGACAGTCAAATGTCAGAGGCCTTAGATCTGTGTGTATTTGATCTTTTGTGTATGTAATGTTATAGATATGTTCTTTGTTGATAGGGCTTTAATCTGCAACTTGAATCAACCCTATAACATGTCCAGATCGTAAGTTACAAGCGGTCAAAGGTCGTTGACCGATCACATTTTCTGGATTTCTGGGCAAACCCAGAAACCCAGATCGTCTGACAATATTTTTCGAGCCTCAGATCTTGTTATGTGTTAATATTTTGGCTAAGTTGTTGTTGATTAGTTGTAGTATGATATGTAGACTATCCATTAAAGCCTTTAGATCACATAGATCATAACTTAACTAGCAGGAAATCGCGGTCAAATATGCGTTGACCAATTACCTTGGACAAATTCTGGAAAACCCAGATTTCGTGAAGAACAATTTCTGGTCTCTAGTTTGACCAAGATAGATCTTTTGTTTGTGGTGTTAATTTGATGATCTGATGATATGTAGTTGTAGCCTGACATTTTGTCTATATGATATAACCATTAGATCTAATAAACAAAACCTAGACTGCAAGTTATAAGGAATCAAAGTAGGAACCTAAGGCTGTTCTTCAAATCTGGAAAACCCAGAATTTGAAGAACAGGTCTGACAGTGAATTGTTTAGCTTAGATCTCTCTGATCTGATGTTGTATGGCCATGAAACAAGTTGTTAATTGTAGTATTACGTTAGTACTATAACTTTAACACGAATTCCAGCCCAGAAATCAATGAGAACATAGAAATAAAACCGGTCAAACCTACCCACCCGAACACTGTCATGAAGGCACCAAGAAACACTTATAGCGACAGTTCTGTCGCTATAGGATCCCTTTAGCGACACTTAATTTTGGAAATTACAGAAAATTAATTAAAAATTAGAAAAAATTAGTTTTTAATTATTAAAAATACATAATAAATTATGAAAAATTATTTTATAGTCTGAAGAATAGTTTTTAATTATTTTATGTATATTTCAAAAATATTTATTATTTTTGTAATATAAATGGTATTTATTTATTTAATTATAATATTAAATAAATTATTTAAAAATGGTTTTAATTCATGAAAAATCATGAAAAATAATATTATGGTATAAGAAAATATTTTAAGTTATTTTTGATGAATTTAAATATTTTGTGATGAAATTCATTAATTAATCAATATTAATGATAATTAGTTTATTTAATAGATATATTAAATAAATTATGGAAAAATAGAATTAATGTTTTAAAAATCATATAAAAATGATTTAAGTGATCTAAAAATATTTTAAGTTATAAATTATAACTTTTGATATTTAGTCATGAAAATATTAATATTTTAATATTAATATTAATTAACGGATAATGGATTTAAGTGTTTAAAAATCATATAATTATGATTTTAAGGTATTAAAAATATTTTGAAATATTATAATTATATTATAATATTATGTAATGATTTTCATTAATATTTTATATTAAATGAATATTAATGATTAAGAAATTATGTGGTATTTAATTCATTTAAATACGGTTTTAAGGATTGAAAAATGGTAATAATTATTTAAAAATTATTATAAGTCTTTAAAAATTATTTTGACTGCTAAGAAAATTATCTGGGATAATTGTTAAGTGTTTAGGAAGAGTTTAATTGAACTTAAACTCGATAAAAGTCCAACTAGACCATCGGGATGTTAGAATTATGTCGGGTTCAACTCAGACTGCAATAGTTTGACTTGATACCTAATCTTATGTGCTGTATAGACTGATAGGCTTATGTGGTAATGTGTTTAGGTTATTCTGTGGATATAAATATAACAGTATTATACTGTGATGATATTATTCTAATTATTGGAGATCTATATATTAATATTAGGTCTTCGGGTAAAGCGTTATAAATTGCGTTGCGGTAATCAACGGCTCAAGCAAGTTTTCTTTGTACTTAACTCTAATAAGAGTGTTTTATTCAAGCTTATGGTTAATCATTGCTGATTGCCATGAAAAATTGTACTCTGTACATTTTGTATGTATAAGTCAGGTATGAAAGGCTGATCACCTTCATTACCAGTTGGTTCAGAAATGTTTGTTCATGTATAAAACTTATTCAGTCTAAAGTTTGTTCGTGTTAGTTCTCAATTATATTGAGGAATTATACCAGCTTATTATTCATACTCTTCAATCATGATATATCGTTATATTATTGTTTTTAAACTTGCTGGGCAACTTTCATGCTCACCCTTGCTATATCATGATAAAACATTGCAGATAAGGCGAATGTGTTCGGATACAAGAAAAGGTTAATTGAACTTAAACTCGATAAAAGTTCGACTAGACCGTCGGGATGTTAGAATTTTGTCGGGTTCAACTCAGACTGCAATAGTTTGACTTCATACCTAGTCTTATGTGCTGTATAGACTGATAGGCTTATGTGGTAATGCGTTTAGGTTATTATGTGGATATAAATATAACAGTATTATAATGTGATGATATTATTCTAATTATTGGAGATCTATATATTAATATTAGGTCTTCGGGTAAAGCGTTATAAACTGCGTTGCGGTAATCAACGGTTCAGGCAAGTTTTCTTTGTACTTAACTCTAATAAGAGTGTTTTATTTAAGCTTATGGTTAATCATTGCTGATTGCCATAAAAAATTATACTCTGTACATTTTGTATGTATAAGTCAGGTATGAAAGGCTGATCACCTTCATTACCAGTTGGTTTAGAAATGTTTGTTCATGTATAAAACTTGTTTAGTCTAAAGTTTGTTCGTGCTAGTTCTCAATTATATTGATGAATTATAGCCAGCTTATTATTCAGACTCTTCAATCATGATATATCGTTATATTATTGTATTTAAACTTGCTGGGCAACTTTCATGCTCACCCTTGCTATATCATGATAAAACATTGCAGATAAGGCGAATGTGTTCGGATACAAGAAAAGGTTAATGCCAATGTTCAGCTTGGGATAAAATGTGCAGCTAGTTTGTAACAGTTTATTTTGATAAATGGTGTTGTGTAATAAATAGTTTATGAATTGTGTATAAGTTAAGGTTACTCGACCTTGGGGAATAGTGTGTAATGTATTGTATAAACAATTTATGTTTATATCTTCCGCAAATAGTTATAGAAATAGTATACCGAATCCGAGGTGATTTGGGACCTGGATTCAGGGCTACTACACAATGAACGATGGGATGTTCAAAGGCTATATTCAATTCATGCAACATTAGGCGAGAAAGACTCCTGTTCAAAATACAGGTGGAAACACTGGCAACTCTCGGATGGTCACCGCTAAACAGTTCAAGGAGCTGGGACTACCAGAGTTTATTGGAGAGCCAAAACCACTTAAGGTAGAGACATGGATAAAGCAGATCACCAAGATATTTGATGTCTTGGGATGCTCCGAGGAGAAAAAGGTTCCCTTTGCCACCTTTATGTTGCGAGGAAAGGCAGATTACTGGTGGGAATCGATAAAGCGTACTTAACCTGCCGCACTGAAGATGTCTTGGGAGAAGTTCCAAGAACTGTTCAACGACAAGTACTTTCCCGAAAGTATTCATCACATGAAGGAGGTAGAGTTTATCAAGCTAGAGCAAAACAATATGACCGTGTCGTAGTACGAAGCTAAGTTTGCCGAGTTGTCCTGGTTTGCGTCCAACTTGGTTGATAATGAGGAGAGAATGATGTGAATGTTTCTAAGAGGTTTGAAACCCAAGATACGTCAATATCTAATTTCTCACAAACTATGTTTGTATTCATATGTTGTAAATAGGGCTCAGTTATTGGAGTGCGATAATGAGTCAACCCAACCAAGAGAGAGCAACCGATAAAATGATAATACCAGTGGTAGCAGTCATCGAAATGGTGACAACAAACGTGGTGGAAGTCAACAAGCCAGAAATGGTAACCACTTCGGTGGTAATCATGGTCAAGATAATAAAAGTGGGAATTTCAAGATGAGGAGATTCAATAATGATGGAAGAAAGTCAGCACCATCACCTGTTGTTAAGGAAGGAGAATGACCATCGGTCGTATGTTACAAATTCGGAGGGGAGGGACACATCAGTCCAAACTGTACGCAGCAACCCAAAACATGTTACAATTATGGAAGAGAATGTCACCTAGCTCAAATTTATCGTGCATCGAAGTCAAGTCCAGTTGGGATGGAGGCATCAAAGGTCATCCCAGACAAGATAAAACCGCTAGTTCAAGGGAGAACGTTTGTCGTAACCTCCCAAAAAGCGAGGAATCCAAATGAGGTGATCACGGGTAAGCTAATCATAAACTCTAGCAAAGTCTATACCTTATTTGATACCGGTTCTACCCATTCTTTTATTTCTCCTACTTGTGCTCAACGTTTAAATTTAACTCTGGAGAAATTAGACTTTGATTTATTGTTGAAACTCCGTTGGGAGAAACCTTCATTACATCCACTATTTATAAGTCTTGTTTAATTCAAATCGGTAATCGCACGTTACCTGTCGATCTTATCTCCTTGAAAATACTTGAATTTGATGTGATTTTAGGGATTGATCGGTTAACTATTCATCATGCAAAAATTGATTGTTTTCGTAAGGTTGTTAGCTTTCATATTCCTAACCAACCTATTATGCGAATTCAAGCAACCAAACCACTAAAGTCAATCACTGTTATATAGCGCCATAAAGCTATTAGTTTATTGAAAAATAGATGTCAAGCTTTCTTAGCCAATGTCACGAATTTAAATAAAAATACATCAGATTTGAATGATATTTCTATTGTTAATAAATTTCCTGACGTATTCCCTGAAGAACTTCCTGGCCTACCCCCAGATTGTGAAATTGAATTTTGTATCGACCTTGAATCCAGTACAAAACCCATTTCCAAAGCCCCATATCGAATGGCTCCTATTGAACTTCAGGAGTTAAAAACCCAACTACAGGAATTATTAGACATCGGTTTCATTCGTTCTAGTACGTCTCTTTGGGGTGCTCCTGTTCTATTTATGAAGAAGAAAGAGGGAAGTATGCGACTTTATATTGATTATCGGGAGTTAAATCATGTCACCGTAAAAAATAGGTACCCGTTACCTCGTATTGATGATCTGTTTGACCAGTTGTAAGGTGCCAAATTCTTTTCAAAGATCGATCTTTGCTCCGGATATCATCAATTAAAGGTTAAAACTGATGACATTCCAAAGACTGCTTTCAGAACTAGGTACGAGCATTACAAATTCCTAGTCATGTCTTTTGGATTGACTAATGCTCCTGCTGCCTTCATGGATATGATGATCTAGGTATTCAAAGAATATTTAGATTACTTTGTGGTCGTCTTTATTGATGACATCCTCATTTACTCCAAAAGTCGTGAAGATCATGAGCAACACTTGAGGCTGATACTTCAAAAGCTTTATGAGAACAATCTATATGCCAAATTGAAGAAATGCGAGTTCTAGCTTGAGGAAGTAGCATTCCTTGGGCACGTGATATCAAATCATGGAATATCTGTTGACCCGGCAAAGATTGAAGTAATTCAAAGCTGGGAGCAACCTAAGTCAGTGACCGAAGTACGTAGCTTTCTCGGCTTAGCTGGTTATTATCGGAGATTCGTAAAAGGGTTTTCTTGAATCGCTACGCCATTAACTCAACTGACTTAGAAAGATACAAAATTTGGTTGGAGCGAGGAATGTGAGAAGAGTTTTCAAGAACTCAAGAGGAGACTCATTTCAGCACCTGTTCTGACAATACCATCTAGTACGGAGGGATATATCATCTACAGTGATGCTTCAGGAAAAGGTTTAGGATGTGTTCTCATGCAACATGGGAAAGTCATAGCCTATGCCTCACGACAACTCAAAGAATATGAGAGGAATTATCCTACTCATGATCTAGAGTTGGCAGTTGTCGTCTTCGCACTTAAAATCTGGAGGCATTAACTGTATGGGGAGAAGGTGGAGATCTTTACGGATCATAAAAGCCTCAAATATTTCTTCACTCAAAAGGAACTCAACATACGGCAACGACGTTGGCTTGAACTATTGAAAGATTATGATTATACTATTCAATACCATCCTGGAAAAGCGAACGTGGTAGCTGACGCTTTGAGTAAAAGATCATATGCGGGTATGAGTGCGATATTGTCAATGCAAAGGCCCATTTTGTATGACTTGGAAAGGATGTAAATAGAGATAAAGACTCCAGGGACCCATGTGATGGCAAATATACGAGTAGAACTGACTTTAATCGATAAAGTTAAAATTGCTCAAACTACAGACCTGGAGCTAATGCTTATGAAGAAGAAAGTGCAAGAAGGTGCTATTCCGAAAGCAAGAATAGATGAAGAAGGAATACTTCGAGTTAACTCCAGACTTTGTGTTCCTAACGGCCCTGAGTTAAAGTATAAAATCTTGATGGAGACGCACAACACACTGTTTGCAATCCATCCTAGGAGTACCAAAATGTAACATGATCTTTGACATACATTTTGGTTGAGCAATATGAAGAGAGAGATAGCAGAGTTTATCTCAAGGTTTCTAACTTGTCAACGAGTCAAGGCAGAGCATCAAGTGCCAAAAGGTCCATTGCAACCACTTGAAAATTCAGAATGGAAGTGGGAACACATTACCATGGATTTCGTTACCGGTCTTCCCAAGGTTTCTGAAGGCATAGATGCAATTTGGGTCATTGTTGATAGATTGACCAAGTCTACTCATTTCTTACCTATACGAGAAACTTATTCACTTGAACGTCTTGCTTGTATGTACATAAATGAGATTGTAAGACTCCATGGTATGCTAGTATCCATAGTTTTTTATCGAGACCCAAGATTCACTTCATGGTTTTGGGTCAGTTTGCAGAAAGCTATGGGCACAGATTTGCCATTCAGTTTGGCATATCATCCTCGAAAGGACGGCCAGTCAGAGAGGACTATTCAAACTCTGGAAGATCTATTAAGACTCTGTGTCCTTAACTTCAAAGAAAGCTGGGACAAGTTCTTTTCATTGGTGGAATTCTCATACAACAACAGTTATCAAGAAAGTATCGGCATGACTCCATTCGAGGTGTTATATGGATGCAAGTGTCGTTCTCCAGTATGCTGGGATGAGGTGGGTGAAGCAACATTGTTGGGACCAGAATTGGTAAGCATGATAACAAAAAAGATACAAATGATCCGGTAATGTATATAGGCCTCACAAGATCGACAAAAGAGTTATGTTGATCTTCATCGAAAGGACGTGTAATTCAATGTTGGAGAACATATGTTGTTACGTGTTGCTCCATGGAAAAGAGTTACAAGATTTGAAAAGAGAAGAAAGCTCAATCCTCGATTCATTGGCCCATTTGAAATCCTCGATCGAGTATGAACTGTGGCCTATAGACTTGCCTTACCGCAAAGTATGTCTCGTGTTAATAACATTTTTCATATATCTATGTTATGTAAATATGTGGAAGACCCGAACCACATTATTGAGTTAGAACCAGACGAGATAGTGAAAGATTTAACGCATAAAGAGGTACCTGTTAAAATCTTGGATAAGAAAGAGCATATTCTATGCTCCAAGGTTATACCTCAGTCAAAGTTTTGTGGAAATACCACGATGTTGAGGAAATGATCTGGGAGTTAGAATCTGAAATGAAATCAAGGTATCCTCACCTCTTTGACATATCAGGTACGTACACCAATTTTGAGGACTAAACTTCATAAGAAGGGGAGGTTGTAAGACCCCAACTTTTATGAATAAAGGTTAATTTTTCTCTAATATTATTTTTAAATATTATGGTGTGGATTTGATATAATGTTATAGCTGTGGATAATACTTATAAATTTTGCAAAGTAAGTAAGTTGTCATAAAATATTCGATTGGTCGGGGAATATTCATTTTATCAGGGAATATTCGTACGACGTCACAATCATTGGTGGACCCCATAACAAAATTATTGTCAGAGTTAGAAAATGACATAAATATCTTTTTATAAAAATAACGGCGAAAGTTTTACCGTTAACTGTTGAAATACCTGGTGATAAAAGTACAGTAATATGCGTGGTTGCATAGTAGCACACGATATTGTACAATATCTTTAATTATTGATGCTTACGTGATAAGTCACTCAGTTTAATTCAATAATTGCCACGGTAATTGTTGCACAGTTTCTTATATTATTGATTCAATTATTGTCACAGTATCATCTGCACAATATTTTACATTATTAAATCAATAATTGACACGACACAATTATTCATATTATTAGTTAACATTATTGACAATGTCTAGAAAATTCTATCGAGGAAAGGGGTTTGTTCATCTAATTGCGCGCCAATAAGGATAAATCCTTATCGGAAAGCCCCCTATTTCCTGGGAATGATATGGTTGATATTGTGAGCTTAGAATATTAATTATTATGTGGTGGGTATTGGTTCAATTTTTATATAAATGAAGGAATTCAGCATGAGATATTTGTTGAAAGGTTGACATATTTTATGTGAAATTATAATTATTTTCTCTGATAAAATATTCATTCAAATATATTATTATAATATATTATAATTGTTTAATTATTTGTTATATATATATATATATATATATATATATATATAAATGCATGTGATAAAGTGTTGGGTGGTGGAAAAAAAAGTGCTGCCTGCAAAGTTGTTCGAAAATGGTAGGCCCCAACCTTTGAAAAAATAAGAGTTAGGCAAAAGAAAATGAAAGGTTAGGCATTGAATGAAAATGTTAGGCGTAGAAAATGTTTGGCTGAGTTAGGCAGCTTGTTTGTTTTTCCTCTAAAATCTCCCTATAAATAGAAGGATAACCCTTCTTCCTAAATCACACCTTCAAAATCAGAAATTCTTATTCTATAGTATTGTGAGTATTTTCTTGAGTATAAGGATACTTTGAGGGCAGTTTTTTTTGCAAGATTTTCTCAGAATAATATCCAATATTTCAGTCAAATTCAGTTTCTACTAAGGTAAAAGATATTATTTTATTTCAATACTCGTAAGAAATATTATTTTCTTTTATACTCCATAGTATTGAAGGGATATTATTTCATTTCATATTCCTAAAATTAAACTTACTATGTTAAGTATTACTTCTATAATTCCTGAAATTAGTAGAATATCCTTGATATTTGCGTTTCATCCAGTATCTTTTTATAAAAATATTATTCTGAGCGTTCTTGATAAGTTTTAACCTTTTTATGCCGGAATACTATTCACGGGTTACTATTCCTGAAGTACTATTCACCGGGGTACTATCCATGACAAAAATTGATTTCTTTTCGGTCCAAATTATTTTTGATACAATATTATTTTTGAATTTTACTCCACAAAGCAGTATCATGTTGACAATTTGGATATTATTGAATTCTGGATAAATTAAATTATAAATCTTTAGAATTTATCCTTTGCTTGCATTTAATTGAATTCTTATATCATTGTCATCATCCTCGTGTTTATATTATTATGAAAGTCATCTTTGGCCCAGAGTGCATAGATGGACTGTTGATTGGTATGATTATGACCAGGAATCATTCGGTATAATCATGACCCGAAATGTTACAAGTGATGTGGTAAAAGTCCACATTGGTCTGTAGTACATTGATGCACAGTTGTTGGCACGATCATGGCCATTGGTGATAATAATGAGTATCATTGGCCCGTAGTTCATGGATAATTCAGTGATGTGGATTATTTGTTAAGCTGAGTCTCAGCGATAAAATTGATGATAAACTTTTAAATCATAAAAGATAGTAGATATCATGCTCTACTTGACTCTTCTAATGGATTATTTGTTCCACTACATTTAAACTTGTTGTCTATTATATTCTATCAGTTTAACACTGTTGAAGACTAACGATAATTTATTCTGCATTATCTTAGTCATAATATTCTTTACTGGGCTAGTTGAGCTCACCCTTTTCTTTCATTCTTCTCTTCAGGAAATGAGAATATAGCTGGAACTAGTCGGGGAACAGAGTGACAGTCCAGCTAGCTGGCTATAGTTGTTTTTACTATTATTTGAAATAGTGTGATAATAATTGTAATGAGTGCTTTATTTGAGTTTGTATATTCTCTACGAGATATTATCCGTGTTGAAACTCTCAGCTACGTTTTGTAGTACTGTATCAAAGAAGTTTGTATTTAAATTATGTACAATGTATTTGGCGACTCAAGATGGGTGATGTATACCTATTTTGGGGGCATCACAAATATAATAGGAGTGAAAATTTTAAGAAAAGGAGATTCAATAATGATGGAAAGATGATAAATAGGTTTTATACCTACTTATCTGGTATCTATTACTTGAATTAGTTGCTTAAACTCATGTTTCTTAGTTGTTTTTCATTCATTTTGTGTTCATTTTGCAGATTATATGCTTGGGAGCTGTGTGAGCAAGTTTTGGTATGAAAACGCAAGAAAAAGGCGATTATTGGTATGAAATCGCAAAGAAGAGTAATCCGGACATCATTTGGGCTTTTATGTTTATTTCATGTTCTTGGCTTGAAACATGGATTATGTTGTAGAGCTTCTTCTTAGCTTTCTGAAATATCTTAAATCATTCCAATCGGATTTCGGATGCAAGAGTTATGACATTTGTACCAATGGACGTTGAACTTCACTGTTTTGGGTAGCCATTTGAATATCAGTCACTTCCAGTCAAATTTCGACCTCAATGTGTCCGTTATTTCTCAATTTTCAAAGAATAAAAGTTTTAGAGCTCGTCGATATCTTCCATTTGATAGGTATAACGTCTCGTAACTCCTCCCGAATCAAACGTTATGATTATTTTACCAGAGGACACTGCAATAAAAAAATTTCATAAAGTACCCCAGTCGGGGCTGGCCCCTTTTAGCCTAATACCCCAGCCAAGGCGAGGGTACAAGCTGCAAATTAGTAGCATAGCCAGCCGAGGCTGGATATTTGCAAAGTAACACCCAAGCCGGGGCTGGGGTACGGGCCAGAACAAGTTTTTGACGCGTTTTGAGTCGAATTTTGATATCTTTTTGACTCCAAATTGGATTGAATTTCTCCTAAGCTAAAAATTAGACTTTTAACCTATAAATACATGATGTGAGGCATAAAAGAGATGACATAGATTAGATTAGGGAGGATTCCATTAGATTAGATTATAGTAGATTAGGACAAAACCCTAGTTCTAATGAGTTTTGGAGAATGAAGCGACTTGGAGACCATTGAAGATCCAAAACTGGAGCTTGAGGAAGATGGAGATTTGCTGACAACATATTCAATTCTTTTCCTTAATCTTATTCTTATCTTTTAATGTGTATTCAAGTGTGTATTCTTAGTTTTAATTCAATGAACTAATTCTTTGTTTGAGATTATAATTGATCTTATTGTGTAGTTTATTTTAATATGCTTCACTATCAATTATTATGTTCTATCGTGAGGATTATCTATTGTGATTTGAACTTAATTGTTTAATTGATTGGCCATCCATTACTGTGATAATCTATATGAAATCGGAAGAGGAGTATAGATTTATATTTGATCATGATATCATGTGTTTGTGATTTCTGTATAGATGGAATTCATGATTCGTGTTTGGGATAGAGATATGACTTTATGCCATATGTAATCTTATAGAGAACTTGTGCTTTAAATCCTTTTTAATTGTAATTCACATAGAGATATAGTGGTTTAGTTAATTAGGGTGTTTTTTTAATTCTATCATCTGTGGATTTAAGTGAGTATGGGTATTATGCATCGAGAGGTGGTTTTATCTGCTTTAGTGTTTGTGATTAACAATTTAGGATAGAGAATAATTGATGAGAAGTGTGTTAACTTAAATAAAACAACAAATGAAGTTGTGATTTTAAATCTATGTAATCTAAATATAACTAGTGGAATTTAATAGTAGTTTAATTATATAATTTGAAATTCATTCATTTAAATAAGATTGAGCTGGTTACGGGTTAGTACTTGGTGATTTTTATTAAACAATTCCTTGCGGGAACGATACTCTACTTACACTGTATTACTTGTTGACCACGTATACTTGCTGTTATGTTTAACTAGATTTTACCCAACAAGTTTTTGGCGCCGTTGCCGGGGAATTAGTTTAATATTCTTTTTCCAATATTAGCTTCAATCAAATTAGTCTTAATCTAAACATTTTTTTCTTTTCTTCTTATTTAATTCTCTTCTTATTTTTCTCTCTTTCAGGTACCATGGTTGGATACAATTATCAATGGCCTTATTCGCGTATGACTCAGCCAAGAGACACGAGGATTGATGGTCTCAATGAAAATTTTGCATTATCAGCACAACTTGAGACAATTTCGAGGAGGTTGGATGTTGTTGCAATCCAACGTATTCGGAGGAAAGCTCTAGTTTGTAAATATTATGCTGGTAATCATCCGAGTTATCAATGCACCGTCAGTTTTGGGCCGGTACATCATGGTGGTGAATACCTCAACCAGTATGCATATGCTATTTATCATCAAGCATGGGGGTATCACCCAGATTCATCATGGAGCTACAATTATGAAGACCAATTCTACGCTCCAAATCCAACATACACATCAGAATTCTTATGTCCACCTCCATTGCCATAAGAAGAAAAGTCAAAGTTGGAAGAATTCATGTCAAAGGTTATAGAAAACCAAGAGGAAAGGATGATGAGTCAAGAAATATCGAGCCAAAATTTTTTGAACCAGATTGAACAACTAATCACCCCTTCAACCCATGGTCCTCAATACATGGATTCCAAATTTGAGACAGATAATTCAAGGTTGGAGGAATTGTTGTCCAAGTTCGTAGCATCCAATAAGGAGAGGAGGATTAATGAAGAGATATCAATTCAAAATCTGCAGTACCAAATGGATCAAATGCTCAAAGCCTTGAACAATTGTCCTCAAAACAATTGTTGTTATGACGAGGATTCCGAGATTGATGAAGTGTCCGAACCAAATCTACAACTGGATGAGCCACAAGATATCAAAAGTGTAGAGACAATTGGGGATAATGGAATAGAGGTCGACGAATATCTAAATTGGTCTCCACCAAAGATCAAAGACGCAGTCAGATTTTCAAAATCATGTCCTCTTGTTAGTCATGTCGTCGACGAAGCTCTTGATGACATAAGAGCGAGTACAATTTTGAATCCATGGTAGAACGAGAAAGAGAAGATAGACGAAGATCCCATTGTGTGTGACAAGCTTCCATGCCCCAAAGTGATCACATATAGAATGGAGAAAACACCTAGCTATGGGACGTTCTTGATTGAGATCATACCAAATCAGAGCATGCTAGGTGACTTTGATGCTATGGCCATCGCTTGTGGGAACCTCCCAAAGGACAATTTATTACTGATGGATGGAGGGTTCCTCAACTTTCGAAGAGGAATTGGATAGCATTGACCAGACAAACTCTGACTGAAGGACTATAAATCAAGCGCTTATTGGTAGGCAAACCAAGTTTAATTATCATTTTTAGTTTTTTTTAGGTTTCATATTAGTTGATAGATTTTTTTTTCATTTTTTAGGATTTAATAAGCTTGCTTCTTTTGTGTTTATAGGTTTGTTAAGTCCAACTCAAGTGTGGTGCTCGATTTATTCCAACGTGCCTAACCTATTCCTCAGACTTCGCAGACAAGGAGTTAAATTGCTATATGTCATGGAAGTCATCTCTTTTAATTTTTCATATCTTAGCCATTGAGGACAATGTCTGTTTTAAGTTTTGAGGTATTTATCATGTTTAGTATTGTTGGGTCTGCAACTTTTAGTTTTATTTTGATGATAACAATAATTAGTAAATAATTTAATTAAAAGAGTAGAATCCTCTCCATAGGATTTTTTATTATAATTATTTTATTTATCTTAGTTACTTTGACCAAAAATATTTTCTAAATCTTATTTAATTAATTTTCTTGATCTTGATGTTTTAATGCGTTAAATCAATTGGGGCATGCATTGTGGGATAAAAGTCATATGTTGATCATCAAATGCTTGTTTGACCGTATTTGGAGATTTTGATTAAATCATTTTTACTTATGGGCATCTTCTATTTATTTTCAAATTAATTTTATTATTTAAATATCTCATAAATTATTTATTTTAAAATTGGGCAAAATTACTTTATTATATATATATATATTATATCTTTGTAAAAACCGTGTATATGTACTTTATATATATCAATCTTGTATGTATATGACTTAAAGTATGATAACCATTTTGGGACGTGTAAGATGTGGGTGTGTTGATACAAAATTTACATGCACGTGCTGCCAATTTTTAAGTGATAAAACAATGTGTGTGCATAATAAATATTATATATATATTATAACATGAATGCATGCATTGCTATCTGTTAACGTCATGTTTCATCTGCGCGTCCAATCAAAGAATCCACGTGCTGAAACCTGCACAATAACAGATCACACAAGAAGCTTGACAACTTGTACCGCAGGGGATAGCTCCAGTGTGAGAATAAGTACAGGCTGTTCATAAGGTTTAACAATGGAGGCTTAAGTGTTTAGTACTCAAAGATGTATTACCTGTTAATTGTAGCCAAGCCTTATATTTATTACCATTCTCACTTCCCAAGAGTCCCTCACCGAGTCTGAATAGGACTCCTAAATATGGTAGTTACCTATATTTGGGTCCAACACAATCTCCTTAAAAGGTGTAAGTAGAATCCCATTCCAATACTACCTCTGGAGTTATCTTATTTAAATATGACTTGGACAAGAGTCCTTAGCCACGTAAACCCCTTTTAACTCCAGACTCCGTTCATGGGCTGCCAAGCTGCATAGGCCCAATCCCATCGCTCCTATAAGTACAAGTCTAGGCTTCGGCCTAAGGGGCTCGAAGGCCTGACCCCGAACTTCATGATCACATCCTACATGGTTTCGGCCCCATGGGCCCAATCTTATCGGTTCTAGCCCAAGCCTTCGGCCAACTTGATGATCGGTAAAACCCTCCCGAACATTGCCCCCCAGTCTCTGGTTATAATATATTTATGACCTGAGACTCGAAAGGACACGAATATGAGGAGCCACACCCCATAATTATTGGTGGACCTCACAACGGAATTATTGTTGTAGTTAGAAAATGACCGAAATAACCTTTTATAAAATTAACGGCGAAAGTTTTATTGTTACTATTTAAATACGCGGTGATAAAAATACAGTAATACGCATGGTTGCATAGTAGTACACAGTATTGTACAATATCTTTGATTATTGATACTTATGTGGGAAGTCACTCAGCTTATTTCAATTATTGCCATAGTAATTGCTGCATAGTATCTCACGTTATTGATTCAAATATTATCACAATATTTTATATTATTAAATCAATAATTGAGACGACAAAGTTATTCATATTATTATTTGTATTATTGACAATGTCTAGAAACTTCGGTCGAGGAAAGGGGTTTGGTCACCTAATAGTGCGCTAATAAAGAGAAGTCCTTATCGAAAAGCCCCCTCTTTCATGAGAATGATTTGGTTGTTAATATGTCAAGTTATAATATTAATGATGAAAAAATGTTGTTAAAAATATATTTTGTGAAGCCAAGTGAATTGAGATAAGTAGAGGGGGTTTTATTGAAGTATTTGTTATAAATTTTGCTTATTTTATGGACCCCCACTTACCCATTTTTCAAAATAGTCGGGAGAAAGTTATCTCAATTTTATTATATATATATATATAGTATATATATTATCACGGGGGTGGGGGTGGGGGTGGGGGGGGGACGGGGAACCAAGATTCACGGGAGGGAGTATTATTATTGTTATATATATATATTATATATATAAGTTTTGTTTTTTTATGAAAAATAGAATATATTATATTTTATTTGATTGCATAGTACTTCATAGTGTTGCATAGTACTGCATAGTGTGTGCATAGTGCTGTATAGTATATCATAGTAAAATAAAAAAAAATCAACGAATTCAACCGAACGTCGCCCATGATTTTTCCTTACTGTGCAGTTAGTGATTTTATTTTCTAAATAGTATCCGGCCATTCTTCTATAAATAGGATGCTTAGTTTAGAATTAAAAATCACACCAGAATCAGAGAATTCTTCTTCCATAATATTGAGCGTATTACTTTAGAGTTTAAGGAAGCTTTGAGTGTAGAAAACAGTGCAAGTTTTTGTCAAGAATATCCCTGCTATACCATTCAGAAGTACTCTCTTTTTAAGATAAGGGATATTATTTTTGTTTAATATTCGTATGAAATAATATTTTTTTCCATATTCTGTAGTATGTAAGTAATATTATTTCATTTTAGATTCTGAATTCTACACTCATTTTGTTAAGTATTGCTTCTATACTCCTTGAAATTAGTAGAATATCCTTGAACTTTGCGGTTCATCTACTATCGTTTCACAAGAATATTTTTCTGAACATTCTTGTTAAAGTTTAATCTTTTCATGCCGGAGTACTATTCACGTGGTACTATTCACATGGTACTATTCACCCGATGTACTATTCATGACAAAATTTGATTTCCTTTCTGTCCAAATTATTTTTAATACAATATTATTCTTGAATTTTACTCTACAAAACAGTATCATGCTGACAATTTGGGCATTATTGAATTCTGGATAAATTGAATTATAAATCTTTAAAATTTATCCTTGCTCTCATTTAATTGGATTTTTATATCATTGTCATCATCCTCATGCTTATATTGTGATAAAAATCATCTTTGGACCGTAGTGCATAGATGGACTATTGATTGGTATGATTATGACTATGTATCAGTATAATCATGACCTGTAATGTTACAAATGATGTGGTAAAAGTCCTCATTGACCCGTAGTGCATTGATGGACAGTTGTTGGCATGATCATGACCACTGGTGATAATAACGAATATCTTTCGCCCGTAGTGTAAGACCCTAACTTTCATAAATAAAGATTAATGTTTCTCGAAATATATTTTTGAATATTATGGTATTTATTTTATATAATGTTATTGTTGTGGGTAATATTTACAAATTTTACAAAGTATGCAAGTTATTATAAAATATTCGATTGGTCAGAGAAAATTCATTTTAAAAGGAAATATTCGTACGACGACACGATCATTAGTGGACCCCATAACGGAATTGTTGCCGGAGTTAGAAAATGACAAAAATATATTTTTATAAAATAACAGCGAAAGTTTTACCGTTAACTGTTAAAATACCCAGTGATAAAAGTACAGTAATACGCGTGATTGCATAGTGGCACACGATATTGATTATTGATGCTTACATGAGAAGTTACTCAATTATACTCAATTATTGCTACAGTAATTGTTGCAAAATAGCTAACATTATTTGATTCACTTATTGCCAATATTTTATATATTATTAAATCAATAATTGAGACAACACAGTTATTCATATTATTATTTGCATTATTGATGATGTCTAGAAAGTTCTATCGAGGAAAGGGGTTTGGTCACCTAATTGCGCGCCAATAGAGAGAAATCCTTATCGGAAAGCCCCCTCTTTCATGAGAATGATCTGGTTGTTAAATATTGCGAGTTATAATATTAATAATGAATAAATGTTGTTAAGAATATTGAGGGGATATTTATGAAGTATTTGTTATAAATTTTGGCGTATTATTTGGACCCCCATTTACCCATTTTCAAAATAATCGGTAGAAAGTTATTCAATATTATATATATATATATATATATATATATATATATATATATAATAAGAGGTGGGGCCCACATATGATGATGACATGGGTGGGGCCCACGTGTGTTGAAAATAAATTGTCAGGGGGGAGTTTTGGTTTCACGGGGGGAGTACTATTTGGTGGATTATATATATATATATATATATATGTATATTATAATAAGTTTGGTTTTTTTTTTATGAAAAATAGAATATATTATATTTTATTATGCATAGTATTTGTATAGTGTCTGCATAGTGTTTGCATAGTGAAATCAGAAAAAAATTTCTTCAGACGATTCGACGTCCGTGATGTTGCACTGTTGGTCCGTGAGAAAAAAATCCTATATAGTATCTTCCATTCTCCTATAAATATGATGCTTAGTTTAGAATTGAAAATCACACCAGAATTAGATAATTCTTCTTCTATAATATTGAGCGTATTTCTTTAGAGTTTTAAGAAGCTTTGAGCGTAGAAAACATTGAATTTTTTTCAAGAATATCCCCGCTATACCAGTTGGAATACTCTTCTTTTTAAAGTAAGAGATATTATTTTTGTTCAATACTCGTAAGAAATAATATTTTCTTCCATACTCTGTGGTATTTAAATAATATTATTTTGTTTCAGATTTCGAATTTCATACTTAATTTGTTAAGTTTTGGCTTCTATACTCCATGAAATTAGTAGAATATCCTTGATACTTGCGCTTTATCCAATATCTTTTCATGAAAATATTATTCTGAGCATTCTTGATAAGTTTTAACTTTTTCATGTCGGAGTACTGTGACACCCCCAAATCCTGGTACTTCATTTCCTCAAGATTTGGTGTTCACTTAATCAAAACATTCATTTCTAACTATCCAATCATAATAAAATTGAATAATAAAAACATACCCATATAGGATTAAACTTAAATAAAAATCTCCCAGGTTATCTAACCTTTATTTACAATCATTCAAATGCGGAAATTAAGTTATTACATCAATCAAAAGTCTATAACGATAAAATAAAATTACAAGTCTTCATCACTTGTATATTTTTCCCTTTTCTTTGCTAGTAGTAGGTTCGTTGACTTTCTTAACCTTAGCTGCAATAAGTATTTAATATGCAAGAGTGAGAAAACAAGGCTCACTTGAAATAAGAATGAATAACTTTACAACATTACAACATTTTCCAGAAATAGGATAAATATAACTGAATGATAGGTTCTATTAACATTTTTAAACATACTACTGAGGGTCTAATGACCACGAATCATGTCCACAGTTATAAGTAATCTTTCAACTCTAACTTTAACAGTCATAAGACTATAAGGAGTCCACGTACTTAGGGGGATCAACCCTTCGTACAATGTATTGTGCACAACCATTTCAACGCTAAGCGTAAACCTCTAATAAAAGAGTTGTTCATCTCAGTATTGAGAATACAAGTCCGCACCAAAGTAAGTTTGGTTTGGATACATTACAGGGTAATTTAGAATTCAACAGTCATCAACTAAGGATTAGTTGAATACAAAAGAAATAACTGTATGCTATGGTATAATCATAACTGAATCGATATTTGTAAATTAATATCATGCTTTAGGAATAATCTAATAGAATAAATATTGAATAATCATAACATAATTTTCTTTGAACAATATTAAGTCAAAGTTATTGATAATTGGATACCAAGCATGCATAATGAATAATAATTTGAACGATAAAGTTGTTCAACACTATAATATTAAAATATAGCGATTTGCATGCTAAATAACAAGTTACACATAAAAGAAACTTGCTCAATACTAAATATACGATTTAGAATACTTGCATCCCTATGAACATTTAGATACAAGAGCTTTCTCAATAATAAACCATGTAGCTCTACGAAAGTGTAGAGTTAGCCACTTGTATAATTGAATTTGAATTAAAAACAATAATGTACTCAACGAAATTGAACTTGCACAATGAAGTTTTACAGTTAGAAAAATTGCATAAACAACTAACTCAATGAAAGTATGGAGTTAGAAAACTTGC
The DNA here is from genome assembly GCA_020205505.1 of Panax japonicus. Taxonomy (NCBI): domain Eukaryota; kingdom Viridiplantae; phylum Streptophyta; class Magnoliopsida; order Apiales; family Araliaceae; genus Panax; species Panax japonicus. The sequence continues at coordinate 17,829,813 of CM035104.1, forward strand.
TCAAAAGAGTTTAATATTTGCACAATTATAAAAGTAGAGTTAGAGAACTTGCCTTTAGCACAAGCTAACCCTTACCACAAGTTAACCCTTACCACGTGAATCTCAATACCCTATATATATGTCATCATGACATAATTAGTCATTACCAACCTTTTATATCTATATAAACAAATATATACATCATGTAGGATAAATTACCAATTCACATAATCAAACTATGCTAATACTAGTTAACCCTTGATAACATGCTCATTCATAGTTTAATACTACTAAAATAATCATTTAACACATAACATTTATTTTCAAACTTTGTGTAATAAACTAAAAATGTCAGAACATTCTGCTAACTCGCGCTGTGGCGCCACAGTTTACACTGTGGTTGGCGCTGCGGCGCGGAGCAGGCACTGCGGCGCTAGTCACAGGCTAACGATTGGCACTGCGGCGTGACGCCGGCGCTGCGGTGCGAAACTTATACTGCTGGGCAGCGCTGTGGCGCCAAAGTCCAGAACTCGGTGACCAAGTTCGGCAACAACAAGAACAAAAAAGCCAAATTGGCCTACAAGCTCTAATCTAACAAACTAACTACATGTAATATATACAGAGACTTTCTGTAAACATATTGTAAAAACTCTAGCATAATTATACACATATAACAACACAATTATCAACTTTACAACACTCAATTTCACTTCTTTAGGCAAAAACTCTATTTTTGACATTTTAATGAAAATCAACATTGTGATTTTATTTTTCAATCAAAACAGTAAATTCAAAATACAATGGTTATGATTATACATACTCTATCAAATTCAATAGTCAATTTATATATATTAACAATTAATCAAACCTTAATTTTATTTTAAACTAAGCCATACTCATATATTTTTCATATAAACACTATAATATGGTTTTCTTCACAAATTGCATACATACATGACTTAATTTCTCTATAATCACATATAAACTGATGAAACAACCTTTTACAAACAATTATCACACAAAACTATATAATATCAACAATTCATCTTTTACAATTATTTTATAGAGACTTTTTGGGAAGAGGAAAACTAAACTTTTAAAGAAAAAGATTGAGCTCCTACCTTTGATTAAGAAGATGATATCCTAGAGCTAGAAGAAGTTGGTTATCCTTTTGATTATCAAGCTTCTTTTCCCCCAATTCCTTTCTCAATTTCTATATCCTTCTTTCCTCTCTTCTTTTCTCTCTGCAAATTCTTCAACTGAGTCTTCTTCTCTCTTCTAACATACGTACTAACAATATAATGTGACGCCCCCAAAATTAGGTATACGTCACCCATCTTGGGTCGCCACTTACATAGTACATAAATTCAAATGCAACTTAATAATAAAACTGTCGTGTACAATACGACAAAACATAAACTGTGAGTTTGAATACAAATATTGTCTACTAGAGATTATACAAACTCAAAAGGAGTCCTTATTACAATTATTAATACACTATTTCACAGAATAGTGAGGACTCCTAATGCTATTATCTGGGCCGTCACTCCGTTCCCCGACTAGTCCCTGCTACGTTCTCATTTCCTGAAGAGAACAATAAAAGTAAAAGGGTGAGCTCAACTAGCCCAGTAGGAAATATTATGACTAAGATAATGTAGAATATATTATTGTTAGCCTTCAACAGTGTTAAACTGATACAATATAACAACCATCATGTTTAACTGTAGCAGAACAAGCAATCAATTAAAAGAGTCAAGTAGAGAATAAAATCTACTATCTTTTATGATTTAAAAGGTTTTTCATCACTTTTATCGCTGGAACTCATCTTAATAAATAATCCACATCATCGAATCACCCATGCACTACGGCCAAGGATATTCTTTAGTATCACGACCACAATTATCCATGCACTACGAGCCAAGAATATTTGTGTATTCAATAATGATAATGATTATGCCAACAACTGTCCATCAATGCACTACGGGCCAATGAGGACTTTTTCGACATCATTTGTAACATTACGGTCATGATTACACCGAATAATCCCTGGTCATAATCATACCAAGTCCATCTATGCACTATAGGCCACAGATGACTTTCAACAAAATATTGACATGAGGATGATGACAATGATATAAGAATTCAATAAAACAAGTTCAAAAATTATTTTATCCAAGAACTAATAATGTCCAAATTGTCAACATGATACTGCTTTGTAGAGTAAATTTCAAGAATGCTCAGAAGAATATTTCCATGAAAAGATACTGGATGAAGCACAAATATCAAGGATATTCCACTAATTTCATGGAGTATATAAGTAAAAAATTTAACCAACTGAGTATAATAAGGAATGGAATAACAAAAGAAATCACCAAGCACGCGATAGACTGCACAGGCAGGTTATTCCAATAGAATAATAAATAACGGAATCAGGTCCAGCGTAGAACGCATAGACAAGATATTCCAACAGAATAATAAAGATGGAATCAAGTCCGGCGTAGAACGCACAGACAAGATATTCCAACAGAATAATAAAGACGAAATCAGGTTCGGTGTAAAACGCACAGACATAATATTCCAACAAAATAATAAAGACAAAATCAGGTCCGGCAGTAGAACGCATAGATAGGATATTCCAATAGAATAATAAAGATGAAACCAGGTCCGGTGTAGAATGCACAGACAAGATGTTCCAACAGAATGATAAAGAATGGAACAACAGAAGAATTTCACCAAGTATAGGGTAGCACGCGTATACATGTTATTCCAATGTAATAACAAGAATGGAATAACATAAGTTCTCTTTATAGATAAGAAAAAAATAATACTCCCTACCTTGGAAAAAACTGGATACTGGAATAGTGAGTAGCAGATTTCTCTTCTTCTTTCTCTCTATAATTTCTCTCTATAATAATCTCTCTAAAGCTTTTGTGAATTGGTGAGAAATGAAGGAAGAATGAACTTCTATTTATAGGAAAATATAGTTTCGATAATTACACGTTTTGGGGCTCAAAAATTACAGTACAATACCTCCAACTTTTTTTTTTATTTTTAATTTAGTCCTGCAAGTTTTATCAATCTTGCACCAACTCCCCTAATAGTAAATAATGTGAATCAATAGTTCAATCATGTGAATCAATAGTATAATCATGTGAAAAAAATACAAATTACGGTATAGTACCTCCATCTATACCTCAATTTTTAACTTAGTCATGCAAGTATTATCAATCTTGCACCAACTCCCCTAATAGTAAATAATGTGATTCAATAGTACACATATGTGAATAAATAGTTATATAATCATGTGAATTAGTAGCAATTAATTGCTCATTTATCCGATAAATTACCTGATTTATCAATCTAACCCCTAGATATCAATTATCATTGGAATAAATATCGATTTTCTCTAACACAAACAATTCCAACATAATGAAACTATATTTATCAAAAATATAAATTTTAAAATTTTGAAGTTTGACTTTTCCCAAAAAACTCAACTGTTGACTTTTTGACCAAATACTGAATCCCGAAAAATTTTGTGTTTATAGACTATTTTTACTAATTTCGTCATTCCGGAGTCAAATATAACGTCCGCGTCTCCAAATTCAACTCCGAACAACATTCATCATTAATATTATAACTCATAATATTTATCAACCAGGTCGTTCCCAAGAAAGAGGGGGCTTTCCAATAAGGATAAATCGGGTAATTTATCAGATAAATGATATAATATAAATATAGATATAACTTATATCAGTTATGTTTTATTTGAAAATCAAAAGTCATAAGGCTTGTTTGGCTAACCACTAAAATATAATCAATTTAATCCTTATGCCTTGATTGGAAAAACACAATTAGAATAAAGACATAATAGACATTAGGCTTTGTTTGGCAAAACTGAATTAAACTCCTTTAATTTATTTTAATAACTCCTTTATAGCAAGGTTATTCGTCACACTTCTAATAATTTAAATAATCAATCAATTCAAATATTAATCAATTAAATTACTTTAACACATAAATCATTATCACATAATTATAATCTCCTTTATAATTATACTTTTATTCAACCAACTAACACTTTATTTTAATCACAAATTCCAATTAAAATATTATAATTCATTTAATCATTATTAGCTCTCTAACTTAATTATTAAATTAAATTGGTATATAATCTCACAACAATTAATTTTCTTAACTCCTTAATTATTTATACAACAAATAATTAACTAAATCACATCAACTCAAATTGAACAATTATTTATTCAACAATAAATATATCCATTAAATACTAATATAAATCAATAAATATTTAATATTATAACTTAAAATTCTGGAATGTTACATCATTCCCTCCTTACAAGGATTCTGTCCTCAGAATCACAACTCAAACAAATCATTCGTTACATTCTTCCCTACTTACAAAGATTTTGTTCCCATAATCAAAGACACAGATTAAACAAATAACTCAGGGTACTCTTTCAATATTTTCTCTTCGAGTTCCCACGTAGCTTCTTCAGCGTTGTGGTTCCTCCATATCACATTCACAGAAGGTATAACTTTATTCATGAGCACCAGTTCTTTCCTGTCAACTATCTGAATATGAATCTCTTCATAAGACAAATCCTTCTCGAACTGCAATGGTTCGTACTCGATCACGTGTTTGTAGTCGGGTTTATGTGGTCGTAACACCGAAATATGAAAAACATTGTGAATGCTTTCCAACTCTGGAGGTAGAGTTACCTCATAAGCCACTTCTCCTACTCTTCACAGCACTTCAAAGGGTCCAATAAACCTCAGGCTTAGCTTTCCCTTTTTACCAAAACGAATTTTCCCCTTGCAAGGAGAAACTTTTAGGAATACATAACTTCCTATGTTAAATGTAAGATCTTGCCTGTGTTGATCAACATACTTCTTCTATCGGTCTTGAGCTCCTACCAATCTTGTACTGATGAGTTTGACAAAGTCAGCAGTTTGTTGCACTAGTTCTGGTCATAGCAGTTGACGTTAACCGACTTCATCCCCGCACAGTGGAGTTCTTCAATTTCTGCGGTACAATGCCTTTTAAGGTGGCATGCCGATGCTCGCGTGGTAACTGTTGTTGTAAGAAAATTCCACCAACGATAAATAGTTCTTCCCAGATTCCTTTAAAGTCCATGATGCATGTTCTCAGCATATCTTCCAATGTCTGGATTGTTCATTCGCATTGGCCATCTGTTTGCGGATGAGAAGCCGTACTAATTCATAACTGTGTCCCCATGCATTATTGTAGTCTCTTCCAGAAATTTGACGTGAATCGCAAATCTCTATCAGATACAATTGATACTGGCACTCCGTGCCTCAAAACGATCTCTTTAATGTACAATCTTGCTAACTGATCAAGATTGAATCTAATCTTTATTGGTAGAAAGTGCACTAATTTCGTCAGTCTGTCCACTATCACCCAAATCGCATCGCATCCTCTTTGAGTAGTTAAAAGACCCACCACAAAATCCATCGTGATGTGTTCCCACTTCCATTCCAATATTTCCAACGGTTGAAGTAATCCGCTGGGTCTTTTGATGTTCAGCTTTTACTCTTTGACATGTCAAGCATTTTGCTACGCATTCTGCAACGTCCCTTTTCATTTTCGGCCACCAAAAATGTCGGGGCAAATCTTGATACATTTTCGTGCTTCCTGGATCAATTGAATATCTTAAGCTATGAGCTTCGGTAAAAATTTCTTCTTTCAGTTCTGGTGTTGCTGGAACCCAGATTCTTCCCTCAAACTGTAGTATTTTACATCACTACCCTCAATCAGATTCTCTTTGATTTTCCCACACTCTTCATCTTGTAGTTGAGCATCCTTCACTTTGTCCACTAAAGTTGGACCAGCTTCTATCTGGAATAGTTGTTCGTCTGATTCTTTTGGAAATTTGATTTCTAACTCCAGTTTTGTCATTGCTAAAATGAGCTCCTCCTGAGTTGTTATTAGCATCAACTTTTTCTGACCTTTCCTGCTTAAAGCATCTGCAACCACATTCGCTTTGCCCGGATGATAAAAGATCTCACAATCATAATCTTTTATCAATTCCATCCACCTTTTTTGATGCATGTTCAAATCCTTCTGAGTGAAAATATAATTCAGACTTTTGTGGTCTGTGTAGATCTCACATTTCTCTCCATAAAGATAGTGTCTCCATATCTTCAGAGCAAATACAACTACATCCAATTCCAAATCATGAGTCGGATACCCTTTCTCATAATCCTTCAGTTGTCTTGATGCATACACAATAACTTTGTCGTTCTGCATAAAAACTCAACCCAACCCTTTGTGCGAGGCATCACTATACACCACAAAATTTCTTGTATTATCTGGTAATGTCAACACAGGTGCCACACTTAGCTTCTTCTTCAAATCTTGGAAACTCTCTTCATATTTCTCCGTCCAAACGAATTTTACAGCTTTCCTTGTCAAATTTGTTAGCGGAGTGGCTATCTTAGAAAAATCTTGAATAAATCTTCTATAATAATCGGCTAGTCCCAAGAAACTCCTCACTTATGACGGTGTTCTTGGTTGTTCCCAATTGATTACAGCTTCCACTTTTGATGGATCCACTGCAATCCCATCCTTATCAATCACGTGCCCAAGAAATTGTACACGATCTAGCCAAAATTTGCACTTAGAGAATTTTGCATACAACTTTTTCTTTCTTAGCGTTTCCAATGTCAAACGTAAGTGTTCCACGTGTTCTTCTTGAGTTTTGGAATACACTAGAATGTCGTCGATGAATACCACTACAAACTTGTATAAGAATGGTTTAAACACCCTATTCATCAAATCCATGAACGCGGTAGGGGCGTTGGTTAAACCAAAAGACATCACCAGAAACTCGTAATGTCCATACCGAGTTCTGAATGCCGTTCGTGGTATATCCTCCTTCCTCACTTTCAATTGGTGATACCCACTTCTCAAATCTATTTTTAAAAAGTATTTAGCACCCTTCAACTGATCAAACAAGTCATCTATTATTGGCAACGGGTATTTGTTCATAATATTGACCTTGTTTAACTCCCTATAATCAATGCAAAGACGCATTGATCCGTCCTTCTTCTTCACGAATAAAACTGGCGCTCCCCACGACGATACGCTTGGTTGAATATATTTCTTGTCCAGCAGCTCTTGCAACGGTACCATTAGTTCCTTTATTTCTACCGGAACCATTCTGTACGGGGCTTTCGATATTGGTGCTGTTCCCTATAATGACCCCAAAATTCATTCAATTTAAATCTCAACTTTGGTCATTAATAACACATCTAACTTCTGATTTTACATCATTATTCGATGTTAAACTTTATAAAATGCAGAATAATTTAAACTTTTATTTCTTATTACTTTAATTCCCTGAATCAAAACCTTTATCAACTACATAACTTTGAATCAATCTTATTTTATGATTTGCTTTATCATTGTTATCATATAAAATTTTACATTTCAATCCGGTAACCTTTTAATATCAGATAACTCTAACTCTAGCTTTACAACTCAATATAAAACTATACATCATAAAACATTTAATACATCTCATCAGTCTTAATCATGGTTTAAAGAAATAGCCACTTTAGCTAAAAATATAAGTATTCGTATATTATTTCTGAACCACTTCATTCAAGTAGCACATAGTGACATCTTCAATCTTTAACCTGCAACAATGGTTATCTGCAAGGTTGAGCTCGACAGCCCAGTAAAATATAACAGTTTTCATGCATCACGTAACATATAATAACATGCATCAACATATATCTCATAAACATTGTACTAACATCACATACATATTACAGTTCATATGACAAATATAAAGATTGAGTTCCTTACTCAATCAACATGCTTTATTTAATCAACGTAGTCATAGATTAACTTTAAAATTTCATACTTTCAACATACATATAACACATCATGTTATTTGCAATAAGGATTTAAAATAGTTAATCACCAAATTCACATAGCAAATAGGAACTGAAAGACTTGCCTTGATCGTTGTTTACCAATAACAGTTTAATATCTTACAGATATATGCACTTCATTTACCCTACACAATTATATAATCATTCACATTAACTATTAGTCACATAGCAACACATAGTAGTTGTAATGTAAACTTTACTCTACATCTCATAACCCTTCCTATTATCAATACACAATGTTCAATTTTATTGTGTTAACTTTCGAAGTATAGCTCACTATATTTCATATTCGAAGTTCATTCAAGTGTTTAAGTCTTGCTAGGAATCATTATTTGTTTTATATTAACACTATTCAATATCTTATAATATTCATTTCATTTGACTTAAAACACTTTTTACGTTCATTATCACTTATCACGGCGTTTCGACGTTTATTTGTCACACGCCCAATTTGTCTCTCTTGTGTGTTCTTGGTATGCATATTCAACTTATCTAATATATCATTTATTAATGTTAAGCATAATTATACTTCATAATATTCATGTTCTATAACTTAGAACAACATCTTTTGTCGTCAAGAGCACTACACTTGTATACGTGCATGCCCGATGCCCTCCAATTGCCTCCGAAAACACGACAGTCCTAAAGATGACCATTTTGACACTTCCTAACGACCTCTAATTGAAAACATTAAAGAACAAAAGTTGTAGGTCTATTCGTCCTCGTTTCGGATTATCTTGAATCACCTCAACCAGAGTTCGTATGAAAAAGTTATACCTAATGTACTGCAGCAGGTCAGAGCAGTCTACTCAGCACTAAAGCCCGGCGCAGCTGCACCCGAATTGGCCTTAGGGGCAGCGCAGCTGCGCCCTGGGAGGCAAAGACGGATCCCAGGTTCTGCACTTCGTGATTTTACAGACTAAACCTCCTTCCAATCATCATAATATGAGTTATACTTATCGAATTTAGTCTATTTATGATTCTATAGGTTTGTAACTCATAAAACTATAATATACCAAATACCCATCAATTAACATAAACATTAACTAACCCAAATATTAATTTACAATTCATGTTTATACCAATTGTTAATGTTTTGACAATTTGGTGAATTCAATCGCCACGACTTCGTTTCTTAATCAATTGACACGATTCCAACTACGTTGTTTTCGTTTCTTCAATACTAACACAATCCAACATCAATTTACAGATTATAGCAAATATTGATCATGAAATTTCGTACTTTCTAAGTTATATCCTATAAACATAAACACTATTTTATACTTTTCTTCCTACAACTAATTTACATATATTTTTATCATCAAACAACACTCACATGTGATTATTAATAGAGTATAAACCCTTCATATATATATATATATATATATATATGTATCAATTCAACATAATTATCGATAGAAATTTCAAAAACAAGGGTTAACATTAGAGTAGGTTATACCTTGTTCCTTGATTATTTGCTAGCAAAAAGATGGATGATGATTGCGTTTAGAAATTTCCCCTCATTCCCTTTTAAAATCACAAAGAACTCTCTCTTGCTTCCAAGCTCTCTTCTCTAAACTCTATGTTTTTTATTCTCTCCGAACCTTCTCTTTATTTCTATAGTTTCATGTCACACCTTTAGTTAATTAATTTAAATAACTTTAGTTTATTTAATTTAAATAACTTATAATAATAATAATAATAATCTTATTATCATTATACGTATAATTAATAAATAATTATATATCTAATTTAAATAATAAATTAGAATCATCACTTTATTTAATTTATTTAATTCCAAATAAATTAAACAATTCATTTAATTTAATTATTTTCTTAAATATTGAGCAATTGATTTAATTTAATTATTTCCTTAAATTAAATCCTTCAGATAAAATTATCATTAGTCAATTTAATTTACATTAATCAATTTAGTTACTAAATTAATTCACCACAATTTTATCAACCATTTATTTATCTCAATAAATTAATTAAAATATTTATTTAATTCAATAAATATTTAAAATTAATTTCTAAATTAATTTAATTCCTTCAATAGTTAGCTTAACTATTAAACCTCACTTTCCCAATATATGAATATATATTTCTCTTCACACCAGATCATATATTTCAATATATATAGCATTTATATATACCTACTCAAACTCAAACATCTCATAATAAGAATTTTAATTATTAAATTCTTATTTTAATAATTTATAAAAATTCGGGTTGTCACATCTTTCCTCCCTTACAAGGATTCCATCCTCGGAATCACCAAAACCCTTCCTTACTCAGGTTTTCATCAAATCTCTTCGTTGAATAACTTCAACACATTACCTTAATATAGGTTTTATATTTCCTACTCCCAGCATTCTTTATAATAAATTCTTGTAAGTTTTATTTCATAACCTTTACTTAGACTCAATTATATTTTAGTATTACATATTCTTTGACCCGTTCATTATCTTTCCCTAAGAATCATTATCATATACTATATTCTCAAACTCTCGGGACATTACATTCACCCCTTCTTCTAAGAATTTCGTCCTCGAAATTTTTGACTTACTAATTTTCATTCATTCCATTTATCAAAATAGATTTTATGTTAATATCTATTTATTCATTAGGTTCTGCAACCAAATTCTTTCTCTAAGGATCATTCTAAGATCATTATATTCCTCACCTCTTCATCTTCTAAGAGTTTCACATTTTCTCTTCTTCTGGATTTTCATTTCTTTCTTGAAATTATTATGTTTTGCTTAATTTTCTCATCCTTTCCACTTTCACCTTTCAAAATAATAAAAATCTTCCACAATTACTCAATAATTGGGAAGCGAGATGAATAACAGGAATTTAAAAGATTTCAAATCAAGCTGAGGGGTCATAAGACCTTGAACTACGTCCCTAGGTTATCAAGTATCTCGACTTGAACCTTCAACATTCATAAGACTATACAGACCTTGAACTCTTCCCCAGGTTTAACAGTGCATCACCAACATAAACCATCTTTAACAGAATGTTTAGCAATCACACAGACTGAAAACACTCTCTGCAAGTACTCTAGGTGATCAGCCTATCGTACCCCTACGTCGTGTACAACGTATTACTTCTTAACTTCGTAACGACTATATGCATTACTTTCGGAACCATTGTCTCTGATAACATGTCTCCTTTTACAGGGTTGTTCACCTCAGCTTTTCAACATCTGAATCCACACCAAAAAAATTTGGTTTGGCATAACTTTTCAATAAACGCTAGAATTTCACGAACATCTTTCAATAATCGTCTAGCAGAATCAAATAGCATAGAGTTCTACAACAATTCGAACATCAATCGAAATATACATACACACACACACACACACACACATATATATATATATATATATATATATTCTCGTATCTTAAAGAAATCTCAAAAATCATTTTATGATGTCATGATACAACACTGTATTTATAGTGCGTTTGAGGATTCCGTCATTTTGTAACTTTGTCATACTACATCATACCATAGTGGGCTGACGATCCTTAGATCACATCCAACACTAAAAAATTTTGCATTGATAACTCCATCGTTTTTATCATCTTTGTAGCAGGTTCCATGATGCATTAATGATATAAACTATATTTTGATATTTTCAAATCATTTTCGTCTAGCCGAAACAATTAGCATAGACTATTCTTTAAACAGTTCAAAAATCTTTAAAAATCAGTTTTAGTGATATCATATCTCAACAGGTAACGATGTGTCAGTGTCCCGAAGTCCACACATACACATTTTTCACCATGCGTTGAGAGTAAAAATTCATTTTAAAAAGGCACATAGCGCGAATTTAGCTTGATGTCAAAATTTTTGAAGTCTAGCATAGCTAGGAGATTTGGAATACCCATGCTTCCACCATCAACTCCACTTTCTATATTGGTTCATTTCTTAACAGGTCTATCTATTCCTATCATCCTCAATACTCCATTCATACTTAATTATACCCCAATTCATCAAACTTACCGCACATTGGAAGTTCAGGACTTACCACAATAATATGAGTTTAAGAACTTATCCTAGTCAGACCATAGGCATCCATTCGCTGAGGGGTTTAAAACATACCATATTATTGTTAGTCACGAACTTACTATATGCATTAGTTTTAAGAACTGCACCTAATCCAAATAATATCTGACTAATCTTAATAGTTTCTAACTATCAAATATACACATGAGAAAAGAATCACCTTTTCACCACATATACACTGATAGCGCGACACCAACATTCCAATGATTATCAATATGATAAACTGAGTGTAAGCACAAAACCCTCGCCCTTACAAAGATTTGTACAACTCAATCATCACATGAGTCCTCAATTGAAATTCCACCTAAATCTGTCTAACTCGTAACTTGCTCTTTGCTCGATACGAATTCTTCGTATCACATTATCTATAACTCCTCATGAGTTTATCTCGTACTATATCATAGTACAATATCTTCATAGCATCAAGCTATAATTATTCAAACATTACATACCATCTTTCTTTTATAACTTAAACAGACCACGTCGTGATCTTATTCTATAATCATCTCCCTTAAAATTCTTTTCTTAACTCGTGATCATTTTGTTTTACGATCCTCTTTTTTTCCTTTTTCATCATTTACGACATTATTCATTATCTTGGCTATTGGAGTTAGGTAACTCCCATTTCTTATCTACATATCTCTACAAGATTCTTCTTTGAATCTTCTTGTTTATATAACAATTCTTGCTTTAAGAATGTCCAACTTCATTTATATCGTTCAACATTTCATTCAAGTTCTACATTTTCATCATACGTATTCATTTTCTAGACTTGGTACACATCGAGTCTCTAATAGTTTCAATATGGTACGCTGAGTGGTTTCCCACAAACAACCAACAAACTAGTTTCCGAGTTGCTAGTTCGTATATACCTCCGCTCTATGAAGGAATCGTTAAGCCCATATACTATACATCAACTACTAAAGAGTACAACTGTACCATACTTAACTATAACTTTTATTCTTAATTCTTTACCATCTTCTCCTTTATTCTCTAAGGTTATAGCCTAGGGTACTCTTACCTAAGGTTTATAACCTACAACTTTGATACCAACTGTAACGACCCCAAAATTCATACAATTTAAATCTCAACCTTGGTTGTTAATAACACATCTACCTTCTGATTTTACATCATTATTCGACGTTAAACTTTATAAAATGCGAAATAATTTAAACTTTTATTTCTTATTACTTTAATTTCCTGAATCAAAACCTTTATCAACTACATGTCTTTGAATCAATCTTATTTTATGATTCGCTTTATCATTGTTATCATATAAAATTTTACATTTCAATCCGATAACCTTTACATATCAGATAACTCTAACTCTAGCTTTACAACTCAATATAATACTATACATCATAAAATATTTAATACATCTCATGAGTCTTAATCATGGTTTAAAGAAATAGCCACTTTAGCTAAAAATATAAGTATTCATATATTATTTCTGAACCACTTCATTCAAGTAGCACATAGTGACATCTTCAATCTTTAATCTGCAAAAATTGTTATTTGCAAGGTTGAGCTCGAAATCCCAGCAAAATCTAACAGTTTTCATGTATCACGTAACATATAATAATATGAATCAACATATATCTCAAAAACATTGTACTAACATCACATACATGTTACAGTTCATACGACAAATATAAATATTGAGTTCCTTACTCAATCAACAAGATTTATTCAATCAACGTAGTCATAGATTGACTTTAACGTTTCATACTTTCAACATATATATAACACTTCATGTTATTTGCAATAAGGATTTAAAACAGTTAATCACCAAGTTCACATAGCAAATAGGAACTGAAAGACTTGCCTTGATCGTTGTTTACCAATAACAGTTTAACAGCTTACAGATATATGCACTTCACGTGCCCTACACAATTATATAATCATTCACATTAACTATTAGTCACATAGCAACACATAGTAGTTGTAGTGTAAACTTTACTCTACAATTCATAACCCTTCCTATTATCAATACACAATGTTCAATTTTATTGTGTTAACTTTCGAATTATAGCTCACTATATTTCATATTCGAAGTTCATTCAAGTGTTTAAGTCTTACTAGGAATCATTATTTGTTTTATATTAACACTATTCAATATCTTATAATATTCATTTCATTTGACTTAAAACACTTTTTACGTTCATTATCAATTATCACGGCGTTTCGACGTTTATTCGTCACACACCCAATTTGCCTCTCTTGTGTGTTCTTGGTATGCATATTCAACTAATCTAATATATCATTTATTAATGTTAAGCATCATTATACTTCATAATATTCATGTTCTATAACTTAGAACAACATCTTTTGTCGTCAAGAACACTACACTTGTATACGTGCATATTTGACGCCCTCCGATTGCCTCCGAAAACATAACAGTCCTAAAGATGACCATTTTGACCCTTCCTAACAATCTGAAATTGAAAACCTTATAGAACAAAAGTTGTAGGTCTTTTCGTCCTCGTTCCGGATCATCTTGAATCACCTCAATCAGAGTTCGTATGAAAACGTTATACCTAATTTACTGCAGCACGTCAGAGCAATCTACTCAGCACTGAAGCCCGATGCAGCTGCACCCCAATTGGCCTAGGGGGCAGCGCAGCTGCGCCCTGGGAAGCAGAGACGCATTCCAGGTTCTGCACTTCGCGATTTTACAGACCAAACCTCCTTCCAATCATCATAATATGAGTTATACTCATCGAATTTAGTCCATTTTTGATTCTATAGGTTTTTAACTCAGAAAACTACAATATACCAAATACCCGGCAATTAACATAAACATTAACTAACCCAAATATTAATTTATAACTCATGTTCATACCAATTGTTCATGTTTTGATAATTTAGCGAATTCAATCGCCACGACTTCGTTTCTTAATCAATTGACACGATTCCAACTACGTTGTTTTCGTTTCTTCAATACTAACATAATCCAACATCAATTTACAGATTATAGTAAGTATTGATCATGAAATTTCGTACTTTTAAGTCATATCCTATAAACATAAACACTGTTTTATACTTTTCTTCCTACAACTAATTTACATATACTTTTATCATCAAACAACACTGAATGTGATTATTAATAGAGTATAAACCCTTCATACATATATATGTATCAATTCAACATAATTATCAATAGAAATTTCAAAAACAAGGGTAAACATTAGAGTAGGTTATACCTTGTTCCTTGATTATTTGCTAGCAAAAAGATGATGATGATTAGGTTTAGAAATTTCCCCTCATTCCTCTTGAAAATCACAGAGAACTCTCTCTTGCTTCCAAGCTCTCTTCTCTAAACTCTATGTTTCTTCTTCTCTCCAAACCTTCTCTGTATTTCTATATTGTCTAGCCTTAGGGAGAAATAAGAAGCGTAAAAATAAACTGACTCCCACTCCCCCACTAACGCCAGGTACAAAATCAAAAAGGTTGCATCAGTTGAAAAAGCCAAATGCCACAAGGCCTTGCTTGGCTAAGCAAATAATTCCCAACTAGATTATTTTAATAACCTTATATTATATAGTTTCATGTCACACCCTTAGTTAATTAATTTAAATAACTTTAGTTTAGTTAATTTAAATAACTTATAATAATAATAATAATAATAATAATAATAATAATAATAATAATAATAATAATAATCTTATTATCATTATACGTATAATTAATAAATAATTATATATCTAATTTAATTAATAAATTAGAATCATCACTTTATTTAATTCCAAATAAATTAAACAATTCATTTAATTTAATTATTTTCTTAAATATTGAGCAATTGATTTAATTTAATTATTTTCTTAAATTAAATCCTTCAGATAAAATTATCATTACTCAATTTAATTTACATTAATCAATTTAGTTATTAAATTAATTCACCACAATTTTATCAACCATTTATTTATCTCAATAAATTAATTAAAATATTTATTTAATTCAATAAATATTTAAAATTAATTACTAAATTAATTTAATTCCATCAATAGTTAGCTTAACTATTAAACCTCACTTTCCCAATATATGAATATGTATTTCTCTTCACACCAGATCATATATTTCAACATATATAACACATATATATACACACTCAAACTCAAACATCTCATAATAAGAATTTTAATTATTAAATTCTTATTTTAATAATTTATAAAAATTCGGGTTGTCACATTCCCGGCGCCAAGTCGATCACAAACTCTATTTCTCTGTCAGGCAGAAGTCCTGACAAATCCTCTGGAAACATGTCTTCAAATTCCCTCACCACTGGTATCTCTTCTAGTTTCACACCCTTCTTCTGGGTATCGACTATGTAAGTTAAATAGCCCACACAACCTTGACTCAAGAATTTCTTAGCCTGCATAGTCGTCAGATATTTCATTTGTCTAGGCGACTTGCTATCATAAAATACTACCTTTGACAGAGTTATAAGGTTTACACACTTCTTGTGACAATCAATTACCTCTCCATATTTGAACAACCAATCCATTCCTAAAATAACATCAAACTCTCCAAGTCTAATCGGAATCAAATCTACCAACAAGTTATTCTCCTTAATATTCACCCTACAGTTCTTGTATACGAATCTAACATGGATTACTTCCTTATTCGCAATTTCTATGTTCAAATGAAAATTCAGTTCTTCTCTAGGCAATTCTAACCTCTTAGAAAATTCATCAGATATAAACGAACAAATAGCACCCGAATCGAATAATACATAAGCATTTATATCATTGACTGGGAAAATACCTGACACTACATCTTTTGATTGCACAGCATCTTGTACAGTTATGTGGAAGGTTCTGGCTGTGGGTTTGTTTAATGTTGCAGGTCCTGCAATGGCCCATGTACCTCCATTGTTACCTCCATTGCTTCTGGTAGTCACTCCATCCTTCTTCTTAGGGCATTCACGAGCAAAGTGATCATTGGATCCGTACGTGAAGCACACATTCTTCTTTAGTTGAGTGAAATTTAGGGCGATGTGACCCTCCTGGCCACAATTGAAGCAAACTCGTTTCCCCATCAAGCACGCACCCTTGTGAAATTTCCCGCATGACGCGCATGCTTCAAACTTCTTGTTTTGCTGGTTACCCTGTTGGTTTCCAGCACCCATGTTTCCATTCCACTTCCTCTTCAAACTGTTGTTGTTGTTGTTGTTTCCACCGCTACCACCTCCATTCTTAATCTCATTTTCATTCTTCTTCTTCTTTTGTTCTTAATTGAACTTTGTCACTGCCTCGCCTCCACCTTTAGTGAGTACTGCCTTCTCCATCACTGCTTCAAATGTCTTCAATTAGAACAGGGAAACCCTACTGTACAACCAGGGCTTCCGTCCCTGTTCAAATCTCTTCGCCTTACGCTCGTCTGTGCTGACATGATATGGTACAAACCTAGCCAATTTGTTGAATTTTGCGGCATACTCAGATACCATCATCGTTCCCTGCTTTAATTCCAGAAACTGCACTTCTAACTGACTCTTCGAACTCTCCAGAAAATAGGTCTCGAAGAACAACTCCTTGAACCTATCCCAGGTCATCACTCCTAGCCCTTTACGAGTTTTATTTGTCTGCCACCAATAACTAGCTTCCGCTTTCAACATAAATGTTACGAAAGCAATCTTCTGATCATCCCCTACCCTAGCGACATCGAATACATTTTCTATCTCCATAATCCAGGTTTGTGCTTCGACTGGATTCATGGACCCACGGAACTCAGGTGGTCCAACTGCCCTGAAATCCTTAAACGTTGTACCATGGTTTTGTGGTTGATTCCTGCAACGCTCCTGTCAGTAACATCACTAGTTGTTGAACGGGGTTACCATCAACATTGTCGTTATTGGTTCCTTCAGTGGTTCTCTGTCGTGGTGGTTGACGTCTGGGGAGGCATTTTTTGTTAAAATACATTCATTAGATTATTATTCAACTCTTTTAAGAAATTTGTACTTAACTTGCCTCCAAACGAAATAACCACATAACACATAACACTTTAAATAAAGTAACAACTTTTATTTATTCATAACCTTTTTGAAACATAAAACAATAGCATCACTGCTATTTACATTACTTTCCTGAACTACAAAAGTTTCAGGACAACATCATAGTCATATCCCATAGGTTGCACAACACTTGGGATTTACAATTTATTTAACCTTTCACTCATCGTACAACAACTACAATGTTCTATTAAGATACTTCTTAGCCCTATCACATTCTTCCTCCATGACCCAAAACATTGTTCTACGATATAATACATATGATGGCAGCATCTCGAACTGAATCGGATATCCCATGACCTGATCTTGAGCTCGATTAATTGCGATGTTAAATACTTTATCCATCTCTTCCATCTTCATCCTCTTCACCTGTGAGTTCCTCGTATGCATCTTCAGCTCTCGTCCTCTTGGTAGCTTCTTCCTTCAGCTTGTTCTTCAGTTCAGCGACCACCTCGATCAATTGTTCTTTTCCTCCTTCGGTCTGTACTTGTTTCTCCTCAGTGTTTGTCAGTCGTTCCTCACGATCCTGGATCTCACCGTCTTTTTGTCTCATTACAGTCTGTTGTTCAGCTACTATCTCTTGTAACTCCTCAACTATATCCTGAAGTTCCATGTTACGGTTGTATACTTCATCATAAATACGAGCAGCCGTCGAGATTAGTGGAGTCTCCTCCTCCTCGTCCTCGTCATCCTCATCCTCCTGTGGTAACTCAATGGGATCCTCCTCATCCGTTTCCACGTCATCATCCTCATCTTCAACTATTGTGACCAACGGGGCTGACTCCCATGGCAGTAGTTGTTCCCAAACTACCTGAATGTCGCGAGGCTCCTCCTCTATAGGCATTTGAGGTCCCTCCTCCCTAGCCTAATTGGATTCTCCGACATTAGTCATCCTGACAACAAAGTTTTAAAGTTTTAATTATTAATCATTTCTACTCGACACTCACGAGTACATAAACTATAAACACATAAGCACATAAGTGTTTTATTACTTGTTCCTTAAAACTCGATAAGAGTTATCTCCACTATCTTTTCAAGGTTACTTCCTAAGGCTTTTCCCCCCACCTAAGGTTCATAACCTAAAGCTTTGATACTAACCTGTGACACCCCCAAATCTTGGTACTTTATTTCCTCAAGATTTGGTGTTCACTTAATCAAAACATTCATTTCTAACTACCCAATCATAATAAAATTGAATAATAAAATCCTTCCCTTACAGGATGAAACTTAAATAAAATTCTCTCAGGTTATCTAACCTTTAATTACAATCATTCAAATGCGGAAATTAAGTTATTACATCATTCAAAAGTCTATAACGATAAAATAAAATTACAAGTCTTCATCACTTGTACATTTTTCCCTTTCCTTTGCTAGTAGTAGGTTCATTGACCTTCTCAACCTTAGCTGCAATAAGTATTTAATATGTAAGAGTGAGCAAACGAGGCTCACTTAAAATAAGAATGCATAACTTTACAACATTACAACATTTTCCAGAAATAGGCTCAATAGAACTGAATGATAGGTTCTATTAACATTTTTAAACATACTACTTAGGGTCTAATGACCACGAATCATGTCCACAGTTATAAGTAATCATTCAACCTTAACTTTAACAGTCATAAGACTGTAAGGACTCCACGTACGTAGGGGGATCAACCCTTCGTACAATGTATTATGCACAACCATTTCAACGCTAAGCGTAAACCTCTAATAAAAGAGTTGTTCATCTCAGTATTTAGAATATAAGTCCGCACCAAAGTAAGTTTGGTTTGGATACATTACAGGGTAATTTAGAATTCAACGGTCATCAACTAAGGATTAGTTGAATACAAAAGAAATAATTGTATGCTATGGAATAATCATAACTGAATCGATATTTGTAAATTAATATCATGCTTTAGGAATAATCTAATAGCATAAACATTGAATAATCATAACATAATTTTCTTTGAACAATATTAAGTCAAAGTTATTGATAATTGGATACCAAACTTGCATAATGAATAGTAATTTAACGATAAAGTTGTTCAACACTATAATATTAAAATATAGCAATTTGCATGCTAAATAAAAAGTTACATATAAAAGAAACTTTCTCAATACTAAATATATGATTTAGAATAGTTGCATCCCTATGAATAATTAGATACAAGAGCTTTCTAAATAATAAACCATCTAGCTCTACGAAAGTGTAGAGTTAGCCACTTGTATAATTGAATTTGAATTAAAAACAATAATGTACTCAACGAAATTGAACTTGCACAATGAAGTTTTAGAGTTAAAAAACTTGCATAAACAACTAACTCAATGAAAGTATGGAGTTAGAAAATTTGCTCAAAAGAGTTTAAATATTCACACAATTATAAAAGTAGAGTTAGAGAACTTGCCTTTAGCACAAGCTAACCCTTACCACTTGAATCTCAATACCCTATATATATGTCATCATGACATAATTAGTCATTACCAACCTTTTATATCTTTATAAACAAATATATACATCATGCAGGTTAAATTACCAATTCACATAATCAAACTATGCTAATACTAGTTAACCCTTGATAACATGCTCATTCATAGTTTAATACTACTGAAATCATCATTTAACACATAACATTTATTTTCAAACTTTGTGTAATAAACTAAAACTGTCAAAACATTCTGCTAACTCGCGCTGCGGCGCCACAGTTTACACTGTGGTTGGTGCTGCGGCGCGGAGCTGGCGCTGTGGCGCGAGTCACAGGCCAACAATTGGCGCTACGGTGTGGCGGCGACGCTGCGGCGTGAAACTTGTACTGCTGGGCCATGCTGCGGCGCCAAAGTCCGGAACTCGACGACTAAGCTCGGCAACAACATGAACAAAAAGCCAAATTGGCCTACAAGCTCTAATCTAACAAACTAACTACATTTAATATATACAGAGACTTTCTGTAAACATACTGTAAAGACTCTAGCATGATTATACATATATAACAACACAATTATCAACTTTACAACACTCAATTTCAATGCTTTTGGAAAAAACTCCATTTTTGACATTTTAATGAAAATCAACACTGTGATTTTGTTTTTCAATAAAAACAGTAAATTCAAAATACCATGGTTATGATTATACATACTCTATCAAATTCAATAGTCAATTTATATATATTAACAATTAATCAAACCTTAATTTCATTTTAAACTAAGCCATACTCATATATTTTCATATAAACACTATAATATGGTTTTCTTCACAAATTGCATACATACATGACTTAATTTCTCTATAATCACATATAAACTCATGAAACAACCTTTTACAAACAATTATCATACAAAACTATATAATATCAACAATTCATCTTTTACAATTATTTTACAGAGACTTTTTGGGAAAAGGAAAACTAAACTTTTAAAGAAAAAGATTGAGCTCCTACCTTTGATTAAGAAAATGATATCCTATAGTTAGAAGAAGATGGTTATCCTTTTGATTATCAAGCTTCTTTTCCCTCAATTCCTTTCTCAATTTCTCTAGCCTTCCTTCCTCTCTTCTTTTCTCTCTGTAAACTCTTAAACCGAGTCTTCTTCTCTCTTCTAACATACGTACTAACAATATAACGTATATTTAATAATATATATTAATGATATAATATAAATATAGATATAACTTATATCAGTTATGTTTTATTTGAAAATCAAAAGCCATAAGGCTTGTTTGGGTAACCACTAAAATATAATCAATTTAACCCATAAAGCCTTGTTTGGAAAAACAGAACTAGAATAAAGACTTAATAGACATTAGGCTTTGTTTGGAAAAACTGAATTAAACTCCTTTAATTTATTTTAATAACTCCTTTATAGCAAGGTTATTCGTCACACTTCCAATAATTTAAATAATCAATCAATTCAAATATTAATCTATTAAATTACTTTAACACATAAATCATTATCGCATAATTATAATTTCCTTTATAATTATAATTTTATTCAACCAACTAACACTTTATTTTAATCACAAATTCCAATTAAAATATTATAATTCAATTAATCATTATTAGCTCTCTAACTTAATTATTAAATTAAATTGGTATATAGTCTCATAACAATTAATTTTTCGAACTCCTTAATTATTTATACAACAAATAATTAACTAAACCACATCAACTCAAATTGAACAATTATTTATTCAATAATAAATATATTCATTAAATACTTATATAAATCAATAAATATTTAATATTATAATTTAAAATTCTGGAATGTTACATCATTCCCTCCTTACAAGGATTCTGTAAGCAGAATCACAACTCAAACAAATCATTCGTTATAAGTACTATTCACTGGGTACTATTCCCGAAGTACCATTAACGGGGTACTATTCACTTGGGTACTATTCACCCGAGATACTATTAATGACAAAAATTGATTTCTTTTCGGTCCAAATCATTTTTGATACATTATTATTCTTGAATTTTACTCCACAGAACAGTATCATACTGACAATTTGGACGTTTTTGAATTCTGGATAAATTAAATTATAAATCTGTAAAAATTTATCCTTTGCTTTCTTTTAATTGAATTCTTATATCATTGTCATCATCATCATGCTTATATTGTGATGAAAGTCCTCATTGGCCCGTAGTGCATTGATGGACTATTGATTGGTATGATTATGACCAAGATTATTCGGTATAATCAGGACCGTAATGTTACAAATGATGTGGTAAAAGTCCTCATTGGCCCGTAGTGCATTGATGGACAATTGTTGGCATGATCATGACCAATGATGATTACATGAATATCCTTGGCCCGTAGCATATGGATAATTCGTGGACGTGATACTAATGAATATCCTTGGCCCGTAGTGCATGGATAATTCGATGATGTGAATTATTTATTAAGCTGAGTCTCAGCGATAAAATTGATGACAAACTTTTTAAATCATAGAAGATAGTAGATATCATGCTCTACTTGACTTTTCTATTGGATTTCTTGTTTCGATGCAGTTAAACTTGATGTTTATTATATTTTATCAGTTTAACACTGTTGAAGGCTAATGATAGTTTACTCTGCATTATCTTAGTCATAATATTTCTTAATGGGCTAGTTGAGCTCACCCTTTTACTTTCATTGTTCTCTTAAGGAAATGAGAACGTAGTAGGGACTAGTAAGGGAATGAAGTGACGATCCGAGATGTTTGTTTTAGTAGTCCTCACTATTTAGTGTGATAATAAATGAAATTAGGATTGAATTTGAGTTTGGATATTGTATATGAGACAATATTCCTGTAAAAACTCTCAGCTCATGTTGTATAATTAAGTTTATATTTGTATTCAGTACCATATATTTTGCAACTTAAGATGGGTGATGTATACCTATTTTGTGGGCATCACAGTGGGTATCAAAGCTTAGGGATATGATCCCTGGCTAAGATGTGAGACTAGAACTAGGGGGGAGATGGGGACATCCTTCCCTAGTATGACCTACCTAAGTTTATTTGTTATTTAATTGGTCGGTCAGAATATAGGGATAATATGTGGCATGTCAATTAACTCTTGTTTTGTGGCAGTGTTTGAAAATGACATCCGAGAATGTTGAGATAAGCAATGTAGCACATGAGACCATTGAGTCACCGATGATCAATACCTAGGATAATGTGCATCAGGAAGACAATAATCCTCAGGTGAACAACAACACCGACCAAATAATGAACGACGGAATGTTCAGAGGCTTTCTATAATTTTTGCAGCATCAGGTGAGAGAGACTCCTGTCCAAAATACAGGTGGAAACACTGTCAACTCACGGATGGTCACCGCTAAGCAGTTCAAGGAGTTGGGACCACCGGAGTTATTGGGAAAGCCAGAACCACTTAAGGTAGAGACATGTATAAAGTAGATCACCAAGTTCCCTTTGCCACCTTCATGTTACAAGGAGAGGCAGATTACTAGTGGGAGTCTGTAAAATGTACTCAGCCTGCCGCACTAAAGATGTCTTGGGAGAATTTTTAAGAACTGTTCAACGGCAAGTAATTTCCCGAAAGTATTCGTCATATGAAGGAGGTAGACTTCATCAAGCTGGAGCAAAATAATATGACCGTGTCGCAGTACGAAGCTAAGTTTTTCGAGTTGTCCCGGTTTGCGTCCCACTTGGTTGATAATGAGGAGATAATGACGCGAATATTTCTGCGAGGTTTGAAACCTGAAATACGTCAATATCTCATTTCTCACAAACTGTGTTTGTATTCAGATGTTGTAAGTAGGGCTCAGTTATTGGAGCGTGATAATGAGTCAACCCAACCAAGAGAGAGCATCCAACAAAATGATAATACCAGTGGTAGCAGTCATCGAAGCGGTGACAACAAACATGGAGGAAGTCAACATGCCAGAAATGGTAACCACTTCGGTAGTAATCATGGCCAATATTGTAAGACCCCAACTTTTATGAATAAAGGATAATTTTTCTCTAATATTATTTTTGAATATTATGGTGTGGATTTGATATAATATTATAGGTGTAGGTAATATTTATAAATTTTGCAAAGTAAGCAAGTTGTCATAAAATATTCGATTGGTCGGGAAATATTCATTTTATCAGGGAATATTTGTATGACGACACAATCATTGGTGGACTCCACAACGAAATTATTCTCGGAGTTAGAAAACGACATAAATATCTTTTTATAAAAATAACGGCGAAAGTTTTACCGTTAACTGTTGAAATACCCGATGATAAAAGTACAGTAATACGCGTGGTTGCATAGTAGCACACGGTATTGTACAATATCTTTAATTATTGATGCTTACGTGAGAAGTCACTCAGTTTTATTCAATAATTGCCACAGTAATTGGTGCACAATTTCTTATATTATTGATTCAATTATTGTCACAGTATCATCTGCACAATATTTTACATTATTGAATCAATAATTGATGCGACACAATTATTCATATTATTAGTTAACATTATTGACAATGTCTAGAAAATTCTATCGAGGAAAGGGGTTTGGTCATCTAATTGCGCGCCAATAAGGATAAATCCTTATCGGAAAGCCCCCTATTTCTTGGGAATGATATGGTTGTTGATATTGTGAGCTTAGAATATTAATTATTATGTGGTGGGTATTGTTTCAATTTTTATATAAATGAAGATATTCAACATGAGATATTTGTTGAAAGGTTGGCATATTTTATGTGAAATTATAATTATTTTCTCTGATAAAATATTCATTCAAATATATTATTATAATATATTATAATTGTTTAATTATTTGTTATATATATATATATATATATATATATATATATAAATGCATGTGATAAAGTGTTGGGTGGTGGAAAAAAAAGTGTTGTCTGCAAAGTTGTTCGAAAATGGTAGGCCCCAACCTTTGAAATAATAAGAGTTAGGCAAAAGAAAATGAAAGGTTAGACATTGAATGAAAATGTCAGGTGTATAAAATGTTTGGCTGAGTTAGGCAGCCTGTTTATTTTTCCTCTGAAATCTCCCTATAAATAAAAGGAAAACCCTTCTTCCTAAATCACACCTTCAAAATCAGAAATTCTTATTCTATAGTATTGTGAGTGTTTTCTTGAGTATAAGGATACTTTGAGGTTAATTTTTTTTCTGCAAGATTTTCTCAGAATAATATCCAATATTCTAGTCAAATCCAGTTTCTACTAAGGAAAAGGATATTATTTTATTTCAATACTCGTAAGAAATATTATTTTCTTTCATACTTCATAGTATGGAAGGGATATTATTTCATTTCATATTCCTAAAAGTAAACTTACTATGGTAAGTATTGCTTCTATAATTCCTGAAATTAGTAGAATATCCTTGATATTTGCGTTTCATCTAGTATCTTTTCATAAAAATATTATTCTGAGCATTCTTGATAAGTTTTAACCTTTTCATGCCAGAATACTATTCACGAGTTACTATTCTTGAAGTACTATTCACAGGGTACTATTCACTCGGGTACTATTCACCCGCGGTACTATACATGACAAAAATTGATTTCTTTTCGGTCCAAATCATTTTTGATACAATATTATTTTTGAATTTTACTCCACAAAGCAGTACCATGTTGACAATTTGGACATTATTAAATTCTAGATAAATTAAATTATAAATCTTTAGAATTTATCCTTTGCTTGCATTTAATTGAATTCTTATATCATTGTCATCATCCTCGTTTTTATATTGTTATGAAAGTTATCTTTGGCCTGTAGTTCATAGATGGACTGTTGATTGGTATGATTATGACCAGGAATCATTTGGTATAATCATGACCCAAAATGTTACAAGTGATGTGGTAAAAGTCCTCATTTGTCCGTAGTACATTGATGGACAGTTGTTGGCACGATTATGGCCATTGGTGATAATAATGAATATCCTTGGCCCGTAGTGCA
The DNA here is from genome assembly GCA_020205505.1 of Panax japonicus. NCBI lineage: Eukaryota > Viridiplantae > Streptophyta > Magnoliopsida > Apiales > Araliaceae > Panax > Panax japonicus. The sequence continues at coordinate 17,856,202 of CM035104.1, forward strand.
TGGATAATTCAGTGATGTGGATTATTTGTTAAGCTGAGTCTCAGCGCTAAAATTGAATATAAACTTTTAAATCATAGAAGATAGTAGATATCATGCTCTACTTGACTCTTCTAATGGATTGTTTATTCCGTTGCAGTTAAACTTGTTGTGTATTATATTCTATCAGTTTAACATTGTTGAAGGCTAACGATAATTTTTTCTGTATTATCTTAGTCATAATATTCTTTACTAGGCTAGTTGAGCTCAGCCTTTGCTTTCATTGTTCTCTTCAGGAAATGAGAATATAGCTGGAACTAGTCGGGGAATGGAGTGACGGTCCAGATAGGTGGCTATAGTAGTCCTCACTATTATGTGAAATAGTGTGATAATAATTAGAATGATGACTTTATTTGAGTTTGTATACTCTCTACGAGACATTATCCGTGTTGAAACTCTCAGCTACATTTTGTCGTACTGTATCAAAAAAGTTTATATTTAAATTCTGTACCATGTATTTGGCGACTCAAGATGGGTTATGTATACCTATTTTGGGAGCGTCACAGTTGGTATCAAAGCTTAAGGATATGATCCCTGGCTGAGATGTGAGACTAAAACTAGGAGGGGAGAGACGAGTAATTCCTTCACTAATATGACCTACCTAAGTTTATTTATTATTTAATTGGTCGGTCAGAATATTGGGATAATAAGTGGCATGTCAATTAACCCTTGTTTTGTGGCATTGTTTGAAAATGACTTCCGACAATGTTGAGAATAGAAATGGAGCACAAGAGACCGTTGAGTCATCACAGATCAATAACCAGGATAATGTGCATCAGGAAGGAAATAATTCTCAGGGAAATAAAAACACTGACCAAACAATGAACGATGGGATGTTTAGAGGCTTTATGAAATTCATGCAACATCAGGCGAGAACGACTCCTATTCAAAATACAGGTGGAAACACTGGCAACTCTCGGATGGTCACCGCTAAATAGTTCAATGAGCAGGGACCACCTGAGTTTATTGGACAGCCAAAACAACTTAAGGCGGAGACGTGGATAAAGTAGATCACTAAGATATTTGATGTCTTAGGATGCTCCGAGGAGCAAAAGGTTACCTTTGCCACCTTTATGTTACGAGGAGAGGTAGATTACTGGTGGAAATCGGTAAAGCATACTCAATCTGCCACACTAAAGATGTCAAGGGAGAAGTTCCAAGAACTGTTCAATGACAAGTACTTTCCCGAAAGTATTCGTCACATGAAGGAGGTAGAGTTTATCAAGCTGGAGAAAAACAATATGACCGTGTCGCAGTACGAAGCTAAGTTTTCCGAGTTGTCCCGGTTTGCATCCCACTTGGTTGATAATGAGGAGAGAATGACACAAATGTTTCTAAGAGGTTTGAAACCCGAGATACGTCAATATCTAATTTCTCAAACTGTGTTTGTATTCGGATGTTGTAAATAGGGCTCAGTTATTAGAGCGCGATAACGAGTCAACCCAACCAAGAGAGAGCAGCCAACAAAATGATAATACCAGTGGTAGCAGTCATCGAAGCAGTGACAACAAACGTGGTGGAAGTCAACATGCCAGAAATGGTAACCACTTCGGTGGTAATCATGGCCAAGATAATAAAAGTGGGAATTTCAAGAAGAGGAGATTCAATAATGATGGAAGGATGTCATCACTAGCACCCGTTGTTAAGGAAGGAGAACAACCACCGGTCGTATATTACAAATGCGGAGGGGAGGGACACATCAGTCCAAACTTTACGTAGCAACCCAAATCATGTTACAATTGTGGAAGAGAAGGTCACCTAGCCCGATTTTATCTTACACCGAAGTCAAGTCTAGCTGGGATGGAGGCATCAAAGGTCGTCCCAGATAAGACAAAACTGGTAGTTCAAGGGAGAGCATTTGTCGTAGCCTCCCAAAAAGCGAGGAATCCAAATGAGGTGATCACGAGTAAGCTAATCATAAACTCTAGCGAAGTCTATATCTTATTTGCTACCAGTTCTACCCATTCTTTTATTTCTCCTACTTGTGCTCAACGTTTAAATTTAACTCCGGAGAAATTAGACTTTGATTTATCTGTTGAAACTCCGTTCGGAGAAACCTTCATTACATCCACTGTTTATAAGCCTTGTTTGATTCAAATCGGTAACCGCACGTTACCTGGCGATCTTATCTCCTTGAAAATATTTGCATTTGATGTGATTTTAGGGATTGATTGGTTAACTATTCATCATACAAAAATTGATTATTTTCGTAAGGTTGTTAGCTTTTATATTCCTAACCAACCTATTATGCGAATTCAAGCAACTAAACAACTAAAGTCAATCACTGTCATATCAAGCCATAAAGCTATTCATTTATTGAAAAATGGATGTCAAGCATTCTTAGCCCATGTCACGGATTTAAATAAAAATACGTTAGATTTGAATGATATTTTTATTGTTAATAAATTTCCTGATGTATTTCCTGAAGAACTTCCTGGCCTACCCCCAGAGCGTGAAATTGAATTTTGTATCGACCTTGAATCCGGTACAAAACCCATTTCCAAAGCCCCATATGGAATGGCTCCTATTGAATTTCAGGAGTTAAAAACCCAACTATAGAAATTGTTAGACATCGGTTTCATTCGTCCTAGTACATCTCCTTGGGGTGCTTCTGTTCTATTCGTGAAGAAGAAAGATGGAAGTATGCGACTTTGTATTGATTATCGGGAGTTAAATCATGTCACCGTAAAAAATACGTACCTGTTACCTTGTATTGATGATCTGTTTGACCAGTTGAAAGGTGCCAAATTCTTTTCAAAGATTGATCTTTGTTCCGGATATCATCAATTAAAGGCTAAAACTGATGACATTCCTAGTCATGTCTTTTGGATTGACTAATGTTCCTGCTGCCTTCGTGGATATGATGAACCGAGTATTCAAAGAATATTTAGATCACTTTATGGTCGTCTTTATTGATGACATCCTTATTTACTCCAAAAGCCGTGAAGATCATGAGCAACACTTGAGGCTGATACTCCAAAAGCTTCGTGAGAACAAGCTATATGCCAAATTGAAGAAATGAGAGTTCTGGCTTGAGGAATTAGCATTCCTTGGGCACGTGATATCAAATAATGGAATATCTGTTGACCCGGTAAAGATTGAAGCAATTTAAAGCTGGGAGAAACCTAAGTCAGTGACCGAAGTACGTAGCTTTCTCGACTTAGCTGGTTATTATCGGAGATTCGTAGCTACACAATTAACTCAGCTAACTTGGAAAGATAAAAAATTTGGTTGGAGCGAGGAATTGAGAAGAGTTTTCAAGAACTCAAGAGGAGACTCATTTCAACACCTGTTCTGACAATACCATCTGGTACAGAGGGATATGTCATCTACAGTAATGCTTCGGGCAAAGGTTTAGGATGTGTTCTCATGCAACATGGGAAAGTCATAGCCTATGCCTCACGAAAACTCAAAGAATATGAGAGGAATTTTCTTACTCATGATCTAGAGTTGGCAGCTGTCGTTTTCGCACTTAAAATCTGGAGGCATTACCTGTATGGGGAGAAGGTGTAGATCTTTACGGATCATAAAAGCCTCAAATATTTATTCACTCAAAAGGAACTCAACATGCGTCAATGATGTTGGCTTGAACTGTTGCAAGATTATGATCATACTATTTAATACCATCTTGGAAAAATGAACGTGGTAGCTGACGCTTTGAGTAGAAGATCATATGCCGGTACGAGTGCGATATTGTCAATGCAAAGGCCCATTTTGTATGACTTGCAAAGGATGAAGATAAAGATAACGACTCTAGGGACCCACGTGATGATGGCAAATATATGAGTAGAACTCACTTTAATCGATAAAGTTAAAATTGCTCAAACTACATATCTGGAGCTGATGCGTATGGAGAAAAAAGTGTAAGAAGATGCTATTCCGGAAGCAAGAATAGATGAAGAAGGAATACTTTGAGTTAACTCCAGACTTTGTGTTCCTAACGACCCTGAGTTAAAGTATAAAATCTTGATGGAGGCACACAACACACCATTTCCAATTCATCATTGGAGTACCAAAATGTATCATGATCTTCGACATACATTTTAGTGGAGCAATATGAAGAGAGAGATATCGGAGATTTTCTCAAGGTGTCTAACTTGTCAACGAGTCAAGGCAGAGCATCAAGTGCCAAAAGGTCCATTATTGCAACAACTTGAAATTCTAGAATGGAAATGGGAGAAAATTACCATAGATTTTGTTACCAGTCTTCCCAAGGTTTCTCAAGGCATAGATGCAATTTGTGTCATTGTTGATAGATTGACCAAGTCTGCTTATTTCTTACCTATACGAGAAACTTATTCACTTGAACGTCTTGCTTGTATGTACATTAATGAGATCGTAAGACTGCATGTTATGCTAGTATCCATAGTTTCTGATCGAGACCAAGATTCACTTCACGGTTTTGGGTCAGTTTGCAAAAAGCTATGCGCACAGATTTGTGATTCAGTTCGACATATCATCCTCAAAAGGATGGCCAGTCAGAGATGACTATTCAAACTCTGGAAGATCTATTAAGACTCTGTGTCCTTGACTTCAAAGGAGGTTGGGACAAGTTCTTGCTATTGGTGGAATTCTCCTATAATAACAATTATCAAGTAAGTATCGACATGGCTCCATTCGAGGCATTGTATGGATGCAAGTGTTGTTCTCCATTATACTGGGATGAGGTGGGTAAAGCAACGTTGCTAGGATCGGAATTGGTACGCATGACAACAGAAAAGATACAACTGATCTGGCGACGTATAAAGACCTCACAAGATCGACAAAAGAGTTATGCTGATCATCATCGAAAGGACGTGGAATTCAATGTTGGAGAACATGTGTTGTTACGTGTTGCTCCATGGAAAGGAGTTACAAGATTTGGAAAGAGAGTAAATCTCAATCCTCGATTCATTGGTCCATTTGAAATCCTCGATCGAGTAGGAACTGTGGCCTATAGACTCGCCTTACCGCCAAGTATGTCTCGTGTTCATAACGTTTTTCACATATCTATGTTACATAAATATGTGGAAGACCCGAACCACATTATTGAGTTAGAACCAGACGATATAGCGAAAGATTTAACGTATGAAGAGGTACCTGTTAAAATCTTGGATAAGAAGGAGCATATTTTATGCTCCAAGGTTATACCTCAAGTTAAAGTTTTGTGGAGAAACCACGATGTTGAGAAAATCCCTGGGAGTTAGAATCTGAAATAAAATCAAGGTATCCTCACCTCTTCGACATATCAGGTGCGTACACCAATTTCGAGGACGAAATTTCATAAGAAGGGGAGTTTATATGACCCCAACTTTTATGAATAAAGGTTAATTTTTCTCTAATATTATTTTTGAATATTATGGTGTGGATTTGATATAATGTTATAGTTGTGGATAATATTTATAAATTTTGCAAAGTAAGCAAGTTGTCATAAAATATTCGATTTGTCGGGGAATATTCGTTTTATCAAGGAATATTCGTACAACGACACAATCATTGGTGGACCACCACAACGAAATTATTATCGGAGTTAGAAAACAACATAAATATCTTTTTATAAAAATAACGGCGAAAGTTTTATCGTTAACTGTTGAAATACCTGGTTATAAAAGTATAGTAATACGCGTGGTTGCATAGTAGCACACGGTATTGTACAATATCTTTAATTATTAATGCTTACGTGAGAAGTCACTCAGTTTTATTCAGTAATTGTTGAACAGTTTCTTATATTATTGATTCAATTATTGTCATAGTATCATCTGCCCAATATTTTAAATTATTAAATCAATAATTGACGCGACATAATTATTCATATTATTAGTTAACATTATTGACAATGCTAGAAAATTTTGTCGAGGAAAGGGGTTTGGTCATCTAAATGTTTGGCTGAGTTAGGCAGCCTGTTTGTTTTTCCTTTGAAATCTCCCTATAAATAAAAAGATAACCCTTCTTCCTAAATCACACCTTCAAAATCAGAAATTCTTATTCTATAGTATTGTGAGTATTTTCTTGAGTATAAGGATACTTTGAGGGTAGTTTTTTTTCCTGCAAGATTTTCTCAGAATAATATCCGATATTCCAGTCAAATCCAGTTTCTACTAAGATAAATGATATTATTTTATTTCAATACTCGTATGAAATATTATTTCTTTCATACTCCATAGTATGGAAGGGATATTATTTTATTTCATATTCCTAAAATTAAACTTACTATGGTAGGTATTGCTTCTATAATTCCTGAAATTAGTAGAATATCATTGATATTTGCGTTTCATCCAGTATCTTTTCATAAAAATTTTATTCTGAGCGTTCTTGATAAGTTTTAACATTTTCATGCCGGAACACTATTCACTTGTTACTATTCTCAAAGTACTATTCATGGGGTACTATTCACTCGGATACTATTCACCCGAGGTACTATCCATGACAAAAATTGATTTCTTTTCGATCCAAATCATTTCTGATACAATATAATTTTTGAATTTTACTCCACAAAGCAGTATCATGTTGACAATTTGGACATTATTAAATTCTAGATAAATTAAATTATAAATCTTTAGAATTTATCCTTTGCTTGTATTTAATTGAATTCTTATATCATTGTCATCACCCTCGTGTTTATATTGTTATGAAAGTAATCTTTGGCCCGTAGTGCATAGATGGACTGTTGATTGGTATGATTATGACCAAGAATCATTCGGTATAATCATGACCCAAAAAGTTACAAGTGATGTGGTAAAAATTCTCATTGGTCTGTAGTACATTGATGGACAGTTGTTGGCATGATCATGGCAATTGGTGATAATAATGAATATCCTTAGCCCGTAGTGCATGGATAATTCACTGATGTGGAGTATTTATTAAGCTGAGTCTAAGCGTTAAAATTGATGATAAACTTTTAAATCATAGAAGATAGTAGATATCATGCTCTACTTGACTCTTCTAATGGATTGTTTGTTCCGCTGCAGTTAAACTTGTTGTCTATTATATTCTATCAGTTTAACACTGTTGAAGGCTAACGATAATTTATTCTGCATTATCTTAGTCATAATATTCTTTACTTGACTAGTTGTGCTTAGCCTTTGCTTTCATTGTTCTCTTCAGGAAATGAGAATATAGCTGGAACTAGTCGGGAAACGGAGTGACAGTCCAGATAGGTGGTTATAGTAGTCCTCACTATTATGTGAAATAATGTTATAATAATTGGAATGATGACTTTAGTTGAGTTTGTATACTCGCTACGAGACATTATCCGTGTTGGTGTTGAAACTCTCAGCTACATTTTGTCGTACTGTATTAAAGAAGTTTGTATTTAAATTCTGTACCATGTGACGACCCGGAAATTCGGGTTGTCCAGAATTTAAGTTTAAAGAATTAGTTATTAATAAAAGGAAGTTTTATTAATATTATTATGTGCTATGTGTTTATTAATCGTTCTATAACCTAGGATGATTATAAATCGGGAGTATTCTGGCTACGAGCTAGATTGTGCGAATAAGAATTTTCAATACGAAAATAGAAGTTTTCCGGGAACAAAATATTTTCGGGGAAACAGACGAAATAGGCACTATTCATCCGTTTCTGCTCGGAGATTTATTTTGAAATTTCGAGAAGTTATAGATTACGTTTAATTCTGAGACGTGATGGAATATTCAATAATATTTCAGTTATGGCAAAAACAAAGTTTTCGCCTGCGAACTCAAAACCTAAGGGTTAGGAAAAGTGAGTTTCGAGAATTTAATATTTACATATAATAACTAGGAATATTATGCGTGATGAATATGAGTATAGCAAGAGGGTTGGTACGACGTATAATACGAAAATCGTACGAACTATATATGAAAAAAATACGAGAATGAGATGCGTAGAATACGATTAGTTTTAATGGCTAAGTAAAGGATAAGTTAAGTAATGACTAAGTAGACTTAATAGCTATGTAAAGTACTTATGCTTAATAACTAAGTAAAGTGCTTAACTTAAGAGCTAAGTAAACTTAAGGGCTAAGAAGACTTAATAGCTAAGTAAGTGTCGAGGCTAAGTAAACTTAGGGCTTAAGTAATGAATAGTAAGGAGGTTAAGGAGGGCGAAATGACTAAACTACCCCTAACTTTGGTTTTCTATAAATAGGAAGCTCATTTCTTTGTTTTGAGATTTTGAAAATCCTATGGCACTTGAGAGAGAGAGAGAGAGTTCGGATGGGAGGAGAAGGAAGAGGAAAGGCTACCCTGTGTACAAACTTTGTCCAATGGGAGAAGATTAAAGGAGAATGGTAATCCGAAACCTAATCTCTTTTAATTTTTTTAAGTTTTTATGTTTAAAAACATAACTTAATGAAGATAAGAGGTAGATAAGGTTAGAGATGATTTCATATGGTTGAAATCATAAGAAAATGAAGAAATAAGAATTAAAAATTTAGTTTATAAATTTCTTAAGGAAGTATAAGATTCGTAATGAATTAGAGCGATTCGAATGGATTATTTGAATAAGTAGGTTAAATAAGTAAGGAATAATGTTCTATAACATCAAATTCCAATAAAAAGTGGAATCGTAATCCAAAATATCGATTAAAATGAAGAACGAACGAAGAACACGAAGAACACGAAGAACGATGTTGATGGACAAATTTAAAACCATCATAGTGTAATTGTTGTTGATGGACAAGTTTAAAACCATCGCGTATAAGTTAGATGTGTATTGTTTGGTTAGGAACGGTAAAACGTTCATGAAGAACAGATTAAAACTTAGCTATAACGAAGTTATATCAAAATTTCGTAAAAGACGAACGAGAATTAGAAAGATAGTAAACGAACCCGAACGTGTAGGGTTTCATAAGAAAGTAATAGAACATAGAAAATGTGAGTCATAGACTCAAGAATGAACAAGTTCCGAGTTCGAATGATCGAATTACAGACGAACAAACGAAGAGCGATAAAAATGTAAAAATGAACGAAGGGTGAAGATCAAGTCAATCTAATGGCACGTTAACGTATTCAGAACATAGTTCTGTCTGAGGGGTATTGAAGTACGTAAGATAAGGAAGAGAATGGCCTAGGAATAACCTCATTACGAGTTATAATGAAGGAGATATGAGATCGCGACGTAAGCATCTCAAAATTTATTTAACACTTAGAGAAAATTTCTAGGATTAGGGCTTGACGTCGTGGCACCAGTCATGCCTTGTAGAGTGGCACGGCAGCGCCAGACCGGGGGGTCGGGTACTGTAAACTCGTGCCGCGGCACAAGAGATAACAAAGGGTGTGGCGCCGCGGCGCCAGTGTTGGGCAAAAGCCAGAGATGATCTTTTAACTGCTCAGCTCTTGGGGGAAATGTAAAGGATGATAAAGAATATAATATTCAACTAATGTAACAGTTAATCAAGTGATGTAAACCTTTATTAAAGGTTGAACGCATAGATTAAACAATATTAAATGACAAAGAATATAATCGCGGGTTACGTAACCGATATCCGGGGACCGTAGTCGGGATGAGCGAACGTGAGGAATTGCTATGGTTGTGATTCCTTAGACGTTAAGTGACGAGGGTAATGAATAACATTTCGATGTTATATCATGATAATGAGAGATAAGTGTGAAGCGTATAAATGCTATGAATGCAACGTCGTTGTGATGGACGCTTGGTCTTAGCATACAATGATCGGTATGGCTTTGACACTAAGAACGAGTAATGAACATGGGGTTCATATAATGTATAACGAATGTATTAAATAGTATATGAATTATCAAGAAAGCCGTAACAAACGATAATAAGATTAATAAAAGTCGAATGAGATTCGATAAAGAGTGAATCAGGAGGGATGACATTTAGTTGTCAGAAAGACGTAAGGAATAAGAAATTGACTTAATCAAACATTATAATTTAATAGTTCATATAAGTTAAGAAAAGTTAGGTTATGGTACAATCGTAACTGATGATTGGGTAATATAACCATAGATCGAATATACTTGGGTTTAAATTATTGTATTTTCGAGTCATTTAGGAATATTTTTACTGTGTTTATGTGTTGTATTGCAGATTCGAGAGCTGAGGGGACAAATTAGGGATTTAAGCTAACAAATGGCAAAGTTATAATTTTTTAGAAGACCAGTGCCGGGGCGCTGGGAAATGCACTATTAATAGCGCCGGGGCGCTGAGCCTCGGCTGGCTCTGACGTGGACCGCGCACGTGGAAAAGGCGTGGACATTGCTTTGACTATTTGACTTTGATTTAGGAGTTTATGGGAAGCCTATTTGGATTAGGATTTGTGGAATTGGGCAAGAAAATATAAATTTATTATTTTTAATGAATTGGGAGAGGCTACACAATTGGAAATTGATCAAGGAGCAAGAGCATATCTGGAGGCTAACAACTTGGAGTTCTTCTTCTTCTTTATTCTTTTAATTTGTGTAACTCATTAAGGATGATTTATCAATTATTTGTGGTTTTTAATTCCGTCATGAACTAATTCCTTTTATTAAGATTCCAATGGAACCTTTTATGGTTATGAATTGATTATCTAATTTATTCCAATTATTTATGTTGAAGTGAATTGTTCATCATGCCTTGTATTCATTGATTAATTATTTGGCCAATAATTACCGTGTTACTCTAGAAGGAATTGAGAGAGGAGTTCTAGAGTTAGAACCGGGTAGGGTGACATGTGACTTAGTTATTTGCATAGTGAATAATTAGGTTTGTGAATAGAATGAGAATATCTATTTGCCGCATGTAACATAAAAGGAATTAGGTTTGTAATGAGTTTAATTCAATTGTTTTACATAGAGATATAAAAAAAATTAATCTAGGTTAAATAGAAGGCAATTGATCACTCGAGAAAGGGCTTTTGGCATTTGAGAATTCCTATTAACAATTCAGTAGATATAATAATTGGGATAATTGATTTAATAATCATAATTGGGGAAATTGGAGTCTTAATTGTCATTTATCTGAACTCAAATAATTCTTAATTTGTTCTTTGTTTTCTTTTAGAATAATTTCTTGTTTTATTAAAATTAGTTTCTTTATATTTAAAAATCACAATTTTTGGTTGTTTAAATAAAATTGAATTGATACAGTACAAGTAGTTGGAGTTTATTAATTGGAATTCTCTGAGAGATCGACACTCTAATTTATCACTATATTACTTGTTGATCGTGTATACTTGCACGTTTGTTTTGATTGTGAAATCAACCAACAAGCTTTTAGCGCTGTTGCCGGGGAATTTCTTTGTTAATATTAATTCCATATTACTTATAATCAATTCGGTCTTAATTTAAACGTTACTTATTTTCCTTCTTGTTTTTGCAGGAATTCTTTGCAAGTGTATGCACACTAGATCAAGGGCAAGAAGGGAACTTTTACCTTATACAGACGAGATTGAAAGGAAGTTCCAGAAAGGGCAATCGACTAGTGCGGTATCACCCGAGGAAGACAGACTGGAGGAACAAGAAATTCCAGTGAACATGATAGGGAACGATCAGAAACCACTTCGGGACTATGCCATGCCGAATGTCACGGATATACAGTCGAGCATTAGGAGACTGGCAATAAATGCTAACACCTTTGAGATCAAACCTACAACCATTCAAATGCTTCAGAATCAATGTCAGTTTGGAGGTAGTTGATTAGATGATCCGAATGAGCACATCTTATGTTTCTTGGAAGTTTGCGACACCTTCAAATTCAACAACGTGTCAGAAGATGATATAAGGTTGAGAATGTTCCCATTTACCTTAAAAGATAAAGCACGAAGTTGGTTACACTCTCAACCTTCGGACTCAATCCTCACGTGGGACGACTTAGCTAAAAAATTCCTAGCTAAGTTTTACCACCAGCTAAGTCAGCAAAACAATGGAATGATATTCATACATTCGCACAGTTTGATTCAAAATCGTTGTATGAGGTGTGGAGAAAGATTTAAGGATATGCTTCGCAAGTGCCCACGCCATGGAATTCCACAATGGATGAAATTGGGGATTTTTTGTGATGGTTTACAAGCATCCACGAGGGCAAGTATTGATGCAGCAGCAGGAGGAGCGATTATGTCTAAAAATTTAGACGAGGCATATCAGTTGTTAGAAACGATGGCCACTAACAACTATCAGTGGCCCATGACAAGGACCAATCCTCTGAAAATAGCGGGAAAAGTATGATGTGGACGCGATAACATCATTACAAGTGCAAATGACCGCAATGGCTAAGCAAATAGAATTATTGCGTCCACAATCCACTCAGCAGGTAGCGATAGTTTGTGAAATATGTGCTAGGGGTCATACTACGGATCAATGTGCCATAAATACTGAAGTAGCACAGTATGTGGGAAGTTATAGTCGGTCTACTCAGCCTTATCCAAATCAAAATACATATAATCCGGGGTGGAGAAATCATCCTGGGTTCTCATGGAGTAATAACCAAGCTGCGGAAAAAGCACCAAGACCACAAAACAATCCAGGGTTCCAAAACCAGACACAACAACCTGTGCGGAAAGCAAGTTGGGAAGAAGCCTTGGAAAGATTTGTTAAAGCAACTGAGAAGAGGAGTGAGGAGAGATGATAAAATATTTAATCAAATGGAGCTAAGTATACAAAGTCAGCATGCATCAATCAAAAATCTGGAAAATTAAATGGGACAAACGGCACATGCATTGAATAACCGACCACTTGGAACACTTGTGAGCGACACCGAGAAAAACCCGGGCAGAGATGAACATTGTAAGGCGGTAACTTTACGAAGTGGAAAAGAACTACAAGAGTCAGTCACAGATAGGGAAAAGGAGGACAAGGCATCAATTGAAATAGAGGAAGTGCTGGAGACCGAAAAGCATCAAGAGGAGACCTCACAACAAAAAAAATTTCAGAACCAACCAGCACAATGCCCCCCATACCGTATCCGCAGAGATTTCAGAAATCCAAGTTAGATAAGCAGTTCTCATGATTTTTGGATATCTTTAAGAAATTGCATATTAACATCCCCTTAGTCGAAGCCTTGGAAAAAATGCCGAGTTACGCGAAGTTTATGAAGGAGGTTTTGTCGAAGAAGAAGAAATTGGGTGAATTTAAAACAGTAGCATTGACGGAGGAATGCAGTGCTATCATTCAAAATAAATTACCCCTGAAGCTCAAGGATCTAGATAGCTTTAATATTCCATGCGAGATTGGAAATCAGTTTTCAGGATGAGCTTTATGTGATTTGGGGGCCAGTATAAATCTAATGCCATTATCCGTCTACAGCCAGTTTGGACTTCAGGCTCCACGCCCAATAAATATCTGTTTACAGTTAGCGGATAGATCGGTTACATATCCATGAGGTATAATTGAAGATGTGTTAGTAAAAGTGGATAAATTCATCTTCCCTGCGGAATTCTTTATTCTGGATTGTGAAGTGGACAGTGAAATCCCGATCATTCTTGGGCATCCATTTTTGGCGACAGGCAGAACATTGATCGATGTTCAAAAAGGTGAATTAACAATGCGAGTTGAAGATCAACATGTCACCTTTAACGTTTTCAAGTCAATGTCACACCCAAAAGAAAAAGGTGAATGTATGCGGGTTGATATCATGGAGGAATTTGTGAATCATAAATTCAGCACAACTTTTTCGGAGGACCCACTTGAATCTATTTTGCTTGGGCCAGACGAATATGGTACTGAAGAGGATATCGAATATGTCAAATGGCTAGACACACCATCAGTTTTTCGGAAAAGAACTTAATCCTTTGACACCATAGAGAGAGCCGAAGCGGAAGGTAAAAAGATTAAACCATCAATAGAAGAGCCACCGGTGCTAGAATTAAAGCCATTACCATCCCATCTGCTATATACTTACCTGGGAAAAGACGATACCCTACCAGTGATTGTTTCGACAGATTTAACTGACACGCGAAAGGAGAAACTGCTACGGGTCTTGCGAGAATTCAAAATAGCAATTGGGTGGACTATAGCGGACATTCGAGGTATTAGCCTGTCATTCTGTATGCATAAAATCTTAATGGAAGAGGGGGAAAAACCAACCATCGAGATGCAAAGGAGGCTAAACCCCATCATGAAGGAGGTGGTGAAAAAGGAAATTATAAAGTGGTTGGATGCTGACATTAGTTACCCGATCTCAGATAGTTCATGGGTAAGTTGTGACGGACGAGATTTTTGTAAATTAAATTTTAATATTTATTGAATTAAATAAATATTTTTGAGGATTTAATTATTAGATTTAATTATTAATTGATGCAATTGTGATAGATTAATTTAATTATATGTGTTACATTTTATTAAATTAATCTGGAGAATATTTATTATTCAAAATATGTCATTGTGTGAGCTTATTGTATTAAATGAAATATTTAATAAGCATAATGTTATTTTAATTAATGTAATAATTAATTAGAGATTTAATAATTTAATATTATTAATTAATGAGAAAATTAATTATATGACTGTGAATTTATGAGAAGTTATTATATTTTATTTAAATTAAATTAAATAAGATATTTGAATTAATGTCTAAGGGTGTGACATGATTTAAACTATATTATAAAGATTTTATTAAATTAATTGGATATAGCCTTTTTAAGGCTAGCCAAACATGGCTTTAGTGGGAGTTTTAGGCAGTTAACCCATGATGGGTAACTAACCATAATGCGCATCAGTTTCTTTCCTTTATACGTACTCTTCTTTCTTTTTCCTTTTATTATTTTTGGCTAAGTCTAGAAATAAGCAGAGAGATTGAGAATTTACAGAATTAGATTGTCAGAGAAAATATTCAGAGATTGTGAAGGAGATTGAGAGTGAGGAATCAAAAGTATTTAAGCCTACTAATTTATACTCTACAGGGTAATCTCCTCCTTCCCAATTTCTATTTTACGTATTGAGTTTCATATATATGGGTTTCAAAGTTTTTGGTTTAAACCTCTGTAATTGGAATAGGAGTAATGATTTTGGGTTGTGTATGTGTTATGACATAACACATCGTATTTTAATTATATATATTATGTAAACCATATCATCAAATTCATGAAAACATGTCGTATATGATTGCTACAAAATTACAGAGTGTGGGTTTTGGCCTTATGGCCTTATACATGATATTTTATGTATTGATCGTATATTATCCCTAAATTTTACACTCATATATTATTATGCATATTGATACGAAGAGACCAAAGTTTAAATAAACGGATTCGGTGTTATAACGAATCCGTAGTGACAATTTTCATGTTTTATTTTCAAAACCTTCAAGAACATCAAGAACAGTGGAAGTAAATGTGTTGATTTTGCAAATTATGTGTTGTAACTTGTTGAAAATCATGCTAGATGGGTTAAGTAATGATTATATATGTATTACAATGATTGAGTAAGTCTAAATTCGTGTAAAAATAACTAATTGCAAGTTATGGCCATATTCGTGTATAATTTTACCTGTGATTGATTTTTGGCCTAATTTGGCCTTGTTATGTTAGCGAACTGCAGAACTGCAGAAACTGCAGAAAATGAGCCTGGGTAACTCCGCCCCCGGCGGGCGTTACCAAACTAAATTACTCCGCCCCGACGGTTAAAAAAAATAATAATAATAAAAAAATAAAAAAATAAAAATAAATATTTGATGAGAATTATTATTAAAATATTTATAAAATAAATTAAATATTTTAATTGAGATATTTATGGAATAAAATAAATATTTGATGAAAATTATTATTAAAATATTTATAAAATAAATTAAATATTTTAATTGAGATATTATGAAATAAAATAAATATTCGATGAAAATTATTATTAAAATATTTATAAAATAAAGTAAATATTTTAATTGAGATATCTATTGAATAAAATAAATATTCGATGGAAATTATTATGAAATAATTTATTCGAGTGTAATAGTAGTAAGAGAATGAAAATATTCTAATTTAATTAAGTAATTAAATTAGAAGGGTAATGATTTGTTAAATAAAGTGGAGTTTATATTAAATAATTAAGAGAAAATGTAACTAATGCATGTCGTGAATACATATGGTATGTGTGTAGTATTTGTTATGAACGGAAGTAGTAATCGTTTAGCCTACACACGAGGCAAGTATCCTATCCCTAACTCCATTCTATTGAGCAAGTTTGTTTAAACTTAAACTTTACTTTTATGTCGAGCAAGTCCTTATAATTGTTTCTTCAAGTGAAGATTTCATATGAGATATTACTGTTCTTTAAAAGCATGATTAAGTTATACAATACTTATTTGATTGTATACCCTTGAGCTTTATTATTCAAATGATTATCAATCTACTGTTGAAACTTGTAAGACTATTGAACCTTGATGATTCGACTAGTCCATAGTTGATGAGCGTTCTAAATTCTAGAATTTTTATTGAGCTTATCCAAATCAAACTTCCTTTGGTGTGGACTCTGATGTCAAAACTGAGATGAACAACCCTTTTAAGGGGATTATGTACGCTTTAGCGTTAAGATATTGTGCACAGTATGGTACTAAGGGCTGATCCCCCTAAGTACGAGAAGAAGAGTCCATAGTCTTATGACTGTTAAAGGTTTCAAGAATAAACACTTGACAACCTAGGACATAGTTCAAGGTCTTGTGACCCTCAGAATTTCTTTTGATTCTTGTTATTCATTCTTGATTCAAAAGTTGAGCTTTTATATTCAAAGTTATTAATTCATTCGCATGTTATTATTATTCATTTATTATATTGTTATACTTGTGGGCAATCGTGCTCACTCTTGCGTAATAATAACATTGCAGTTAAGAACGAGAGAACAGACGAGCCTTCCACTAGTAAAGGCAAGGGCAAGATTAGCAAGTAATGAAGACTATTTGTTTATGTGGTTGTGTAATGACATTTAGAATTGATGTTACTTAAGACTTAATTGTTATGTTTTCGCACATATATTTTAAGGTTAGATTAACCTGGGATTTATTTAGTTATGCAGTTGATGTAACCCCATAAGGGGAGAGAGTTATTATTTATTCTATCTATTGTATGGATGTATTTTATTTATGGGTAGATAGATAGATGATGTTTGTATAGTGAACAGCCAAATTCTGTGGAAATGGAAGTATCAGATTTGGGGGTGTCACAGGTTGGTATCAAAGCTGTAAGGTTATGAACCTTAGGTGGGGGGATTAACCTTAGGTAGTAGCCTTGTAGGAGATCGAGAACATAGTAGTGGTAAACTCTTATTGAGTTCTAAGAAATGAATTTCTAAATTCATTAAAGATAATAAAAGACTTTATGTGCTTATGTGTTAATCTATGTGTTCGCTAGCACGGATTAGTAACTAAAACTTAAAATTTTGTTGTCAGGATGTCGGATATTGGAGGAGCTAGTCGAGCTGGGGAGGAGGAACCCCGATTACCTATAGAGGAGGAGCCCCGAGACATTCATGTCGTCAGGGAACAGCTTGTACAGAGAGAGTCATCTCCGATGATCAATGTCGTTGGTCAGGAGCATGAGCCGGAGACTGATCCAGAGGAGGATCCTGAGGAAGAGGAAGAAGAAGAGGAAGAAGAGAAGTTCCCACCGAACTCCATTGATGCAGAGATGTATGGCGCACTCTATGATCGTAACGTAGAGTTGCAGGATACTGTTTGGGATTTGACTGAGCATGCGGTTAGTCAGTAGATTACTATTGAGTAGAAGGATAGAGAGATTGTGACTCTTCACACACGTTTAGGAAACGTGGAGTGGGATCTGGCTCACGAGAAGGGTCAGACCGAGGATAAGTTCGCAGAAATAGAGAATTTAAAGAAGGATCTGAAGGAGACCTCAGAGAGGCTTGCCATAGTAGAGGAGGGCTGGGTACGAGAGTCACGCCGTGCTGATCGTCCAGAAGATGATCGCCATGCGAAGAAGGCTAAACTTGAGGAGACATACTCTACACTACAAAATGCAATGAATGTGGTCCAAGATTGAGTTAGGAAGTATCCAATCTAGTTTGAGGATCTACCATCATATATGCTAGATCGTAGAACGATGTGCCGCATCATGGAGGAGGAACTTAGCAAGGCTATCCAGCGCCTTGACAGACAGTGATAGAATTTGTTTAATTATATGAAAGACTTAATTAGTTTTTATATGTAAATTCTGACGTGTTTATGAACGGAAGAATATTTGAATGATTTAAATCCTGTGGATTCTATATTCCAGGATAGTTGATGTAAATAGCAGTTATGCTATCGTTTAATGTTAAAACTTTGATTTGAATGCAAATATATCAAGTTGTTTGAGATGATGTATTAAGTGATATGTTAAATTGTTGAGTAATGCCTTAACTATTTAGAGAAATAAATAAAGTTTTAATAAATCATTTATTTAACAGAAAAATGCCGCCAAGAAGACAACCAAATCGTCGACCAGCCCAGCAAGGGTCAACGAATAACAACAACAACACCACCAATGCTGACCCCGTTCAGCAGTTGGTGAATTTATTGGCTGGAGAAATTAACAATCAACCACAAGCCCCACCAAACACCATGTTCAAGGATTTCAAGGCGGTGGGACCGCCAGAGTTTAAAGGTTCTATGAACCCAATCGAAGCTCAAACATGGGTTATGGAGATGGAGAAGGTGTTTGACGTCGCCAGAGTAAGGGAAGACCAGAAGACCGCATATGCAACATTCATGCTGAAGTCTAAAGCCAGCTATTGGTGGTAGGCAAACAAAGTACGGGGAGGAGAAGGTGTAATAATCTGGGAGAGATTTAAGGAGATGTTTTTCAAGATGTATTTTCCGACTAGTTCACAAAACCAAATGGAAGTTCAGTTTTTGGAGTTGAAACAGGGGAATATGTCCGTAGCAGATTATGTGGCAAAGTTCAACGAATTGGCTAGGTTCGCCACATATCAAGTGCATACTGACGAGAGAAAGGCAAGACGTTTCGAGCAGGGACTGAAGCCCTGGTTGTATAGCAAGGTGTTAATGTTCCAATTGAACACTTTTGCTGGAGTGTTAGAGAAGGCCATACTCGCTGAAGGTGGAAGCGATGCGGTATCTAAATATAATTAGGATCAGAAGAAGAAAAAGAGTGAAAAAGAAGGAATTAACATAACTGGTGGAAGTAGAACGGGAGGTAATAATAATCAGAAGAGAAAGTGGTCCGATAACTCATCAGCTGGAAGTCAACAAGGAGGGCAAAAGAAGAAGATTGAAGCGTCCTCAACCTGCAGAAAAGCTCATCTGGGAGTTTTCATGAATGGAAAACGAGTATGCTACAATTGTGGTCAGGAAGGCCACATAGCACCTAACTGTTCTAAACCAAAGAAGGGTGCCTGCTTCACTTGTGGCTCAAAGGATCATCTTGCAAGGGATTGTCCTAAGAAGGGATCTAGAGGAACATGATCAGGAGGGAATAGAGGAAACAACGGTGTTAGCACTCTGACTATCACAGGACCAACTGCAACCAACCGACCGACCGCCAGAACATTCAATATGACAGTTCAGGATGCAGTGTATTCTCGCGATGTGGTTTCAGCTATCATTCCGATCAATAAAGTTAATGCTTATGTATTATTTGATTCGGGTGCTACTTGTTCATTTATATCTGATGACTTTTCCAAGAACTTAGAATTGCCTAAGGATGAGTTAGAATACCCCATGAACATAGAAATTGCGAATAGAGAAATTATTCCTGTTAAGTACGTGCACAAGAACTGTAGATTGGATATTAAGGGTAACATTATGAACGTAGATCTTATCCCTATAAGACTTGGAGAATTCGATATTATCTTGGGTATGGACTGGTTATCCAATTATGGGGCGGTAATTGACTGTCAGAAGAAGTGTATTAACCTTATGAGTCCGTCAAAGGTTGTGTTTTATGGTAGTAAGTGTTAGGTTTATAATATTCAAGAACGCAATCAAATTGCAAAAATAGCGGAAACGTGGAAAAATCAGAGTTTTAAAATTTTACAAACCATAAACCCGGATCACCCTTTATGCACAATTATTAATTAAACGAAAAAGAAAGAACAAGAATCATACCCTTGAAGATCGAGCTTCCTCAGGTACAAGTTCACCTCCAATCCTTTTCGCGTTCAACTTGAATCCACCGGGTTGGGTTCCTTCTTTGATCAACGTTAGCCACCCAAGTGTTTGGCCTCTAGAGGTGATCCACCAAGGAAGAAGAAGAATTCAAGAAGATGGGTATTTGGCTCAAACCCTAGTTTTCTATCTCTATAGAAAAAGGCGTACTCTCCAACAATTGGAATTACGTATATTAGATATCTGATATAAGACTCCTCTTATAAAGATATCAAGTAACCTATTAAAAATAAGGTATTATTTATTTAATTAAACTCTTTTAATTAAATGGGCTCCCTAATCTTATTAGGGATAATTAATTAAACTCCTTTAACTAATTTTCCCTCCTAATCCTATTAGGAATAAATGAGAGTACTTATATTAAATTAATTCCTAAACACTTTTAGAAATTAAAATAATAATAATTGTAATAATATTAATAAGACTCCTCTTATTAATTTATATTTAATATTTCTAAAATATTAAATAATAAATATTAAGCTATTTAATTTATTCTATCACTATAGATTAAATTAAATATACTTAATATTTATTATTACGATTATGTCATTAACTTCTTAAATAATTATTCTTCCTTTTATGGTGTGACCCTTTAGGTTCTCCATATTAAACCGGTTGTGAATAAATCAATTAGAACAATTCTAATCTTATTTAAATAAATAAATTAAACTAATAATTTATTTAAATAAATAATATTTATTCTACAATATGGATAAGCCTCCCTAGCGATCAACGACTTTCCAGATAATATAGATTTCAACATTAATCATAAAAGAACCTTTGAGTAAATAGTTACCGTACAATTCAATCCTTCCACCATACAATGTCCCAATTAAATATAAGACATGGAATTACTGTCAAGTCTTATTTTATTTAATTATATGTATTTCGACTCTTAAATTCACAACTCCAAATAATGCAAATTAGAAACTTCTTTCTAATTTCATTCTGCCTTGGCCAAGGACTACTGAGTTGTCATTTATCGAATCACATAGGACATTTCTCTTCTTTTACTAGAAGTGGTAGATTCTTTATTGATCATACATTATCTCCATGTACAACTTATTATACCCAAGCATACCCTTTGATATACCCTAAGGGTCTTAAGGAATAAGTCAAAGTATAACTCATCATACACAAGATACTATGATGATCTCAAGTCCAAGGATCACTTGTACTACTATCACTACAGGAATTCCTATTGACATGCAAGTAAAACTCCATTAGGTATTCCTTAGCGAGTCACGTTCAGTGAACTTATTCTCTAATAAGCACCTACATACTTGCTTTAGTGTCTCCACACAAATGATCATGAGATCAATCATCCTCATCCAATGAGCAAGCAACGTATGTACCAATCTATCCGGATTCACTAATCCCCAATTTAGTAATCCAACGATTGGGAACTATTTTAGTTTTAAGCTTTCTAAGAATTTAGATCTCATTAGAATGATCATCATCATTATTCTAAAAGCATTGCTTAAAACTATGGGTTTATCACATATTATAAAACAGCATCATAATGATAATTAAAAGCCTTTAATAAATTAATATTTTTTATTAATAAATGAATAAGATTGTTACAAAGTATATGCTTTATCATCAAACATGATTGGCTTGTGTGCATATTACTTTCAATCTCCCACTTGCACTAAAGTCAATCGTCATGGTATCTCATACTCTTCTTCTCTAAGTGACGATTATCCTGCTGTTGGATAAGCTTTAGTTAATGGATATGTAATGTTGTTCTTGAGAGTCCACTATCTCTATAGTAATTTCCCATCTTTCAATGATTCCTATAATCAAATGAAAGTGCCACAGCACATGTTTGGATCCAAGATGAGACTTAGGAACAATTCCTAGTTCTGTAATGAACCTTTAATCCAATCAATCAACTTGCAGCTTCATTTACAACTATATACTTTGTCTTTATCACTAAACCAGTAACTCTTTGCTGTTTGGAACCTTTCCAATTCACTGCACCACCGTTCAAGGTAACCCTTTACCTTAAAGTGGATTTTCTGTCGTCTTGGTCTGTCTGAAAAACTTGAGTCTGTTAAGCCCTCTAGTTTTAATTCAGACCCGCCATGAATTATATCACATCCTTAGTGCTGGTTAAGTACTTTAAGATGTTTTTCACTGACTCACAGTGAACTTCTCCAGAATATGACTGATCAACATTAGGTCTCGTATATTTCATTGCATACATGATTGTCATTCATGTGATCTCTCTTTTAGGAGTCTATGGTGACTATTGAGAGAGATACACTCCATGACTCATCAACATGAGACATCCCTTGGAGTTTGCCATGCTAAACGACTTTAGCATCAAATGAATATACGTTCCTTGGGTTAAGCCGAGCATTCTTTTAAATCTATCTATATAGATTTGCATCCCCAATTAAGATACTCTTCCCAAATCATTCATTGAGGAATGTTTAGACAACTTTATCTTTACTGATTGTAGCATTGGTGTTTTATTCCTCATCCGTAGTATATCAACATATAATACCAGAAATATCACGACGCTCCCACTGACCCTTTTGTACACACTAGGTTCATTCTTGTTTTTGATAAAATCAAACTCTTTTGATTATCATATCAAAATAAATGTTCCATTTTTGAGAAGATTGCTTCAATATATTTCTCTGAGTGTCTACAACTCTTACCTCATCGTATGTAACCGGATCATCATCTTCTATGATACGTACCTCATCATCATCATCCATGATGAATCCATACCTCCTAGGTATCTTCGGTACTATTCCAGATTTACGATTCGGTTGTGGTACAATAGGTTTATCTATAGGTTCCTCTTATTTGACTTGTAGTGTTTTGTGGTTCTTGAACTTTTCAAGATGTATTATCCTCCCACTAGCCCTTTCAATGATAAACACCTTTATCTTAGAAGGTAGCGTGTTTCACAACAAACACCTTTTGCTAAGTAGGATTATAGAACATATAACCTAAACTTACTTTAGGATGTCCCACAAATCTATACTTGTCAAATTTTGTCCCAAGCTTATCCTTTGAAACCTTTTCATATAAGTTGGACAACCCCTTATCTTAACATACTTAAGATTAGGAATCCTCCCTGTCCATAACTTTTATGGAGTCTTGGGGTCGGATTTTGAGGTTACCTTTTCCGTAGATATGCAGCCATTTCTAGGACATTACCCCAGAAGGATACTGGAATGTGGGTAAAATCATTATGGACCGCACCATGTCCAACAAGGTACAATTTTTCCATTCAGATACATCAATCAATTATTACGTATCAGGAGGCGTCCATTATGAGAAAACCATTTGAGATGATCTAGAAACTTATTGCACAAGTATTTATTCCTTGATCTAATCAAAGAATCTTAATACTTTGTCAATTTGTTTCATTTCTGAATTTTTGAACCTTTCAAATAATTCACACTTGTATTTCAGCAAATACACACATTCAACTCTTTGAATGATCATCTCCTTTTCTTATACTAGTTTGTTCAATTTGCAAAATTATTTTCATGTAAGTCAAGTATACAAAATCCATTAAGTAATATTTCAGTTTTATACAAAACATTATTATTATAAATAGAACAACAATTGTTCTCAAATATAATACCAAAGATTTCATTGTCCAACAATAAAATGGAAATAATGTTTCCAACGAGAACTGGAATACAATAACAACTTATTGACTTAATAGACTTGCCCGTAGGCATTGCTAAACTATAAGTTCCTATGGCTAATGCAGCAACCTTTGCTTCATTTCCCACACATAGGTTTACTTATATTTGTTTAGCTTTCTACTTCTACTTGGTCCCTTCATAAATCTATATTTATGATAACCAAAGTCGGTATCCAATACCCAAGTAGAACCTTGACTTAAAGAAAAATTTATTTTAAATCATGAACAAAATTGTATTTGTAACCGAAACTTCACTAAGCTTCTTCGGTTAGCCTCTGCAAGATGCTTCTCGCAGTTTCTTTCCAGTGTCCAGGCTTATTGCAGTGGAAGCAAACTCCTTTGCTATCCATATCAGTTTTGTTCTTATTATTCTTTGTTTTTGCCTTCCCATTTACCTTCTTTGAATCGTTCTTCTTTTCAGAAGATCCTTTGGCCCCTACCGGTAAGACTTGGTTTTTCCTGGTTGGAAAGTGACTCTCAACATTTTTCAACATGTTAAGCAAATCAGCGAGGCTGATATCTAGCTTGTTCATATGAAAAATTCACAACAATTATGAAAAGAGTCCGGAAGTGAGTGCAAGATCAAATCTTGGCTCAATTCTCCATCTATGACAAAACCCGTTGTCCTAATTGATCAATCAAATTGATTATGTTAAGGACTTTTATCTGTACTGTAGTGTCATTGGTATTCTAGATTGGAAGAGCTCCTTAGATATCTGATATCTATCAGTCCTACTTTCCTCACCATCAACTACTTGATGTGCAGGAATATAGTAGGAGCATCCATAGTTTCATGCTGACGTTGAAGCTCGTTACTCATGGATGCGAGCATGATGCATTGAGCCAACTGTGCATCATCTTGCCACTTTCTAAAAGTAACAATCTCTTCCTCGGAGGCATTGTCTGCAACCATTGCAGGATAGGCGTATTAAGGACATAAGATAGCTTTTCAGCCGTGAGAACTATTCTCAATTCCTTAACCAATCTGAGTAATTCAGTCCGATTAAATATGCATCTAATATGCTATGCAGTGATAGTAATTTAGACATTGTAAAAATCTGTAAATGAATTTGTAATTAACAACATTTTAACATACATTCTTTTATTAATTACCAAAATAATTTAGGTCTTATTTTAAATTGGTATCTCCCACTATTTTCTTCAAACTATATTACCCTCAATATATAGTTCGGCAATATCTAATTAAAGATATGCTAGTGAGAATAAGGATCCCATTTCAAATGTATATAGCCTTGTGTGTGCACAACAAACTATATATAAATAAATAGGTAGACAACTCTTGTCAATTACATCAACTATGTAACTCCTTGTATTTTGCCTCTTAAATCATAATGGTCAAGTGTGTGCACATCCGAACTAAAACGATTTAAGTTAAGTCAGACCCAGCATTTCCATATAAGTGAAGAGAAAACTACAGCCCTTGTGTGTGCACAACAAAGCAGTAATGTTCAATTCCTTATAAACATCATATGTAATAAAAACAACATCTTAAATATTTAATACTTGCCTTGTGTGTGCACAACAAACTCATATTAAATATTCAATACTCTAGTGTTTCTATCATACTAGAAGGCGACGTTCGATATTCCAAATATCTTTGAACGTTACAACTTAATATAAAATATTTGAGGGGTTTGTTATTAATTTGTCTCATCTTGTTTAGCGCGCATGCACATATATATATAAAATACGCGTCATATTAATTAACATGCGAAGCATGTTTGCATAATATATAATATATATAATATAAGCATGCACATATAGAATACTATATTCTACCTGGATTGATTATGGACTTTATTCTAGTTTGGTTCACTAGAGCCACCAAGTGAACCAAAAGGTCAAACCCTAGGGGTGCAAGAATTAATATTTAAATATAACTATTACATTTAAACCCGGGCTCCATTACAAACGGGTCTTCAAGCGTTCCTTGCTCTTTGATCTCCAATTTTTCAAAATTAATTCTAAATATTCCTATTACATAACTATTTTAAAATAAATAGAAACCTTGATCAGCAGTCAAGGGGAAGTACATAGGAGGGAGATAGAATTTACATTAAGAAAAATTAGAGAAGACGAGGTACGCAGACCCCATTTAATAAAACCCATACATTCATGCATCCAACTAAAATAAAATCCAATCGCATTGGTCAATAGTCCATAATCAATCCCATTTATTATCATACACATCACCATATGCATCAATAAATAACATTCATCTCATGAATAATAAATATTTAATATATATATTGATATCATTTAATGGGCAAAATTTAGTTAGTATAAAATCTAATATTGAATCAAAATAAACTCTTTTATTTTAATCCAAATCTAAATCAAAATAAAACTATTTTATTTTAATTTATCCAATTTTGAATAAAATAAACTATTTTATTTTAATCAAAATCTTTAATCAAAATAAACTCTTTTATTTTAATTAATTATGGAATCTAATTCCATGTAAAAAAAATATTCCTTTATAAAAGGAAACACGAATTCTCTTTCCTATTCACAAATAAACTCCTTTATTTTGAATAATATGAAATCTTATTTCATATCTAAATAAACTCCTTTATTTAAGGAAATTAGGCAATCAAATTGCAACTCCAATTAGTTATCATGGAATCAAATTCCAACTCTAATTAGTAAGCATGAAATTTAATTTTAAAATTAAAATAAACTCTTTTATTTTAATATTAAAATAAACTTTTTATTTTAAAATTAAAATAAACTTTTATTTTAATAATAAAATAATTAAGAATATTAATTATAAAATAATTAAAATTATTATTATATATTAATAATAATATCCGTCCGGCTTGTCCTCCAAGCCGTGAAACATTGCAGGATAAACTTTTGAAAAAAAATAAATTAATAAGTGATCTATATATATATATATCTTATACAAGTACTGCAGATCACTTTTTATCATAAGAAATCAAAACAGATTTCGGCATTTTTTTTTTAATCCTGTAACTTGATATGCTTCACGTGAGTCACCAGAAAAAAAAATTCATACTGAAATCAATAAATTGCAGTGAATCAAGAATTCAACATAATCGCGAAAACAGCAAGCTTCGCGAAAAAAAAAACATGATTTCGGTCCTTTTTTTTTAATTTTATACAATAAATTATGCCCAATTAAATTGTTCTAAACACATATCAATATACATATCAAATTTGAACAATTAATAATTTGCATAAAGGTTTGGCTCTGATGTCACTGTTAGGTTTGTAATATTCAAGAACGCAATCAAATTGCAAAAATAGCGGAAACGTGGAAAAATCAGAGTTTTAAAATTTTACAAACCATAAACCCGGATCACCCTTTATGCACAATTATTAATTAAACGAAAAAGAAAGAACAAGAATCATACCCTTGAAGATCGAGCTTCCTCAGGTACAAGTTCACCTCCAATCCTTTTCGCGTTCAACTTGAATCCACCGGGTTGGGATTCCTTCCTTTGATCAACGTTAGCCACCCAAGTGTTTGGCCTCTAGAGGTGATCCACCAAGGAAGAAGAATAATTCAAGAAGATGGGTATTTGGCTCAAACCCTAGTTTTCTATCTCTATAGAAAAAGGCGTACTCTCCAACAATTGGAATTACGTATATTAGATATCTGATATAAGACTCCTCTTATAAAGATATCAAGTAACCTATTAAAAATAAGGTATTATTTATTTAATTAAACTCTTTTAATTAAATGGGCTCCCTAATCTTATTAGGGATAATTAATTAAACTCCTTTAACTAATTTTCCCTCCTAATCCTATTAGGAATAAATGAGAGTACTTATATTAAATTAATTCCTAAACACTTTTAGAAATTAAAATAATAATAATTGTAATAATATTGATAAGACTCCTCTTATTAATTTATATTTAATATTTCTAAAATATTAAATAATAAATATTAAGCTATTTAATTTATTCTATCACCATAGATTAAATTAAATATACTTAATATATTATTACGATTATGTCATTAACTTCTTAAATAATTATTCTTCCTTTTATGGTGTGACCCTTTAGGTTCTCCATATTAAACCGGTTGTGAATAAATCAATTAGAACAATTCTAATCTTATTTAAATAAATAAATTAAACTAATAATTTATTTAAATAAATAATATTTATTCTACAATAGGGATAAGCCTCCCTAGCGATCAACGACTTTCCAGATAATATAGATTTCAACATTAATCATAAAAGAACCTTTGAGTAAATAGTTACCGTACAATTCAATCCTTCCACCATACAATGTCCCAATTAAATATAAGACATGGAATTACTGTCAAGTCTTATTTTATTTAATTATATGTATTTCGACTCTTAAATTCACAACTCCAAATAATGCAAATTAGAAACTTCTTTCTAATTTCATTCTGCCTTGGCCAAGGACTACTGAGTTGTCATTTATCGAATCACATAGGACATTTCTCTTCTTTTACTAGAAGTGGTAGATTCTTTATTGATCATACATTATCTCCATGTACAACTTATTATACCCAAGCATACCCTTTGATATACCCTAAGGGTCTTAAGGAATAAGTCAAAGTATAACTCATCATACACAAGATACTATGATGATCTCAAGTCCAAGGATCACTTGTACTACTATCACTACAGGAATTCCTATTGACATGCAAGTAAAACTCCATTAGGTATTCCTTAGCGAGTCACGTTCAGTGAACTTATTCTCTAATAAGCACCTACATACTTGCTTTAGTGTCTCCACACAAATGATCATGAGATCAATCATCCTCATCCAATGAGCAAGCAACGTATGTACCAATCTATCCGGATTCACTAATCCCCAATTTAGTAATCCAACGATTGGGAACTATTTTAGTTTTAAGCTTTCTAAGAATTTAGATCTCATTAGAATGATCATCATCATTATTCTAAAAGTATTGCTTAAAACTATGGGTTTATCACATATTATAAAACAGCATCATATAGATAATTAAAAGCCTTTAATAAATTAATACTTTTTATTAATAAATGAATAAGATTGTTACAAAGTATATGCTTTATCATCAAACATGATTGGCTTGTGTGCATATTACTTTCAGTAAGTCGCCTAGACAAACGAGTTGTCTGATGATGATGTAGGCCAGGAAGTTGTTAAGACAAGGCTGTGTAGGATATCTAGCTTACATAGTCGATATTCGTAAAGAAAATCCAAAAATAGAGGAGATACCAGTAGTGAGGGATTTCGCAAACGTATTTCCGGATGATTTGCCAGGACTTCCACCAGATAGAGCGGTTGAATTCGTGATCGATTTGGCTCCAGGAACGGTTCCAATATCGAAGGCACCATACCGAATGGCACCGGTAGAGATGAAAAAGCTGATGGTTCAACTACAAGAATTAATAGACAAGAAGTATATCCAACCAAGCGTATCACCATGGGGAGCGCCGGTTTTATTCGTAAAGAAGAAGGATGGGATAATGCGGCTCTGCATCGACTATAGAGAACTGAATAAGGTCACGATCAAGAATAGATATCCATTACCGCGAATCGACCACTTGTTCGATCAGTTAAAAGGAGCGAGATACTTTTCAAAGATAGATTTGAGGAGTGGTTATCATCAACTGAAGGTGATACCAGAAGATGTACCGAAGACAGCATTCAGAACCCGATACGGTCACTACGAATTTCTGGTAATGTCGTTTGGTCTTACGAATGCTCCTGCAGCATTTATGGGACTAATGAATGGTGTGTTCAAGCCTTTTTTGGACAAGTTCGTAGTGGTATTTATAGATGACATATTGATCTATTCAAAAACCAAAGAAGAACATGAAGAGCATTTGAGATTAACGTTGGAAGTATTGAGAAGGGAAAAGTTGTATGCCAAGTTTTCGAAATGTGAATTTTGGATTGAACGAGTGCAATTTCTTGGGCATGCGATCGATAAAAATGGAATTTCGGTAGATCCATCCAAAGTCGAAGCCGTGATTAATTGGGATCAGCCGAGGACGCCATCGGAAGTACGAAGTTTTCTTGGATTGGTAGGATATTATTGAAGGTTCATACAAGACTTTTCCATGATCGCAACTCCGTTAACGAATTTAACTCGAAAAGCTGTGAAATTTGTTTGGACGGATAAGTGTGAGGAAAGTTTTCAAGAATTGAAGAAGAGGTTGAGTACGGCCCCTGTGTTATCTCTTCCGGATGATACAGGAAATTTTGTTGTTTATAGTGATGCATCGCATAAAGGACTTGGCTGTGTGCTGATGCAAAACGGCAAAGTTATTGCGTATGCATCACGACAATTGAAGGATTACGAGAAGGGATATCCGACCCATGACTTGGAGTTAGCTGCAGTTGTTTTTGCTTTGAAAATTTGGAGGCACTATCTCTACGGGGAGAAGTGTGAAATATATACGGACCATAAAAGTTTGAAATATATTTTCACGCAGAAGGACTTGAATATGCGTCAAAGAAGGTGGTTGGAGTTAATTAAGGACTACGACTGTGAGAATTTATACCATCCAAGTAAGGCGAATGTCGTTGCCGATGCCTTAAGTAGAAAGGGTCGGGAGAAGTTGATGATGTTAACTGCTCAGGACGAGCTAATTGCAGAAATAGCGAAAATGGAATTTGAAGTGAAGTATCCTATGGAGATTGATGAGAAAATATTTCAGATGCAATTTGGTATAACCCTACTAGATAAAGTTAAGGAGGTTCAGCTTCAGGACGAAGAATGTAAAAATGTGACAAAGAAGATATCTGAAGGAACCGAACCAAGATTTAAGATGGATAAGGAAGGAATACTGAGATTTGAGAATAGAATTTGGGTACCGCTAGTAACAGAGATTAAGGAAGAAATTTTGAGCGAGGCTCACAACTCAAGATATTCGATTCACCCTGGTAGCACCAAGATGTACCAAGATCTTCGACAACATTTTTGGTGGCCAAATTTGAAACGAGAGGTTGCAGAATATGTTGCCAAATGCCTGACATGTCAGAAAGTTAAAGCAGAACATCAGAGGCCGAGTGGGTTGCTACAACCTTTAGAGATTCCAGAATAGAAATGGGAACATATTACAATGGATTTCGTGGTTGGCCTACCGATAACTCAAAAAGGCTACGACGCAGTATGGGTTATTATTGACTGACTGACGAAATCCGCACACTTCCTTCCAATCAAAATCAGATTCAACTTAGATCTGTTGGCAAGGTTATACGTAAAAGAGATTGTTTCGAGGCACAGAGTTCCGGTATCAATTGTTTCAGATAGGGATCCGTCCTTCACATCAAATTTCTGGAAACGTCTTTAGGAATGTATGGGTACGCAATTGCGAATGAGTACAGCTTACCACCCTCAAACAGACGGACAGAGTGAGAGAACGATTCAGACATTAGAAGATATGCTAAGAGCCTGTGTGATGGACTTTAAAGGAAATTGGGATCATCACCTACCATTAGTAGAGTTCGGTTACAACAACAGTTACCACGCTAGTATTGGAATGCCACCCTATGAAGCGTTATACGGCAGAAAGTGCAGAACTCCACTATATTGGGATGAAGTTGGCGAAAGACAACTACTAGGCCCGGAATTGGTACAACAAATAGCAGACATAGTCAAGGTGATTCGAGCAAGATTGATAGCAGCTCAAGATAGACAGAAGAAATACGCCGATCCACACCGTAAGAATGTTGAGTTCGAACCAGGTAGTTATGTGCTCTTAAAGGTCTCTCCTTGGAAAGGAAAGATTGTAAAGTCCCCGAACCCGGATACTTTAAACCCAAATTCAGTACATCACGATATCATTTCTATGAGCGGAATTCTACTACTAATAATAATAAAAATATATAAAACGATCATTTTACAATACTTATTCATCAGAGTTCATCACCCAAGTACGTAACCTTTAAACATACATTACCAGTCATAATAATAATAAAACATATATCATAGTCTTCATAGTCTTAAATATTACAAATAATAATAACTGCAGTCAACCAGCTATCTTCCCTTTCCCTTTGTTTTTGACAGAACCTTCAGGTTGTTCGCTCTTAATTGAAAACATTTAAATTAAGCAAGGATGAGCATTTGAGTGCTCAGCAAGTATTAACAATATATATATATATATATATATATATATATATATATATATACTGAAGGAATTTAAATGCTTTTTATATACTATTCTTCTACAACAAGGCAAAAGTTGTGAAGTAATCTATACCAAAAATAACTACATAACTATTTCAAATTTTTGAAACTACGTACGACTATATAAAGATTTTATGTGACATAGTATGAACATTATTATCATTTTTGAAAAGGTTAAACAGAATATTCATCTGTAAACCGTCATAACTTACGAACACGGGGGTGATCAGCCCGTTGTGCCCTGCATTGATCAATACTACATTACAAAAATGGTGTTACCATTTACTTGATCCGCCTTAGGCGCATAAAAGTTTTTTCCTATTAAGGGATGTTCATATTTGTCAGGGTTTCAAACCAAAGGTTTTATCTTATCCAACAATAGTTTGTATATCAAAAAGGTATCAACATGCGATTAAATACTATGATTATCCAAGTGGGGACACTCGTATAACCATTTCTAGAAATTAACGAACAGAATATATATATCTGAGTTATTACATACTAACATGTTGATAATCAATGGGCGTATATAATATAGACTTAAAAAAAACTATACAGTAATAATATAACTTTGAAACATTCTTACATTTATCCAATGCATAAAGAAAATGCAAAGGGTAGGATACTTGCCTGATGCGCTGCTACAAATTCTTAACTTAATTCTACCCTTTTTTATCACAACCTATCATTAAGCAAATCAATCATTCGATTAGAACCTTGTATCATAACACATAATACTGCATATAGTAGTCAGCACATTCCTAATCACGTTGTCACATAACTTAACGACCATTATATCACAATTAAACAATTTACCTGTCAATCCTATCTAAGTGCAGATCAATTTCTGAAATATGTCGAGCTATCGACAGCCTTATCAGATAATAATCGAGTCTAAGACTCTATTCTGCATCGAAATATCTAAATAAATAACTTAAACAACAGTCACACTATTTTTCATGACTTCATAATAATTTTAAAACAATTATTACCATTTATCATAATTTTTTTGAAATATCAAAATCATTATTAAATGATTTAAATATCAAACAATTCTATTCAAATATTAATTTATCATTATCCAAATATTAAAAGTTATGAATTACAACTTAAAATATTTTTAATTCACTTATATCCTTTTTAAATGATTTTTAGATAAATAAAACCATTTTTAAAACTATTTATTTAATATAATAATTAAATAAATTTAATATCATTATTATATCATTAATTTTAAATTATTAATGAAATTATCCTTAAATATTAAAAGTTACATCTTATAACTTAAAATATCTTTGAATACTTTCTTTTCATTTAAAATGATTATTATAATATAAAAATTATTTTTAAACCAAATTATTTAATATAATTATTAAATAACTTTAATATCATTATAAATCATTAATTAATGAATTTAACCTTTAAATATTAAAAGTTATATTTTATAACTTAAAATATTCTTAAATATTTCATTATTATTTAAAATGATTTTTAAAATAATAAAATCATTTTTGATTTAATTATTTAATTCATTTAGTAAATAACTTAATTATCATTAATATTAATTTATTAATGAAAATTATCAAATAATATTAAAAGTTATAAAAAATAACTTAAAATATTTTCTTACATCATAACATAATTTTAAATGATTTTTCAAATATTAAAATAATTTTTAAAAAAATTGTTTAATATTATAATTAAATAAATTTAATACTTTTAATATTCCAAAAATATTAAATATTTATGAAATATATTTAAAATAATTAAAAACTAATTTTCAGAATTTAAAATATTTTTTAATAATTTATTTTGTATTTTTAATAATTAAAAACTATTTTTTTCTATTTATTAAATTATTTTCAGAAAATATAATAATTTCCGTCGCTAAAGACCACCTATAGCGACAGAACCGTCGCTATAGGTGTTCTTCATGTTCTTCATACCAGTCCAGAACTTCAAACTCAGAACCGAGAGGCTATGTTTGACCGTGAATAACTCAGTGTGTGTTGTAATTTTGGACTCGGTTTTGGTCAGATTATGTAGTACAATTACAAGACTATAAGATACAACAATTAACATGAACAAATCACATAACACCAGCCAGATCTAATCGTCCAAACTCGCTGTCAGAGGCTGTTCTTCATTTCTGGGTTTCCCAGAATTGAAGAACAGACCGACTGACCACTTTTGATCGCCAGCAACTTGCTACATGTTATTTGTTTTTGAGATCTAAGAGCTTTAATGTGTAGACCACATGTAGGACTACTTATTCATTACATAAAATAAACCAAACATCAACACATTCAATTAGATACAAGCAGGTCAACCACTGATAGAATCTGTGCTCATAAGTTTTCTGGGTTTTCCAGAAAACCGTAAATATGGATTTCTCTACTACTTTTGACCAGCCACAAATTTCAGTATAGAAAATGTTTTAACAATATAAAAGCATGATTCTATAGTCAATATACTAGACTACAACCTAGCTTCAACAAATCAAACAAAACAACAACTACCAGCAAGATCAGAAGCCACAAACATATTGTCAGACACTGAAAACCGTTTCTGGGTTACCCAGAACTCATCCAGTCAAGTTCGGTCAACGTGTTTTGACCTTAAATAACTTTTGATCTATAACAGATTTGATCTTCATTCTTTTTTGAGATTAAAGACAACATGCAGGACTACTATTAACAATTTAAAAACAACACAAAACATCATCGAGCAAGGATCTGTGGCCACTGACATTCATTGTCAGGCCACATAATCAAGATATTTCCGGACATTGTAGATCTTCAATTCTGAGCGTCTAGATGTTATGGATCTAACATCTAGCAACCAAGATTATCACTAGATACTAGAACTAACATAATGCAACACTTAAACACAAAATCTAAACACAAATTATGGACAGATTTTCTAGCTTGAATTTTATACCTCTCTTGGTTTGATCTTGATCTAAAGCTACTGATTTGATATAGGATTTCGTGGGGATGGATTTTTGGACTAATATAACACTGATTTTCGTTGGTTTTAGAGAGAGAAAGTCTAAGAGGAGTGTTGGTGAATAAAATAGCAAAATGAGCAATTTTTCTCTTCTTTAATCTTATATACTAGATCTAGGGAATGATTTGCTGAGTTATAGTGCTGCCACATGTTGCTTAAAGTCTTCAAAATATCAATAGTTGGTGACCAACTCAAGCTTTAGCAAGATCCACACTCAATCTCCTAGCACATGTGCAAAATTTGGACAAAGTATTAGGGTTTAATAACACTAGTATATTTAATCTGGCTAATCTTACCAATTTAGGGTTTATCAAATCAATTAACTATGATTTCTAAAAACACAATTAGGGTTTTCTAATAATTAGAAAATACAATTATAATTGAGGTTTTCTAATTTAATACACTGTATAGTAACGTATAAATTTATATCATATAACACAGATATATAACAATATTAAATCTTATACTATGAAACTGGGGTTTTCGAATACTATAACACAATTGACCAATTATTATCAGCTCTCGTACATGCAGTTCATATTATAACACTTAAAATATTCAAATATCATAATGTTATTATTATTCGTTATCCAAGACCAAGATTAGGGTTGGTAAAAATATTATTAGGGTTTGGTCATAATATAATAAAATCGTTCCACACTTTAACATTGCACACATAATCATACACATCTATAATACTAATAAATAATAATATAGTATTATTATTTTAATTCCCTGATAAAAACCCAAAATTAGGGTTTGGATTCTATATCTGGTTTACCTTTCATAAATAACTTAATAATCTGAACAAACTTCATTTAATAAAATAATTGTTATAATTATTCTAAAATAATTTCATAGATTATTTAAATAATAGTTAATTTTATTTTCATAGAAAATAATTGATAAAAACCTTTCCAATATGGAATTAATTATTATAAAATTATAATTGATAGTAAACCATGATTCTAAATAAAATCATTTACAATTTTTTATGTAATAAATATATTTTATATTTACCACAAAAATATATATACACAATATCTTGTACAAATCCTCATCCTTATTATAAAAAAAAATTTATACACAAAATTTCTTATTTATTTATATAGAAAATATCGGGTTGTCACTTTCACCCTCCCTTATAAGGATTCCGTCCCCGGAATCACCGCTTTAAAACCTATACATAACTGGGTTTATAGCATACACAATCTTCGCAAATAGATCTCGATCAACTTTGATCGAACTGATCTTGAACTAATCACATAAAGCTTGTCTCTCTGATTAAACGGAAATTTGATTCCTAAAAGAACTAAAATTCCTCCCTCAAAATTTCTTTATAAAACAATTTACTAAAAATAGAAACATTCTAATTACGCAAATAAAAGTTATTTGAATATTACCTGGAACTGCATTGCCAGCTGCCACTGTGTCTTGAACCGTCATTTGAAGACTCTTGATGTTGACTTTGTTGGCTTGCTGGATGTTGTTGGTCCTGTGATTGCTAACGTTCCACTACCCCTGCCAGTATGCACACTACCAGTTTCTTCCCTCTTCTTCGGACATTCCTTCACCCTGTGTTCCATTGAACTGCAAACAAAACAGCCACTATATTTTCTAGGATTCGGGCAATTAGGAGAGATGTGGCCCTCCTGCCCGCATTTGAAACACACAGGTTTCCCTTCAAACACACACCTGAATGGTTCTTCCCACAAGTTTTGCATTGAACTGCCTTCTTTTTCACACCCTCTTGCTTCACCTGTACATTTTCAAAATAGTTCACTTTTCTCTTTTCGTTTCCTCCCTTACTAGCACTATTAATTTTCCCCTTCCCAGCTGCCTCAACCTTGCCTTTGTTCTTCCTCTCCTTGTTATAGAGGCTCATGATCTCACTCACTTCCTCAGCAATTATCGCCTTTTCCATAAGTGCTGCAAATGTTGGAATCTGCAACACTGCCACTTTGTTATAGAGCCAGGGTTTTAATCCTAACTCAAACCTTCTCGCCTTCCTAGCCTCCGTATCAACTTGATGCGGAGCAAATCTAGCTAACTCATTAAATTTAGCGGCATAATCCGCAACTGACATATCTCCTTGTTTCAACTCTAAAAATTTTACCTCCATCCTAGCCTGCATACTAGTAGAAAAGTAATTCTCAAAAAATAAAGTTTTAAACCTTTGCCAAGCCACTATACCCTCTCCCGCTCTTGCCTGATTCGCTTCCCACCAGAAGTTCGCCTCACCCTTCATCATATAAGTGGCAAAAACCGTCTTCTGCCCCTCATCTACTCTAGCTATTACAAACGCCTTCTCAATTTCTTTAATCCAGGTTTGAGCTTCTACAGGATCAGTTGTACCTTTAAATTCCGGTGGTCCTACAGCTTTAAAATCTTTAAAATTTGCTAAGTGATTACCCGGCTGATTCCCTGCTGTTGGTATTCCTTGTTGCATGGTCTGAGCTATCATATTCGTAAAATGCTGTATCGGGTCTACTGGTTGCTGTTCCTCAACGTTGTTGACAGATCCTTCTGCCCTTTGGTTTCGAGTTTGACGTCTTGGCGGCATTTTCTGATTAAGTAAAAACCAAAAATTAACTTATATTCTAAACTTTATCATACGAGTTTATACTTTTTAAACATAACTCAAACTTAGATTCATATTACTTTAATAGATAATTTACATAGCATAGCATAACTGCTTAAAACATCATTTATCCCTTGGTGATTACAGGAATCAGGATTTACAACCTTACTAACACAAAAGTTTTAGAATATTACATCACACAGACATATTAAGCACACATATTATACTAAACAAGCCTTCAAAACGGAATCTATAATATCTAGTTAATAAGCTCTTTTTCTTGGACAACTCTTTGCCTGATGATCTTTCCTTCCACAAACAAAGCATGCTCCACGTTCATAATCAGGACAATACTGAGTAGTATGTCCCTCATAGCCGCATAGATAACATATTCTTTTCCACTTCTTCTTACTAAGTCTTCCTAAATTATGGTCTTCTATTTTTCTCTTTCCCTTATCTCTTGGAGCTGCACACGAAGTGTTGCTTGAAGCCCCTATCTGATTAATTTGAATTTTTAGTTTATCCTGCCCTTCCATCGTTTCTATTAATACCTGACGTAACTGGCTATTCATCAGCTTCTCTATTTCCCATAACTTTTCTAGAGAAGAAATCTGGTTCCTCAAATTCTGTACTTCCATTGATGCTTGTTCGACTTCAATTTTGGGATCTGAATCACTATCTGTCAGCTCTACCATTTCCGGATCTGGTGCTACATTTTCCACGATAACCACCTCATCCGAGTTGGTTTCATTACGAGCTTCTATTTCAGCTATTGGCTGCGATATTAGCTCTGGTATATGGGTTTGATCCTTCTTCATGTTATAGGCATACAGCAGACCTTTTTCTGCAGACATCTACACACATAAATTATCTTGATTAGTATATACATGCAACAAGTAATAGTTTTATTTATGTTATATTTTATTTCTTTATAAACTCTATATGAACCATTTATATATCCATATATCATGGTTTAAATACAGACCGACTAAACATCTTACATACTTCTATAAACGCTTAGGACATAAACTGCCTACCACCAACTATCCTTTAATGGACAAAAGTGAGGATTCACGACCACATACCCTTTACTAAACTATAGATTGGGGTCTACTACCATCCCATGCATTCAACAAGGCATAAGGATTTACAACAACTAAACAGTCCCTAATAGAAACACAAAAGTGGGACTATATCTAACATGAGTACAAATTAACGCTTGCTCTCACTACTGGAGGACAGCTCCATCCACTCCGTGTTAAACTTCCTAAAGGCATTATCTAAAAATTTCTCCAAGGTATATATTTTTGCATCTTTCATCTCCATCTCAACTTTCATCTGTCCTAACTGTAGCTCTTTCTGCTTCAACCTTCTTCGTAACTCAGCTATCTCTGCCTGTGCTTGATAAGCGGCGTCCCTATACTGTTATTCTGAAATCTGAAGGGTCTGGTTCTTTGCCTCCACATGCTCAATCCCTGTTTTCTAGCTCAACGTTTCTAGCCAACAAATCCCCTATCATTGCAAGCTCCATGGACTCCCTACTAGAGTCCCTTGACTCTTGGTTCACCGAGTAACTATTTGAACCCTCGTCAGCCATCCTATGATCACAATAAATAATCAGCAACAACATTAGTACCACAATAAAATATATTCATTGATAAAATGAAAAGATATTTTATTCAGTACGATAATACTTGTTGGATCTCAATAAACTCTCCCCTAACTAACACATTCTATAAAAGTTTTCTACTAAGGTTATAATCCTAGGCTTCGCATTCCTAATGTTTATAACCTACAGCTCTGATACCATCCTGTAAAGTCCCCGAACCCGGATACTTGAAACCCGAATTCGGTACTTCACGATATCATTTCTATGAGCGAAATTCTACTAATAATAATATTAAAAATATATAAAACGATCATTTTACAATACTTATTCATCAGAGTTCATCACCCAAGTACGTAACCTTTAAACATACATTACCAGTCATAATAATAATAAAACATATATCATAGTCTTCATAGTCTTAAATATTACAAACAATAATAACTGCAGTCAACCAGCTATCTTCCCTTTCCCTTTGTTTTTGACAGAACCTTTAGGTTGTTCGCTCTTAACTGAAAACATTTAAATTAAGCAAGGATGAGCATTTGAGTGCTCAGTAAGTATTAACAATATATATATATACTGAAGTAATTTAAATGCTTTCTATATACTATTCTTCTACAACAAGGCAA
Source organism: Panax japonicus (assembly GCA_020205505.1). Lineage (NCBI taxonomy): Eukaryota > Viridiplantae > Streptophyta > Magnoliopsida > Apiales > Araliaceae > Panax > Panax japonicus. Next base: position 17,895,899 of record CM035104.1, read on the forward strand.
AAGTTGTGAAGTAATCTATACCAAAAATAACTACATAACTATTTCAAATATTTGAAACTACGTACAGACTATATAAAGATTTTATGTGACATAGTATGAACATTATTTTCATTTTTGAAAAGGTTAAACAGAATATTCATCTGTAAACCGTCATAACTTACGAACACGGGGGTGATCAGCCCGTTGTGCCCTGCATTGATCAATACTATATTACAAAAATGGTGTTACCATTTACTTGATCCGCCTTAGGCGCATAAAAGTTTTTCCCTAATAAGGGATGTTCATATTTGTCAGGGTTTCAAACCAAAGGTTTTATCTTATCCAACAATAGTTTGTATATCAAAAAGGTATCAACATGCGATTAAATACTATGATTATCCAAGTGGGGACACTTGTATAACCATTTCTAGAAATTAACGAACAGAATATATATATCTAAGTTATTACATACTAACATGTTGAAAATCAATGGGCGTATATAATATAGACTTAAAAAAAACTATACAGTAATAATATAACTTTGAAACATTCTTACATTTATCCAATGCATAAAGAAAATGCAAAGGGTAGGGTACTTGCCTGATGCGCTGCTACAAATTCTTAACTTAATTCTACCCTTTTTTATCACAACCTATCATTAAGCAAATCAATCATTCGATTAGAACCTTGTATCATAACACATAATACTACATATAGCAGTCAGAACATTCCTAATCACGTTGTCACATAACTTAATGACCATTATATCACAATTAAACAATTTACCATTCAATCCTATCTAAGTGCAGATCAATTTCTGAAATATGTTGAGCTATCGACAGCCTTATCAGATAATAATCGAGTCTAAGACGCTATTCTGCATTGAAATATCTAAATAAATAACTTAAACAACAGTCACACTATTTTTCATGACTTCATAATAATTTTAAAACAATTATTACCATTTATCATAATTTTTTTGAAATATCAAAATCATTATTAAATGATTTAAATATTAAACAATTCTATTCAAATATTAATTTATCATTATCCAAATATTAAAAGTTATGAATTACAACTTAAAATATTTTTAATTCACTTATATCCTTTTTAAATAATTTTTAGATAAATAAAACCATTTTTAAAACTATTTATTTAATATAATAATTAAATAAATTTAATATCATTATTATATCATTAATTTTAAATTATTAATGAAATTATCCTTAAATATTAAAAGTTACATTTTATAACTTAAAATATCTTTGAATACTTTATTTTCATTTAAAATAATTATTATAATATAAAAATCATTTTTAAACTAAATTATTTAATATAATTATTAAATAACTTTAATATCATTATAAATCATTAATTAATGAATTTAACCTTTAAATATTAAAAGTTATATTTTATAACTTAAAATATTCTTAAATATTTCATTATTATTTAAAATGATTTTTAAAATAATAAAATCATTTTAAATTTAATTATTTAATTCATTTAGTAAATAACTTAATTATCATTAATATTAATTTATTAATAAAAATTATCAAATAATATTAAAAGTTATAACAAATAACTTAAAATATTTTCTTACATCATAACATAATTTTAAATAATTTTTCAAATATTAAAATCATTTTTAAATAATTTATTTAATATTATAATTAAATAAATTTAATACTTTTAATATTCCAAAAATATTAAATATTTATGAAATATATTTAAAATAATTAAAAACTAATTTTCAGAATTTAAAATAATTTTTAATAATTTATTTTGTATTTTTAATAATTAAAAACTATTTTTTTCTATTTATTAAATTATTTTTGGAAAATATAATAATTTCCGTCACTAAAGACCACCTATAGCGACAGAACCGTCGCTATATGTGTTCTTCATGTTCTTCATACCAGTCTAGAACTTCAAACTCAGAACCGAGAGGCTATGTTAGACCGTGAATAACTCAGTGTGTGTTGTGATTTTGGACTCGGTTTTGGTCAGATTATGTAGTACAATTACAAGACTATAAGATACAACAATTAACATGAACAAATCACATAACACCAGCCAGATCTAATCGTCCAAACTCGCTGTCAGAGGCTGTTCTTCATTTCTGGGTTTCCCAGAATTGAAGAACAGACCGAATGACCACTTTTGATCGCCAGCAACTTGCTACATGTTATTTGTTTTTGAGATCTAAGAGCTTTAATGTGTAGACCACATGTAGGACTATTTATTCATTACATAAAATAAACCAAACATCAACACATCAATTAGATACAAGCAGGTCAACCACTGACAGAATCTGTGCTCATAAGTTTTCTGGGTTTTCCAAAAAACCATAAATATGGATTTCTCTACTACTTTGACCAGCCACAAATTTCAGTATAGGAAATGTTTTAACAATATAAAAGCATGATTCTATAGTCAATATACTAGACTACAACCTAGCTTCAACAAATCAAATAAAACAACAACTACCAGCAAGATCAGAAGCCACAAACATATTGTCAGACGCTGAAAACCGTTTCTGGGTTACCCAGAACTTAGCCAGTCAAGTTCGGTCAACGTGTTTTGACCTTAAATAACTTTTGATCTATAACGGATTTGATCTTCATTCTTTTTCCAGATTAAAGACAACATGCAGGACTACTATTAACAATTTAAAAACAACACAAAACATCATCGAGCAAGGATCTGTGGCCACTGACATTCATTGTCAGGCCACAAAATCAAGCTATTTCCGGACATTGTAGATCTTCAATTCTGAGCGTCTAGATGTTATGGATCTAACATCTAGCAACCCAGATTATCACTAGATACTAGAACTAACATAATGCAACACTTAAACACAAAATCTAAACACAAATTATGGAGAGATTTTCTAGCTTGAATTTTATACCTCTCTTGGTTTGATCTTGATCTAAAGCTACTGATTTGATATAGGATTTCGTGGGGATGGATTTTTGGACTAATATAACACTGATTTTCGTTGGTTTTAGAGAGAGAAAGTCTAAGAGGAGTGTTGGTGAATAAAATAACAAAATGAGCAATTTTTCTCTTCTTTAATCTTATATACTAGATCTAGGGAATGATTTTCTAAGTTATAGTGCTGCCACATGTTGCTTAAAGTCTTCAAAATATCAATAGTTGGTGACCAACTCAAGCTTTAGCAAGATCCACACTCAATCTCCTAGCACATGTGCAAAAAGGGCATAAAAGTCATTTTATTATTAATTTTTATGGAACAAAAATAATTTGGACAAAGTATTAGGGTTTAATAACACTAGTATATTTAATCTAGCTAATCTTAGCAATTTAGGGTTTATTAAATCAATTAACTAGGATTTCTAAAAACACAATTAGGGTTTTCTAATAATTAGAAAATACAATTATAATTGAGGTTTTCTAATTTAATACACTGTATAGTAACACATAAATTTATATCATATAACACAGATATATAACAATATTAAATCTTATAATGTGAAACTAGGGTTTTCGAATACTATAACACAATTGACCAATTATTATCAGCTCTCGTACATGCAGTTCATATTATAACACTTAAAATATTCAAATATCATAATGTTATTATTATTCGTTATCCAAGACCAAGATTAGGGTTGGTAAAAATATTATTAGGGTTTGGTCATAATATAATAAAATCGTTCCACACTTTAACATTGCACACATAATCATACACATCTATAATACTAATAAATAATAATATAGTATTATTATTTTCATTCCCTGATAAAAACCCAAAATTAGGGTTTGGATTCTATATCTGGTTTACCTTTCATAAATAACTTAATAATCTGAACAAACTTTATTTAATAAAATAATTGTTATAATTATTCTAAAATAATTTCATAGATTATTTAAATAATAGTTAATTTTATTTTCATAGAAAATAATTGATAAAAACCTTTCCAATATGGAATTAATTATTATAAAATTATAATTGATAGTAAATCATGATTCTAAATAAAATCATTTACAATTTTTCATGTAATAAATATATTTTATATTTACCACAAAAATACGTATACACAATATCTTGTACAAATCCTCATCCTTATAATAAAAAAAAAAATTATACACAAAATTTCTTATTTATTTATATAGAAAATATCGGGTTGTCACAAAGATCAGATTCGGAAAGAAGGGAAAATTGAGCCCAAGATTCATCGGACCCTTTGAAGTTTTGGGAAGGGTCGGAGAAGTTGCTTATGAGGTAGCCTTACCTCCACCTCTAGAGAATGTCCACAATGTTTTCCATGTCTCAGTCTTACGACCCTACAAATCCGATTACAAGCATGTGATTGAATATGAACCCTTACATTTCGACAAAGACTTGTCTTACAAAGAAATTCCTGTTCAAATTATCGACCAAAAAGAACAAGTTTTGAGAAATAAAGTAATACCTTCTGTTAAGGTAATTTGGAGGAACCACAACGCTGAAGAAGCTACGTGGGAATTCGAAGAGAATATGATGAAGAATTATCCTCATTTATTTACTTAGATTGTTATATGCGATTCTGGGGACAGAATCTTTGTAAGGGGGAGAATGTATTGGGTCGAATTTATTGAGTCGTGATTCTGGGGACAGAATCCTTTTAAGGGGGGAAAGATGTGACGAACGAGATTTTTGTAAATTAAATTTTAATATTTATTGAATTAAATAAATATTTTTGAGGATTTAATTATTAGATTTAATAATTAATTGATGCAATTGTGATAGATTAATTTAATTGTATGTGTTACATTTATTAAATTAATCTGGAGAATATTTATTATTCGAAGTATGTCATTATGTGGGCTTATTGTATTAAATGAAATATTTAATAAGTATAATGTTATTTTAATTATGTAATATTTAATTAGAGATTTAATAATTTAATATTATTAATTAATGAGAAAATCAATTATATGACTGTGAATTTATGAGAAGTTATTATATTTTATTTAAATTAAATTAAATAAGATATTTGAATTAATGTCTAAGGGTGTGACATGATTTAAACTATATTATAAAGATTTTATTAAATTAATTGGATATAGCCTTTTTAAGGCTAGCCAAACATGGCTTTAGTGGGAGTTTTAGGCAGTTAACCCATGATGGGTAACTGACCATAATGCGCATTAGTTTTTTTCCTTTATACGTACTCTTCTTTCTTTTTCCTTTTATTATTTTTGGCTAAGTCTAGAAATAAGCAGAGAGATTGAGAATTTACAGAGTTAGATTGTCAGAGAAAATATTCAGAAATTGTGAAGGAGATTGAGAGTGAGGAATCAAAAGTATCTAAGCCTACTAATTTATACTCTACAGGGTAATCTCCTCCTTCCCAATTTTTATTTTACGTCATTGAGTTTCATATATATGGGTTTCAAAGTTTTTGGTTTAAACCTCTGTAATTAGAATAGGAGTAATGATTTTGGGTTGTGTATGTGTTATGACATAACACATCGTATTTTAATTATATATATTATGTAAACCATATCATCAAATTCATGAAAACATGTCGTATATGATTGCTACAAAATTACTAAGTGTGGGTTTTGGCCTTATGGCCTTATACATGATATTTTATGTATTGATTGTATATTATCCCTAAATTTTATACTCGTATATTATTATGCATGTTGATATGAAGAGACCAAAGTTTAAATAAACGGATTCGGTGTTGTAACGAATCCGTAGTGACAATTTTCATGTTTTATTTTCAAAACCTTCAAGAACATCAAGAACAGTGGAAGTAAATGTGTTGATTTTGCAAATTATGTGTTGTAACTTGTTGAAAATCATGCTAGATGGGTTAAGTAATGATTATATATGTATTACAATGATTGAGTAAGTCTAAATTCGTGTAAAAATAACTAATTGGAAGTTATGGCCATATTCATGTATAATTTTACATGTGATTGATTTTTGGTATAATTTGGCCTTGTTATGTTAGCGAACTGCAGAACTGCAGAAACTAAGGAAAATGAGCCTGGGTAACCCCGCCCCCGGCGGGCGTTACCAAACTAAATTACCCCACCCCGACGGTTAAAAAAAATAATAAAAAAAATAAAAAAAAATAAATAAATATTTGATGAGAATTATTATTAAAATATTTATAAAATAAATTAAATATTTTAATTGAGATATTTATGGAATAAAATAAATATTTGATGAAAATTATTATTAAAATATTTATAAAATAAATTAAATATTTTAAATGAGATTTTATGGAATAAATTAAATATTCGATGAAAATTATTATTAAAATATTTATAAAATAAATTAAATATTTTAATTGAGATATCTATGGAATAAAATAAATATTGGATGAAAATTATTATTAAAATATTTATAAAATAAAGTAAATATTTTAATTGAGATATCTATTGAATAAAATAAATATTCGATGAAAATTATTATGAAATAATTTATTCGAGTGTAATAATAGTAAGAGAATGGAAATATTCTAATTTAATTAAGTAATTAAATTAGAAGGGTAATGATTTGTTAAATAAAATGGAGTTTATATTAAAAAATTAAGTGAAAATGTAACTAATGCATGTCGTGAATACATATGGTATGTGTGTAGTATTTGTGGTGAACGGAAGTAGTAATCGTTTAGCCTACACACGAGGCAAGTATCCTATCCCTAACTCCATTCTATTGAGCAAGTTTGTTTAAACTTAAACTTTACTTTTATGTCGAGCAAGTCCTTATAATTGTTTCTTCAAGTGAAGATTTCATATGAGATATTAATGTTCTTTAAAAGCATGATTAAGTTATACAATACTTATTTGACTGTATACCCTTGAGCTTTATTATTCAAATGATTATCAATCTACTGTTGAAACTTGTAAGACTAGTGAACCTTGATGATTCCACTAGTCCATAGTTGATGAGTGTTCTAAATTCCAAAATTTTTATTGAGCTTATCCAAACCAAACTTCCTTTGGTGCGGACTCTGATGTCAAAACTGAGATGAACAACCCTTTTAAGGGATTATGTACGCTTTAGCGTTAAGATATTGTGCACAGTATGGTACTAAGGGCTGATCCCCCTAAGTACGAGAAGAAGAGTCCATAGTCTTATGACTGTTAAAGGTTTCAAGAATAAACACTTGACAACCTAGGACATAGTTCAAGGTCTTGTGACCCTCAGAATTTCTTTTGATTCTGGTTATTCATTCTTGATTCAAAAGTTGAACTTTTATATTCAAAGTTATTATTTCATTCGCATGTTATTATTATTCATTTATTATACTGTTATACTTGTGGGCAATCGTTCTCACTCTTGCGTAATAATAACATTGCAGTTAAAAACGAGAGAACAGACGAGCCTTCCACTAGTAAAGGTAAGGGCAAGATTAGCAAGTAATGAAGACTATTTGTTTATGTGGTTGTGTAATGACATTTAGAATTGATGTTACTTAAGACTTAATTGCTATGTTTTCGCACATATATTTTAAGGTTAGATTAACTTGGGATTTATTTAGTTATGCAGTTGATGTAACCCTGTAAAGGAAGAGAGTTATTATTTATTCTATCTATTGTATGGTTGTATTTTATTTATGGGTAGATATATAGATGATGTTTGTACACTGAACACCAAATTCTGTGGAAATGGAAGTATCGGATTTGGGGGTGTCACATAAGTCCTGTATAATGCGTACCAAAGAAAGGGGGTATGACAGTGGTGAAGAACGAAGCTAATGAGCTCATCCCTACTCGAACAGTTACAGGATGGAGAGTATACATGGACTACCGCAAGCTAAATAAAGCCACACGTAAGGATCACTTCCCATTGTCATTCATTGATCAGATGTTGGACAGGCTAGCTGGACATCAGTTCTGTTGTCTCTTGGATGGTTATTCTGGATATAATCAAATTGCTATAGCACCGGAGGATCAAGAGAAAACGACATTCACATGCCCATACGGTACGTTTACATTTCGGCGTATGTGTTTTGGTTTATACAATGCACCGGAAACCTTTCAACGGTGCATGATGGCAATCTTCTCCGATATGGTCGAGAAAATTTTGGAGGTATTTATGGACGATTTTTCTGTGTTCGGTGATAACTTTGATCTCTGCCTGAAAATTTTGATTTTGGTGTTGAAACGGTGCGTGGAGACTAATCTGGTTCTTAACTGGGAAAAATGCCACTTTATGGTGAAGGAAGGGATTATTCTCGGGCATAGGGTTTCTGCAGCAGGATTAGAGGTGGATAAAGCGAAGATTGATACTATTGTGAAATTAACTCCTCCATCATCTGTGAAAGGAATACGGAGCTTCTTGGGACATGCGTGTTTCTACAGATGTTTCATCAAAGATTTTTAAAAAATTTCAAAACCCTTGTGTTCCCTGTTAGAGAAAGATGTGCCCTTCAAAATAGATCAGTCATGTATCGAAGCATTCAAGATTTTGAAAAAGAAGTTAGTATATACTCAAATCATTGTGGCACCAGATTGGTCTTTACCATTCGAATTGATGTGCGACACCAACGACTATGCAATGGGAGCAGTTTTGGGTCAACGTCACGAATTTTTTTTTCCATACAATCTATTACTCAAGCAATAGATGCTCAGTTGAACTACATAACCACCGAAAAAGAACTACTTGCAGTTGTGTTCGCCTTCGACAAATTCAGAGCATACCTCATCGGAACCAAGGTCATTATCTACATGGATCATCATGCAATCAAATATTTGATCGAGAAGAAGGATCCCAAACCGAGGTTAATATGGTGGGTGTTATTGCTGTAAGAATTTGTTTAGGAGATTCGGGATAGAAAGGGTACAGAAAATCAAGTTGAGGATCATCTTTTGCGATTGGAAAATGATGAGGTGCAGAGGAAAGACAATGCATTGATTAACGAGAAATTTTTGGATGAACAACTTCTACAAATGACCACAACACTGCCTTGGTATACTGATTATGTGAACTATGTGGTTGCTAAAGTACTACCATCAGATTTGAACTCGCAACAACGAAAGAAATTCCTCCATGACGTGAAGCATTACTATTGGGATGAACCGTTCTTTTTTAAAGCCTGCACAGATCAAATGATTAGACGTTGTGTGCCACATAAAGAGATGGACAGTATCTTGGGTCATTGCAACTCATCCGATTATGGAGGTCATTATTTCGGTGATCGAACTGCGGCTAAGGTGTTACAATCAGGATTCTACTGGCCTTCGTTATTCAAGGATGCATATCTCTATGTGTTGAAGTGTGATCGATGCCAACGCGTAGGTAATATCTCCAAGCGAAATAAAATGCCACTCAACTCTATATTGGAGGTAGAGCTGTTCGACGTCTGGGCTATTAATTTCATGGGATCGTTCCCCTCATCTTTTAATAATAAGTATATTTTGTTGGTGGTGGATTATGTGTCCAAATGGGTAGAAGCCACAGCTTTGCCCATAAATAATGCTATGGTCGTCGTTCAATTCTTAAAGAAAAATATCTTCACGCGATTTGGGACTCCGCTGGCAATAATAAGTGATGAGGGAACGTATTTCTGTAACAAGCAGTTCACAAAATTGTTGGTGAAGTATGGGGTTCGTCATAAAATCGCAGCTGCATATCATCCCCAAACTAATGGCCAAGCTGAGGTCTCGAATAGGGAGGTTAAAAGAATTCTGGAAAAGGTGGTCAATCCGTCACGAAAGGATTGGTCTTTTCATCTTGACGATGCTCTATGGGCATATCGTATAACATACAAGAATCCGATCGATATGTCACCTTATCGAATGACTTACAGAAAGACGTGCCACCTCCCAGTCGAGCTAGAGCATAGTGCACACTGGGCCATTCGAAAGTTCAATTTTGATGAACAAGCATCAGGTGAAAAAAGGTTACTACAGTTGAACGAGATGGATGAATTCTACTTCAACGCTTATGAAAACGTAAAACTCTACAAGGAGAAAGTCAAAGCATGGAATGATAAGAAAATTCTCGATAAAACATTTTAACCAGGCCAACAAGTCTTGCTTTTCAACTCGAGATTTACATTTATTTCCCGGGAAACTGAAATCACGTTGGTCAGGTCCTTTTACAGTCGTGTCTTTTGCACCACATGGTAACATCGAGATTGAAAAACCAAATTCAAATTTCCCATTCAAGGTTAACAGTCAAAGACTGAAAAATTACTGGAGTGGGCCCATTGAATGTCAAACTACGGTCATGAACCTCTCTGACTCAGTGGAAAATTGAACACACCAGCAAAGTCGGACCGACGACAGTAAACCAAGCGCTTATTGGGAGGCAACCCAATCATTTTCCTTTTTAATTTAATTTTATTTTGGTTATTAATTTTATTTTCATTCTACTTCGTTGTCTAATATTGTTTTATTTTAGTTCTTGTGAGAATTGATTTCAACATTACGGGGAACACAGTCTGAATTAACTCTCTTCATGCAGATTTTTGAACTTATACGTTGCAGGCAACATGAGCCACGGCGGCAAAGAGCCCTGGTGCTGCACATTGCTTGACCCAAAGAGCCCTGGCGCTAGACCAATTTAGAAGCCACTGGCTACAAGTGCCCCGACGCCGTCTCTAAAGGCAAATCAAGCGCCTCGACGCTAGCCCCATCCACTGAGCTCCTGACATATAGCGCCCTGGCGCTCCACTTGTGGCTGCAACACAGTGCCCCGACGCTAGGCAATTCTTGAACCTACTGATCTCTAGCGCCCCGACGCTATCTGCCTATAATATTGTTGCACCCCGACGCTATGGCTGCGTCCTAGACTCCTATTTAAACTCATATAATAGACGGTTACCTTTCTCCTCTATTTCAACCTCTCTTCTCTTTTAATTCCATGCCACACGCCTCCATTACCTTCACAGAGTAGTTGAAAAGTGCTAATAATAATTTCATAATTCAAATCAGATTTATACGATCCATTGTTCTCCTGTGTTCCATAAATTTAATCCTTCTCATTCAATTGCACCAAGATCTAACCAGGTATGTCTTGAATTATATTTGAACCTTGGAGCACAAAGCTATCTAAGGATGTGGTTGGTATGTACATATCCTACTATTTTCATATCTTTTTACACCAACATCGAAACATGTCGCTCTCCTGATCTTGCCTATCTTATACGACACATATGTGTTAATTCTTAAATTGGGAGAGTATATTATTAAAAATGTTTGAATGCTAGGGATACATGGCACACCCTACAAGGTGTTTGATAATTTTCTCGAGTCATTGATCTTGTCCACATGCACACATATCACCATGTCTTAGCACTATCATTCTGAACCTTCATGCCACCACAATGATTTCAATCTACCTTAGCATATGGCTATCATTGCACATAACAACTTAGAGTGGGGTTAATTACACTATATTGATACATGCATGTCTCTTATTGCACTCCATGACAACTCTTAAGGACATCTCTTGTGTGTCTTGTGTTCATTCTCGAAACTGAAGAGTCCATGACTCCGATTGGTACTATTATACATGCGCCTGCGTTTTTGTGTCGAGTATCATCCCCACTAATGTAGTCAATTTCAACATATATTTTCAAGTTTGGGGGTAAAGTCATACATAAGTTTATTCAAATTCCAATTCTGTTCGATGCTAATACATATATATGCTTGTAATTGCAGAATTTCTGACATGGCATCCAAACGTCAGCATGGTGAAGGGTCAGGGACCGCCTCAACTCCACCTCTGAGATTTGACAGCCGCCGTTTTGTCAGTCTTACGGCTCATGAAAGATACAACCGAATGGCTACTCGGTCATTGGTTCCGGAGCGTGGGTTGAGACATGATCAATCAAAGGATGGCGACATGGAAGTCATGATAGCCGAGAGGAACTGGTTCACACTTATCGAGCAGCCCGATCCAACAGTAATTACAGTGGTGAAAGAATTTTACGCCAACGTGCCCGAACATGATCACTATACGGTATTTTTCAGGGGGTAAATTAGTGGAAATTGGCGAAGAGGACTTTAATGAGTGTTATCAACTGCCAGTGGAGGATTTTCATGATGAGTATGCTAGTCTTGTTAGCGATGGGCCGGATTATGAGCAGATAATTCGTGAACTTTGTTAGCCGGGCACCGCTTGGACCGTACAAGAATGCGGAAACATGACTTTCCCACTATCGAATCTCAGCTTATATTGGAAGGCATGGTATGCGTTCATTTGCGCAAAACTCATGTCATGCACCCATGTGAGTCATGTTACCAGGGAACGTGCAGTTCTTCTATACTCAATCATCATAGGATTTAAAATTGATGTGGGCCATCTCAGAAGGTGAATGAGCGAGAAGATCAAGTGAGGACTTGTAATGTAGAAAGATAAAACTGAACTATAGACTAGTTTAATGAACTATTATGTATCCTTGGTGACGGATAAAAGTCACTCTTGTAAGATGAAATAAATAATGTAATTATCATTATTTCTAATAAAAAGGGTCATAAGGTTCCAGAACCTGGGATTTGAGAGTGTATGTCGTTATATTGCATTATATAATGATGTATGTTGGATGAATGATGCACTCGTGACGTACGAAATCTGGGTGGGAAGATCGACAAGATTTTGGGGGTTACATACCATGTATTTGGCGACTCAAGATGGGTGATGTATACCTATTTTGGGGGCGTCACAAATATAATAGGAGTGAAAATTTCAAGAAGAGGAGATTCAATAATGATGGAAAGATGATAAGTAGGTTTTATACCTACTTATCCGGTATCTATTACTTGAATTAGTTGCTTAAACTCATATTTCTTAGTTTCTTTTCATGCATTTTGTGTTCATTTTGTAGATTATATGCTTGGGAGCTGTGTGAGCGACTATTGGTATGAAAACGCAAGAAAACGACGTTATTGGTATGAAATCGCAAAGAAGAACAATTCGGACATCGTTTGGGCTTTCATGTTTATTTCATGTTCTTGGCTTGAAACTTGGATTATGTTGTAAAGCTTCTTCTTAGCTTTTCGGAACATCTTAAATCATTCCAATCGGAGTTCGGATGCAAGAGTTATGACATTTGTACCAATGGACGTTGAACTTCACTGTTTTGGGTAGCCATTTAAAATGCAGTCACTTCCAATAAAAATTTCGAACTCAATGTGTGTATTATTTTCCTTTCTCAATTCTGAAGAATGAAAGTTTTAAGCTCGGCATGTCTTCCATTGCTATGTGTGCAGGCCTCGGAACTCCTCCCGAATTGAACGTTATTATCGTTTTTAAACCAGAAGGACATGTATAAAAATTTTCAGAAAGTATCCCAGCCAGGGTTGGTCCCTTTTAGCCTAATACCCCAGCCCGAGGCTGTTGGTACACTAGACAAATTGTAGCATATCGCAAAGCCGGGCTGGCTTTTGTAAAGAAAAACCAAAGCCGGTGGCTGGGGTACGGTACCAGAACAAGTTTTTGACGCGTTTTGAGTCGAATTTTGATATCTTTTTGACTCCAAATTTGATTGAGTTTGCTCCTAAGCTAAAAATTACACTTTTAACCTATAAATACATGATGGGAGGCATAAAAGAGATGACATAGATTAGATTAGGAAGAATTCCATTAGATTAGATTATAGTCAATTAGGACAAAACCCTAGTTCTAATGAGTTTTGGAGAATGAAGCGACTTGGAGATCATTGAAGATCCAGAACAGGAGCTTGAGGAAGATGGAGATTTACTGACAACATATTCAATTCTTTTCCTTAATCTTATTCTTATCTTTTAATGTGTATTCAAGTGTGTATTCTTAGTTTCAATTCAATGAACTAATTCTTTGTTTGAGATTATAATTGATCTTATTGTGTAGTTTATTTTAATATGCTTTGCTATCAATTATTATGTTCTATCATGAGGATTATCTATTGCGATTTGAACTTAATTGTTTAATTGATTGGCAATCAATTACTGTGAGAATCTATATGAAATCGGAATAGGATTATAGATTTAGATTGTCATGAGTACGTGTTTTTGGTGATTTATGAAATAGAGGATTCATGATTCTTGTTTTGTAGGATATGCTTTTACCCATAAATTGTAATCTTTAGATAACTGTCTTTAAAAATTAAATCCTTTTTAATTGTAATTCACCAAGAGATATAGTGGTGTTAGTTAATTAGGGTGTTTTTTATTTCCTATCTTTTTGTATTTAAGTAAGTATGGTATTATGCATCGAGAGGGGTTTAATCTGCTTTAGTGTTCATGATATAAATTCCGGATAGAGAGTATTGATGAGAAGTGTGTAACTTTAAATGAGTACAAGTGAAGTTTGTATTTTAAATCCCGTAATCTAAATTTAACTAGTATAATTTAAAGTATTTTAATTATATAATTTAAATTCAATCGTGTAAATAAGATTGAGTGGTTACGGGTTAGTAACGTGATGATTTTTTATTTGAACAATTCCGCGTGGGAACGATACTCTACTTACCTTTATTACTTGGTTGACCCACGATACGTGCGTGTTAGTTGTACTAGATTTTTAACCCAACAAGTTTTTGGTCGCCGTTGCCAGGGAATTAGTTTAAATATTCTTTTTCGACTATTTAGCTTCAATCAATATCTTAATTTTAAATTTTTTTTTTCTTTTTATTTAATTCTCTTTCCTATTTTTGCTTTCTTTTTAGTACCATTGTGGTGGATGCAATTTCAATGGCCTTATTCGCGTATGACCTCAGCCAAGAGCACAAGGGATTGATGGTCGCAATGAAATTTTGCATTATCTCACACTTGAGACAATTTCGAGGAGGTTGGATTTGTTGCAATCCAACCCCCGTATTCGGAGAAAGCGCTAGTTTTAAATATTGTGCTGGTATCTCCTAGTTAGCAATGCACCGTTATTTTATGAAATCGGTAACTCATGGAGTGGGTAAATACCTCAACTATATGCATAGCTAATTATCATCAAGCTTGGGGTATCCACCCAGTTTTTCATCATGAGCACAATTATAAGACCAATTTTACGCTCTAAATCCAACATACACATCGGATTTTTAGTCCACCTCCATTGCCACAAGATTAAAAAGTCAAAGCTGGAAGAATTTCCATGTCAAAGGTCATAGAAAGAACAAGAGGAAAGTAGGATGATAAGTCAAGAAATATCTAGCCAATTTTTTTAGAACCAGAGTGAACAACTCATCACCACTTCAAATCAACCCAGGTCCTCAAACATCGATTTCCAAATCGGAGACAGATGATCCAAGGTTTGGAGGGAATGTTTTCCAAGTTCGTAGCAACTAATAAGGGAGAGGAGGATTAATCAAGAGAGATCAATTCACAAATCGCAGCACCAGTCGTATCAATGCTCAAGCCTTGAACAATTGTCCTAAAACAATTGGTCTATGAGAGGAATTCTGAGATGAAGAGGTCTGAACCAAATCACAACTGGATGAGCGCACAAAATTCCGAAAGTGTGAGAACAATTGGGATAATGGAATAGAGGTTGACGAATATCTAAATGGGTCTTCACCAAAGATCAAAGAGTCAGTCAAATTTGCAAAATCATGTCCTCTTGGTAGTCATGTCGTCGGCAAAGCTCTTGATGACATAAGAGCGAGTACAATTTTGAATGCCATGGAGGGACGAGAAAGAGAAGATAGACGAAGAGCCCATTGTGTGTGACAAGCTTCCATGCCCTAAAGTGATCACATACAGAATGGAGAAAACACCTAGCTATGGAATGTTCTTAATTGAGATCATACCAAATCAGAGCATGCTAGGTGACTTTGATGTTATGGCCATTGCTTGTGGGATCCTCCCAAAGGACAATTTATTACTGATGGATGGAGGGTTCCTCGACTTTTGAAAAGGAATTGGATAACATTGACCAGACAAACTCCGACTGAAGGGCTATAAATAAAGCGCTTATTGGTAGGCAACCCAAGTTTAATTATTATTGTTAGTTTTTTTAGGTTTCATATTAGTTGATAGATTTTTTTTATGATTTAATAAGATTGCTTCTTTTGTGTTTACAGGATAGTTAAGTCCAACTCAAGTGTGGTTCTCGATTTATTCCAATGTGCCTAACCTATTCTTCAGACTTCGCAGACAAGGAGATAAATTTCTATATGTCATTGAAGTCCTCTCTTTTAATTTTTCATATCTTATCAATTGAGGACAATGTCTGTTTTATGTTTTGGGGTATATATCATGTTTAGTATTGTTGGGTCTCCAACGGTTAGTTTTATTTTGATGATAACTATAATTAGTAAATAATTTAATTAAAAGGGTAGAATCCTTTCCATAGGATTTTGTTAGTTCCTAGTAGGCACAATAGTTATCTAGAAGGGGTGGGGGGGGGGGTGCTGTTGAATAGATATAAAAAAATCTTTTCGTTTTAAACTTGTTAGTTAATGATGATTAAAACTGAGAGGAATTTATGTTTGTTTTAATCTCTTTTGCAAATTAATGGAGTTATGAGAGTGAGCCAGTTATAGCAGTTATGGCAGATATAACAGTTATAGTATGAATGTAAAAGACATAGTCGTTTTAAGTAGTTTAGAACACTTAAAGCTCCTATCACACCTTCTACCTCAACGAGTAGAAATTCACGTAAGGATTTCTTTTATAACTTATGATCACAAGTTCCTTCTAGACCAGTAGTCCTAAGGAACTTCTTATTTCCATCTTAAACTCTTCAAGTCCACAGAACTTTGGTTTCTGCTTACAGTTCACTTAGAACTCTTCAAGTCCAGCCACTTGTACTCTTCTTCAGTTGGTTATAGATGTGAGTTCTTGTGGTTTCTACTCATTTTTTATTTAAGGCACATTTCAAAAGAACTGATAGGCTGACAAGCTTTGCATTTCGCCATCGTAGATTTGAGTTTTTGAGAGTGATTCACGTTGTTTGTTAAATTCTTGCTTATTCTTACACTCATCTGCTTGATTTGCATATATGTGATCTTTAAAACTATCTGTTGGATCCATCCGTTGAAGCATTAAATGCATTTACCTTTCTATTCTTTGAATGAGACATTTCTGCACATCTTCTGAATTGCATTCTGGCCCAATGACACTGCAGTCTGCTTTCTCACCTAACACCTAAAAAGGTATTTTCCCCCCTTACCAATGGTACTTTCCTTAGCTTCTTCGATACGCTTCTTTATTGCATACTAAGGATATTTCTTATGACTTTGGGATAGGTGAGTACTGCAGCATTTAGAATCCATTCCTCTTTTATTGGAACCTATCTCTACACAAATTATGAGTCTCAACGTTTTCTTACACAAGACAGATGATACTCTGTGATTCAGATCATGGTGACTTTTCAACTTGGTGCCTGGTTTGATGCTATCAGCCGAGAGCACTATGATTTCTCTGAAGTCTTTGCACACTACGATCTTTGCTTTCTTGAGTTGCAAATTCTACGTTTCCTTCAGCACACTATGATCGTTGAGTTGGTTCGACAAACATTGGGACCACTCTACGATTTTTGAAGAGGCCCTTCAAGGCAGGCACACTACGATCTTTGAAGCTCTACGTTTCTGCCTTGACTTCTACAATGTTGATCAGATTTATAGACTCTAACTTCTTCGAAGCCTATCTATTACATCTCAAGATCAACTTAACAGCTTTGATCTTTCTATCTATACATTCTATGAAAGAATGATACACATTAAGAGCTTAGATCAATCTAACAAATTTGATCTATCACTAAGTCCTTGTACATATCTTACTTGAAGGGCTTTATAACTAATCATGAGCATATACATTAAAACATCAAATCATAATATGCATTCTCCCAACAATCTCCCCCTATTTGATGTTGACATAACCAAGAAGATTTGTTGTCATGATTATTAGTCTCTAGATGCATTTGCAGGAAATTTAAACATGACTTAGTATTTCAGTGAGCAACTGAAATTTCTAGAGAATAAGCATGAATTTAATGATGTTCAAGAAATTTTGCAGTTTAGCTTTACATCAATAACAATTTAAAGTTTCAACTTATCTCTATTTCTTTGACCTTTTCCTTGGAGGATTGGCATACTCCTCAGCCCTTCTTTTCCTGCTAGTTTCATCCCTTCTGGCTAACTCTTTCAGCTTACTTGGACTTACTATCGGGTTGTGATCTGGCCTATTCATGAATGTTGGTCTCCAATTGGCTTCTTAGGCATGTGGTGACACCTTTGTTGAGCTGGTGTTGGCCCTTGACTTCTTAAAGGCTCAGCCATCAAGACTTCCTGCTGATCAGAATCGTTTGAGTCTGATTACTTGGATCGTGGAGTCTGTTGGTGGACTAACTTGCAGGGAGGTCTTCCGTGAAAATTGTCCTCTTCGTCCCCTTTCTTGGTTTCCTGGACCTCCTCTTTCCTCTGCCCTGATCTCCCTATGCTCCTTGAACTTCTTTCCCCTTTATTTCTCCCCTTTATTTTACACAAGGGTTCGACTGTCACAGAAAGGTGATGTAACTCCTTGACAAGCTCGTTTAGTTGGCTTTGTGGGTCTTAAAAATTCCCCTCAGACTTTCCTTGATATGGATTTCGAGCTAGCTTTCTTTTGGTTTTCGGAGGGCAGTGAGAACAATGTCAGTCTGTTGTTCCTAATTCACATAAGCTTTCTGAAATTCTTTGACTGAAGCTTTCATGTTTATGATGTTCTCCAGCATGAGTTTATTTTGGACTTCTTGATTTTTCTACATTTCAAGAACAACATCTCTTTACTTGGTAGCTATCTAGAAATGAATCTCATCTCTGTCCTTCATGCTATGAAGAATTTCTTGGATAATTTCCCTTAGCTTCTTTGTAAGCTCAGCATTTAGAGTGCCAAGGATATTATTTGCAGAATTGATCATTTGATTAAGTCGGAGATGAATGGGGTCTGAGTGAGTGTCCAGACTTTCTTCAATGTTCTTGACCATGTTCTTGGACACTTCTTTCAAGTCATCTTTTCTGGGCAGATTTGGAAGAATATCATTGGTTTGAAGATTGTTGAATGGAGGGGATCTTTTATGGGATTGATCTTGCAGGGAGTAGAGAGCAAGATCAAGACTAAAATAGTCATTGGAGGAGGAGGATGGTATAGTCTGATGGAGGGGCTTGAGTTTCTATGTTTGGAATATGTGGCTCTACGATTTCAATTTGGGACTCTACGATGGGACTAGAGTTAGGGATCGTAGAGTTGGTGGTTTGTGGGAGCAAAATAAAGTTAACTGCATTTGGTTCCTCAGTTACAAAATTTTAGGATTCTGCAACTGGAAATTGATTTAAAGGATGAAGTACCACTTCCAACCATCGTGGGAATTCATAAAATAGCTAAATGAGGATGATGGTAAATGATTAACTCTAAAGAGGTTTGGGATAGACAGTACCTCAAGTTTATCCTTTGAGGAAGAGTTATTGGTAAGCAATTTCTTGGCAAAGTTGAATCTCCCTGGAAATCCATGAGCCTAATACTAAGGTGGCTGGATACTCTTTGAAGCTCCAGAACATGTGATCCCAAGAGTTTAGGATTTGGGCTTGATGATATGGCATCATGGGTAGGTATGAGAACATATGATTGTAGAGATAGTTTTTATACCCTTCTCTTCCCACACGAGTGATCTGAAGGTCATCATCATCTTCTTCCTCTTCTCTATCATCATTGTGGAGACCTCCATTTATCGCAATGGGGCCTCTTGATGATCTTTTACTGGTTCATTCCTCTAAATTTCTAGCAGGACTCTTCCTTCTGTCATGGAGATATCTTGAGCTCCCCCTAAACTTGATCATCTTCTTGTAGCTTCATAACTCCCCCTCAATTGGACCATCTTCTCGAGCTTCATGCATCCCCCCTTAGCCGTGTATTCGCTATCATGTAATCTCAGGGATCTCCCCCTCAGCTGGAGCACTGTCCTCTTGGGCAACAGCCTTGTCTTCCTTCTGAGCACTTTTTCATTCTCAAGAATGTACTTCTTGCTAGCTTTCTCCTTGATTTACTAGCTTGCCCAGGCTTTAGGACGTTCTTGACCTCAGTGTTGTCATGTTTATGCCACTATGCTTGAAGCAATTACTTCCTTGGCTACCATGCTGGTCTAGTCTTAACGAACAGTAGAGACTCTACGATTGACCGTGACTGATTTGCCTTTTGTACTTATGACTCACTTTGTTCTTCTTCATGATCTGGGATATGGTAGCCAGATCCTCATCTGCTTCATCTGCTGCTAGCTTTCTTAGCATCCTCAGAGCTCTATATAAGAGGACTCTATAACTATAATCATTGTAGATCATTGAGGCTCTTCTACTAGTCTAAGTCCTTTAGCTTCCCCTCTTGCCCTAGCTCTTTTTGGTAAGGACAAAGGGTTCTTCTTTGTTTGGTTTCTTCCTTCTTCTTCAATCTCCCTGACCAGACATGTTTTCCTGGCAGGGCCTGAGTCCTTCAGATCCCAGTTCTTCCACGGGATTGGTCATCATTTGAACATATCGCTGGTTTCTCTTTCCAATTTCAAACAATTTCCTGGGTCATCATCTATTTGGTTTTGATAAAGCATTCTCCTTCTTCTTCCCAATTTTGTCAACCCAGGGTTGATGTAGAATGATACTTATGATCACCTATATAGCATCTCTAAGGGCTTTTTGACTATTCTTTGAGTTGACGAGCCACTTACTTATCCAATCGAGCAATAGGGCTCCATTGTTGAGTTGTATTCCATAACTCATTGCAGTCAATGAGCCTAAGTTGAACTTCATTCACAGAGTCGTGACCTGAGAGCTCTTGCAGCATATACATTTCCCAACTATATCGGCTAGAAATTCATACCGTCTGTGGGAACCTCCTTCTTTCTTGTACCCTTTAACAGAGGGGAGGTTTCTTTGTGATGCATTCTTCTAAGTCCGCTCTTGGAAGTCTAGGCTATCTAAGAATGGATGCCCTTCATTTTTGAGACCTAGGGTGAGGTTGATATCTTCGGCCTTCAGTCTGATTACCACATCCCTTACTCTCGTAGTGATGATGTCGTTTTCAAATACTCCATTCCTGTAGAACTCTTTAACTAACATGTGATAAATCAATATATCTGTGCTCAAGGCTTCTTCGAGACCTGCCTCTTCTTTAGTAAGGCCAGAGTCTTGTGGAACTGGGGTTAGCTGTTTGAACTGTTTAAACAGAGTCTGTAGCCTGAGATAACCTAGAATGCCGCCGATTTGATTTGTAGTTGGAAGTGAGATATGAACTGAACTTTCTTCTGATTTTATGGTTTCTGCTTTGATATAGGATGAGAGAGATAATCTTTTGAACTTCTTATTTCAAAAAGATATTATTTCATTTGTACTTAAACGTCCCTATCTTCTTGTTGCTTAGTGGTATAAGTGTCGTCTTGTGCTATGGCTCGACATTTGGACTGCTATGGATTATAACTGATTTTCCCTTGCGCTCCTGCAGATCTGAGGTGTCCTTAGGGAGGACTAGTACAACAATCTTGAGGGATTATATGATTTCGTAGGTTTTGTGATCGTTGAGTGCTTTGCATTTTTCCAGTATGATCTACGATAGTCGAGTCTGACTGGATCCTTTTGATAGTTTTTGACATGCAATTCTTTTAAATGTACCTCCTGAAGGCCAACCTCTGGAGTGAGTCAAGGTTAGTTTTGTTCCTGAGGCCTTTATCAGAGGGATTGCTTGCTGTGTTTTGAAGCTTATTCATCTAGGATGCACGCTTCTTTTGTTGATGGGGCTTTTGTCATCGTGAGGGTCTGCTCTACGATGTTTGAGTCTTTACTATATCGTTGAGGTGGTTGTGCCCTCTTCAGCTCTACGATCGGGACTTCCCTTGATCATGTCTAACGATTTTGCGTTCAATCTTTATATCTTTTATGTTTACACAATCTAAGCATATATTTTATGGTGTTTAGATGTACATCCTAGCTCACTTATTAACTGATTAAATCTGGATTCATCTAGAGGTTTTGTAAAAACATCAACAGGTGATTTTTCTGTAGGGATTATATTGTAAAGATATAGGTCCATTTTGTACTTATCCCTAAGAAGTGATGCCTTATTCTCTAATGCTTAGTACCCTATAATGCATACAGAATTATGAGTTATGGCTATATAACCTTTTGTTATCACAATGAATATGAATAGATTTTAAATCAAGCCCATAGTCAGCTAGCTGATTTTTCATCCATAGGATCTGAGCACAGCAGCTGCTTGCAGCAATAGATCAAGCTCTCTGCAGTTTGAAGTAGACACTGAGTTTTGCTTTTGCTAAACCAGACACAAGTCTAATTCCTAGCATTGACAGCTGCTACCGGTACTCTTTCTATCTAATTTGGCATCCTGCAAAACTAGCATATGTGTATCCTGTTAGTTCAAATGAGGATTCCTTGGGTACCAAAGCCGCCAAGTAAGGTGTACCTTGAGATACCTGAAGATCCTCTTTACGGCAGAGTAAATGCGACTCTTTAGGGTTAGCCCTGAAACCTAGCACATATGCATGTTGCAATATATGTCTGGTCTAACTGGCAGTTAGATATAAAAGAGAACCGATCATACCTCTGTATTGAGTTTATATCAATAACTTTACCTTTTTCATCTTTGTCAGCTTGGTTGCAAGTCGCAATTGGTGTTTTCATGGGAGAGTCGGATCCATTCCATAACTTCTTGAGTAAGTCCTTTGATGTATTTTTGGCTTGGTATAGAAATTCCTTCATCATGCTGCTTTACTGCATTCCAAGGAAGAAATTCAGTCACCCATCATTCTCAGTCAACTTGCTCTGCATCGCTTAGAGACTCTCTTGCATAACGTTTCGTCAGTAGACCAAAAATAATATCATCAACATATATTTGAACTAATAGACTTTGTCTTATTCTTTCTAAGAATATTGGTATCTACTCTACCTCTAGTGAAATCTCCATTTTTAATTAAAAAGTTAGTTAGTGTTCATACATGCTCGAGGTGTTTATAAGACATATAAGGTTTTTTTCTAATCTATAACATAATTGGAAGGATGGAGTGATGAAACCTGGAGGTTGATCTACATAGACTTTCTGCTTGGAGTTCTTATTGTAAGGAATGCACTTTTGACACATCTGAAGGACTTTTAACTACTTCATGTGAAATGCAGCAAAGTCAAGAAAAGATTCTGATGGCTTCTAGTCTGGCACATGGGCAATGTCTCATCGTAGTCATGCCTTCTTCGTGAGAGTAGCCCTTTGCCACTATTCTTTCCATTTGTCTTGGTTATAACTTTCATTTTCATCCATTTTGTTTCTGAAGACCCACTTGGTTCAATGACAGGAATGACTCTTTGGTCTGGTACCAATCTCAACTTTGCTTTCGTTCATTGGTTGAGTTCGTCCTGCATACTTCTAATCTCCACTGAGTCGTCCATTGCATCCTCTATCTCATTGGTTCGATTGGGATAGAAATGCTTAGATAAAACGCATTTATTTTTGTGTGGTAACTCTGTTTGACAGCTAGCACGCAATCTCCAATGAGGAGATCCTGAGTGTGATCTCTCCCATCGATATCGGTTGGGCATCTGTCTTGATGCCTTCTGTCTTAAGTCTTCAGATCTCTTTCCTTCTTTTCTTGTGTGGAGGTTCATCGCCCGTGCATAGACCTCTCTACGATCTCATTTTGTTTCTCAATGATTACACTATCTGGCACTACGATCGTAGTGTTGGGCTAGACAATTTCATTCATAGTGTCTGCACTATCGGTCGTAGTGTCCTGAAGCACTGTGTTGTCTAAGTCTATTTCATCAAAGATGATATGGATCAAGACTTCAACACTCAGTGTCTTCTTATTGAACACTCCGTAAGCCTTACTGTTTGTGGTATATACAAGAAAGATTCCTTCGTCTGACTTGGGCTGAAATTTTGTTAGGTACTGCTTTCCATTATTGAAAATGTAGCATGCACAACCGAAAACATGAAAGTAGCTGACATTTGGCTTTCTTCCTTTCCACAGTTCGTAGGGTGTCTTCTTGATCGTATAGTGTTTCAGTTATCTATTTTGTGTGTAGCATGCAGTGTTGACAGTTTCTGCCCAGAAGTATTCAGGCAGATGAGCTGCTGCTAGTAGAGTTCTTCCAGCCTCTATCAAGGTTCTGGTCTTTCTTTCAGCTACTCCATTTTGTTGAGGAGTTCGTGGAGCTAAAATGTTATGACTGATGCCATTGTCTGAGCAGAACTGGTCCATTTCTGAGTAGTCGAATTCTCTGTCATGATCACTTCTTATGGCCTTGATTTTCTCTCCTTTCTCATTCATCATTAGTTTAAATATCTTGATTAATTGGGAGCTCGATTCATCCTTTGATGTTAGGAAGAATACCCATGTGAATCTGGTATAGTCGTCGACTATAACTAGAGAGTATCTTTTTCCTCCAAGACTAGTTGTTGGGATTGGCCCAAATAGATCCATGTGAAGCAACTGCAGGGGCTTGTCGATAGAGTTTGCAGTTTTGCTCTTGAATGAGCTTCTAGTTTGCTTTCCAAACTGACAGGCATTGCATGGCCTCCCTTTTATGAAGTTGAACTTAGGTTGACCAGCAATGAGATCTTTTGATGCCAGTTTGGACATACTTTTGAAGTTTAAGTGCAACAACCGTCTATGCCATAGCCAGCTCAGTTCTTCAGATGCTTTTGCCAGAAAACATATTGTCTCGTCTGAGCTTAGTTTACCAAGATTCATTGTGTAGACATTTCCTTTTCTATTTACGGTTAGCGGTTAGCTTTACAGCAGATGTATTAAAATCTCTGACTTGACATTGGTTGTTGAGGAATGTTACTTGATGACCCTTGTCGCAGAGTTGACTGATGCTTAGAAGGTTATATTAGAGACCTTCCACATATGCTACTTTGCTGAATGATATTGCACCATTGCCAGCTGAGCCATATCCTCTTGTCTTGCCTGAGCCGTTGTCTCCAAAGATGACTGAGGGACCCTCATTCTCTATGTAGTTAGATAGAAGGGCTTTGTTCCCGGTCATGTGCCTTGAGCATCCACTGTCCAGATACCATGTAGTGATCGTGGAACAGATTTCCTGTCAAGACATTGAACCTTCATTTCGGTACCCATATTTGCATGGGTACTTCTTTGTTTGTTCCTTTGGGAACCCAAATCTGTTTAATCTTTTGTCTTACATTCATGGAATTATAATAACACTTGGCAGCCATGTGACCATATTTATTGCATATAAAACATCTAGTATGATGCATGCCTGTGTGTCTATAATGATTCATCCACCATTTAGACTTGTGTGGTTCTTTAGTTGTCCTTCTATTAAACTGATTCTCTTGCTTCCATGTGTCCTTGGATTTCATAAATAGTGATGAGTGTGCCTTACCTCTACTGTACCTTCCTAGTTGATTCGTAGAGTTGGTCTTGCTTGACTCTATGATTCTTCGAGGTTGGTGAGTAGAGGTTAGGTTACTCTTCTCTTTTATGAATCCCAGGCCAGCATGAGATCCTTTACTCCTTTGAGTATGATTGAAAATAGTAGGACAAGGTTGAACTTGTTCTTCCTTATGTGAGAATTTCACAAAGGTAATGCTTCTACTAAAACTTGAGGCATTACTAGTGCTAGTTTCCTTTGTCTTTTCCACACATGGCTTTGAAATGGATTCTCCAAAGCCTAAGCCTGTTCTATCGAATGTACTTCTCTAACTAGAGAGCAGGGAGTCAATGGATGATGAGGATTTGTTCTATGCAGAGATAGTCTTTTCTAGTTCCTCAATTTTAGAGGTTAGATTAGACTCTCTTTGTGCATTGAGTGTGTTTGTCTGTTTTAAGGTCTCATTCTCAGCCTCAAGCTTGGAGAGAAGATTAGTACTTAGAAAGGATGTTTCAAGCTCTTCTTGAACATTCTTCTTCTCCTCTTGAAGAAGTGAGTGATCCTTAGACAAAACTCTGAACCACTTCATTTATTGATGTAGATTAGTAGTTATACCATGCAGAGCAGTTCTTAAATAATTTATGTCTACATCAGGTGAGTTGAAGTCAAATACCTCATCGAGACATACATCATTTATGTTGAGGTTTTGTTTGTCCTTTGCATATTTGGCCATTAGGCACAGATTATCCATTTGTGGTTCTTCATCATCTCCGAGGTCAGTATTGGAGTCATTGTTTGAATTACTCCACGATCCACCAGCTACCAGGCCTTTGTCTCTCTTTTGAGGCCTTTTGTTGCCTTTGTATTCCTTCTTTGCATGTGTTTTCTTCTTTATTTCTTCTCATAGAGGTCTGTTTACAGTTGGCAATGAAGTGGCCAGGCTTCTTGCAGTTGTAGCATAGATCATTCATTTGTTCATGGCTGTTGTAATTGCTGACCTTCTTTGGCTTGCTGGGTTTGCCTTGACGAATGAACCTTCTTAATCTTTTCACCAGCATAGCAAGGTCTTCATCATCATCCTCATCATAATCATAGTCAATCTTAGTGTTGACCTTTGATGCACTTTCATTTGCCTTGAGAGCAACACCCTTATCCTTCCTTCTTCCTTCTGATAGGGTTTTAGCTCGTTGAGTCAGCTCCAGTTCGTATGTCAGGAGATTTCCATATAGTTGTTGAACTGTCATCTTGTGAAGATTCTTTGACTCTTTTATAGCAGTGGTTTTGGCATCCCACTTGCTCGGTAGGGCTCTCATAAACTTTATGATCAGATCTTTGTTAGGATAGATCTTCCTATATGCTCATAGAGAGTTGAGCAGAATGTTGTATCTCTCATATGTGGTATCCTCGTTTGTTCCTCCTTGAAAACATGAGGCAAACATCTCATACTGAATGTGTCAGGAGAGATTGTTTTGTTTTCTCTGACTCGTCAGTTCCTTCGTGTATGGTCAACATGCTTTCCACACCTTTTTATATGTTTTGCTGTTGACAACATTTTTGAATATCTTTTCGTAAGGATTGGAAGAGTATGTTTGTTGGGCCTTTTTGTCAAGGTTGGGAACATCTCTCTTCTCGTTGTCTGTCCACCTCTTCTTTAACATTGATTTGTATCTGTTTGGAATCGCAGTGGTGGTGCCGCTTCGTGGAATATAGGGCCCATTTTGACGGTCTAAAATAGATCTTCATCCTATTGAGTCCATGTATGCTTCAATCCTACTTTCCAAGTTTGCAAATTTATCCTTGTTACATATTGGTGGCTTGCTGCCTCCTCCAGTTCTAGATTCACTTGGTACGTGTACATTGGATCTACTAAAGCTTATAAGATGTATAATAGAACCTGCTTTGATACCAATTATTAGTTCCAAGTAAGCACAATAGTTATCTAGAAGGGGGGGGGGGGTTGAATAGATATTAAAAAATCTTTTCGTTTTAAACTTGTTAGTTAATGATGATTAAAACTTAGCGGAATTTATGTTTGTTTTAATCTCTTTTGCAAATTAGTGGAGTTGTGAGAGTGAAGCTGTTATAGCAGTTATGGCAAATATAGCAGTTATAGTATGAATGTAAATGACACAGTCGTTTTAAGTGGTTCAGAGCACTTAAAGCTCCTAGTCCACTCTTCTACTCAACGAGTAGGAAATCCACTAAGGATATCTTTTACAACTTCTGAATCACACAGATTCCTTCTAGACCAGCAGTCTAGGAACTTCTTAGTTTACTCTTTAACTCTTCAAGTCCAGCAGACTTGGTTCTGTTATAGTTCACTTAGAATTCTTCATGTCCAGCAGATTTGGTACTCTTCTTCACTTGGTTGATAGATGTTGAGTTCTTGATGGTTGCTACTCAGTTGTTGTTTAAGCACTTGTTCGAAAGAATTGAGTAGCTGAGCAAGCTTAGCAATTTATCAGATCGTATATTGAGCTTTAAGAGTTGTTCACGTTGTTTGTTCAATGCTTGCTTATTCTTACACTCATTTGCTTGATTTGGATATATGTGATCTTTAAAACTATCCGTTGAATCCATCCGTTGAAGCATTAAATACATTTAACTTTTCTGTTCTTTGATGGAGACATTTCTGCACATCTTCTGAACTGCATTTTGGCCCACTGACACTGCAGACTGCTTTCTCACCTAACACCTGAAAAGGTGTTTTCCCCCCTTACAAATTATACTTTCCTTAGCTTCTTCAATACGCTTCTTTGTTGCATAATAAGGATATTTCTTATAACTTTGGGACTGGTGAGTACTGCAGCGTTTAGAATCCATTCCTCTTTTGTTGGAACCTTTCTCCATACAAATTATGAGGCTCGACATTTTCTTACACAAGACAGATGAATACTCCTATCCTGATAACGATTCAGACATTTGACTTGTTGCCATTGGTGCCTGGTCTGTGCTATTAACTGAGATAACTAACGATCTCTGAGTTTTTTGGCACACTACGGATCTTTGCTTGCGTGGTTGTAAACTCTACGTTCCTTTAGCAACACTACGATCGTTGATTGGTTCGACAAACCATTGGGACAATCTATGATTCCAAGAGGCCCCTTCAAGGCAGTCACACTACATCTTCTTGAAGCTCTACGTTTCGGCCTTGATTTCTGCAATGTTGATCCGATTTACACTATAATTCTTCGAAGCCTATCTATCTACATCTCAAGTCAACATACCAGCTTTGATCTTTTATTATCTATAAACTATGAAGAATGATACACATTTAAGAGCTTAGTCAACCTAACAATTTGACTATCACTAAGTCCTTGTACATATCTCACTTGAAGGACTTTACAACTAATCAAGAGCATATACTTTAAAACATCAAATCATAATATGCATTCTCCCAACATATTTTTTATTATAATTATTTTATTTATCTTAGTTACTTTGACCAAAAATATTTTCTAAATCTTATTTAATTGATTTTTTTGATCTTAATGTTTTAATACATTAAATCAATTGGGTCATGCATTGTGGGACAAAAGTCATATGTTGATCATCAAATGCTTGTTTGACCGTATTTGGAGATTTTGATTAAATCATTTTACTTATGGGTATCTTCTATTTATTTTCAAATTAATTTTATTATTTAAATATCTCAAAAAATATTTTATTTTAAAATTGGGCAAAATTACTTTATTATATATATATATATATTATAAGTTTTATATTATTATATATTCAAAAACCGAATATATATATATATATATATATATATATATATATATATATATTATATCTTTGTAAAAACCGTGTATATGTACTTTATATATATCAATCTTGCATGTATATGACTTAAAGTATGACAACCATTTTGGGACTTGTAAGATATGGGTGTGTTGATACAAATTTTACATGCATGTGCTGCCAATTTTTAAGTGATAAAACAATGTGTGTGTGCATAATAATTATATATTATAACATGTGTGTAAGTGTAACATATATATATATATATATTATAACATGAATGCATGCATTGCTATCTGTTAGCGGCACGTTTTTCTGCGCGTCCAATCACAGAATCCACGCGCTGAAACCTGCACAATAACATATCACACAAGAAGCTTGACGGCTTGTGTCGCTGGGGGATAGCTCCAGTGTGAGAATAAGTACATGCCGTTCACAAGGTTTAACAGTGGAGGCTTAATTATTTAGTGCTAAAAGATGTATTACCTGTTAATTGTAGTCAAGTCTTGTATTTAAAGCCATTCTCACTTCCCAAGAGTCCCTCTCCGAGTCGGAATAGGACTCCTAAATATGGTAGTTACCTATATTTGGGTCCAACACAATCTCCTTATAAGGTGTAAGTAGAATCCCATTCCAATACTACCTTTTGAGTTACCTTATTTAAATAAGAGGACAAGAGATCTTAGCCACGTAAACCCCTTTTAACTCCAGACTCCATGCATGGGTTGCCCAGCTGCATAAGCCCAATCTCATCGCTCTTATAAGTACCAGTCTGGGCTTCGGCCGAAGGGGCTTGAAGGCCCGACCCCAAACTTCATGATCACATCCTACATGGATTTGGCCCCATAGGCCCAATCTTATCGGTTCTAGCCCAGGCCTTCGGCTAACTTGATGGTTGGTAAAACCCTCCTGAACATTGCCCCCCAGTCTTTGGTTATAATATATATATGACCTGAGACTCGAAAGGACACAAATGTGAGGAGCCACGCCCCGTAATGATGAGCTGTCTCAGGAACCCAATAGGCTTCTTCTCATTTTTTGAGTCGGCGCACACCTCCCTAGGACCGGGCCCCATGTGCCATAAATAGCCGCCCTAGAAAACCGTGTCAGTCACACTATATAAGCCCTTGTCCATCCATCATTGTCAGTTTTTCAAGCCTTTCACCATTTCAAACTCCTTTTTTAGATTTTCCGGCAAGGACGATTTCCGGCGAGAGCTTTACTTCACCAGATTTCATCGATTCTTGTCTTTTTTTCTCTGTTTACCAGACGTCACACCTCACCTTTGTTCATTATACTAGCCTAATGGTTGATTCTAGTAATCCTCCGCCCGAGACGATTACTCTGACCGGCACCGCTACCCTCGTCTCCAACGATCTAGTTCCGATCGAGTTATCGGCAGCCTCCACCGATCTCCCTACCGAGAATGCCAAATCCAAGATCCGGCTCATTTATGCATCCCAAATCGATTATGCCGTCATCAATACTAAGTCATCCCTCATTCCATCCCAACTGTCTGACATCCGAGCCGTATTTAATATCCCCAAAGAGTACAAGCTTCAGGTTCTGAAATCGAACAAGAGGATGTTCTGGCGCCCCGAGGTCGA
This sequence comes from Panax japonicus, assembly GCA_020205505.1. Lineage (NCBI taxonomy): Eukaryota > Viridiplantae > Streptophyta > Magnoliopsida > Apiales > Araliaceae > Panax > Panax japonicus. Next base: position 17,926,479 of record CM035104.1, read on the forward strand.
CTAGATGGATGTTCACCTTTATGCTTTGGGGTACGGGGGTTCGGTTCCCCCTTCATGAGTTTATCTCTTCCTTTCTTTGTTTAGTTGGGATCGGGTTCATACAGCTAGCGCCGAACTCCTATATCCAACTTGTCAGTTTCATCGCCCTATGCCAGGAGGCTGGTATCACACCAAGGTTAGATTTCTTCTTCGTCCTATTTTTTGTCGGTCAATCGAAGGAACCAGACCTTTCTACATCTGAATCGTGTAGTTGGCAGAGCTACATTCATGAAGACCCCTTCGAGCAACAAAGGGTGGCATATACAATGGTTCTTCATGAAGGTAACCGACCTTAAACTCCTGTCGAACTAGGCCGGTCCCGAGGACCCCATTATGCAGATTACCAAATTCTCGAAGGATTGAGCTGACGCCTTCAAGAAGTTTTACTCTCTTTTGAAGAAGACTAGTTGGGGTCTGGAGTTCTTGTCTAAGGAAGTCTGGCTCTACGAACATAGTTGTAAGTTACAAACCTCCATAGATTCTTCATTGGGTCCCTTTCTTCCAACCTCCAAAGCTGAACCCTCCACAAAGAACACGATGAAGATGAACCGAGCTGAGAAGATGGCCTTGCTGAAGAAAGCAAAGAAACCTTCTACCAAATCCCCTTTCAAGGCCGCTTCTTTGGCCCAGTCAAAGTCGACACTCACCCCTAGTACCCCCTTTGTGGTGATCGAGAATTTTGAGGATACGGAGGATCGTCCTCTTAAACCTTAACTTAAGAAACCCCGTCTGGTTGAAGGTCCTGAACTGGTTGTTGCGGTGGTTGACCCGATCCCTGATTCGACGCCCATCTCCAAAGCTTGTTCGTCTCAAGGGACGCCGACTATTTATTGGCCAAAGAGTCCCTCGAAAGTGTTCCCCTTCAACCTATTCAAGCACTTCAAACTCTTTAGTGATGACGAATGGTTCAAGGGATATTCATCTGAAGAGTACCTGGTATTCTATATCAGGGCTCTGTGTCAGGTGATCTCGAAAGCCTTAGATTTTTCCTTTATCCTTATGTTGTGCTTTTCATGGCTGATGTACCTTTTTGTTATAGGCCAATGCAATTCTTGCTTGAGCTATCCCGCCTCTGACCCGTACTACTAAGAAAGAGGTGCAACTGAGGTCGGATGTATTGCTTGTCAAAGCTGAGTTGCGGGGTTGAGACTTAGAACTGAAGAAGGAGAGAGACCTTCATGTCGACACTCAGAATAAGGTGACTAAGTCTGATCGTCGGGTCATCGAGCTTGAGGAACAATACTCTTTACTCCATTAAGAGTTCATTGATCTCAATGATCATGCGAAGAAGCTTGTCCAAGACAAAGAGCTTCTAATAGAGGAGAACAAGGATCTGAGGGGGGCCCTTCATACAGTTGAGAATAAGTTCTCCGGGATACACGGTTAATTAAGAACGTTGATTCAGGAGAACAACACCTTGAGGGAAGAAAGTTCTGTAATTATACAACTGGCCATCAAGGAATATAAGGAATCGTCTGCCTTGACCGATAAAGTTATGACCTAGTTTGCTGAAGGGGTTGAAGTTTATCGGGAAAAGGCTCGGGCGAGGTTGATCGCTGCTGGACAGGACGCATCTATCCTCGACTCCTCCGATGAAGAATCTGAAGCCAAAGATGATGGTTCATCTGAATAGATTATTTTTAATACTTGTAAATTTTTCATTTCTTAGTTTTGTAACTTGCTCGATCAGTTATGCTAATGATATATGTATCCAAAGCCTGTCTGATCAGAGTTGTAAAGTGTTCAGATATGAATGATATTAAAAAAAATTCTTAGTTGTTATCTCGATTAGTTATGCTTGTAACTTTTATCGATTAGTTAGGTCATTTCTAACTTTCTGATCGGTTAATGCCCGAAGCTTGTCTGATCGGATTTGTGACCTTTGCAATCAGTTATACTTGTGACTTTTATCGATCGGTTAGGTCATTTATGACTTTCTGATCGATTTATGAACGAAGTTTGTCTGATCGACTTTTCTCGATCAGTTATGCCTAGGACTTTTACCGATTAGTTGGATCATTTCTAACTTTCTGATCGGTTTATATCTGCAGCTTGACTGACCAGATTTTCTCGATCAGTTATGCCTAGGACTTTTACTGATCAGTTGGGTCATTTTAGACTTTCTGATCAGTTTATGTCTGAGGCTTGTCTGACCGGGTTTGTAAGAGCGTTATGAATTTAAATAAACGATATAATTTTCCCGAAGAGAAACTCTCATTTATTCTATTGATAAATTGCATAGATTACATAAATAAAGGAGAGAATAGCATAGCTTTTACTGGTAATATATTTTAAGTTTTCCAGCATGTCATGTATTCTTTACCTCAGAGCCATCCATTACTCGAAGTCGGTAAGTCCCGGGCTTCGGCACCTCCACTACTTCATAAGGCCCCTCCCAGTTAGGCATTAGCTTGCCGGTGTTCTGGGGGGTCGATGCCTCTAATTCTCGGAGCACAAAATCTCATGCCTCAAACCTTCTTTGCTTGACTTATTGATTGTAGTGTCGGGCAGTACGGTTCTGATAAATAGCTAGTCGAACCAGTGCTGACTCCCGAACCTCTTCCAAAAGATCTAAGTTGAGGTGTAGGTCATCCTCGTTGTACAAATCCTTATATTGACTGACCCGAAGTGTAGGGGATCCGATCTCAATAGGTATGAGTGTGTAGTTCCCAAAGTCTAATCTAAACGGTGAGTCTCCCATTGTTGTTCTTGGTGTGGTTCGATAGGCCCATAAAACACTAAGTATCTCTTCCGGCCAGCGACCCTTTAACTCATCCAACCTCCTTTTGATACCGTTAAGCAAGGTTCGGTTGGTGACTTCTACCTGCCCGTTTAATTGAGGGTACGCTAACGAAGTTTTTCTATATTGAATTTCCAATTCTTTTAGAAAACTTTCAAACTTCGATCCAACAAACTGTCTGCCGTTGTCCGTGACCAAGGCCATCGGGATGCCGAATCGATATACAACTCCTTCTTTGAAGAATTTCAGGCATTCATGTTCCGTGATCTTTTGTAGAGGTTTGGCTTCGACCCATTTGGTCATGTAGTCGATGGCTACGATTACAAAACTCACTTGCCCTTTGGCATTAAGTAGGGGCCCTAAGATGTCGATTCCCCGTATGGAAAAAGGAATCGGGGATAAGATTGAATATAGCTCTTCGGGAGGCTGATGTGGGATGACACTGTTTAGCTGACACTTGGGACATTTTTTGACGAAATCCTTTGCTTCCTGATAGATGGTTGGCCAGTAATATCCTTGCCTTAGAATCTTATGCGCCAGTGACTTCGCTCCCATATGATCCCTATAAATCCCTTCGTACACCTCCTGAAGTGTGTAGTTTATTTCTGCTGTTGTCAAGCACTTGAGCAGTGGATAACTAAAAGCCCTTCGATATAGGTCTCCATCGATAAGAACAAAATTGGGGCTCAGATGCTTGATTTTTCTTGCCAGGATGCGATCCGAAGGTAGAACCCCATCGGCCAGGTAAGAGATGTATGGCGTAAGCCAGCAGTCGAGTCGATCTATACATAGCACCTCCACCTTCGGAATACTTGATTGTTCCAGCACTTCTAAATACACTGACCTGCTGAATGAACTGGCTTCAGTGGTTGCTAATCGAGCCAAAGTGTCTGCCACTGTATTGTCGGACCGATCGACCCCCTGATAGCTGAACGAATTAAAGTATACCAATTTATCCTTCACCTCGGCTAAGAATCTCGTCATTATTGCCCCCGGGGCCTCATATTCGCCCGATATCTGCTTGACTACCAACTGGGAGTCACTGTAGATGACTAATTTTTGTAACTCTAAGCTTCTGACCAACCATAATCCAACTAAAATGGCCTCATACTCTGCCTCGTTGTTTATGGCTTTGAATTGGAATTGGATGGCTTGTTGGACCTTAAATCCTTCAGGACTTGTCAGTATGACCCCTAGACCACTGACGTCCGAAGTTGATGAGCCATCGACATAAAGCGTCCATAAAGTCCTCACATGTTGTGTTTTCGTGACCGATCCTACGTCTGGTTCCGTGAACGAGCATTCCACAATAAAATCTGCTAATGCATGTCCTTTTATTGATGTTCGAGGCAGATATTCTAGTGCAAACTGTGTCAGTTCCATTACCCATGTAGCAAGTCATCTTGATACCTCTGGCATGTGCAGTGTTTTCTTTAATGATTGGTCCGTGTATACCACCACTAACTGACCCTGGAAATAATGCCTAAGTTTTCTGCTTGCTATGATCAAAGCACATGCGAATTTTTCTAGGTTCGGGTATCGGGTTTCTACCTCTCGAAGTACATGGCTGACGTAGTATACCGGGAACTAATTTCCCCTTTTATCCCAAACTAATGCTGCCCCTACTACCATCGAGATTGCTGCCAAATACAAATACAGAGGTTTCGAGGGGATTGGCTTTATCAACAACAGTGCTGAGGATAAATATTTTTTGATCCCCTAGAATGTATCTTCGCATTCCAAAGTCCACTGAAAGCTCTTCTCATTTTTAGGCCCTTTCAAGGTGTCAAATAATGGTAGGCACCACTCTGCTGACTTCGAGACAAATCGTCGAAGGGCTGCAATCCGACCCATCAGTCTCTGGACATCCTTGTACGACTTTGGGGATTTCATATCCAGGACCGCCTGAATCTTCTCTGGGTTTGCTTCGATTCCCCTTTTGCTGACCAGATACCTTAAGAACTTTCCTGATCCTAATCCGAACGTGCACTTGGTCGGGTTCAACCTCAGCTTGCGTTTCCTAACTATCTCAAAGAATTTTTCTAGATCCTTGAGGTGGTCACGGATTGACATGCTTTTGACGATCATGTCATCCACGCAGACCTCTATACTTCTCCCTAACTGCTTCGTCAACACGAAGTTCATCATTAGTTGATAAGTCGCCCCGGCGTTCAGCAACCCGAAGGTCATCTTCAGATTAGCATATATTTCTCGATGCCTGATGAAACTGGTCTTTGGGATGTCTTCCTTACTCATTGAGATCTGATGGTATCCTAAAAAGCCATCCATGAAGCTCAACACGCCATATCCCGAAGTGGCGTCTATCAACTGATCTATGTTGGGCAATGGATAGAAGTATTTCGGAGACGCCCTGTTCAGGTCTGTGTAGTCGATGCATAATCTTCATTTCCCGTTCTGCTTCTGGACCAAGACTACATTGGCAAACCACTCCGGGTAATCGATTTTGAAGATAAATTCAGCCTCCAGGAGTTTGGCAATTTCCTCATCGATGATCTTCTATCTCTCTGGGCCGAAAACCCTTCGTTTCTGTATGAATGGTTTTCTATTTGGGTCTACATGTAATTTGTACAGGGCCACCGATTCGCTTACCCCCAGTATATCACTAGGCTCCCACGCGAAGATGTTGGCATAGACTCAGAGCAGATCTATCAATCATGTCCTGAATGGTTCTGCTAATCCCGACACGATTTTGATCATTTTCTATGTATTTCTCGGTACTAGTTCTACATCTTCTATTTCCTCGGCAGGCAGGGCAAGCAGTTTTGTACTGCTCTTACTGAATGGCTCTATTTCGATAGCCATTGTCTATTTTTGCTTACTAACCTCGACCCCGGAAGAAATCAAACTATTCCGCTAACACCTTCGGGCAATGTTTAAGTCACCTTTTACCTCCCTAATCCCGTTTGGTATCAGAAATTTGATTTTGAAATGGGGAATGGAAGTTCCTACTTGTAAGGCTGCCAAGGTTGGTCGTCTGAGGATCGCGTTATATGCCGAATCCACCTGGACCACGGAAAATCTAACCATTATCTTGACCTGATTGGGTGTTGTGCTGAACTTAACTGGCAATTTTGTGGTGCCAGACACATATACCAGATCTGCATTGAACCCGTACAGAGGTCCTTCTCCTCCTAATTCCATCTTCTTCCCTTCTAGGTCCATCCTCTGGTATGTATGAGTGTACAATATATCGACCGAAGATCCATTGTCTATCATCATCTGCTTCATGTCTACGGCCCCGACCTGAGCCGTTATCTCCAATGCCCCGTCATGTGGCTCTTTGAGGCCCGTAAGGTAGGTAGTCCTCGTCAGAGAAATAGATAGATGTCCCTAGGTAGTGCCGATCTTTTCTTGATGTAGATCCCGTAACTTATAACACTGCGTCGAGATGTCCGCTTCTCTTCTTTCCTGTTACTCATCCCACAGAACCGCATGTGATTACGTCAATTACCCCTCGGGCTGGCGGGTTCTGCTTGGGCTGAGTATCCCAATCTGCTGTTCTGTTCTCTTCTCATGGGGTCACCACATTATCCCGACCGGCTACATACCGAACCAGATGACCATTTTGAATATTCTTCTCTATCATGTCCATTAGATCGTTGCATGCCTCTGTGGAATGCCCGGAGCTCTGGTGATAATCACAAAACTTGTCTCGACCCCTCTTCCCGGGTTTGGTTCATTTCGAGCATGGTTCATAGAAGGATTTATTCATTATCTCTTCCAAGATCTTCGCCCGATCCATAGTGAGGGGGGTGAAAACTTTGCTGACATTTCGGTTAGGAAGGGGAGGTCGGTTACTTCCAGACCCTCCTCCATTGTAGCTTTTTTTCTAGGATTATCCGACCTCCACTGGTTATTGTACGAGCGCTAATAATTATGTTTGTCCTGATCTTTAGATTTCTCGTAAGACTGGGAGTGTGATTTGAAATTGCCCATGGCCTCCTATATCGCAATAAACCCTTCGGCCCGATAGAAGGCTTCTGTCAGATCTGTAGGAGGGTTGATAACCAAATCTTATACCAACTTTTTCGACATCCCGATGTCCATACCTGTTGTGAAGAAACCCAAGGTTTGTGGGGAGTTCAACTCTGCTATCGAGCCTACAGCCTCCCGAAATCTCTTTACATACTGACCTAGGCTTTCATCTGACTTCTGTCTGACCTGTATGAGGGAAGCTATTATCTTTCCCCGTCTTCGGTTACTCCCAAACTGAGCATGGAACTTTTCCCGAAGGTCATTACTCGAATCGATCGATCTGGCCGCCAAAGTTCCCATCCACTCCCGGGCACTCTTTTTCAATGTCGTGGCGAACATATGACATTTGGCAGCATCTGAGTGTCCATAGTAAGACATCAGACGATCATAGCCATCCGAATGATCTTAAGGATCCCCTAGCCCGTAATACGTGTCCATTGGGGGCATCTTCTTTTTTGGATCGGCCGTGACTTGATTTATTTTCGGTGAAAAGAGGGATCCTAGATAAGTTGAAGAGGTCCCCATCGGGTTCTTAGCCACTAGCAACTTTTCCAATTCCGCGACCCTTCTAGCAAGGGGATCGGCCTCCTCTTTACGGGGGACGAAAGATGTATGTCCCTCTCGTATTCGGGCGACACGATCCTCCTCTTTTTCCCTGACATCCCTTGGTATCCAAACTTTCTGTCATCCCATCGACTCCTCCTTCGACTTTTTCCTTCTCTTGAGCTACTCCGGGGTCGGCTCCTTTCCTTTCTAGACTCATCCCGTCAGGGTGATCGGAATCGGCTATGATGTATGCGCCTCTTCAAGGAGGCTTCCTGTTCTCCGACCATTTTAGCCATCTGTGCTTCGAATTCCTGCTATTGTAGCCGTAGTGCTAACATTGCACCTTTATTCTACTCCATCTTCTTTTTAAGGATGAACTCCCGCTGGTCCCGGCTACCTTCTCCTCTTTCTTGCCTCACGAGGGCCCAAGAATGGTTTTCATCGGCCTGACTCGCATGATTGGGCGTGTGTTGTCTATTGTGGAAGAGTTTACACCAGAGGGAAGGGGCCGGCACCTCCTGAACCTCTTGAATTTTGTACCCTAGTCGGTCCTTCACCGATCCCCTCACTTGGGTGGTCTGGTGTGACTGGTGAGTCTTTGTCTTTTCCTGGACAGAGGCACCATTCTCCTGACTCGCCATGGCCTGCTATCGGAAAAGAGTACCATGATTGTAAAAAGCACCATTCTCTTTTCTAGCCTCATCCCGTCGGGGTGATTAGGATCGGCTATGATGTCTGAGCCTCTTCGAGGAGGCTTCCTGTTCTTAGACCATTTTAGCCACTTGTGCTTCAAGTTCATCATGTTGTAGCCGTAGTGCCAACATTGTATCTTTATCCTGCTACCGTGTGCTGTATTTATATATATTTTCATTACTTATATATTATATTATATATTATATGTATTATATTATAATATATATGTTATAAGTATAAATATGTGTAATCATTGCATATATAACTTATATATATTTAACCGCATATGATATATATATATATATATATATATATATATATATATATCATACAGGTATTATATATATAACTGTTGTACTATATATATTATAATAATTATATAAATCTTGCATACATTACATACATACATATATGTATATAATATATATTCGTATATATATATATATATATATATATATATATATTAAATGTCATGCAAGCATTAAATGAGAAAGGATGTGTATATTTTGTATGCTTTTTTTGCTTAGAAACCATGTATAAGCATGTGGCCAAAGAAACATTTAATTGACGGGTCTTTGAAAAAGAAAAGGGCGGTAGTTTGAATTTTTTTTTTTGGCTGGCAATCCGCGTAGAATTTATGCTTTCTTAATTCGAGCCATTAATTTCAAATAAAACCAATCTAAATCGTTCATTCAAAATTAGTTTTTACAAATTACTATTTTTCCCCTGACTTCAAAAATCTATACATAGGAGGCTTTCCTTTCAATTTCAAAATTTCCATTTCACTTTCAAAAAAGCTTATTTCTCTCCTACGTACTCTCTCTCTAAGAAGCTTTCTCTCTCTTCTTATCAAAGTTCTAAACATTTGAGAAGAGGAAAATTGGTCTAAGCAAATTGAGATAAGTTATTTAATTTATTTTATTTGAATTATCTCTTGCTTATTTATATTTATAGATATACAAATATAAATTGTTATACACAATTCTATATATTTATATTTCATCTATTTATCAAATAAAAGGATACTTGGGCGCCGCAAGGCTACGTAAATACACCTCTACGGAGAGGAATTCGAATCGTACGATTCCTTATAGTCTTTAGTAACCTTTTATTGATATTATTTATATAAATATCGTAAAATAGATACAACACTTGATAGATCAAACGACACTGAGATACTGCTCCAAAAAGAGTAGTCATCCGAACTTGATTTGAGAATCGCAGTGATCTATTGAAAATATTTATATAAATAACAATTGTGAAATTATAAATTTTGTCGTACTTAGACACCACAAGGCTACGGAGATACACTTCTACCAAGATAGATTCGAACCGTACGCTTACTTATAGTACTAAGTGACATTATTTATAAAAGTTCATATAATAAATAAAAATATTCTTACATATTATCTGAGTTAAACAAATATATTTGTTATATCAAGTATTGCTTAACTGATTTATCTATTATACTTGATTAATATTGTTTGAATTGATTTATTCTTTTTATACATGTATTGACACATAAAAACCATTCATATAATACTTGTTAAAGAGTATCTGAGAAACAAATCTTATCTATCATCACAAGTATTTGGTCATAAATTCATTTATTCATAAAATACTTGTTGCATAATATAAAAGTTATTTAAACATTTATTTCACAAACTTAAGGAATATACCTGCTTAAATATAAGCATATTTGATTCAAAACTTAAAATAACTTATTTTTTTACTCTAAAAGTTGTTTAAACTTAAAGTGACTTTTCTTTACTCCTTAAATAATAATTCTTTATAAATTTGCATTAAAGTATATATCTGCTTAAACTGAAGCATTTTTGAGCTAAAGCTAAAATGACTTATTTGCTTATTCAAGAAGCACTTTTTCACACAAAATATAAAAGTTATTTAAACTTTTATAACAGAGCATAATTTTCATATTTGCTTACACAGAAGCATTATTTGATCAAAGAGTAAATTATTATCTGCTTACTAAGAAGCATATTTTCTCAAGTATAAAAGTCTTTGAACTTTTATAAATATATATCTTCTTTAATTAATATGTGTTTATTTAAGAAGCATCAATTTGTACTAAATCTTATCTGCTTATTTAAGAAGCATTCATTTGTACTAAATTCTTATCTGCTTATTTAAGAAGCATATTGTTGTAAAACCATTTGTAAAAGGAGAAAATGTCAGAGTTAGCTTATTTTATGTACCTGTGAGAAAGACTGGTAATTCTTAGTCCAAGACCAGAGTCTTAGAGAGGTCAACGAGAAGTTAGGTCTCTATTGTACTTGTGAGGTGAGGAAGATGTTGTTGTTTCAAGACCAGATCATAGAATAGAACTGAACCCAAAAGAAGTACAACTAAGCTTGAGGAGGGAGCGGGGAGCTTGCTGTCCAAGATAGATTAGTTGGGAACAATTGGAAGTTTGTCTACAAAAGTTTGTAAATGTTTCTCCGCCTGTTGAAGGAGTATTTATTACTGATAGTAATAGGATCTCAAGTCCTGGAGAGGAGCTTGAGACTGGACGTAGTAGCATACCCGGGATGTATGTTGTGAACCAGATAAATCTCTGTACATTGTGTGGTTGAATTTTTATTGTCTTGCATAATAATTTCTAACACTGTAAATTAATTATTCAAAAATTCAAAAAGGCCTAAGATAATTTTTTAATCGGTAATAATCTATTCAACCCCCCATTCTAGATTATTATTGGACTTTCAAGTATTTACTTGGGCAATGTTTTGATGGAATTTGATTTTGGCCAATGATAAGTGGGTGGTTGATATTGTTAATTCTTGGAGAATTGATGAGCATGCTTAGTTTATATTTTAACTCATTAGTTGGTTTTTACATTACTTGCAAAAATTTTGAAAGTTTTTACACATATCCATTTGTTTAGGCAGTTGGGATTAAATTTTTTTTGGCTAAATGCTTATGAAAGATACCATTGCAACTTGAGAAATCTTAAATGAGCATCATTCGAAGCGAAAAATAGGCACTTAAATAAGTTTGGGGGAAATCTTGTGGTATTTTTATTAAAAATAAATAAATTATTGGAACCTTCCTGAGTTGAATAATTGAATCTTGTGGTGGGTCGAGATGGAGCGTAAAACGCACTCCCCATAAACACGGGAACGAAATGGAGCGTAAAAGACACTCATTTAATGAAAAGTGGAAAGCGAGATGGAGCCTAAAACGCACTCGTTCAATAATAGTGGAAAGTGAGATGGAGCATAAAACGCACTCACGTGAAAAGAAAATATGTATGTTTGAAATGCTTGGGAATGGTTCATATGTGCTTAAATGTTTAAATATCCATTTAATCCTCAACAAAAATTTGTGTTATATCTATATTAGCAGTGATTGATGTGATAAGAAGTTTTAAAAGTCGTTTTTGAAAATCTTTTATGAGTATTGGTTGATATAATCTGATGACATTCTAAAGACTGCTTTCAGAATTCACAAGTATTGGTTGATATAATCTGATGACATTCCAAAGATTACTATATTAAAATTGATGACATTCCAAAGACTGCTTTTCAGAACTCATAACGAGCATTACGAATTCCTAGTCATGTCTTTTGGATTGACTAATGCTCCTGCTGCCTTCATGGATATGATGAACCGAGTATTCAAGGAATATTTGGATCATTTTGTAGTTGTCTTTATTGATGACATCCTTATATACTACAAAAGCCGTGAAGATCATGAGAAAAACTTGAGGCTGATACTCTAAAAGCTTTGTGAAAACAAGATATATGCCAAGTTAAAGAAATACGAGTTTTGGCTTGAGGAAGTATCATTCCATGGGCACGTGATATCAAATCATGGAATATCAGCTAACCCGAGAAAGATTGAAGCAATACAAAGTTGGGAGCAACCTATGTTAGTAACCGAAGTATATAGCTTTCTGGGCTTAGCTGATTATTATCAAAGATTCGTGGAAGGATTTTCTTGAATCGTTACTCCATTAACAAAGTTGACTCGAAAAGATACAAAATTTGGATGGTGCGAGGAATGTGAGAAGAGCATCCAAGAACTCAAGAGGAGACTCATTTCAGCACTTGTTCTGATAATACCATCTGGTTCAAAGGGATTTGTTATCTACAGCGATGCTTCAGGCAGAGGGTTAGGATGTGTTCTCGTGTAACATGGGAAAGTCATAGCCTACACCTCATGACAACTCAAAGAATATGAGAGGAATTATCCTACTCATGATCTAGAGTTGGCAGCAGTCGTTTTTACACTTAAAATCTTGAGACATTACCTGTATGGGGAGAAAGTGGAGATCTATACGGATCATTAAAGCCTCAAATATTTCTTCACCCAAAAGGAACTCAACATGCGGGAACGACGTTGGCTCAAGCTATTTCAAGATTACGATCATACCATTCAATACCATCTTGGAAAAGCGAACGTGGTAGTTGACGCATTGAGTAGAAGATCATATGCTAGTACGAGTGCGTTATTGTCAACGCAAAGGCCCATTTTGTATGACTTACAAAGGATAGAGATAGAGTTAAAGACTCTAGGGACTTACATGATGATGTCAAATATATGAGTAAAACCATCTTTAATCGATAAAGTTAAAGCTGCTCAAGCTACGGACCTAGAGCTGATGTGTATGAAGAATAAAGTGCAAGAAGGTGCTATTCTCAAAACAAGAATCGATGAAGAAGGAATACTTTGAGTTAAATTCGGAATTTGTGTTCTTAACGACTCTGGCTTGAAGTATAAAATAATGATGGAGCCGCACAACACACCGTTTATAATCCATCCCGAAAGTACCAAAATGTATCGTGATCTTCGACATACATTTTGGTGGAGCAATATGAAAAGAGAGATCGCGGAGTTTATCTCAAGGTGTCTAGCTTGTCAACGTGTCAAGGCGGAGCACCAAGTGCCAACAGGTCCATTGCAACCACTTAAAATTCTAGAATGGAAGTGGGAGCACATTACTATGGATTTCGTTACTGGTCTTCCCAAGGTTTCTCAAGGCATAGATGCAATTTGTGTCATTGTTGATAGATTAACCAAGTCTACTCATTTATTACCAATACGAGAAATTTATTCACTTGAATGTCTTGCTCATATATACATAAATGAGATTGTAAGACTGCATGGTATGCTAATATCCATAGTTTCTGATCAAGACCCAAGATTCACTTAACGATTTTTGGTTAGTTTACAGAAAGCTATGGGCACGGATTTACGATTCAGTTCGACATATCATCCTAAAATAGACGGGCAGTCGGAGAGGACTATTCAAACTCTTGAAGATCTATTAAGACTCTTTGTCCTAGAGTTCAAAGGAAGTTGGGACAAGTTCTTGCCATTGGTGGAATTCTCCTACAACAACAGTTATCAAGTAAGTATAGGCATGGCTCCATTAGAGGTGTTGTATGGACGAAAGTGTCGTTCTCCAGTATGCTAAGAAGAGGTGGGTGAAACAACATTTTTTGGACCGAAATTGGTACGCATGAGAATAGAAAAGATTCAAAAGATCCGGTAAAGTATAAAAACCTCACAAGATCAACAAAAGAGTTGTGATGATCTTCATCGAAGGGTTGTGGAATTCAATGTTAGAGATCATGTGTTGTTACGGGTTGCTCCATAGAAAGGAGTAACAATATTTGGAAATAGAGGAAAACTCAATCCTCGATTCATTGGCCTATTTGAAATCCTCGACCTAGTAGGAACTGTGGCCTATAGACTCGCCTTACCGCCAAGTTTGTCTCATGTTCAAAACATTTTTCACGTATCTATGGTACGTAAATATATGGAAGACCCGCACTACATTATTGAATTAGAACTAGACGAGATAACGGAAGATTAAACGTATGAAGAGGTACATGTTAAAATCTTGGATAAGAAGTGACATATTCTACGCTCCAAAGTTATACCACAAGTCAAAGTTTTGTGGAGAAACCATGATGTTGAGGAAATGACCCTGGAGTTAGAATCTAAAATAAAATCAAGGTATCCTCTCCTCTTCCCAGGTACGTACACCAATTTCGAGGACAAAATTCCATAAGAAGAGGAGATTGTAAGACCCCAACTTTTATAAATAAAGATTATTTTTTTAAATATTATTTTAAGTAATAAGGTGTGGATTTGATATAATAGTTATGGGTAATATTTACAATTTTTGTAAAGTAAGAAAGTTGTCATAAAATATTCATTTGGTCAGGGAATATTCGTTTTATCAGGGAATATTTGTATGACGACACACTCATTGGTTGATAGAAATAACTTTTTATAAAATTAATAGTGAAAGTTTTACTGTTAACTGTTGAAATACCCGATGATAAAAGTACAATAATAGGCGTGGTTGCATAATAGCACACGGTATTGTATCGTATATTTGATTATTGATGCTTAAGTGAGAAGTCACTCAGTTTATTTTAATTATTGTCACAGTAATTACTGCATAGTATCTCACGTTATTGATTCAATTATTGTCACAATATTTTATATTATTAAATCAATAATTGAGGTGACAAAGTTATTCATATTATTATTTGCATTATTGATAATGTCTAGAAAGTTCTGTCGAGAAAAGGAGTTTGGTCACCTAATAAGGAGAAGTCCTTATCGGAAAACCCCCACTTTCCTGAGAATGATCTGTTTGTTAATATTGCGAGTTATTATATTAATGATGAATAAATTTTGTTAAAAATATGTTTTGTGAAGCCAAGTTAGTTGAGATAAATAGAGGGGTTTTATTGAAGTATTTGTCATAAATTTTACTTATTATATGGACCCACACTTACCCATTTTTCAAAATAGTCAGGAGAAAGTTATCTCAGTTTTGTTATATATATATATATATTCAATTATTTGATTGCATATTACTGCATAGTACAACATAGTAAAATCAAAAAAAAATTCAACGAATTTAGCCGAACGTCGCCTGTGATTTTTCCTGCATGTGCAGTCCGTGATTTTATTTTCTAAATAGTATCCAGCCATTCTCCTATAAATAGGATGCTTAGTTTGGAATTGAAAATCACACCAGAATCAGAGAATTCTGTTTCTATAATATTCAGCGTATTTCTTTAGAGTTTAAGGAAGCTTTGAGTGTAGAAAAAAGGTGCAAGTTTTCTTCAAGATTATCCCCGATATACCATTCAGAAGTACTCTCCTTTTAAGGTAAGAGATATTATTTTTGTTCAATATTCGTATGAAATAATATTTTCTTTCATACCCTGTAGTATGTAAGTAATATTATTTCATTTTAAATTCTGAATTCTACACTCATTTTGTTATGTATTGCTTCTATACTCCTTGAAATTAGTAGAATATCCTTGAAATTTGCACTTCATCTAGTATCGTTTCACATGGATATTTTTCTAAACATTCTTGTTAAAGTTTAATCTTTTCATGCTGGAGTACTATTCACATGGTACTATTCACTGAGTACTACTCACTCGGGTACTATTCACCCAAGGTATTATTCATGACAAAAATTAATTTCATTTCTGTCAAAATTATTTTTGATACAATATTATTCTTGAAATTTACTCCACAGCAGTATCATGTTGACAATTTGGACATTATTGAATTCTGGATAAATTGAATTATAAATCTTTAAAATTTATCCTTGCTCTCATTTAATTGAATTCTTATATCATTATCATCATCCTCATGCTTATATTGTGATGTAAGTCATCTTTGACCGGTAGTGCATAGATGGACTGTTGATTGGTATGATTATGACTAAGTATCAGTATAATCATGACTTGTAATGTTACAAATGATGTTGTAAAAGTCCTCATTGACCCGTAGTGTATTGATGGACAGTTGTTGGCGTGATCATGACCACTGCTGATAATAACGAATATTCTTGGCCCATAGTGCATGGATGATTCATGGATGTGATACTAATGAATATCATTGGCCCGCAGTGCATGGATAATTCAGTGATGTGGATTATTTATTGAGTTATGTTACAGCGATAAAATATTGATGATAAACTTTTAAATCATAGAAGTTAGTAGATATCATGCTCTACTTGACTCTTTTAATGGATTGCTTGTTCCACTACGGTTAAACTTCTTGTTTAGTGTATTCTATCAGTTTAACACTGTTGAAGGTTAACAATAATTTATTCTGCATTATCTTAGTCATAATATTTCTTACTAGGATAGTTGAGCTCACCCTTTGCTTTCATGATTCTCTTCAGGAAATGAAAACATAGGAGGGACTAGTCGAGGAATGGAGTGACGGTCCGAGACGGTGATTGTAGGAGTCCTCACTATTCTATAAAATAGTGTAATAATAATTGTAATAATGACTCCATTTGAGTTTAGATATTGTTTATGAGACAATATTCGTGTTAAACTCTCAGCTATGTTTTTATCGTATTATATAAATGAAGTTATATTTAAATTATGTACCATGTATTTGGCGACTCAGAATGAGTTGTGTATACCTATTTTGAGGGCGTTACATGCGTGATCCGATATTGCTTAATATTTGAGATTTGAAGTTTTTCCAAGGCGTCAATGATGAGAAAGAGAAGAAGAGGAATACGCGTGATCTGATATTGCTTCATATTTGAGATCTGAAGTTTTGCCAATGCGTAAATGACGAATTGGGGGCAATTTGGTCTGAGATAATTTTTGTATGCATCCGTTAGTTCAACTAGCGGATGGCTTTGTTGCCTTTTAAATCTCAGCCATTAATTTATGTAATGTATGGTGGAGATGTTATTTGCCCAATTTTTATTCATAGCAAATACATGCTATGAATCATATATATATATATATATATATATAAAGAGAAATAAAGCAAGTTTTGTAGCCTAATGTTATAAATTATGTATTAGAATTAAATAACCTAAAGAGTGATCTTTATTTAGTGGTCCTAGCATTTTAATTATATACTAGTGACCTAATAGAAGAGATTTGTGGAACATGTCTCAACCTATTAAATTATTTTGTATGGATATGTGAGTAATGAATATGAATATTATGTAATTGTTTATATTTGTTTATTATATAAATAAATAAAAGAAACTAATATAACATAATTATAAATTATGAATGAAAAATTTAATAACTTAAGGGTTATGGTATCCGAGAATAATAGTATTTAAAATATATACTAACCCTAAGAGATTTATTTTATACATCTCAATTAATTAATTTTATAACCTAATTAAATCAAATTTAATTGGATTAAGAAATTAAATATACGTCAGTAAGGATTTAAATTACAATTGAGTAAATACAAACCCTAATGAAATGATTATGGTAGGATAAAATTAAAAGTATTGGACTATGCTAATTTACATGGCCCAAGGAATTATTAAGGAAGCCCAAAAGAATTAATTGGGATCCCAAATCTTTATTCTATTTGTTAAGGGACTTTTTAGTCATTCGATTAAGTATAAATTTATCAAATAAAAGAAAGAAAAATTGGATAATTAATGAATGAGGGGGGCGACAATGATAGGAAGAAAAGGGAGTATGTGAGCTAATCAAGTACTTATCATTTTGTCAAAGTTAGTTTACTAACTCCTACCTTATCCCTTAGGTGTCAACCTCTTATTTTTCCATAATGTTCACCAAGCTTACAAACAACCTCAAGTGTGCAAGCAACTTAAAAATGATTAAGGTAGAGAAAGAGAGAGTGACTGGGAGAAAAAGCTTAGATATACAAATTGTATCTACATATTTTATTAAACTTCTAAACATAATTCATTTCATTTAGTTTCTCTTTCCTCTCTTATTTTGCTAACAAAAAGAAAACTAAAGAGAGAGAAAGAGTAGAGGGGCGATAACCATAGAGGAGGAGAATGGAAGGAGTTTTTGGTGTACTCAAAGCCCCATGATCAACTGTGACACCCCCAAAATTCAGACACTCATATCTCAAATTTGGTTCGTCACGTACTAACTTTAATAATAAATCAAATCCCACACAATGGAAAATATAATGAATTATATTATCATAACATAATTATTCTCGTCCCAAGGTCTCGCAACCATTAATATTACATTACAACTTAATTTAAACATAGCTTAATACATCATAGTAAATAAGTATTCCTACAACATAATAATAGTTTCTAGTACTAAGAAACAAAGCTACTCCGAAGCCTTATCTTTACCCTTGTCTTTGCCCGAGGGTTCACCGCGTTCTGCCTTAACTGAAAGTTTGAAGGAAAGTAAGGGCGACCAACAAATTTTCCCATCAAGTAATATCGCAATAAGGGTGAACATTCATAGAGTTCAAATCTCAAGGGTATGGCGGTGAATAATAGTTCAGGAATTATCAACAATTCTCAATAAAAAATGCTATGGACTGAAAAATATCAATAAGATTTAAAAATACATTATGTCAAGGTTCAGGAATAATGAACACTGAGCAGTCAGCAAGGACTACGAACTTCTACTAGAATTAACAGTATTACTGAAAATCCAATAAAACGAGTACACCAGGTGATCAATGTAAGAACCATGAAATTCATGAATAAATAATTATTTTAATATAATATGAGAATGAATATTTATTGGAATATAAATATTAATGTGATGTGAGATGATTAATTAAATTAATTCGAATTAGATATATACGAACTAAGAAGTGTGGAATTGTGATGAGAATTTGTGAAGTGCCATGTGTGGCATAATGTGAAATGAGAAAATTCACTAAGTGAATTAAAAGAGAACTAGGAAGATTAATTATGTGATTTCATATATGGAATGAATAAACTTTTATCTAGTAATATTACCAATATGGAAGTTAATTCATGTCATGTAAAACTAGTGTGGTAGTAGAGGTCAGAACTGGCTTGGAGCTAAACCAGTTTGGCACTACTAGGGACCGGCGCAGCTGCGCCCTCCCATCATTACAAACTGGCACAACTGTGCCAGTGTTCAGTTTGCGAAAGTTAGTTTTCTACTATAGAAATGAAATGGAACATTATTGTAATGTGTGACATGAATAAAATTATATGATAAGAATACAACTTAATGATATGAAGTACCAAGTAGTACAATGAAATCATATGTAATCTTTAATACAGAAATAATTAAAATAGTTGTGTATTCTAGAAATTGGGAAAGGAATTAAATATTTAAATAAACCTTTAATATTTAATAATGTTATTATGTGGTTATGTGAGTAGTAAAAATAATTATGGGAGATACCCGGATAATAATACCTAACTGTGTTATTTTATTACATGTACTTAATGTACATGAATTATATGATGTGAGTACATAAATAATCCATAATTTTCCTAATATACTAACAATTGTACATTAAGATTATATTTTTTGGAGTTAAAGTAACTAACTAAGCTTTAGTTGCTGAGAATTGATCTTGTCCCAAAATGAGTGACCTCCTGGTATATGAACAGTAACCTATGGTTAAATTACGTAACTTCCAATTAGTACTCATTGGCTATGGAGATGTTGATGGTGAGTGGTTGAAAAACTTTTAGTTAACCATTGTGTTCTCCTTCTGCATTCTAGTCTCAAACTTCCATGCAAAACCCTTAGCCACTCCAAGTTTTCTCAATAAATAGCATCTCCATTTTCAGTTTTACGTTGCTTTTGTTTGTATGTTGAAACTTTGATAACTTGAGTTTGAGTGGTTGTTGTCCAAAGAAGAGGCTATTAATCTCAAAAGGAAGATACTAAGTTTATTAAGTTTTAAGAGGAATAAAAATCCTAACTCTGGTACTTAATTGGGTTTTGTTTAATTCTTGAAATTACTTAAAATTCTCTATCAGTTGATATGAATTAGCACACTATCATGTATTTAAGAAGTATGTATACATATAAAGAACCTTTAATGATGAATTGAGTATGTTTTAATCAAGAGAAATCGAAGTTGGTTGATACTCTACAGAACAGAGAAAGTTATTGCTTCAGGTCAAGGCAGGGCGCAGCTGCGCCCAGTTTATACTAGGGTACAACATAATTGCGTCGTAACCCAGAACCATTTTTTGGTTTCTGTTATGCTATGTGTTGCTAAATTTGTATTATGACTTATATATATATATATATATATGCCTGAAAATAAGTATAACATGTGATATAAAGCTTTCTTATGTAGTATGAAGTGATCAATATGAATTAGTGAGGGATTTATAACAAGAATTTAAAGTTTTGAAAACAAACTTTGATGGAATACATATGCTACAAGTTCTGAACTTAGTAGTTTATACACATGACTGATTTCAAACATAAATAAGTATGATATAATGTTTATAGTTCCCTTGCTCATGATTAGACTTGTTAGACTTTGTGTTAGAGAAGTTTTCAAGAAAAGCTTGTTATATCAAAGTAAAAATGCATGAAAACTTCATGATGTAGGTTCTGACCTTGTGAGGATGTTAACATAACTTGACTACACATGATAAGAGCTTTAAAGTAGTCTTGTATATGTTGAATTGCATCGATCAAATTTAAAATGATTTTAAAGGCAAACTTGAATATGTTTTCAAAATTAGGTTAAATTAAATATGAGTACTTAGATTTTAAAGATTTAAGATGTCATGTTTATGTTTATTATCTCTCCAAACATGATTCATATGTATTGGACATAATGATAACTAAATCGAACATAATTTTAAAGCATGTTTCAAAATACTAAATAATGCTAATTATGAATTTATGATATGAACATTATGAGCATGTGTATTAACAAATTATGTGACAAACGAGATTTTGTAATTTAATTTTAATATTTATTGGATTAAATAAATTTTTTCGATGATTTAATTATTAGATTAAATAATTAATTGATGCAATTGTGATAGATTAATTTAATTATATGTGTTATATTTATTAAATTAATGTGACGAATATTTATTATTCAAGTATGTATTTATGTGAGCTTATTGAATTAAATGAAACATTTAATAAGCACAATGTTATTTTAATTAATGTAATAATTAATTAGAGAGTTAATAATTTGATATAATTAATAAATGAGAAAATTAATTATATGACTATGTGAATTAATGAGAAATTATTATATTTTATTCAAATTAAATTAAATCATATATTTGAGTTTTTGTATAAATGAGTATGGCATTATTAAACTATGGTATAATGGATTTATTAAATTAAATGGTTTTGAGCCATTTTAGGCTTGCCAAACGAGGCCTTAGTGGAAGTTGAGAGCAGTTAACCGTTACTGGTTAACTGACAACCACTCTGCGCTCAACTTCCTTTTATAAAAATTAATACGTATTCTTTTTCTTCATATTTTCTAAGTTTTCAAAGCAAATAACAGAGAGAATTTAGAAATTTTGAGAGTAAAAGAGAAGGTTTGTGAGAGATTGTAAGTTGTGATCAACCTTGTGTAATCCAAGTAGAGCAATCAATGGTAAACCCTTAAACTTAAATTTTATTACTTGTTTAAATTTTTAACAAAAATTGCTTTAATGTTCTGTAAAAGCTCTGTAGTGGAAAAAGGAGTAACGATTATGTGTTAATTACGTGATAAATGTTATCATATCGTATTTGATTATATATATTTCATAAAACATATCATCAGTGTCATAAAAACTTGTCGTATATTGTTGCTACAAAATTATAGAGTATAAAATATGACCATATGACCTTACGTACCAAATTTGATACCTCTATCATAGGTTATATCATAAATTTATGCTTGTAAAGGATTATGTATATTAAAGCGAAGAGACCAAACTTCAAATGAATGGATTCAGTGTTATAACGAACCCATAGTATTGATTTGCATGTTTTGTTTTTAAAACTTTCCAGAACATCAAGAATAGTAAAATCACATGTGATATTTTTGTTAATTATGTGTTTTAAGCCCTTAAAATCATGCTAGAAGGGTTGAGTAGTTGTTATATGTATATTATAATGTTTGGGTATATCTAAATTCATGTAGAAATAATTTAATTGGAAGATTTGGCCATGTTCTGTAATTTTTCGTGAATTGCAGAACAGTTACTAGTTCACCGCGCAGCGGCGCCAGTCCCGTGCCTTAACACCCGCGCCACAATGCCACCGCACCGCAGCGCCAAGAGTCAGGCCGCAGTGCCACCGCGCCGTAACGCCGAGAATAAGTACAACAGTGGCGCCGCAACGCCACTCTCCAGAATGTTCAGAAACAAAATTTTTAAAGTGTTCAAGTTCATAAATGCGATGTTAACCTAATCTAATGAACATAAAAATATGTTAGAATTATAATAAGATGTTAAAATAGATGCTTAACATGTCAATAACGTATTTATGTGCGAATTGAATTATTAAACGCATAGTTAACTTTTTTTCGTTAAATGTATATTATGTGACAATAAGTGTGGTAATTTGACTAAGTATAGTCATAACCAAAGTTTAGACAAAAGAATGAACTTATAATGACTAGTTACATTATAATTAACTAGAGTTGTGAATAGAAATGGTATGTAGGATTATATCGAAGAACGTGTATAATTAACGTGTAATCTACGCACGAGACAAGTTTCCTAACTCTACTTGTTATAATTATTCAAGTTTATAAATCAAGTTCTGTTTGTTATATTAAAGAGTATCTATCATTTCAAAGTATTGTATACCTCCTAAGATTGTTATTCAATTTAATTATCATTTATTGTTGAACCTTATTAGACTAGTGAACCCTTATTTGATTCGACTAGTCCATAGTTAATGAACGTTCTAAATTTTAGAACCCTTATTGAATTATCCAAACCAAACTACCTTTGGTGCGGACTCTGATGTCAAACTGAGATGAACAACCCTGTATAGGGATTACTTATGCGTTAGCGTTAGATATTGTGCACAGTATGATACTAAGGGCTGATCCCCCTATGTACGAGTAGAAGAGTCCATAGTCTTATGACTGTTAAATATTTTAAATATAACCCTTGATAACCTAGGACATAGTTCAAGGTCTTATGACCCTCAGAAATCTTTTGAATTCTTGGTATTCTTTCTTGATTCAAAAGTTGAATTTTATTTCAGAAGTCATTGATTCACTCGCATGTTATTATATATTGTTATTTCAATTTTATACTTGTGGGCAATCATGCTCACTCTTGCGTAATAATAACATTGCAGTTAAGAACGAAAGGTACGACGAGCCTTCTACTAGCAATGGCAAGGGCAAGGCTAATAAGTGATGAAGACTTGTTATTTCATTTTATGAATGTTATTGTCAAGACTTGATGTTGTTTAAGACTTATTATTGGTTTATGTTTCCGCACAGATGTTTAAGGTTAGTTTGACCTGGGATTATATTTATTATTCAGATGTTGTAACCCCATAAGGGGAGGATTTATTTCTATCTATTGATGGTTTGCATTTATTATGGGTAGATAGATAGATGATATTTGTACAGTGAACACTAAATCCCATGGAATTGAAGTACCCAGATTTTGGGGTGTCATAGGTTGGTATTAGAGCTGTAGGTTATGAACCTTAGGTGGGGGAACAACCTTAGGTAGTAGCCTTATAGAAATAACATAGTGATGGAAAACTCTTATCGAGTTCTAAGAAATGAATTTTTAAATTCATTAAAGATAATTAAAGACTTTATATGCTTATATGTCAAATTATGTGCTCATTAGTACGACTTAGTAACTAAAACTTGAAACTATGTTGTCAGGATGTCGGATGTCGGAGGAGCTAGTCGAGCTGGGGAGGAGGAACCCCGAGTGCCTACTGAGGAGGAGCCCTGAAACATTCATGTTGTTGGGGAGCAGTTTATACAGAGAGAGCCATCTCTATTGATCACTGTTATTGGTCAGGAGCATGAGCCTGAGACTGATTCAGAGGAGGATCCTGAGGAGGAAGATGAAGAGGAAGAAGAGGAGTTCCCACCGAACACCATCGATGCTGAGATGTACGACGTGTTAAATGACCATAACGTAGAGTTACGTGACACTGTCCAGGATCTGACTGAGCGAGCAATTATTCAGTAGATTACCATCGAACAGAAGGATAGGGAGGTTATGACTCTTCACACACGTCTGGGAAATGTAGAATGAGATTTGGTCCACTAGAAGGGTCAAACCGAGGAGAAGACTGAGGAGATAGAGAAGTTGAAGAATGAACTGAAAGAAAGGTCATAAAGGCTAATCATAGCAGAGGAGGGCTGGGTAAGAGAATCACGTCGTGCTGACTTTGCAAAAGAAGATGGTCGTGCAAAGAAGGCTAAGCTTGGGGAGACGTACTCTATACTTAATAATGCAATGGATGAGGCTCAAGATCGTGTTTTGAGGTACCCAATCTAGTTTAAGGGACTACCATCGTACATGCTGGATCGTAGGACGATGTCTCGCATCATGGAAGAGGAACGTAGCAAGGTTGTTCAGTGCCTTAACAGGCAGTGATAGAATTTGTTTAATTACATGAAAAACTTATCTAGTATTTAGATGTAAACTGTGATGTAGTTATGAACAAAGGAATATGTTAATATTTTAAATCCCGTGGATTCTTTATCTCGGGATAGTTAATGTAAATAGCAGTGATACTATCATTTGATGTTAAAACTTTTGATCTGATTAAATATATCAATTTGTTTGAGATAACGTGTTAAGTGATTATGATAAATTATTGAGTAATGCCTTAACTATTTAGAAAAATAAATAAAGATCTAATAAGCATATATTTTAACAAAAATATACCGCAAAGAAGAAGACAACACCGTCACCCAGCTCAGGAGGAGTTAACGAATAACAATAACGCCAATGCTAACCCTGTTCAACAATTAGTGAACTTACTAGCTGGTGCAATGAATAATCAACCTCAAGCTCCACCGAATACAACATTTAAAGATTTCAAAGCGGTGGGACCGCCAGAGTTTAAAGGCTCCACGAACCCGATCGAAGCTCAGACTTAGGTGATGGAGATGGAGAAGGTTTTTGATGTTGCTAGAGTCAGAGAGGACCAGAAGACTGCTTTCGCAACGTTTATGCTTAAATCTGAAGCCAGTTATTGGTGGCAAGCAAACAAAGTCTGTGGAGGAGAAGGTATTATCACGTGGGAGAGGTTCAAGGAGATATTTTTTGAGATGTATTTCCCAACCAGCCCACAGAACCAAATGGAGGTTCAGTTTCTGGAGTTGAAGCAGGGGAATATGTCCATACCTGATTATGCGGCTAGATTCAACGAGTTGGTGAGGTTCGCCACATATCAAGTGCACATGGATGAGAGAAAAAAAAGAAGGTTTGAACAAGGACTAAAGCCATGGTTGTATAGCAAAGTGTCTTTTTTTTAGTTGAAGACATTCACAGGAGTACTAGAGAAAGTCATACTCGCTAGTGGAAGTAATTCGTGAGGAGGAAATAATAATCAGAAGAGAAGGTAGTCTGACAACACATCAACTTGAAATCAGAAAGTAGGTCAAAGAAGAGGATCGAAGCATGTCTGACCTGCGAGAAAGCTCATATGAGAGGTTGCATGAAGGGAAAACAAGTGTGCTACAATTGTTGTCAGGAAGGCCACATAACACCTAATTGTCCTAACCCAAAGAAGGGTGCCTACCTCACTTGTGGTTCAAAGGATCATCTGGCAAGAGACTGTCCAAAGAAGGGATCTGGAGGGGCAGGATCAGGAGGAAACTGGGGAAACAGCAGTGGAAGCGCCTTGACTATCACAGGACCAACCGCAACAAATTGACCGACTGCCAGGATATTCAACATGACGGTGCAGGATGCAGTTCAGTCTCATGATGTGGTGTCAGGTATCATTCCGATCAATAAATTTAATGCTTGTGTATTATTTGATTCGGGTGTTACTTGTTCCTTTATATCCGATGACTTTGCTAAGAATTTAGATTTGCCTAAGGATGAGTTGGAATACCCTATGAACATAGAAATTGCGAATAGAGAAATAATCCCTGTTAAGTACGTACATAAGAACTGTAAAGTGGATATCAAGGGTAATATCATGAACGTAGATCTTATCCTTATTCGACTTGGGGAATTTGACGTTATCTAGGGAATGGACTGGTTATTCAAATATGGGGCTGTAATTGATTGGTAGAAGAAGCGTATTAACCTTTTGACTCCATCAAAGGTTTTGTTTTATGGTAGCAAGTTGCCTAGACAAGCGAGTTGTCTGACGATGATGTAGGCCAGGAAGTTATTAAGATAAGGCTGTGTATGATACTTAGATTATATTGTCGACAATTGTAAAGATAATCTGAAAGTAGAGGAAATACCGGTTGTGAGGGACTTCACCAACGTATTTCCAGATGATTTGCAAAGACTTGTGCCACATAGAGAGGTTGATTTCGTGATCGATTTGGCACCAGGAACTGCTCCTATATCGAAGGCACTAGAGATGAAAGAGTTGATGGTACAACTACAAGAATTACTGGACAAGAAGTACATTCAACCTAGCGTATCGCCGTGGGGAGCACCGACGTTGTTTGTGAAAAAGAAAGACAAAACGATGCGGCTCTGCATTGACTACAGAAAACTGAATAAGGTAACGATTAAGAATAGATATCCATTACCGAGGATCGATAATCTGTTTGATCAATTGAAGAGAGCAAAATACTTTTCCAAGATAGATTTGAGGAGTGGTTATCATCAACTGAAGGTTAGACCAGAGGATGTATCGAAGACAACGTTCAGAACACAATGTGGTCACTACGAATTTTTAGTAATGTCGTTTTGTCTATCGAATGCTCCTGCAGAATTTATGGGACTAATGAATGGTGTGTTCAAGCCATTTTTAAAAAAGTTCGTAGTGGTATTTATAGACAATATTTTGGTATATTCGAAAACCAAGGAATAACATGAAGAGCATTTGAGATTAACGTTGGAAGTGTTGAGAAGGCACTATAACAAAAAGGCTTATCAGCAACCACATATCAGCGGCCGCAAATGGTTGCAGATGGATTTCAGCGACCGCAGTCGGTTGCGGATAGCAGTCGCAGGTAATCTGGTCGCTGGATGGACACCAGCGACCAGTAATAGCGACTGCTTTTTTAGTGACCGCACTCAGCGACCGTGTCCGTCACTATTCTGACTTATGCTGAGTCAGTTGTCAGATGTGACGTGGCACACGTGTCAGTGACCGGTAATAGCCACCGATGCGGTCACTAGATTCCAACAAGGTAATGCGGTCGCTGATACGGAGTTAGCGACCGCATGCGGTTAGTGATGTGTTTTTTTTTAAATTTTGATTGTTTTCTTGATTTCCCAAAAATAACCTGTTGTACCTGCTTTCAATCCCAACACAACAGTATATACAAGCATCCATATTAACATCCATTCATCCATGAATAAACATTCATCCAACACAATAGAATTGTAAATATTCATCGAACACAATACAATAGATATCGTAAACATCCATATAAATCAATACAATTGTCCAAAGAATGAATCTAAAAGAGTACAAGGCTTTAAAAATCTAAAAAAACCAGTCTAGGCGCTCTTCATGGATCATCCAAATTATGATCCTGTAATTAACAAAGTAATAAAACATATATGTTACAGGTGTAGATACTGCTATGATGTACTTAGGGAAATCTAAACAATAGACAATATATATACCTGGTCGTCATTCTGCTGCTGCTGCCGCCACTGCCTCCGCCAACTCATTATGACTCAGAGACTGCAGATGCCCGCCCAATATATGAAGAAGATCACGATCCTGACAGATCGCTCTCATACAGTCAGCAGGAGTATGATAGGCTGGACAACTTGATGACTGTGTAGACTGAGTGGCAGAGATGCCTGTGCCACTGATGGTCGGGCGCCGTTTTTGTCATTGGCCTTTGACATAATTTTTCTTCATGATGGACGCCCTCTCCCATAATTCTTGATCAATCGACGGACGCGTGGTACCTTTAGGATAGTGCTCATTCATTAAGCCCTTATAAGTGTCCTGTCAGAAGATGAACAATTAAATAGTTAAAATTAAATAAAAAAAATACTCAAAAAAGTCGTAACAATTTATACACAACATATTAGGATAAAGTGAAGTTATTACCGCTATCCGAACAGCCTCAGGCAGGCCATCGCGGGTGGCCACATACACATCCAACCAATTAATAGGTTGACCTTGAGATTGAGACTCCTACAGTTCATTTTCTTATATTATTATATAAACATATGATATTTTAGTTTACAAAAGATGATTGTAAACATAAAAACAAATAACTAAGCTAATAAATGTGCTATACATACGAACCTTAGCTGTAATATGCTGCAGTTGTGATATACTGCCGCCCTTGTACGTGCCTTTTGCCTTTTCGCCTTCGTATACACCTGAGGATCTGTTCGAGGTGGAAGTCTTTTGTCTCTTGACCCAGGACTCATCTCTCCACTGGTCACACATCTGCACCCATATGGGATGTGCACACCACCAAGGACTATGCTCATGCATATACTGCTCAGCCTGTCCCGGATGATCAATCTCAACATTGTGCAGGGCTTTTTGTCGTTCCTTGTTTAGATTTTCTTTAGTTCAGATGGCGCACTTCTGCCAGAATAGTGTCTGAATAACTGATGCATGTGCGTCGTCCCATCTAGACCGCTTCTGCAAATAAAACAACAATAATAATATTAAAGTTGTTATATTATATTATCATAATCCAACATTACTAAACAATATTATTTGATTAACTATGTATTATCTATCAGAGTGATAAAAAAATATACCTGAAATTCAGCCCAAACTGCATCCTTATGGGCGAGAGGTGTGCCCGCCCATGTAATCACTGGCGTAGGCCAGTTCTGTAAGCATAATTGTGAAATGCATTTCACAATTTTACTATCTTGAAAATCACTACAATATACAATAATTTACAGTCATATATATTTATAACAATTGAAATATTAAACCCTTATATATACACGATGTTTAACTTACGTGCTTTATGGAGGAGGACAAATCTGTATAAGAATGCGATCATCCAGATTTGTCGGGGCCTTCGGCACATGATTAGGGCCCCGACCCAACCTGCGCTTTCGTGCTGCAGATTCAGAAGACATCTATAAATAAAAAATTTAGGATGTTAGTATGAGTTATAAATGAAAGATACATAAACGCGTCAAGGATATAGAGAACATATACATATGTAATTGTATATTAAAACTAAACATACATTTTATATAAAAGGACACTAATGACAATTAATTGTATGAAATAGTTAACTACGATAAAACTAAACATACATTTATATTCATTGTAGTCACACCATTAACTACGACAAAACTAAACATACATTTATAGTTAACTACGACAAAACTAAACATACATATCATATGTTCAGTTGTTCTTGAAGACATGTACAATCTTTTTAGCCGATGTGTTATTGGAAAATACCTTAGAATCTTAAACGGTATACTTGATTTTTTTGTAGTCACACCCTCTTTAATATGCCTAAACCGATAATGCTACAAAACGCGCACTTTGTCATCTGTTCATTTTCCTTATAAAACAATGTGCAATCGTTGGAACATGCATCGATCTTTTGGTATCCAAGACCCAACTTCTTCACCATTTTCTTACAAAAGTAATAGTTACAAGGTAATTTCTCACCTTCAGGCAACATACTCTTAATGGTCTTCAAGAGCGACTCAAAACACTCATGGCTCATGTTGTGGTCAGCATTGATGTTAAGTAATGTCGCCACTGCAGACAATATAGTGTGTTTGGTGCAACCATGCCACAATGGCTCGCTACCCTCGTCTAACAACTTAAAGAAGTCTTTGGCATCAAAATTCATAGGTTGCTCTCTACCTTGTTCCCAATCAAAATCTGGCCCTGCAATATCATGAACCATTTCATTCATACGATGAGTAATTGTGTACTTCTGTGATGCCACCATATCTTCTCTCCCCATGTTCCCATCAACATTCTTCATAATTTTTCATGAACCTGAAAAAAAGTAAATGATAGTTTATCATGTCTCTGTCCATATAATTTACATTCTTATAATTCAAACATGGACATCGTATATGCGACTGACCATTCATACATTCCGGGTGACTATACGCATACTCTAAAAACACTTAGCAACCACCTCTAAATTCATCTGTAGCACCTATCTGGGCACTTGACTTTCGTCGTGTCATCCAACTACGGTCTGAATAGAGGCCCATGAATCCACAGTACCTATGTTGACATGAATTATTTTATTCCCTTGTTAGAGATTTACAATTTAGCTCAATCCCATTTATGATGCTTATAAATACATATAGATGTATATGTAGATATATAACATAAGTGTGCATCATATATGATTATTCAGAAATTAAACAAGGATACATGCCAAAACAACCTAAAGACAATAGATTCATAGGGGTAGAATATGAATCATTGCATCATGCATGGTCTGCATATGCATTGGGACAAGTCTAAATTACCCTACCAATGAAAAAAATTTGACAGTCTCCCTTATAATATGGACTATCCACATGCACGAGGGCATGCATACTTGACTATTTGTAAGCATATAAGAGCAACAAGAATGTATAAGAATCTCTTGAACCTTTGTCTTGATTGTCTACTGGATAAACTTAATTCCTAGTTATGTTTTATGTCATACTTGTGTTCAAGTTATTGGATTGGTATAAGTATGATCATATATTGTAACCAAGGTTTAATCATAAATTGAATGTAGTTTCTTTTGGTTATAATCCATTCACCTGAGTATGAGTGAATTTGTATTTTTAATAATTTAGTATGAGTATGGCTTATCATGTTTTTTTTCTTTTTGTGAAACCCACACTATGGTGAGAAATAGATGCACATAATTGCATAGTGGTTTTGTTGATCTTACTTTTGCAGAATACTTTGAGATTCTTGTTGTTTGTAATAACATATTTGGAGTACAATTTATATTTTTTTAGCTGTTTAATTTAAGGTAGTAACAACTTATTAGAGGATATATCTCATTATTAGTCTAATTTCCCACTAATTCTTGCATTCAATATGATAAATCCATATCCATCCCGTTACTAACTTATAACCATTGTTTATACATAGAGTATATTGTGTTAATGGATATTTTGTTCTCTATTGTGGTAGGTGCAAAATCCTATGTTTCCTCGCATATTAGGACATGAAACCCGAGGGTATGAAATAAATGTTTCAATTTATATAAAGAAAATTCTGAAAACCTAGCTAAGTAGAAATGTTATATTAAAAAAAAATCAGTATATTCGCAATTTCAACACATATTCAGTATATTCCCAATTTCAACATATATTAAAACACAAATTCAGTATATTAAACACATATTAACCCTAAAAATAATTTAACCTAAAAATTTCAGTAATCTCATAAAATTTTTTGCAACAATTTCAGTATTTTCCCAATTTCAATAAGAAGTTATAAATTTCAGTATTCCCAAATTCATTAATCCCAAATTCATTTTCATTCATTCAAATCTCAGCTCTAAATTACCTCTTAAAACATAAATTCCTAGAATAACAAACAATGAAAACACACGAACGGACATACTTATTTTGAGACGAACGAACAAACATAACAAACAACAAAAAACATACAACCAAAAGAAGAAGAAGAATTTCTTACCTCTAAAATTAGTCTGATTTGGAGAAGATTGAACACACGAACGAACTAACAAATCGAGCGAACGCCTTCTCCCTCTTCTCTTTTCCCCCTTCTCCCTCTTATCCCTTTTCTGTCGCCCTTTTTTTTTCTTTCTGCTGAATCGAGAGAACGGCTGAGTTTGAATCTGTTTAAGGGAATTCGCGACCGCTAAAAGCGACCGCATGCGGTTGCTGGATTTTAATGACGTGGACATGACTGCGATCGCTAGCGGTCGCTGATAAATATTAGTCGCAAAAAAAACTGCGCCAGAGTTTGGCACCAAATTTTTGGGGGGACAATTCATATCAGCGACCGATCAGCAACCGCATGCGGTTACTGACATTAACTAGCGACTAGAATTCATAACGGTCGCAGATAGCGGTCGCTATTACTACTATCTACGACTGGATAGGCGGTCGCTGATATTATTGGTCGCAGATAGACCTTTTTCTTGTAGTGAGGGAGAAGTTGTATGCCATGTTTTCGAAATGTGAATTTTGGATCGAGCGGGTACAATTTCTTGATCACGTGATCGATAAAAATGGAATTTCGATAGATCCATCTAAAGTCGAAGCCATGATAAACTGGGATCAGTCGAGGTACGCCATCAAAAGTACGAAGTTTACTTGGATTGGCAGGATATTATAGAAGATTCATTCAAGACTTTTCCAAGATCACAACTCCGCGAACGAATTTAACTCGAAAAGCTGTGAAATTTTTTTGGACGGAGAAGTGCGAGGAAAGCTTTCAAGAATTGAAGAAGAGGTTGAGTACGGCACCTGTGTTATCTCTTCCGGATGATACAGGAAATTTTGTTGTTTTTAGTGATGCGTCGCATAAAGGACTTGGTTGCGTGCTTATGCAAAATGATAAAGTCATTGAGTATGCGTCACGACAAATGAAGGATTATGAGAAGGGGTATCCGACCCACAACTTGGAGTTAGCTGCAGTAGTTTTTGCTTTGAAAATCTAGAGGCACTATCTCTCCGCGGAGAAGTGTGAAATATATACAGACCACAAGAGTCTGAAATATATTTTTACACAGAAGGACTTAAATATGCGTCAAAGAAGGTGGTTGGAATTAATTAAGGACTATGATTGTGAGATTTTATACCATCCGGGTAAGACAAATGTGGTTGCCGACACCTTAAGTAGAAAGGATCGAGAGAAATTAATTATGTTGACCGCTCAGGAGGAACTAATTTTAGAAATGGAGAAACTGGAGTTGGAAGTGAAGTATCCTATGGAAATAGATGAGAAGCTATTCCAGATGAAATCTTGTGCAACCCTACTAGATAAAGTTAAGGAGGCTCAACTTCAGGACGAAGAATATAAAAAGGTGAAAAAGAAGATATCCGAAGGAACCGAACCAAGATTTAAGATGGATAAGGAAGGAATACTAAGATTTAAAAGTAGAATTTGGGTACCGCCAATAGTAGAGATTAAGGAAGAAATTTTGAGCGAGGCTCATAGTTCACGATATTCGATTCACCCTGGTAGTACCAAGATGTACCAATGATCTTCGACAACATTTATGGTGGCCAAATTTGAAACGAGATGTTGCAGTGTGTGTTGGCAAATGTCTAACCTGTCAGAAAGTGAAAGCAGATCATCAGAGGCCGAGTGGGTTGCTACAACCGTTGGAGATCCCAGAATGAAAATGAGAACATATTACGATGGACTTCATGGTTGGCCTTCCGACAACTCAAAAAAGCTATGACGTAGTATGGGTTATCGTTGACCGATTAACGAAATCCGCACACTTTCTTCCGATCAAAATCAGATTCAACTTAGATCAATTGACAAGGTTATATGTGGAAGAGATTATTTCAAGACACGGAGTTCCGGTGTCAATTGTTTCTCATAGAGATCCACGCTTTACATCAAACTTCTGAAAACATCTACAGGAATGCATGGGTACGTAATTGCGAATGAGTACATCATATCACCCTCAGACAGATGGACATAGCGAAAGAACGATTCAGACATTAAAAGATATACTAAGAGCTTGTGTAATGGAC
Organism: Panax japonicus; assembly: GCA_020205505.1. Lineage (NCBI taxonomy): Eukaryota > Viridiplantae > Streptophyta > Magnoliopsida > Apiales > Araliaceae > Panax > Panax japonicus. The sequence goes on from CM035104.1 coordinate 17,960,036, forward strand.
TTTAAAGGAAATTGGATGATCACCTACCGCTTGTAAAGTTCAGCTACAACAACAGTTACCACGCTAGTATTGACATTCCGCCTTATAAAGCGTTATACGGCAGAAAGTGCCGAACTCCACTTTACTAGGATGAAGTTGGTGAAAGACAATTGCTAGGCCCAAAATTGGTACAACAGACAACAGAAATAGTCAAAGTGATCCGAACACGACTGGTAGCAGCTCAAGATAGACAGAAGAAATATGCTGATCCACATAGTAAAAATGTTGAGTTCGAATCGGGTAGTTATGTGTTCTTGAAGGTCTCTCCTGGAAGGGAAAGATCAGGTTCGAAAAGAAAGGGAAATTAAGCCCAAGATTCATTGGACACTTTGAGGAACTGTGAAAAATCAGAGAAGTTGCGTATGAGGTAGCCTTACCTCCAACACTCGAGAATGTCCACAACGTCTTCCACATTTCTGTTTTACGACCATACAAACCCGATTACAAGCATGTAATTGAATACGAACCCCTACATTTTGAAAAAGACTTATCTTATGAAGAAATTCCCGTTCAAATTGTGGACAGAAAAGAACAAGTTCTCAGAAATAAAGTAAAACCTTCTGTTAAGGTAATTTCGAGGAACCACAACGCTGAAGAAGCAACGTTGGAACTCGAAGAGAATATGATGAAGAATTACCCTCATTTATTTACTTAAATTATGTGTAAGCGATTCCAGGGACAGAATCCTTGTAGGGGGGAGAATGTAATGGGTCGAATTTATTGAGTCGTGATTCTAGGGACCAAATCCTTTTAAGGGGGGAAAGATGTGACTAACGAGATTTTATAATTTAATTTTAATATTTATTGGATTAAATAAATATTTTCGATGATTGAATTATTAGATTAAATAATTAATTGATGCAATTGTGATAGATTAATTTAATTATATGTGTTATATTTATTAAATTAATGTGAAGAATATTTATTATTCAAGTATGTATTTATGTGAGCTTATTGAATTAAATGAAACATTTAATAAGCACAATGTTATTTTAATTAATGTAATAATTAATTAGAGAGTTAATAATTTGACATAATTAATAAATGAGAAAATTAAGTATATAACTATGTGAATTAATGAGAAATTATTATATTTTATTAAAATTAAATTAAATCATATATTTGAGTTATTGTATAAATGAGTGTGACATTATTAAACTATGGTATAAAGGATTTATTAAATTAAATGGTTTTGAGCCATTTTAGGCTTGCCAAACGAGGCCTTAGTAGAGGTTGAGAGCAGTTAACCATTACTGGTTAACTGACCACCACTCTGCGCTCAACTTTCTTTTATAAAAATTAATACGTATTATTCTTCTTCCTATTTTTTAAGTTTTTAAAGCAAATCATAGAGAGAATTTAGAAATTTTGAGAGTAAAAGATAAGGTGAGTGAGAGATTGTAAGTTGTATTCAATCTTGTGTAATCCAAGCAGAGCAATTAAGGGTAAACCCTTAAACTTCAATTTTATTACGGTGTTTAAGTTTTTCATAAAAATGGCTTTTATGTTTTGTAAAAGCTCTGTAATAGAAAAAAGAGTAACGATTATGTGTTAATTATGTGATAATTGTTATCATATCGTATTTGATTATATATATTGCATAAAACATATCATCAGTGTCATAAAAACATGTCGTATATTGTTGCTACAAAATTATAGAGTATAAAATATGGACATATGGCCTTACGTACCAAATTTGATACGTTTATCATAGGTTATATCATAAATTTATGCTTATAAAGGATTATGTATATTAAAGCGAAGAGACCAAACTTCAAATGAACGGATTCAGTGTTATAACGAACCCGTAGTATTGATTTGCATGTTTTGTTTTTTAAACTTTCAAGAACATCAAGAACAGTAAAATCACATTGATAATTTTGTTAATTATGTGTTTTAACCCCTTAAAATCATGCTAGAAGGGTTGAGAAGTTGTTATATGTATATTATAATGTTTGGGTATATCTAAATTCGTGTAGAAATAATTTAATTTGAAGATTTGGCCATGTTCTGCAATTTTTCGAGAATTGCAGAACAGTTACTAGTTCACCGCGCCGCGGCGCCAGTCCCGTACCTTAACACGCACGCCGCAGCGCCGTAGCGCCAAGAGTTAGGCCGCAGCGCCACCACACGGAGAATAAGTACAAGAGTGGCACCGCAATGCCACTCTCCAGAATGTTCAGAAACGAAAATTTTAAAGTGTTCAAGTTCATGAATGTGACGTTAACCTAATCTAATGAACATAAAAATATGTTAGAAGTATAATGAGATGTTAAAATAGATGCTTAACATGTCAATAATGCATTTATGTGCGAATTGAATTATTAAATGCCTAGTTAACTTTTTGTTCGTGAAATGTATATTATGTGACAATAAGTGTGGTAATTTGACTAAGTATAGTCATAACCAAAGTTTAGACAAAAGAATGAACTTATAATGACTAGTTACATTATAATTGACTAGAGTTTGTGAATGGAAATGGTATGTAGGATTATATCGAAGAACGTGTATAATTAACATATAATCTACGCAAGAGGCAAGTTTCCTAACCCTACTTGTTATCATTATTCAAGTTTATAAATCAAGTTCAATTTGTTATATTAAATATTATCTATCATTTCAAAGTATTATTCTATTATACAATACTTGTTCTATTGTATACCTCCTAAGATTTTTATTCAATTTAATTATCATTTATTGTTGAACCTTCTTAGATTAGTGAACCCTTATTTAATTCGACTAGTCCATAGTTGATGAACGTTCTAAATTTCACAACCCTTATTAAATTATCCAAACCAAACTTCCTTTGGTGCGGACTCTGATGTCAAATTGAGATGAACAACCCTGTATAGGGATTACTTATGCGTTAGCGTTAAGATATTGTGTATTGTATGATACTATTGGATGATCCCCCTAAGTATGAGTAGAAGAGTCCATAGTCTTATGACTGTTAATGGTTTCAAGTATAACCCTTGTTAACTTGGGACATAGTTCAAGGTATTATGACCCTTAGAAATCTTTTGAATTCTTGTTATTCATTGTTGATTCAAAAGTTTAATTTTATTTCAGAAGTCCTTGATTCACTCGCATGTTATTATATATTAATATTTCATTTTTATGCGTGTGGTCAATCATGCTCACTCTTGCGTAATAATAACATTATAGTTAAGAACGAAAGGTACGAAGAGCCTTCTACCAGCAAAGGCAAGGGTAAGGCTAATAAGTGATGAAGGCTTGTTATTTCATTTTATGAATGTTATTGTCAAGACTTGATGTTGTTTAAGACTTATTACTTGTTTATGTTTCCATGCAAATGTTTAAGGTTAGTTTGACCTGGGATTGTATTTATTATTCAGATGTTTTAACCCCATAAGGGGATGATTTATTTCTATCTATTGCATGGTTTGCATTTATTATGGGTAAATAGATAGATGATATTTGTACAGTGAACACCAAATCCCGTGGAATTTAAGTACCCGGATTTGGGGTTGTCATAGATTATGTGATCTCTATGTGGACATATGGCAAGAGTTGTAAAGTATGATGATTACATGACCTTAGTATGCTTTAATTCCATGTAAATCGTATACTAAAACTTGTAAGAGTGAACTCAAGAATGGCCACATGTTTATGTGAAGACCTCTAGTATGTATGAATGTTAATGGTATGTATGTTAGTATGCTAGAGTTTGACTAAAATCAGGATAGTAGAAGCTTAACTCTTGCCAGGCTAGAGGACAACACAATTGTATCGTCCTTAAGCATAGCCAGGGCGCAGCTGCGCCATCCTGCAGTCAAGTCTAGATCCTGCTTCTAATCTGATGTTCAAAGCATGCTTGTATGGTTAAGTTAACTTACATTATATGACCAGTGCGCTATCCAGTTTGTTAAGAAACGTGCTAAAGTTGAACATTTAACGAATGATTATAACTTTTCAAATGTGAAGTTAAAGAAAATATTTGCAACTATATAACAATGATTTGAAACCAAGTTGCCTGACCTTGTGGTGTCTTACAAATCTAATTTCTGTGCTATGGGGATGTAGGATATGTGATGTAGTATGTATAAATTATACAACTAAGTTATACGATTATGTGTGTGGTTAAACTTACATATCATGAATGAGCATATGTAACTAATGAATATCCTATACGCGTATAACTATATTATGTTACGATTCAAAAAGGTGTTGATAAGCTATATTTGGTAAACTAAGCTTAAGGAAAGTATTAGAACCTTACTCTTTATTGAGCACTATTTAAACTTGTGCAATTATTGATCGTACATGTAGAACTTTAAAAGTATGATACTTCGTAATCTAGAAATGAAATTGTTTACAAACCTTGATTTCGAACGATAATTGTTCACACACACACACACACACACACACACACACACACATATATATATATATATATATATATATATATATATATATATATACTGTGAAAAAAAACTGTCTAAGCCATTGCTTCGGCTAGACTATTGATATTGATCGAAAGCTATCCAAACTAAATTTACTTGGTGCAGACTCTTATAACTGAGATGAACAACCATCTTGGTAGGGGAATTATATATTGTTGGGAAACCAACGTGCACACTTGAGAAATATTAAATGTAATGCATTGACATATGGTACTTTAGGCTGATCACCTTTTGTACTCGTTTAATGGAATTATTAGTTAATTACCGTGAATTCTAGGAAAAGTTCTTAGTCCTTAGTGACTGCTCAATATTCATTACTTTGAAATCTTAAATTGATTTATCATGGAATATTATTTTTATTTCTATCCATAGAGACTATTGTTGATATTCATCGATACTTCTTGTTATCTAGAACTATTATTGTTGTTATACCCTTGAGAAATTTAAAACCATATTGATTACCCTTTTGCTATATTACTTGATAAGAAAATTTGTTGCTCATTCTTTCTTTCCCTAAAAACATTTCAGTTAAGGCAGAGCAAGGCGACCCCTAATGCATTGATAAGGGCAAGGGAAAGGCTTTGGAGTAGTTATTCTATAATACTAGAATGTACTATTATCTGGTTGTAGAAGAACTTATTTATGATAAGTTATGCTTGGTTTAAGTTGTATTGGATTATATATTAGTTATGTCTAAACGGTGTTTAATTATGATTAAGGCTTGTAAGAGATGTTTAAGTTACGAACCCTTGGGACGAGAATAATTTATTATAACAATATAATTTATTCTATTATTCTGCTATTTGAGATGTTGATTTGTTATTAGAGTTAGTACGTGACAACCAAATTTAAGACAAGTGTGGTCTGAATTTGGGGGCGTCACAGGTTGGTATCAGAGCTATAGTTATAAACCTTAGGAACGAGAGTCCTTAGATTATAACTTAGGAGAACTTAGAAGATAGAGAGGGATCAAGACTCATGTAGAGTTTTTCTAGAGAGAGATTTAGTGTGTTCTGGAATATAATTTCATTCTATACAATGAACTTATTTTTATTTAACATTCTAATGGAGTTGATGTTTGTTTGTCTTATGTTGGTGATTGTATGATGGTAGACATGGGAGGACCTAGCTGAGTGGTAGAGGAGGAGCCGCATGACATACATGTGGTCTATGAGGTACCTTCGATAGTGGAACCCATAATAGTAGTGACCCCTATTGATGAGAACGATGATGAGGATGAGGAGATGGAGCCATTACCCGAGGAGTCTGATCCGGAGGAGGAGCCTATGTGTGACGCCTCTAAAATAGGTATACATAACCCATTCTGAGTCGCCAAATACATGGTAAATAAATCAAATACAAACTTCTTTTATACAATACGACAACATCGTAGCTTAGAGCTTTTACACGAATATTGTCTCATAGACAGTATTCAAACTCAAATGAAATCCTCATTAAATTTATTATCACACTATTTCATAGAATAGTGAGGACTACTATAGCCACTTAACCTGGATCGTCACTCTGTTCCCCGACTCGTCCCGGCTACGTTCTCATTTCCTAAAGAGAACAATGAAAGAAAAGGGTGAGCTCAACTAGCCTAGTAAAAAATATTATGACTAAGATAATGCAGATTAAATTATCCTTAGCCTTCAATAGTATAACAACTGATAGAATAAAATAGACAACAAGTTTTAGATCAACAACTGCAACGGAATAAACAATCCATTAGAAGAGTCAAGTAGAATATAATGTCTACTATCTCCTCTAGATTAAAAGTCCATCGTTAATATTTCATTCCTGTAATACTCATCAACAGTTCTTTGTTATACCCAAGACAGAAAAAACTCTCATCACCTATCTTCACCTGAACCACCAAAGATTATAGTTAAATCCACAATTCATATTTATAATCTTGTAAATCAACAGTTTCTCCTTGCCACAAAGGCTTAATAGAACGTTTACTCAATATCCTTACCCCAAAGGCTAAAGATATTCAAATGTAATAACAATGATCATACCAATCAGTTGCCTATCTTTGTACTACGGGCCAAAGATATTCAACTATAAAACTAATGGTCATTATCATACCAATCAATTATCTGTCAGTGCACTGCGACCAAAGACATTCAACTGTTAACTAATGGTCATGATCCTGCCAATCACATCATCGAATTATCCACTCACTACATGCCAAGGATATTCGTTATTATCACAAGTGGTCATGATCATATCATACACATGTCCATCTTTGCACTACGGGCCAAAGGTATCAATCAACAGTTCGTCTTTGCACGTAAGCCAAAGATATACAACTATAAAACCAATAATCAACAGTCCATATTTGCACGTAAGCTAAAGATATACAACTATAAAACAAATAATCAACACTCCATCTTTTCACGTAAGATAAAGATATACAACTGTAAAATAAATAATCAACAGTCCATCTTTGCACGTAAGCCAAAGATGACTTTCATCACAATATAAGCATGAGGATGATGACAATGATATAAGCATTAATCAAACAAAATCAAGGGTAAATATTAAAGACTTTAAATTTATCCAGAGTTTAAAAATAACCAAATTGTCAACATGATACTGCTTTCTGGAGTAAAATTCAAGAATAATTTTCATGTATCAAAAATAATTTGGACAGAAAAGAAATATATCTTCCAGGTGAATAGTACCCCGTAAATAGTACAGTGTGAATAGTACTTCGAGAAATGTACCTCATGAATAGTACCCCGACATAAAAATTGCCTCAAATACCGAATGAATAATATTTGAGTGAATAGTAACCCATGAATAGTAACTCATGAATAGTACTCCGGCATGAAAAGTGCCCCGAATACCTGAGTGAATAATATTTGAGTGAATAGTAACTGGGCGAATAGTAACTCGTGAATAGTAACTCGTGAATAGTATTATAGCATAAAAAGATCAATAATTATCAAGAATGCTCAAAATAATATTTCCATGAAAAGATACTGGATGAAGCGCAAATTTCAATGATATTATACTAATTTAATGGAATATAGAAGCAATACTTCAACAAAATGAGTGTAGAACTAGGGATACGAAACGAAATAATATTACTTACATACTACAGAGTATGGAAGAAAATAATATTTCATACGAATATTGAACAAAAATAATATCCCTTATGAATACGAAAGAAATAATACCCCCTACCCTAGAAGAAGACTGTATACTGGAATAGTAAAGTAGCAGACTTCTCTTCTTCTTTATCTCTATAGTGTGACACCCCCAAATCCGGGTTACCTGACCCCCGAGTTTGGTGTTCACGATCCACAATATAAATAACATTTAACTACCCATAATATATATAGATAGTAACTTTCATAAGTTTTTATTAGAGTTTAATAATACATCACCCAAGTTTTCTAACCTTAACTTTACAAACATACCCTTTAGATATACAAAAAGGGTTTACAATAAAACATAATAAATATGCTAATCATAACTAATTTATAACTACGCCTTTGCCTTTGTCCTTTGCAGCACCTCCTGCAACTTCATCCCTAGCTGAAAAATTTTATTTAGTAAGGGTGAGCAACTAATTTGCCCCGCAAGTTAAGACATACAATAAATGTATAAGAATTCAAAACAACAGTCTATCTATTTTGATAGAATGAAATCAAAGTTCGGGGAACTTTGAAATAGCTGAACAAATCGTTATTCAATAACAAGTTTTCTCGTATTCTATACAACACAATAATTCAATAATGAAAGAGTACAACGCTTTCAAAGTTTCTACGATATTCTAATGAATAATCAATAATCAATTCTACGAAATATCATAGTGGAATGTTTTCCAGATTTAATACTGAGCGATCACACAAGATCTTGAACTTATTTTATCGGGTAGATATCAAAGATTTACTTTGATAAATACTCAGGTGTATCAGATAACTATAAAGATTAAATCATACCCATCTTCAAGTACAATAAGTGATCAGCTTATTATACCCTATATTATGCATAATACTCAAAACGCGTGCAAAGGTCGAATTCACGACCAACAAAATGTTCCCTTTATATAAAAGGTTTTTCTTCTCAGTCTTAGAATCAAGATTTTGATTTTACAACGAAATACTGGTATTTCAAATTTTATTTACTTCTCAGTCGAGCCGGAATAATTGGCTTCGATCTGTCAATAATAATTGAATTCTCTTTTCAAACCTATCATATTCAAACAAATGTTCGTCTAGCTAGAATAATTAGCTAAGATATTTCTCAATAAAATTTGACAATAAACAGAAATTATGTGTATTGTCAATTCTAACTTCTACAGATATGAATATCCAACAACAGTAATTCTACGAATATATATATTCTAATTCAATAATTTAATTTCAACAATAAATCCCTGGATGTGGTATAATTAGCAATAATTATCCACCAATAATAATTGAATGAAATAACTCAAGGTTGAGTTAGGGAACTTGCCTCTTCCGCTGATTACAGCTACACAAAATACTTATCTGCTTTCGAAAAACCTATAACCAATAATATCGGTCAAACAATTAACACAATATTTCATAACACACAACACTTTAATTCACAGTCAAACTTCTCCTAGACACATTACCACATAGCCACATTAGTGTTTATAACCTATATAAACACTTAACAACTCATACTAATTCAGTTTGGTTGGACTTCGGTCCATTCTCCGTGTTCTGGTCACCCTATCCGACAATTAACACAGTTATTTGTCAATTACACGTGGTCTCTAAGCTTTAATATTAATTTAGATAAGTCAATTATCATTAATAATATTTTTTAGAAGCTTTTAATAATTATCAAGCAATTATTATAATTTTTAATAATTTTTCAAATATCAGGATCATTTTTAAATGATTTAATTATCAATTAATCGTATCATTATTAATATTTAATAATATCAAAATATTAATAACATACATTCCAAAATATTAAAGTTATCATCAATAACTTAAAATTTTTTTAAATCATCAATATTCTACTTAAATAATTTTTAAAATAGTTAAAATCATTTTTAAATCATCACCATTAATATATAAATATTAATGAAATTATTATCCAAATATTAAAAGTCATTAATTATAACTTAAAATATTTTTAAATTATTTTTCTCATTTTTAAATGATTTTTAAATCAATAAAACAATTTTTAATTCATTTATTTAATATAATAATTAAATAAATCAATCATCATTAATATTAATTTATTAATAAAAATTATCCAAAAATATTGAAAATTATATTTTATAATTTAAAATATTTTCCAACACTTTATTCTCAATTAAAATGATTTTTAAATCATTAAAATCATATTTATCTTTTTTATTTAATTTAATAATCAAATAAATCTAATATCATTAATATTAAATTATTAATGAAAATTCTCCAAAAATATTAAAAATTATATTTTATGCTACAAAATATTTTTAAATACATTATTCTTATTTATTATGATTTTTCATAATATTAAATCATTTTTCTCTAATTTATTTAATACACTAATTAAATAAATTAAATACCTTTAATATTTAAATAATTATAAATATTAAAGAAAAATATTCCAATTGGTCAAAAATTATTTTTCATAATTTAAAATAATTTTTAAAACCATTTTTGGTAATTTTTAGAATTTATTTCTAATTTTTATTAATTTCCGGAATATTCAAAAATTAGAAAATAAATAAACCGTCGCTAAAGCCCTTTAGCGACACAAAGCGTCGCTGTTGGTGTTCTTGAGCTCAAGAACACTGACAGCCGGCTTAACAAGTGGTCAACTTTGACCGGCTTTAATTCACAGCCAAAATGGTTTCTGGACTTGTTTGAAGTGTGATCGTGTAGCCAAAATGTAATACTACAACACACAACCAACATCTTGATCAAACAATAACAATACGGCAAGATCTAGAGCTCCAAAGAAGCTGTCAGACCCACCTGGGTTTCTTCAGAAACCCAGAACATCGAGCAGCCCTTTTCAAGCAAAGATTAATATAGGTTCTACTCTTGTTTAAGGTGATTTGATGGTTTAAATGTGTAGTTGATGTTTCAAGGAACAACACCACATCAACAACTCGGTCCAAAAACAAACAAATCACAACTTATCAAGCGGTCAAAGCATATCAGACGGCTTGTTCTTCAAGTTTCTGGAAATTTCCAGAAATGTCAACACTGAGCGAGTAGCTCACTTTGACCACTTGTTCTGCTCAATCTATTTCAGTTTTAAGAGATATAAAAACTCAAATATATAATACACATAACCAACTACAAAATGGTTACAACAATAACATAAAAACATTAACACAACTGAAAGTTCAATAAGCTCAAAGATGTTGTCAGACGCTGTTTTGAATTTCTGGGCTTGCCCAGATTTTGCTCGGTCAAGCCCGGTCAACGGGTTTTGATCGTTAATAACTCCTAATCTAGCTATTCAATTTCTATTCTACCACTTGAAGATCCAAGACAATATGTCAGGATATCGATTAAAGCATTAAAACAACAAAAAAAACAAACACATAAGGATTTAGAGTGACTGACATTCCTTGTCAGAACACAAAATTTTGCTCAAGAACAGATTTTTGAAAAATCACTTTTAACCCACTTTAATGATATGGATCCATCATGGATCATCATATAACAACTACAAACATCTTATTACATAATATTAAACATTAGAACACAAAATTTTCTTAAGGAACATGGATCAAAATAAAAAATTTTGGTTACACCTTCAAGCCTCAATTTTTGATCTTAGCTCTCCAATATGTTTTTGATTAATCAAGGGGCTGGTAATATTACTGATACACTTCTATTTTTCGTGGAATAGAGAGAGAATTGGAGTTGGTGAGAGCAAGTTGCAAAAATGGCCAAGTTTTTGATTTTTTTTCTCTCTCAATCTTTATATAATGCTTTGATTCAATGTATTTGATGAAATGGCTGGCCATGTAGGTTGATGTGTTGTCCTAGTAGGCTATACAAAGTCAAGATTAGTTCAACAACTAAAGTTATTGCAATTCCTACAAGTTAGCTTATTAAAGAATCTTAAAAGGGAATTTTGGTCTTTTGCAAATTAAATTTAATGGCATTCTTGTCCAAAACACAAACCCTTAGGGTTTAGGGTTTGGGCAATCTAGGGTTTAACCCTAAAATCCTAACCCTTAGGTTTTAAAAATCTAACTTCTAGAATTTTCAAAATTAGGGTTTAATTAGAAAAATAAATTTTCTAAAATAAAATTAGGGTTTCTAAAATAGAAATTTAACATTCAAAAATATAATTAGAATTTTCTAATCATATTTAAGTTTAATAACACAGTAGTCTTACCCATTAGGATTAGGGTTTTCTAATTTAGGGTTTACAATTCCCGGTTTTGAAATTAGGGTTTCTCGGCGTACAATTAGGGTTTTTAATTGTACAATTTATTTTCTAAATTTAAGATTAGGGTTTTAAATCCCTTATTAAGGTTTATTAATTACAAACCTTATCCGATCAATTATTGATCAACATAATCAACATACAATACAAACACATTCTTAGCAATATAATTATTTTAATTATATTTTCTACCGAAAATTTGGGCTAGGGTTTTCTAAAGTTGTTAAGCACAACTCCACTCTAAATTTATTAGTCAATACACAAATTAACTTTCTCAAGACTCGTATCACAGATACTTGTCACAAATTGATAATTAATATTAATTATAAAAAAAAATTATTCGCAAATTTTGGATTATTCGAAATCCTGGGTTATCACTTTCACCCCTCCTTAAAAGGATTCCGTCCTCGGAATCACCGCTTTCTTATTCTCTACAATCTTTCAAAGTTGTATCATCAATTCGTTTTTATCAACACAATATTAAATTGTGTTTCAAATTCCAACATATGACTTGAATCTATAAAAGAAAAGAAATCACAGCCATATTTATCCAATATCAATCGCATAATTTAAATATTAAGCAAAATCGTTACCTGTTGCCACCTCCTGAGTATCTACCGCATCTAGCGTCGTCATATTGAATGTACGGGCTGTTGGTCTTTCTGGCTGTGCAGGTCCTCGAATCGCCAAGGTTCCACCACCAGGTCCCTTGTTGGCACTTTCTTTTTCTGCATTCTTCTTCGGACAGTTCCGCATTAGATGATCAGTCGATCCACACGCATAGCAACCTTGAATCTTTTTCGGGCAGGGACAATTTGGTGACATATGCCCCTCTTGTCCGCAGTTGTAACAAACCCCCTTCTTCTTCAAACAAACACCAGCATGATTCTTCCCACAACTCGCACAAGGCTCTCCTCCTTTCTTATTCCCTTCAGCTTTGCTACCCGATTGGGTAATCTCACTCCTCTTCCTTTTATTCGGGTTACTAACACCACTGCTTCCACCCTAATTGGTATTCTTCTTCTTCTCCTGATGAAAACGAGATGCAGCCTCGCTTCCTCCTTCAGCAATTAATGCTTTCTCCAGTAGAACCGCAAACGTGTTGATCTGCAACACATCTACTTTGTTGTAAATTCCCGGCTTCAATCCGTTCTCAAATGTTCTTGCTTTTCTTTCTTTTGTGTCCACCTGATGAGGTGAAAATCATGTCAATTCATTGAATTTAGCCGCGTATTCAGAAACAGACATGTTCTCCTACTTAAGTTCCAAGAACTTAACTTCCATCCGAGCTTGCATACTCGGTAAGAAGTAGTTCTCAAAGAACAATTCTTTAAATCTTGTCCACGTCACCACCGATGTACCAGCTCTCGCTTGATTCGTCTCCCACCAATAATTGGCTTCTCCCTTCATTAAGTATGTCGCAAAAACCGTCTTTTGCTCTTCTTCCACTCGCGCAATCACGAACGCTTTCTCCAGCTCTTTCACCCAAGTTTGGGCTTCGATCGGATCCGTAGTCCCCTTGAATTCAAGCGGTCCTACCGCTTTAAAATCCTTAAAATTAGCCAATCTGTCGGCTGGCTGATTCCTTGGTCTTCCCCTGGCTGGAGCCCTATTTTCCATAGCTTGGGCCAGCATATCCACAAAATTCTGCATCGGGTCCACTTGACCTCCTTCGTTATTCACTGATTGTTCTTCTCTTTGATTTCAATTCTGTCGTCTAGGCGACATGATCTGATTTAAATGAAAATTTTATATTAATACTCTTTCTCTATACAAATTTTAACACAATAAGAATTTAACACATAATTCTCAAGTAATCACATATTTATTCAAATAGCACATAGTACCTATAGTACTTAACACATATAACTATCCCTTTAAAATAATACTAGGATTAACACATTCAACTTTACAAAAGTTTCAATTCCCCAACTTTACACAAAAAGTTGACATTCTCCAATTTCACATTACTATTTCCAGTTCGTCAAACTTACCACACTTAGGAGTTCAGTAACTTGCCACAACTATATGAGTGTATGAACTTATCCTAGTCAGACCTTTGGCGTCCATTCGCTGAGGGGTTCAGGACATTTCATATAATTACGAGTCATGAACATACCATAAGTATGAGTTTTAAGAACACACAAATTCATTTTAATCTTATATTCATATATAGAAAATAAAGATTTTATTCATACAAACATATATTTACATATGTTCAAACATCGTTCTTGATATTACATATCTTAATATCAGAAACTTCTACCAAAAGATACGATTACATATATCTAAGTTATCTACTGACCACTTCCTTCACCAATCTTCTTCTTGCTGGGACACTTGTTAAATCCATGCCCCGTTTTCCCACAGGAAAAACACTTCCTCATATTCAGTTTAGGACAATGTAAAGAGATATGTGCTTCCTGCTTACAGTTGAAGCACACGTTCTTCCACATCATGAATTCCTCCACGGGAGTTTTACCACACTTGCTACATGCTTTCTTTTTCTTCGGGTTCAAATTTCCAGAGTTGTCACTGTCATTGTTCCTCTTTCTTTTCTCCTTATCCTTCTTGCCGGTTCCTTCAGACGATCTACCACTTTCAGCCTTCATTCGTTCCACCTGCGCTTTCAGCTCGTTCAGTTCTTCAGTCATTTCACGTAACGCCCGCTCCGTCTTCCACAACTCCTCCAAAAGAAATACTTTACTCCGGAGTTCCTGGACTTCCACATATAACTGATCTTGTTCACCAACCTTGATCTTATTCTTTAGTTCCACCCTAGCTTCTTCAGACTCCGCCTCCTCATCAACACTTAGATACATCTCAGGATAATCGTCATGATCACTCCCAAGATTGATCATTGGTTCATCTTTCCCCACTTCTTCAACCAATTCACTCTGTGCTGGCACCTCGGCTACTGGCATTGGTGCGACAGCCGCTGGCTTCTCCGTACACATTTCATCTTCTATCGACATCCTACAATCAGTTTTAAACAACTTTCTTAGTACTTCACCAGTAATAATTTCTCTCACTACGAATTTACTTATCTTACTATCGATACACTTCAATGATCCCTCACTTAGTACTCTAAATGAGTATTCTCTATCTCGCTATGGTCATAATCCTAGGGTTTCCCCCCACCCCACTTAAGGTTTATAACCTACAGCTCCACTACCAGCTGGTGACACCTTGGTCACTACAGCTCTGATACCAACCTGTGACACCCCCAAATTCGGGTTACCTGACCCCCGAGTTTGGTGTTCACGGTCCACAATATAAATAACATTTAACTACCCATAATATATATAGACTAGCTGGGTCCCGTGCCTCCGGCACTGTGTGGACAATATGATTTATCTCAAACTTTGAACGACCAAAATAATTTATTGAGTGAGCGGAAAATTTAAAGTCATTTGTATTTTATTAAATTATTATTAGATTATTAGATAGATAGATGTATGAACGGTGGGATTTATCCCAAACTTTGGACGGCCCAGATGATTTATTGAGTGAGCGGGAAATTCAAAATCATTTGTATTTATTAGATAGATAGTAACTTTCATAAGTTTTTATCAGAGTTTAATAATACATCACCCAGGTTTTCTAACCTTAACTTTACAAACATACCCTTTAGATATACAAAAAGGGTTTACAATACAACATAATAAATATGCTAATCATACCTAATTTATAACTACGCCTTTGCCTTTGTCCTTTGCAGCACCTCCTGCAACTTCATCCCTAGCTGAAAAATTTTATTTAGCAAGGGTGAGCAACTAATTTGCCCCGCAAGTTAAGACATACAATAAATGTATAATAATTCAAAACAACAGTCTATCTATTTTGATAGAATGAAATCAAAGTTCGGGGAACTTTGAAATAGCTGAACAAATCGTTATTCAATAACAAGTTTTCTCGTATTCTATACAACACAATAATTCAATAATGAAAGAGTACAACGCTTTCAAAGTTTCTACGATATTCTAATGAATAATCAAGAATCAATTCTACGAAATATCAAAGTGGAATGTTTTCTAGATTTAATACTGAGCGATCACACAAGATCTTAAACATATTTTCTCGGGTAGATATCAAAGATTTACTTTGATAAATACTCAGGTGTATCAGATAACCATAAAGATTAAATCATACCCCTCTACAAGTATAACAAGTGATCAGCTTATTATACCCTATATTATGCATAATACTAAAAACGCGCGCAAAGGTCGAATTCACGACCAACAAAATGTTCCCTTTATATAAAAGGTTGTTCTTCTCAGTCTTAGAATCAAGATTTTGATTTTAAAACGAAATACTGGTATTTCAAATTTTATTTACTTCTCAGTCGAGCCGGAATAATTGGCTTCGATTTGTCAATAATAATTGAATTCTCTTTTCAAACCTATCATATTCAAACAAATGTTCGTCTAGCTAGAATAATTAGCTAAGATATTTCTCAATAAAATTTGACAATAAACATAAATTATGTGTATTGTCAATTCTAACTTCTACAGATATGAATATCCAACAACAGTAATTCTACGAATATATATATTCTAATTCAATAATTTAATTTCAACAATAAATCCCTGGACGTGGTATAATTAGCAATAATTATCCACCAATAATAATTGAATGAAATAACTCAAGGTTGAGTTAGGGAACTTGCCTCTTCCGCTGATTACAGCTACACAAAATACTTATCTGCTTTCGAAAAACCTATAACCAATAATATCGGTCTAACAATTAGCACAATATTTCACAACACACAACACTGTAATTCACAGTCAAACTTCTCCTAGACACATTACCACATAGCCGCATTAGTGTTTATAACCTATATAAACACTTAACAAGTCACACTAATTCAGTCTGGTTGGACTTCGGTCCATTCTCGGTGTTCTGGTCACCCTATCCTACAATTAACACAGTTATTTGTCAATTACACATGGTCTCTAAGCTTCAATATTAATTTAGATAAGTCAATTATCATTAATAATATTTTTCAGAATCTTTTAATAATTATCAAGCAATTATTATAATTTATAATAATTTTTCAAATATCAGAATCATTTTTTAATGATTTAATTATCAATTAATCGTATCATTATTATTATTTAATAATATCAAAATATTAATAACATACATTCCAAAATATTAAAGTTATCATCAATAACTTAAAATATTTTTAAATTATTTTTCTCATTTTTAAATGATTTTTTAATCAATAAAACCATTTTTAATTCATTTATTTAATATAATAATTAAATAAATCAATCATCATTAATATTAATTTATTAATGAAAATTATCCAAAAATATTGAAAATTATATTTTTTAATTTAAAATATTTTCTAACACTTTATTCTCAATTAAAATGATTTTTAAATCATTAAAATCATATTTATCTTATTTATTTAATTTAATAATCAAATAAATCTAATATCATTAATATTAAATTATTAATAAAAATTCTCCAAAAATATTAAAAATTATATTTTATAATACAAAATATTTTTAAATACATTATTCTTATTTAAAATGATTTTTCATAATATTAAATCATTTTTCTCTAATTTATTTAATACACTAATTAAATAAATTAAATACCTTTAATATTTAAATAATTATAAATATTAAAGAAAAATATTCCAATTGGTCAAAAATTATTTTTCATAATTTAAAATAATTTTTAAAACCATTTTTGGTAATTTTTAGAATTTATTTTTAATTTTTATTAATTTTCGGAATATTCAGAAATTAGAAAATAAATAAACCGTCGCTAAAGCCCTTTAGCGACACAAAGCGTCGATGTTGGTGTTCTTGAGCTCAAGAACACTGACAGCCGGCTTAACAAGTGGTCAACTTTGACCAGCTTTAATTCACAGCCAAAATGGTTTCTGGACTTGTTTGAAGTGTGATCGTGTAGCCAAAATATAATACTACAACACACAACCAACATCTTGATCAAACAATAACAATACCGCAAGATCTAGAGCTTCAAAGAAGCTGTCAGACCCACCTAGGTTTCTTCAGAAACCCAGAACATCGAGCAGCCCTTTTCAAGCCAAGATTAATATAGGTTCAACTCTTGTTTAAGGTGATTTGATGGTTTAAATGTGTAGTCGATGTATCAAGGAACAACACCACATCAACAACTCGGTCCAAAAACAAACAAATCACAACTTATCAAGCGGTCAAAGCATATCAGACGGCTTGTTCTTCAAGTTTCTGGAAATTTCCAAAAATGTTAACACTGAGCGAGTAGCTCACTTTGACGACTTGTTCTGCTCAATCTATTTCAGTTTTAAGAGATCTAAAAACTCAAATATATAATACACATAACCAACTAAAAAATGGTTACAACAATAATATCATAATATTAACACAACAGAAAGTTCAATAAGCTCAAAGATGCTGTCAGACGCTGTTTTGAATTTCTGGGCTTGCCCAGATTTTGCTCGGTCAAGCCCGGTCAACGAGTTTTGACCGTTAATAACTCCTAATCTAGCTATTCAATTGCTATTCTACCACTTGAAGATCCAAGACAACATGTCAGGATATCGATTAAAGCATTAAAACAAAAAAAAACAAACACATAAGGATTTAGAGTGACTGACATTCCTTGTCAAAACACAAAATTTTGCTCAAGAACAGATTTTTGAAAAATCACTTTTAACCCACTTTAATGATATGGATCCATCATGGATCATCATATAACAACTAAAAACATCTTATTACATAATATTAAACATTAGAACACAAAATTTTCTTAAGCAACATGGATCAAAATAAAAATTTTCGGTTATACCTTCAAGTTTCAATTTTTGATCTTAGCTCTCCAATATGTTTTTGATTAATCAAGGGGCTAGTAATATGACTGATACACTTCTATTTTTTGTGGAATTGAGAGAGAATTGGAGTTGGTGAGAGCAAGTTGCAAAAATGGCCAAGTTTTTGATTTTTTCTCTCTCCCAGTCTTTATATAATGCTTTGATTCAATGTATTTGATGAAATGGCTGGCCATGTAGGTTGATGTGTTGTCCTAGTAGGCTATACAAAGTCAAGATTAGTTCAACAACTAAAGTTATTGCAATTCCTACAAGTTAGCTTATTAAAGAATCCTAAAAGGGCAGTTTGGTCTTTTGCAAATTAAATTTAATGGCATTCTTGTCCAAAACACAAACCCTTAGGGTTTAGGGTTTGGGCAATCTAGGGTTTAACCCTAAAATCCTAACC
Organism: Panax japonicus; assembly: GCA_020205505.1. Classification (NCBI taxonomy): domain Eukaryota; kingdom Viridiplantae; phylum Streptophyta; class Magnoliopsida; order Apiales; family Araliaceae; genus Panax; species Panax japonicus. The sequence goes on from CM035104.1 coordinate 17,979,132, forward strand.
ATTAGGTTTTAAAAATCTAACTTCTAGAATTTTCAAAATTAGGGTTTATTTAGAAAAATAAATTTTCTAAAATAAAATTAGGGTTTCTAAAATAGAAATTTAACATACAAAAATATAATTAGAATTTTCTTATCATATTTAAGTTTAATAACATAGTAGTCTTACCCATTAGGATTAGGGTTTCCTAATTTAGGGTTTATAATTTCCAGTTTTGAAATTAGGGTTTCTCGGCGTACAATTAGGGTTTTTAATTGTACAATTTATTTTCTAAATTTAAGATTAGGGTTTTAAATCCCTTATTAAGGTTTATTAATTACAAACCTTATCCGATCAATTATTGATCAACATAATCAATATACAGTACAAACACATTCTTAGCAATACAATTATTTTAATTATATTTTCTACCGAATTCCTATCCGAAAATTAGGGCTAGGGTTTTCTAAAGTTGTTAATCACAACTCTACTCTAAATTTATTAGTCAATACACAAATTGACTTTCTCAAAACTCGTAGTCACAGATACTTGTCACAAAATTGATAATTAATATTAATATTAAAAAAAATTTATTTGCAAATTTTGGATTATCTGAAATCCTGAGTTATCACATATAGCATCTCTCTTTATAATTGCCCTTGTGAGTCTTAGTGAATTGGTGAGAATGGAGGAAGAATGAGCTTCTATTTATAGGAAAATACAGTTTCGATGATTACACGTTTTGGGGCTCAAAATATTACAATATAATACCTTCATTTTTTCCTTCATTTTAAATTTAGTCCTACAAGTATTATCAAACTTGCACCACATCCCCTAATAGTAAATCATGTGAATCAATAGTTCTATACATGTGAAAAAAATAATTACAGTATAGTACCTTCATCTATACTTCTATTTTTAATTTAGTCTTGAAAGTATTATCAATCTTGCACCACCTCCCCTAATAGTACACACATGTGAACAAATAGTTATAAGCATGTGAATTAATAGTAATTAATTACTCATTTATCCGATTAATTACTCGATTGGTAAATATAACCTCCAGAAGTCAATTATTATCAAAATAAAAGTCGATTTCCACTAACACTAATAATCCCAACACAATATAATTATCAATTTCATCTTTAATCAACATGAACTTATTCATCATTAATATTATAGCTTACAATATTTAACAACCAGATCATTCCCAAGAAAGAGGGGGCTTTTCGATAAGGATTTCTCCCTATTGGCGCGCAATTAGGTGACCAAACCTCTCCTTGACAGAACTTTTTAGACATTGTAAATATTGCAAATAATAATATGAATAACTTTGTCGTCTCAATTATTAATTTAATAATAATAAATATTATGCAGATGATACTGTGACAATAATTGAAACAATAATATGAGAGATATTATGCAGCAATTACTGTAGCAGTAATTGAGTATAACTGAGTGACTTCTCACGTAAACATCAACAATAAATTTCGTGTGCTACTATGCAACTACGCGTATTACTGTACTTTTACTACCGAGTAGTTCAACAGTTTAACGGTAAAACTTTCGCCGTTATTTTTAAAAATATTTCAGTTTTTTTCTAACTACGACAGTACTTCCGTTGTGGGGTCCACCAATGATGGTGTCGTCGTACGAATATTCCCTGTTAAAACGAATATTCCTCGACCAATAGAATATTCCCCGACACAATGAATATTTTATATCAACTTGTTTACTTTGCAAAATTTTCACATATCACCCTTAACTTTAACCCTTTCTCAATTTAACCATTTACTAAATAAAATAATAATTATAAGAAAATTGAATACTTTCATTTCATAAAATCTGGGATCTCACACTATGGAGGAGGAGCCCGAGCCCATGGAGGACTCCGACGAGGCTACTTTTGAGGATCGGATGCTCGGGGAGTATGAGTAGCAGATTTTGGAGTTGGGATGCAGAATTGAGGAGTTAGAGGCTGAGGCTAGGGAGAGGGAGTCCGAGTTCCAGAAACTGAGGGACAAGGATCATCAGAGGAAATTAGTGATGCAGGAAATGGAGGTGGAGATTGCTCACCGAAAGGAGGCAGGTATCTAGATGGGGACTTTGTTTCACCGATCGGTGGCTAGGAATGTAGAGTTGACAGAAAAGTTGGAAGAAATGGAGTAGCGACAGTTAAGAGATAGGATGGAGAAGGAGGCTCTCCGTACTCAGTTAGAGAAGGAAGTGATGGATAGGATTCACTTCAAGGAGAAGTGGGAAGAAACAAATGACCGGGCTAATGACTTAGACGATGAGGTGAGATGCAAGAGAAGGAAGATGAACAAGATGAGCTATACGTTGCGCACGACCATGGAGAGTTTTATTGATGGGGTACATCATTACCCGGCAGAGCACGGACAAACCCGTCACACCATAGGCTGAGATTTGGTGGTGCACATTACTCAGAAGGAATAGTAGAGTGTCGTGGAGCGTGGAATGTTAGATTAAGTCTAGATGTAGAAGCTTAGTAGTTGTAGTTTTGTTTATATTTATATATATATATATATATATAATATTAAATTTGTTGTTGAAATCTCAGTCTTTTGTGTAAGATGTAAGAAAGTTGTAAACCCAAACTTTTGAAAAATGTTAGAGGGGTAGTTGGTTGGTGTTGTCCCCGTCTTTTGTATTATGGGGGGGGGGATATGTTGTTGTCATTTATAGAAGTATGCTAGAGAGGATCATGTACTTGTAACAATTTGGCATATGAATATAAATGATCTTGTTCCAAGAACGTGTTATAAAATGTTATTCTTATTTGAGAAATGTTTAAATAATATAATAAGAAAATAGTAAAAATGATAATTTTGTGATGTAGAAAAATCCCACCCAGACGTAGAATAATTGCACCGGAAGAGTCGGTTAATGATGAGAGATGACCAATAGACCTAATTCAGAGGCTAGTAGACTTGTTAGGAGAAGCTCTTACGGGAAGAGACGAGCCAGTACTGTGACGCCCCCAAAATAGGTATACATCACCCATTCTGAGTCGCCAAATACATGGTATAGAAACAAATACAATTGTCGTGCAAAATACGACAACACATATACTATGAGTTTAAATACAAATATTGTCTAATAGACAGTATTTAAACTCAAAAAGAGTTCTCATTATAATTATTGATACAGTATTTTACAAAAATAGTGAGAACTACTAAAACAACTTTCTAAAACAATCACTCCATACCCCGACTAGTTCCTGCTATATTTATCACCTCTTGAGAAGAAAAATGGAACAAAAAGGAAAATGGTGAGCTCAACTAGTCCAGTAAAGAATATTATGACTAAGATAAAGAACAACAAATTATCGTTAGAATTCAACAAATCAGATAAAATATAATGGACAACCAGTTTTAGATCAATATTCACAGCGAAAATAACAATTCATTAGAAGAGTTAAGTAGAGAATGAAATCTACTAACATCTATGAATTTAAAAGTCCATCATCAATATTTTATCACTGTAACATCAATCAATATACATCTTGCATCAAATATTCATCTTTGCACTACGGGCCAAAGATATTCATTTGTATTACCAGTTGGTCATGTTCATCTCAACACCTGTTCATCTTTGCACTACGGGCCAAAGATATTCATCAGGTAATCATTCATCTTTGCACTACAGGCCAAAGATATACAGTTATATCATCATTTAGGACTGAGGATGATAAAAAATACTTTAAAGAAACGAATCTAGTGAGATAAAATGACAAAGATTAGGGATTCGTACTTTAGATAATCGTAGTTCCAATATGCTCCATAATAAACCATAATGGAGTAAAATTCAAGAATGAAGACCAAAACATTGATACAGTCAAAGATAGTAACCATAATAGACATCTTGGACAAAGAAGAGAAAATTTCATTTTTTTTCTATGAATAGTGTTGTATTCGTGAATAGTGTCGTATACGTGAATAATAACCCCGACATAAAAAAGGTAGAAATTCTACAATAAAATTTATATCAATATTTCGGCATAATGACATTGAAGAAAATAATATCATTTACGAAGAAAATAACAACCCTTACCTCAAAAAAATAGTACTTCTAACTTGAATATCGGAGGTAATGATGAAGGAAACTTGTACTGAATAACAACTCTCAAAGTATCTAAATACTCACAGAATACGCTCGATAATATATATAGAGAGAAAACTTGTTTCTAAATGTGATTTTCAATTCTAACTAAGCACCATATTTATAGGAAAATGCTAGAACGCCAAAGTTAGCAAAATGAAGGGATGGCATGCCATTTTGGAAAAATAATTCCCACGTTGCAGCACACCACACTTGAATTCAACATTTTTTTCCACAAAATACAAAAGTGGGGCCCACCCATGTTTTTAATAAAAAACATTTATTTCTGAAACTTCTATAATTCATAATAAATAGCCCTTTTATCAGAAAAATACGAATTTTATGTCCATTCCATAGAAAATTAAATTTTCTACTACTTTGCATATTTAAGTTTTTCCAAATTCCAAACGAAAAATGACCGAAATCCACATACGGACGATTTTTAATATCTCCATTCCAACAAAATACTGATAAAACACCTCAGCATTAATTCCTTCATTTATATCCACATAAAATAAATATAACATTCATTTATATTCAAATAAAATAAATATATCCTTATCATATAAATCAATAATTAATTATTCATAAATAATATTACAGAATAACAATTATGACAACCAGGTCGTTCCCAGGAAAGAAGAGGGTTTTCCGATAAGGATTTCTCCTTACTGACGCACAATTAGGTGACCAAACCCCTTTCCAAGACATAACTTCCTTAGACATTGCCAGTAATGCTATCTAATTATATTATTCAAATAATATGAATTATTGATCTGATAATGGGAAATACTATACAATGACATTTATTGAAACAACAATAATATAAAATATCAACGCAACAATTATTGAATCATTAAAATAAAATATTGAACAGTAATTACTGTAACAATTATTGAGTAGTGTCTTCTTACGTAAGAATCAATCATTAAAAAATATTGTGCAATACCGTGTGCTACTGTGTAACCACGCGTATTACTGTATTTTAACCACAGGGTATTCCAACAGTGTTAACGGTATTAATTACTTAATTATTTATAAAATTCAAACTTGTCATTTTCTTCATCATACCATTTTCCGTTATGGGGCCCACAAATGGCTATGTGTTGCCTAATTTTTAATAGCACTTTACCACGCAAGTATACGCGTTCAATTGTAATATTCAGCAAACAAGGATATCGTTCCCACGAGGAAATAGACTAATATGTATCAATTACCAACTCTAATGCAATTAATCCTATTTTAAACTAAGAAAATTTTGTTTGAGATTTGAAAATTAAACTTAACAAACTAATAATTAAAACCAAAATTTCACAAGAATAACTGCAGATTTAACAGGTTAAGATTACAACTTCCCTTGGTATTTCATTTAAACTAACTTACTTCCCATTTAAAATAAATCAATTAATATGAATTGTTATCCAAGAATGCTTTATAAATATTCACGCTCTTCTTCCAAAAACACATGAACAAATCCTCCTAAATCCAATCTTCAAGATGCAGAATTACAAGGAACACCCTAGTTAATCAACTCACTATATTCCTATGTGAATCAAGTTAATTAGGATTTATGCACAAATTCTTTCAATGGATACAAAAGACACATAGGTATATTCCTATCCTACATGCTAATCATATTAACCCTATTCAGATTATATGAACAGATGTTATCATATCCAGATCTCAATCTATACTCCATCTTCCAATATTATATAGATTATCACAGTAATTGTTGATCAGGCAATTAATCAATAAGCATAAGATATAATAAACAATTCAATAAAAACTAACTTTTATTCAATGGGAAGCTTGTAATTTAAACTACATACCAAGTTCCATTGCAATCTTAATTAAAATTTAGTTCATGATAATAATAAAGAAAAACATAATCCAGATTAATAATCCAAACATCCCAGATAGTTACAAAAGATAAAACTAGAGAAGAGAAGAAGAAACTCTGAATTTGCTCCAATACTCTCTCTTAGATCTTCAGCCTTTGCAATTCTCCTTCGTGCTTTTCTTCCTTGTTCTCTCTGCAAATCTCTTGAAAACTTGATTGATTCCTTGCAAAATTCCTTGCCTTTGCTTTTCTAGAGTCCTCTCCTATTTGTATTGGTCTCAGCCCTCATTCAGACTCCTATTTGGCTTCAAAAATCCACTTGACAGCTGAAAAACGCAACTTTTTACGTACTAGAGCGCCTAGGCGCTCATCATAGTGCAATTCCAAGCGCCTAGGCGCTTGGCCAGGACCTCTTATTTACAGAAATGCCACTCAACTTTAATTTTCATGATTTTTGACCGTTTTCTTCTCCGAAATGACCAATTTGTCCCTCCAGCTCCAACCTACAACAAATAAACACAAAACACATAAAAAGATCCTAAAAAACAATTAAATATAACAATAATTAAGTTTAATAATATCAGATTCATAGGTATAAAACCTACTCATCAAATACCCCAAACTTAACCAATTGCTTGTCCCCAAGCAACACAACACAATGCAATAGCTAAACATGCAATGCAAATACAGCTATCTAAATGCCTACATTCCAGCAGTCAAACAGAACAAAATCTATTCATCAAGCCTCAGAGAAATCACAATAAACATGATAGTACATCATATCAAAACAGATTTGTAATTTCATCGTCAATCATCAAATCTTAACCTGTTATTATTGATATAGTGTGTGTGCTTAACATCCATGCTATCTGATATGATGCTAAATACAACACATAATAAATCTCTTTAAAGGAATCATACAGTGTAAACTCACAAAATTCACGAACAAGCTAAAACCAACTAAAGACAAATATCCACCAAAGTTTAAGAGTTCAATCCGGGATACTTATGCTTTTTTTTTCTTTTACGGGGGCTTTTTGCTCTTTTCCCGTTTTATTGTTTTTGTTTTTGTTTTTTTTTTTTAACTATGACTGTGCAATGTTTCATTCCATTAGGCTAACAGTGCTACCCCTTAGCGAGCTTTCGACCAACGACTCCCAGACCATATAAGACCTTAGGGCGCTAGGTTTTAAGATACCCCTTCGGGCGTACTTGCTCAAGTAACAAAGGCCCCGAAACAAAACTAGCCAGAGTATTATTTTTTTTCATTTTTTTTCATTTTTTTTTCAAGCTTATATATCCCAAATTTTTCCCCCAAACTTAAGTTTTTATCTAAATTCAGTCAACTTCGCCTATTCATGTCTTTCATTCATTTAAACTAGCATTATCCTCTAGAAGTCCATTATGTGTCAATTTAAACTCAATCAGTCAACATGGTTGTTTTTACTGTGCTATCCTTATTATATCAGTTTCAAACAGGTACAAATTCAAATCCTGACAAGAAATCACGTCAAAGTCTTAACAGACAATACTATACTTGTCTACTCAATTCCAACCTCATCACTGACCAAGACAGACTTAATCTATTTAACAGCTGGAAACATGCAAATGCTTGAATTTTTTTTTTTTTTTTTATAATAAAAATGAAAACTACATGAATGCAATTATATGCAAAACTATTAACTGAACATACTACATGAATGAACTAGATAAATACCACATGCATGAACTGGAGCTGGAAACCTACACCCCCAAACTTAAATTATGCAATGTCCTCATTGTATATAACAAAAAAAATTTAAGAAATTAAGCACTGAGGACTTCCCTGAAAGAGAGAAGCTTTATTCCTCGTCAGAATCTTCTTCCTCATCTTCTTCTTCATCTGGGGGGTATGCGGACAATGGTGGGAATTGGTAGGGAGCGGCACCTGGATTCATGCGGGCAAACATCTCAAGGAATGCGGTACTAAAATTCTGATATACCTCCGTTTGCCGCTGAGCTAAACTATCCTGATTTTTTTCCATTCGGTCAAAACCTTCCTGAACTCGAGTGGCCACCATGTCGATTCTTCTAGTTTGATTTCTCAAATCGCGACGGATATCTTCATAAAAATTAGGTGGTTGCTCTGAACTTCCAGCTGCAGGAGGATTTTCGTGGACTTGATGACTAGGCTCGGCTGCAGGCTCGGGAGGAGCAATAATGAATCCTAACCCTCTCGGGTGTGGTATCCCCCCACTCCATACCTTGTACTTCTTAATAAGCGAGTGGTCAATTGCGGCTAAAGGAGGCTGTGTAGCTTCCTCGGCATCCCATTTCACCCCAGCTTGTTGGCATAGTCCTGTGATCAAAGATGGGTGTGGTAATCCACTTGAGGTCCCTCCTCGAATTGCTTTGTCAATGGAATCATGAATAACTTGGCCCACATCTATAATTTTTCCTGATGCAATGCAGAAAAGCAGGGCTGCCCTTTGATTTACAACATCACTCATATGCCTACATGGCATCATCTTGGCACAAATAAATGCATGCCATGCCTTCCCATAATTGCTTAGTTTGGATGCGGGGAACAACACAGCTTCATGTTGATCTGTTAATTTCCATGTCGTTCCAGGTACACACAAGGCTTGAATAATCTCACTGTAGTCTAGCTCGTGTTGTAGATATTGCATGTATCCATTGTTGGGTATCGTGTTCAAACCATAATAAGCATTTATTGACCCAAAACTGACCTCCACAGATTTACCTCGAACCCAAATTACGATCTATTGCATTTGCGTAGAATTCCTTAACAATCTTAACAACAGATGCATCCGGTTGAGCTGTGAAGTTCACCCATCTTCTACTCCCAATCATCTGTAATAATTCCCCATCTTCTATATCGGGCAATAGTCCACGCTCGGGAATTAGTGCTTTGTTAGAAAGTACATTGTAATATCTGTCGGATGCTTTAGCACTTGTAAATCTCTTTTTGTCATACTTTTGCGAAGTGCCCGAAGTCTCTCCTCTTTGTCTCTTACTAGCCATAGTCTTATGTACTAACTTCTTGCTAACCCAAATGATACTCAAAGACTTAGGAGAGCCAAAATCTTTGTTGTGACAATTTATCAAACACTTTGTGTGCACAAATTTGGAACACTATTGGTATGCACTCCCCCAAACTTAATTTTCACCAATTGTTGCAATTACTAAACACACTATACATCCAAGACAATTCAAGCAACGATTAAGAGTACCCACACCCAATTGAGCCAACACAATGATAGAACTAGCTTCAAAGTACTAACCTAACTATTATCCAAGTGAATCCAAAGAATTTGCAATAAAACCTTGTGTACTTACTTGGGTATAGCCAAATCTTGATGTTCAATCAAAGTTGGATGAGCAATTTGAGCTTTGCACCTTTACTTTAAGTAGATGTGGCTTGAATGCAAGTGGAATCCCGAATTGGTGAAGAAGGATGACAATATGGAACTTAGTTGCCTTGGTTTGGGTAGAGATGTAGTGTTTGATTAGGATTTGGAAGAGAAAGATTGGGTGTTTAGGCTAGATTAGATGAGGGTTTAGAGTTGTGGAGGATTAGAGATGGAGTAGGAGAGTAAGAGAGGCTTTGATTTGGAATGGGAGAGGAGTTGCCCGAATTGGGCCTTTAAAATTTTTATTTTTTTTTTACATTGGAGCGCCTAGGCGCTTGGTGTGTGTACTATTGGAGCGCCTAGGCGCTTGCTTGCAGAATCTATTGGGCGTGTGGAGCGCCTAGGCGCTTGGATTGCACTAGGTTGGAGCGCCTAGGCGCTTGGTCTGTGCAACACTTTCTGACTTTGAGCGCCTAGGCGCTTGAAATGACTTGAGGGGGAGCGCCTAGGCGCTTGGGGCTGCATAATGTTACTGACTTTGAGCGCCTAGGCGGTTGAAATGACTTGAGGGGGAGCGCCTAGGCGCTTGGGGCTGCATAATGTTACTGACTTTGACGTCCTTTGGGAAAATGGCCATAACTTCTTCGTCCGAACTCCGATTTAGATTATTCAAGATGTTCTGAAAAGAGGAGAAGTGGATCTATAACTTTCATTCTTGAATTTTCACGAAATAATATCCGGAGCTATAATCAAATTGGCTCTGAAGTGTCTTCTTTGTACATGTCAAACCGGAAACGCGAATATAGCCACTCCAAATGTCGATCCATATAACTTTTGTCCCAAACCTTGTCAAGTACCCCCAATCTTAAACTTGTACGTGTTTTCCTTTTCTGCAATCAATTGAATCTCTGTTAGAGAACAAGGTATGCAACAAATCCCTAACTAGCAAAGTTTAACCACTAAATAAACTAATGGTAAAGTAAATTAATAAGAGTAAAAATAGCGAATAACAATAAAACTTCCTGGGTTGCCTCCTAGTTAGCGCTTGGTTTATAGTCTTCAGCCTGACTTTCTCCTCTGTTCTAATCGGCAAGGTTGACCGATGTCTTTTCACGATCAAAACAACCTCCATAGTAGTGCTTCAATATTTGACCGTTGACTTTAAAATTACGTTTTGAATACGGGTCTTCCACTTCTACATCTCCATGAGGATAGACTTTTGAGATTATAAATGGCCCAGACCATCGAGATTTCAACTTTCCAGGAAACAGTTTAAGCCTTGAATTGTATAATAACACTGTTTGACCTGCTTCAAACTTTCTTTCCAGAATTTTCTCATCATGCCATCTCTTAATCTTTTCTTTATATAACTTCGCATTCTCATACGATTGGAGTCTGAACTCATCCATTTGATTCAATTGTAAGAGGCGCTTCTCTCCCGCAGCAGATATATCAAGGTTTAACTTCCGAATTGCCCAATAAGCACTGTGTTCGAGTTCAACTGGAAGATGGCATGCCTTCCCATAAACTAACATATACGGAGACATCCCTATCGGAGTTTTGTAAGCTGTACGGTATGCCCATAGAGCATCGTCCAACTTGCTAGACAAATCTTTCCGACTAGGATTTACTATCTTCTCGAGGATTCGTTTCACTTCTCGGTTAGATACCTCGGCTTGACCACTTGTTTGTGGATGGTAAGCAGTAGCTATCTTATGAGTGACTCCATATTTAGCAAGGATAGCTGAAAACTGCTTATTATAGAAATGTGTTCCTTCATCACTAATGATTGCGCGAGGAGTGCCGAATCTAGAGAAAATGTTCTTCCGAATGAACTTAATCACAACCTTCGCGTCATTGGTAGGTGATGCTATATCTTCTACCCACTTCGAAACGTAGTCCACCGCTAGAAGTATATAGGAATTACAGAAAGATGGTGGAAATAGTCCCATGAAGTCAATTCCCCAAACATCAAACAATTCGACTTCCAGGATCATATTAAGTGGCATCTCGTGTCGCTTTGATATATTACCAACTCTTTGGCATCTGTCACATTTTAATGAAAACACACGGGCATCTTTGAAGAGTGTTGGCCAGAAAAATCCACATTGAAGCACTTTAGCTGCCGTTCTTTCTCCCCCAAAATGTCCACCATAGTCAGATGCATGACATTGGTGTAGAATACTCTCCATTTCAACTTCCGGGATGCACCTTCTTATTACTTGATTGCCACATTGTTTAAATAAGAATGGCTCATCCCATAAATACTATTTCACGTCATGGAGAAATTTCTTCTTCTGCTGGCTTATCAAATCAGGCGGAAACACCTTACTGACAATGAAATTTACATACTCTGCATACCATGGTGTATCCATCCTTACCGCAAATAGCTGTTCATCCGGAAAAAATTCGTTGATCACTGTTGTGTCATTTTTCTTTAGTTCTGAATTCTCTAACCGTGATAAATGATCAGCAACCTGATTTTCTGTTCCTTTTCGGTCCCGGATCTCCAAGTCAAACTCTTGTAGCAATAATACCCATCTAATTAATCTCGGCTTCGCGTCTTTCTTTGCTATTAAGTACTTAATTGCCGAATGATCTGTAAACACAATCACCTTTGTCCCAATCAAATATGAGCGAAATTTATCAAATGCATAAACAACTGCTAATAGCTCCTTCTCGGTAGTGGTATAATTCAGTTGAGCATCTGTCATTGTTTTACTAGCATAGTATATAGCATGAAAAATTTTATCCTTTCGTTGGCCAAGAACTACACCAATCGCGTAGTCGCTAGCATCACACATTAATTCGAACGGTATAGTCCAATCTGGTGCTATGATTACAGGTGCGGTAACAAGTTTCTTCTTTAACACATCAAAAGCTTCCAGGCATGCTTGATCAAAGTTGAATGAGACATCCTTCTCCAAAAGATTGCACAGTGGTTTTGTGATTTTGGAGAAGTCTTTTATAAATCGTCTATAGAAACCAGCGTGTCCCTAGAAACTTCGAATACCCTTTACAGAAATTGGTGGTGGCAGGTTCTCAATGGTTTCGATTTTTGCTCTATCAACCTCAATTCCTTTTGATGATACTCGGTGACCCAAGATTATCCCCTCTTGCACCATAAAGTGACATTTCTCCCAGTTCAAAACCAAATTCGTTTCCATGCAGCGTTTGAGCACGAGTGTGAGATTTTCCAAACAATAATCAAACGAATCCCCAAAAACTGAAAAATCATCCATAAATACCTCAAGATTTTGTTCAACCATATCTGAAAAAATAGCCATCATACACCGTTGAAACGTCGCTGGCGCATTACATAACCCAAAAGACATTCTGCGAAAAGCAAAGGTGCCATATGGGCATGTGAATGTTGTTTTCTCCTGATCCTTGGGTGCAATGGCAATTTGGTTATAGCCCGAATATCCATCCAAGAGGCAATAATACTTGTGCCCTGCAAGCCTGTCCAACATTTGATCTATGAATGGTAGTGGAAAATGGTCCTTACGAGTGGCCTTATTCAACTTTCTGTAATCCATACACACCCGCCAACCAGTAACTGTTCGCGTTGGGATCAATTCATTCTGCTCATTCGCAACTACTGTCATTCCCCCTTTCTTTGGCACGCATTGAACCGGACTTACCCATGAGCTATCTGAGATAGGGTAGATAATTCCAGCATCCAACCATTTAATGATTTCCTTTTTAACAACTTCCTTCATGATGGGATTGAGTCTTCTTTGTTGTTCAATAGTTGGTTTTGCTTCGTCTTCCAACAAAATCTTATGCATACAAATTGATGGGCTTATCCCCTTGATATCTGCAATAGTCCATCCAAGAGCAGTCTTGTATTGTCGAAGTACCCTTAGTAGCTTTTCTTCTTGAACCTTATCAAGTGATGCAGAAATATTGACTGGCAAAGAAGAAGAAGAACCAAGGTAGGTGTACCGGAGGTGGTTAGGCAATGGCTTAAGTTCCAAGGTAGGCGGTTCTTCTACGGATGGTGTCACCTTTTCATCTAGCTTTCCCCGATAATCCAGAGGTTCAAATTTTTGTAGATATCGTGTGAACTTTGGAGTTGAATCTAGCATTTGGACCCATTCTATCACCATTGAATCATCAAATAATTTTTCACTAACCAATGCGGTTTCAAGAGGGTTTTCAATCACAGATTCACCAAATACCTCTTCAGTTGCTTCTTCAATTAGATCAATTCTTAAGCACTCTTCCTCTTCCTTCGGGAATTTCATAGCCTTGAAAACATTAAAAGTTACTTCTTCATCTTGAACTCTCATTGTTAACTCTCCCTTTTGTACATCAATTAATGTCCTTCTAGTGGCTAAAAACGGTCTTCCAAGGATAATGGGTATGTCTTTATCCTCTTCGTAGTCCAACACAATGAAATCGGCTGGAAATATGAATTTGTCCACCTTTACTAATATGTCTTCCACAATGCCCCTAGGGTATGTCACTGATCTATCCGCGAGCTGTAGAGAGATATTTGTTGACTTTGGGGCTGGTAATCCCAACTGAGTGTAGATCGAAAGTGGCATCAAGTTAATACTTGCCCCCAAATCACACAAACATCTGTTAAAGAACTGGGGCCCAATCGTGCACGGTATTGTAAAGCTGCCCGGATCCTTCAACTTCGGTGGTAACTTTCTTTGCAGAATTGCGCTACATTCTTCTGTCAATGCTACAGTTTCGAACTCCCCTAGTTTCCTCTTTCTTGCTAAAATATCTTTCATAAATTTTACATAACTAGGCATTTGTTCTAAAGCATCTGCGAATGGAATGTTGATTTGCAGCTTTTTGAACACTTCTAAAAATTTTGAAAATTGTCGATTTAATTTCTGCTTTTGAAATCTTTGAGGAAACGGCACAGGTGGTACAACTGTTGTTTGCTTATCTTCTTGTTGTTTTGTTGTCTTGTCAACAACTTTTTCCTCAGATTTACTTTCTGAATCTCCACTCTCTTGTTTACCATCCTCAGCAGAAATTACTTTCTTGTGTCCGTCCAAATCTGTAGTCAACTCTTTCCCGCTTCTAAGTGTAACTGCCTTACAGTGCTCATTTCCATCATTCCTTGGATTTTTCTCCGTATCACTAGGTAAAGAACCTGGAATTCTAGTATTCAAAGCATTAGCCATTTGCCCCATTTGATTCTCCAGATTCTTTATTGCAGCTGATTGGGTTTTCGTTGTGGTTTCCAACTGAGTTGCAAATCTTGCCAGCAATTCTTCCATTTGTGAAAACTTATCAGGTTGTTGAGTTTGTTGCTGTGGCTGAAATCCAGGTGGATATGTTTGCCTTGGAGCTTGAGCTTGTGACTGATTATTACTCCAAGAAAAATTCGGGTGGTTTCTCACTCCTGAATTGTAGTTGTTTGAATAACTGCCCTGCTTCCTATTATAATTGGAAACAAAATGGACTGATTCAGGATTTATTGCACATTGATCACTTGAGTGATTACCCGCACATATTTCACATATCGTTTCTATTTTCTGAACTGGTTGTACCCCAAGTGAATCTATCTTCTTTGTAAGAGCAGAAATCTGAGCTGTCATTTGAGCTGACAATGCTGTCATCGCATCCACTTCATACACTCCGACTGTCCTTGGCGGAGTTGTTCTTGCTGTTGGCCATTGATAATTATTAGCTGCCATGGTTTCAAGCAACTCATACCCCTCATCAAAATTCTTGGCCATAATAGCTCCTCCTGCTGCAGCATCTATACTCGATCTCACTGTGCTGAATAAACCGTTATAAAAAGTTTGCACCTGAAGCCATTTAGGAATCCCATGGTGTGGACATTTTCGCAATGAATCTTTGAATCTCTCCCAAGCTTCATATAGTGATTCTGAATCGTGCTGAACGAAAGAGAAGATATCGTTCCGCAACTTTGCTGTTTTTGCAGGCGGGAAAAACTTTGCAAGAAATTTCTGGGCTAAATCATTCCATGTAGTGATCGAGCCTGGTGGTAGTGAATGGAGCCAACTCTTAGCCTTATCTCTGAGGGTAAATGGAAATAGCCTTAGCCTTATTGCATCCTCTGACACATTATTGTACTTGAAAGTATCGCAGATTTCTATAAAGCTGACTATGTGATCGTTCGGATCATCGTTTGGTAACCCTCCAAACTGGCATGAATTTTGAATCATCTGTATTGTCCCCGGTTTTATCTCAAAACTTGTAGCAGTAATAGCAGGTCTCGTAATACTCGACTGAATTTCAGTAACCCGCGGTGTAGCATAATCCCACAGCGCTTTTTGCTCTTCTTCAGCCATAGTATCTTCCTTATCAAATGCTTCTTTGGTTTCCTTAACCCACTTACGCAACCGCTGAAATCTTTTCTCGATGTCGTCCTCGTGAGGCAATAAATCTGGCTTCTTCGATCGCGTTTGCATAAACTAGTCAAAAGCACCTGAATAGAACAGAATAGAAAAAAGTTTAAATTAAGATTAACGCTATAAAAATCAATAATGACAAAATATTAAACTAATTTCCCCGGCAACGGCGCCAAAAACTTGTTGCCTAATTTTTAATAGCACTTTACCACGCAAGTATACGCGTTCAATTGTAATATTCAGCAAACAAGGATATCGTTCCCACGAGGAAATAGACTAATATGTATCAATTACCAACTCTAATGCAATTAATCCTATTTTAAACTAAGAAAATTTTGTTTGAGATTTGAAAATTAAACTTAACAAACTAATAATTAAAACCAAAATTTCACAAGAATAACTGCAGATTTAACAGGTTAAGATTACAACTTCCCTTGGTATTTCATTTAAACTAACTTACTTCCCATTTAAAATAAATCAATTAATATGAATTGTTATCCAAGAATGCTTTATAAATATTCACGCTCTTCTTCCAAAGACACATGAACAAATCCTCCTAAGTCCAATCTTCAAGATGCAGAATTACAAGGAACACCCTAGTTAATCAACTCACTATATTCCTATGTGAATCAAGTTAATTAGGATTTATGCACAAATTCTTTCAATGGATACAAAAGACACATAGGTATATTCCTATCCTACATGTTAATCATATTAACCCTATTCAGATTATATGAACAGATGTTATCATATCCAGATCTCAATCTATACTCCATCTTCCAATTTTATATAGATTATCACAGTAATTATTGATCAGGCAATTAATCAATAAGCATAAGATATAATAAACAATTCAATAAAAACTAACTTTTATTCAATGGGAAGCTTGTAATTTAAACTACATACCAAGTTCCATTGCAATCTTAATTAAAATTTAGTTCATGATAATAATAAAGAAAAACATAATCCAGATTAATAATCCAAACATCCCAGATAGTTACAAAAGATAAAACTAGAGAAGAGAAGAAGAAACTCGGAATTTGCTCCAATACTCTCTCTTAGATCTTCAGCCTTTGCAATTCTCCTTCGTGCTTTTCTTCCTTGTTCTCTCTGCAAATCTCTTGAAAACTTGATTGATTCCTTGCAAAATTCCTTCCCTTTGCTTTTCTAGAGTCCTCTCCTATTTGTATTGGTCTCAGCCCTCATTCAGACTCCTATTTGGCTTCAAAAATCCACTTGACAGCTGAAAAACGCAACTTTTTACGTACTAGAGCGCCTAGGCGCTCATCATAGTACAATTCCAAGCGCCTATGCGCTTGGCCAGGACCTCTTATTTACAGAAATGCCACTCAGCTTTAATTTTCATGATTTTTGACCTTTTTCTTCTTCGAAATGACCAATTTGTCCCTCCAGCTCCAACCTACAATAAATAAACACAAAACACATAAAAAGATCCTAAAAAACAATTAAATATAACAATAATTAAGTTTAATAATATCAGATTCATAGGTATAAAACCTACTCATCACTGTGCCATCGTACGAATATTCCTCGACATCAAAAAATATTCCACAAAAAATTGAATATTCCTCGACAAAAATGAATATTTTATAACCACTTGCTTATTTTACAAAATTTGCACATTTCACCCATAACCAAAGTATTATATGAAATTATCACTTTATAATTTTAAGATAATGAATAGAGAAAATTCAATTTTATTTATTAAAACGTTTAGGTCTTACAACCTCCCCTCCTTATAAAATTTCATCCTCGAAATTGATGTACGTACCTGGTGTTTCGAAAAGGTGAGGATACCTCGCTTTCATTTCGGATTCCAACTCCCAGGTCATTTCTTCAATAGCATGGTTCCTCCACAAAACCTTAACTTGTTGTATAACCTTGGTGTGTATGACATGCTCTTTCCTATCCAAGATCTTAACAGGTACCTCCTCGTATGTTAAATCTTTGGCTATGTCGTTTAGTTCTAACTCAATAATGTAGTGCGGGTCTATCACATATTTACGAAGAAAAGATATGTGAAAACATTATGAACACGAGACATGCTCCCAACTTTGTATTGATTCAATCTTCGCTGGGTCAACAGATACTCCAAGTTTTGACACCACGTGCAAAAGGAATGCTACTTCCTCAAGCCAGAACTCGCATTTCTTCAGCTTGGCGTATAACTTATTATCACGAAGCCTTTGAAGGACCAGCTTCAAATGGCGCTCATGATCTTCACGGCTTTTGGAATAGATGATGATGTCATCAATAAAGACGATAATGAACTGATCCAAATATTCTTTGAAAACACGGTTTATCATATCCATGAAGGCAACAAGAGCATTAGTCAATCAAAAAGACATGACTAAGAATTCATAATGCTCGTACCGAGTTCTAAAGGTAGTCTTTGGAATATCCTCAATTTTAATCTTCAGCTGATGATATCCAGAATGGAGATCTATCTTTGAAAAGAATTGTGCTCCTTGAAACTGGTCGAACAGGTCATCAATACGAGGTAGCGGATACCTATTCTTGATGGTGAAATGGTTTGATTCCCGGTAGTCAATACAAAGTCGCATACTCCCATCTTTCTTCTTTACGAATAAAATAAGAGCACCCCAAGGAGATGTACTGGGACGAATGAAACCGATGTCTAACAACTCTTGTAGCTTGACGTTTAACTCCTGAAGTTCAATAGGAGTCATTCGATATGGGATTTTAGAAATGGGCTTTGTACCAGGTTCAAGGTTAATAAAGAATTCAACTTCACATTCTGGGGTTAGACTGAGAATTTCTTCATGAAATACATCAGGAAATTCACTAACAACAGAAATATTATTCAAATCTGACGTGTTTTTGTTCAAGTCCGTGACATGGGCTAAGAAAGCCTGACATCCATTTTTCAATAAACGAATAGCTTTATGACTTGATATGACAGTGATTGCCTTTAGTGGTTTGGTTGCTTGAATTCACATAACAGGTTGGTTAGGAATATGAAAACTAACAACCTTACGAAAATAATCAATTTTAGCATGATGAGTGGTTAACCAATCAATCCCTAAAATCACATCAAATGCAAGTATTTTTAAAGAAATAAGATTGACACATAATGTGATGGTACCAACTTGGATCAAACAAGATTTATAAATAGTGGATGTAATGAAAGTTTCTCCTAACGGAGTTTTAACAGATAAGTTAAAGTCTAATTTCTTTGGAGTCAAGTTCAAACGTTGAGCACAGGCAGGATAAATAAAAGAATGGGTAGAACCGATATCTAATAAGGTATAAACTTCATAAGAGTTTATGATTAACTTACCCATGATCACCACGTTCGGGTTCCTCGCATTTTGGGCAGTCACAACAAATGCTCTTCTAGGAACCACTGACTTTGTCTTGTCTGGGATAGCCTTTGGAGTCATCATCCCCGTTGGACTTGGTTTCACAACAAGACAATCTCTAGCTATACGATCTTCCTTTTCACAGTTATAACACACCTTGGATTGTTGTGGGCAGTTTGGGATGATGTGTCCCTCTTTCCCGCATTTATAACAAATGACCGATGATTGTTCTCATTCCCAAGAAACAATTGATGTTTGTGTCGACGTCTTCATGTTATCATTATTGTACCATCTCTTTTTGAAATCATCCCCCGACTAGCTTCTTCTACCATCATGGCCACGATTACCACCAGAGTGGTTACCACTTTTGTCCGAATGTTTTCCTCCCCGCTGGTTGTCATTGCTCCGATGACTGCTACCACCGGTATAACCCTGGTTGTGGTCCATCGGTTGAACATACTCATTATCTCGCTCTAATAATTGAGCCCTGTTTACAACATCTGAATATAAAGAAAATTTATGAGAGATAAGATATTGCCGAATCTCGGATTTTAGACCTCTCAGAAACATCTGCGTCATTCTTTACCAAATGAGGTGAAAACTTGGATAACTCTGCGAACTTCGCCTAGTATTGGGACACCGTTATGTTGTTTTGTTCAAGTCTAATAAACTCTATGTAACGCCCGAGAAAATCAAATTTTTGAGAATTAAATTTTTATTCTTATTAAATGAATTTAATTAATTATTTATGGAGCAAGATAGTCGAAGGTCGTTCTATGACCTAGAAATGTCAGAACATCGTAGTATTTTGGCTACGTGGTAGAATTAAAGTGTTTGAATTTCCAAGATGAAAATAAAAGCTTTCCGAGAATGTTTCGGAAAAACATTATTCACGCATTTATGCTCGGGAATTATTTTTGAACTTCCGAAAAATACATAATGATAGAATATCGAGGTGAGATGGAATATCCATTAATATTTCAGTTATGGAAAACGTAATATTTCACCTATGGACTTAAAACCCAATGTTAAGGAAAATGATTTACGAGAAGGAAATGTAATGTGATTAATGAATAAAACAATGATCGTATAATACGTAGGTACTATACGAAGTAATGAATATGAGTATTATACGAGAATGTATGAATGATGTTATATCATGAGGAATAAGTATACGAGAGGAATATAAGATGAATACGTAAACTATACGTTATAAGGCGTTAAGCCAAATATAATGGAATTGTTGAATTGTGTAGGAAATTGTATTATGCAATAAGAAGTGTGATAAGGCCCAAATATAAGGATGGTCAAGTCCAATATGTTTTAACATGAAAGTCTAATAGAATTAATAAACAAGCCCAAAGTTTATTTAATGTGCAAGCTTAAGTGTGTGTAATATAAAGCCTAAAGATTTGTTAATATAAGCCCAAAAGTTTGAGATAAGCTAATCAAGTTAAAGCCCAAGCTATGATCCAATGGTTAAGCATGAATCATGGGGCAAACCATGGATGACCCAAAGTGGTGAGCAAATATAGTGACTTAGTGGCTAAGTGTTTTGATGGCCAAGTAATTTATTTGGAGAGCAAGTAAGCTTAATGGCTAAGTTAAGTAGCAACCAAGAAAGAAGAGTGGTGAGCAAGTGTTGTGGGGAGCAAGTTTACTTAATCCTTAACCTATGAATAGTAAGGAGGTGGATTAAGGAGGTGGAAGGTCCTAATGACCCTTATGCCCTCACTTTAGAAATCCTATAAATAACAAGCGTTGTTTTCATTTGTTGGTTATTAGTTTTTCATTCAATAAACACATAAGTTGAGAGCTTATTTGGTTGAGAGAATAAGCTAGAAAAGCTAGAAAGCTAGAGTTCATATTTCAAGAAGCAAGAAGAAGAATGAGAACATGTTAGCTTATTTGTTGTTGATTAATTTTCATCCAACCCCTTCCATCTAGCAAAGTGCTTATTGGTTAGAGATAATAAGTTAGCAAAAGTTATACTTTGAGCAAGACATAAGCACAAGAAAGAATCAAGTGATCATCAAAGAGTAAGTGTTCTTGAACCATGTTTCTCTTTCTCTTCCATTGTTAGAGAAGGTGGTATTGGTAGAACTAGCATGCTAAGAAATGATGAAAATGATTAATAAATGGACTTAAGCCGTAATAAGTCATGAGTAAGTTGTTTATATTTATATAAGATATGAACTAAGAGAAACTTGTAAAAGCTTGTAACATGTTCACATTAATGGAATTGGTATGAAGGTAAGAAGCAAGAATGGTGGTTATAGATTAAGATCCTGATAAGTCATGGAATCATATTAAGTATTCTATATTTTCATAAGTTACAAACTCATAATGAATTAATAATAACTTATCATATTTATAAGTTAATGAAGCATGTATGTCAAGATGTTAGTATAATGGATTGAATCCAATTGAAACGATTTAAAAATCTTAAGTAACGAAGTTTTGCCAGAATTCACACAATTAGATGACAATCGTCGAATTCGTGAAATTCTCGGAATGGAAGTCGGATTTTGTGTTTGAGCTCGGAAGCGTTGGTTTTTAATGGAGACAAGTCTTATTTGGCATTATAGAGTTGCGGACTCAAAAATGGCCGGATTCCAACTTAGAACGAAGAAACGAGCATTGAACATGAACGTTTATCGTTTTCATTGAAAATAAACTATTAGGTGAATTTTTAGCAAACGATGTCAAATAGATAAAATTCTTGCATGAACGCGTAGAGTATGTGATCTTTGAACCGTAGGCTCTTGAACGAGCCAATTCGGACTTATAACGAAGGCGTTACGAGGCCGGGAATCTCACATAATGAAAAATCTGTCAAAATTGTATATGGTTCAGAGTCTGCGCCGCAGCGCGAGTCCAAGCTAATTAGCCAGCGCCGAAGCACCAAAGAAAGCCTCAGCTGTTGTTAGTTCACGCCGCAACGTGGCAGATAACACTAGGACTCGCGCTGCAGCGCTGAGTCCGGTCTTTCGGTTCAAAGGAGTGGCGCCGCAGCGCGGCACAAACAAGAAAAGTTGGCGTTGTAGCGCCAGCCCTAGGGTTTGCATAGAGAGGATTGGTTATGAAGATAAAAAGAAAGGCAATGAAGTAATACAAACTTAATGAACATGAAGTAATATTTTTAAGTCATGATTAAACCCCAAGTAAGATCACTTAGGGTTAAAATAAGTCAATTGAAGATGAATGCAAACGATGTGAAATAAGTCCTAAACCAATGACGATCGAGTTTCGATTAATAATAAAGTTAGTAAGCCGCGATGAAGGACACTTAACTCGAATCGAGTTGTATTAATGAAATAATTTCAGTTAAGTTATAGAAGAGAAGGAACTTGGTAAGAATGATGTAAAGAATGACGAAAAGCCCGAACCAATAATAACAAATCTAATAAGGGATTGGATTGAGAAGAAGGGTTAGACTATTTAGGAGCTATGTATGTTCATTCATGACCTGATGTGGTATGTTATGTGGTTATGTGTTGTAGAGACCGTAAGGACTTAAAGGAAAATGTAATTATACTGTAGCAGACGCTGAAGGCAAGTTTTTCTAAACGCTTGTCTAACCTTCGTGTTAGCCAGGTTTTCAAATGATTCAAATTATGAGATTCATGTATGGTTTTGAAAAAAAAAAGTCGATGCCAGTTTTAGCTTGGCTAGACTAATCTTGATAGATTGATTGAACTGTTTACAAGTCTTTCAATATAAAATTTCTAACTCTATCCTAACGCTAACTAATTGGTACTGATTCAAGGTAAGCATGAATATGAATAAACAAATGTATTTTCATCGAGTATTTGATTGGCACGTGAGGTTGCCATAACTTAAATGTACACACGTTTAATGGATGTAGCGTTGATCAACAAAGAGTACTATAGGCTAATCACCTAGAAGTGCTCGTAAGATATGTTGGACTTACGGACTTCGTGTCGGGTTGTCCGGTTCAAAGAATATATAAGATGTTCACGTCTTGAACAAGAATTGATGAATATTGTTATTGTAAAATGTTTTGGAGGAAAATAAATGCTATTTTAAGCTATTGATAGTACTACGTAACTATCATCCAGTTATTGAAGATATACGATTCATATGTTTCAAGCATGCTTTTAAAATGAATTGTTGTACTTGCTGAGCTTGTTATGCTCACACTTGCTTGAACCATATGATTGCAGCTTAGACGATATGACCAAAGGATTCGACAAGGATAAAGTGAAGGCTAAAGCAAACTTGTAGCGTACTTATATAATAGTATAGGTTTGTAATGATAATATTTGATATTATGACAAGAGCAAATGTAATGGTTATAAAGACCTGGGGAATAGTAATATTGTTTTGGAATATATATATATAAGACATATTCGTTCTTTTGAGGCTTTTTCAATTGAATGTTTGTGTGAACTGTAGCACAGTGGAGCACCATCTGTCGGGTTGAAAGAGACCCAAATTTTTGGGGGCGTCACAGGTTGGTATCAAAGCATTAGGTTATAAAACTTAAGGGGGGAAGAACCTTAGGCTAATAACCTCGTTAAGGAAGAGAAGTCCGAAGAAAGTAAACTCGAGCTTTACTTAAGTCAAATAAGTTAATAAGGTATTGAGGAAACTCAGTACTGAAATATTTAAAAGATGAAAAGTAACCCTAAATAAATTAAATATGATTTGTGCTTATACAATTCTGTGTTATGTACTAATCAACATATGTGTTATTATAGGATGTCGATCGATAGCTTGATGTATAGAGATATACACGCAGTGACGAAGAGCTTATGAACCGAGTAGAGCCTGTACCCATGCCGGTGGTAGAGGTACCATTAGTGATTCTAGAGGAGTCGGAGGCAAGAGGAGTACTTTTTCGAGGAAGACTACTCCGAGGGAGAGATGGATATATCGTCATACCTTAGTATGATGAACACTATAATCAACATATTTTAACACTTAAACACAACTTTTATCATAACAATCAAGATCATTAATTCAATTAGGGTTTATACCTTATATAAGCAAACTTTTGAATCTAAGACTCTGATTTGTTAATGGAATTTTTGGGGATTGATTTGGGGACTGGTCCACTACTATATTTTGTGATTTTTAGAGAGAGAGGGTCTTGGATGAAAGTTGTAAACAAATGGGCAAATAAGAGCACTTTTCTCTCTCCTATTCCATAAAAATAACTTAGGTTCAATGAATCTAGTTTGCAAGGTGTCAAAGAGGATAAGCTTGGATGATATATAGAGCATGTGCTATAATCTAGAGTGATGACTTGACAAGATATGGAAAGATTTGCAAGAAACCTATTAAAATAAATCCAAAAACGGTATTTTATTAAACTAACAAAACATTTTAAGGGTATTCTTATCCATGGTACTTAAATCTAGGTTTTAATCAATAGATTTTAAACCTTAAGGTTTCCCAAATAATATCTAGGGTTTGAAAAATTAAGTTTAAAGTCTAATAAAATTTTAATTAGAACTTACTAATTAAAATTAGGGTTAGGGTTTTAATAATACTTAGGGTTTCTTGATATTATTAGGGTTTCCAAATTATGAATTAGGGTTTCCTAATTAACATTATATAATAATGGTCAAAAATCACGTACCACAATTTCCTACCTATCACAAGCTCCGGTTTAAGTTTCAAGTTAGGGTTTAACGATTTAATGCTACGATTTTGACATGCCAAAACATAATTGAACAACCATTATCTGTCTATACAAACAGTACATATTTCTAGTACTGAAGTATATTTAATATAATATTATTATTCTCATTCCTTATTCCAAATCCAGAATTAGGGTTTGGATTACATATCTGATTTTTTTTCTTGCATATATAAAGTTATTAATTATGTTAAAATAATTAACTTAACTAATATAAATAAATTCACATAATAAAACAGTTATTATAATAATACTAATTATCATTTCATATATTATTTAAATAATATATAAATTTATTTTCATGGAAAATAAATGTAAAAATCATTTCTACTATAAAATTAATTACTATAAAAATATACTTTATAATAATCAATAATTCTAAAATAAAATTATTTTAAATTATTCATGTAATAAATAAATTTTATTTATCACATATATCAATACACATTACTTGGCACATATTCCCACCTTTAAAATAAAAAAATTTCTGTGCAAAATTTCTTATTTATTTAAATAGAAAATATCAGGTTATTACAGAATATCTCTGGACAAACATATATATGCATAACATGATAAATGCATGACAAACAATAGATGACAATATGATGTAGGGAGTGGAAAACAGTACGTACATTCCTAAGTACATCATCATCTCTGTACAGCTAAAAATATAGGGAAATGGGGCACATACGCCCTACTACTAACAAAGGCCTATCAAAAGATATAGGAGAATGAGGCACATGCACCTAATATCTAACAGAGGCCTATCAAAAGAGATAACGAGAATACACATCAGAAGAAGACAATGGTGTCAATATCAACATCATTAATCCAGTCCACCTTATCTAACTCCTCCTAAGTCACCTTATCTCTATCAACCGAGATGTCAGGCCTATATAATGGAGGATTTGCACCGGTAAAGCCATATGGGTCACCTGTGGGCACTTGAGCTGGAAGGATCAAAAGTATCTGCCTCTGAAAGATCTCTGCCCAAGTGCCGGATGAAAAAATGTGTCCGATCAAACTGCTGGGTCAAACTATTAGTCTGTGTTAAATGAGTCGGATCTCGGACACAGGTCTGCCAATCCGTCATCATCACGGATCCAGGAATCATATCCCCCATAAACTGAGTGGCGTGGGTCTGGGTTCCGATGGTACGTGGGGACCACCAGTGATAGAACGTATCCTGAATATGTGAACCCTGTGACAAAGTGTAGTCGTCAATACCTATCAATGGGATGTCATCGACGGACGACTGTAACACAGGCCAATAATGCCTGACAAGAGGTAATATCAGCACACGAATCTCTCCTGTGGTTCTCCTAATAGCACGCCCTCCTAAATAGAGCTCCTGTCCTCCATCTGTAAAGAGAGGAATCCTACGGGTGGATATCATGTGGTCGACACCAGTCGGGAATCCATCCTCAAATCCAATGGTCAAATGTTCCCCAGAGTAGTGAACCAAAGTGATGATAGCAGCTATCAAAAACTCTAACTGTAAGCGACAATGGGTTAAACCCTCAGCTATAAGAACCTCCGCCAAAATGGAGTGATGCCATAGTCGTCCTCGTGGATAGGTCTCTAAACCTAACACACTCACATGACATAAACATGGAAGCCTCTCATAGGCCCAAAACTGCCATCACAAAGGCAAGCATATGTTGTCAGTGAACACCCTTAACCTTTACATGAAAAATCAAAAGAGAAATACTCACCAGCAGAATGTGTAAAATCTTACCCAAGCCTCGATCAAGCAATGCAAACGCATGCGCATTCCCCTAAGGAAATAGGCAAAGGTGTAGGAACCCTAATCATACTCTCTAATACGGTCCACCTCCAGAATGTCGCTAATCAAAGCGAATGATACCGTACAAGAGTTATCAGCTATGAAACAACCCCTGATAATCACAAGGAACAATCGCCAAAGAATATGATCCCTGACTCTCACATTAGCGGGTATGAACTCACTCAACAGCCCACCCATAACATCTACGCTCAAAGGACCCGTACGGACGGTCCTACCCTTGAGCGCCTTAGCCGAAAATTCGAACAAGGATCTAATGACAGTCGGGGTAATATTCATCGTACATGGCACTGTCGCCCCTCCAAACTCAATACCGGTGATAAACCGTCAATCCATCAGCGTCGTCATCACCTCACAATCCAACAAATAGAGAGACTGAGTCTGATGAAACCAGTGCTCCGACAATGCCCTGAGGTAACCCCAAGGACAACGGCGGGGAAGAATGGGAAAAAATGCCCCAAAGCCCCATCAATTTACAATTCCTCGATAATCTGGATGCAGAGCCTGATACAGGGTGTGTATGTTGAACCAGTTCCCTCGAGGCAGGGAAAAGCCGAGAACCTACATCACATTCAAATCAATGTCAAAATCCATGCTCCTCCTCAATATGAAAAAGGAAGATCAAATCTAGCTTTTACCTCATTTGCATGCAAGTAAACTGAGGGGTGGCGACTCAAATCACCCAGAAGCTCTAGAATAGCCACCTGAATGCCTAAAAAATCCCTACGGGGAACATTAGTAGCAGGAGCTATAGCCGCTACCGGTACATCCTCATCCTCGTCCTCGACATTCGGTACATCAACCCGGATAGGACGTATCACCACCTCCGCTAGACGATGAGGTTGTCTAACCGAACGGGGTCGAGGTACTTCAGAAGCCCTCCTCCACACACCTGAAGTGGTCATGCGAGAACTACTCGGCTGATCTGGATCCATAATATCTGGACACAAGTCTCCAAATCACTTCAGAAAGGGTGTGGTAAATTCTAACCTGGAGCATTTTTGTGCATTTTTATGACTATATGCAAGCATTACTTTAACATACGCCTCCAGTAGAGTTAAAAATACATGTCTACCCAATGCCTAGACTTTTGGAAAATTTTGCTAGAGTCTCCTTTGTAAATAGGACTATCCACATGCACATAGGCATGACTAGGTAGCCATTCAATAGCACACCTACCCACAATCATAAACATCTTATAATGTATGAAATATCAAAGTCCCAATCCATGACGATAGACTAATTACTAGGATTGTTTTGCTTTACTACCTTTGCTCAATGTCCCAATATAATCCTTTTCTCATTTCAAAAGTCAAATTTTTTCAAATCATTATGTTTAGCATAGTTTAATACTAACATTTACTATGTTTAATATTTAGACATGAGCATGCGTATTCACTATTATGTGTTTACACGTATTTCATATAAAAAGTCATTTTCCAACAGATAGAAACTGGAAAAGAAGACATGCATACGTTACCAGGACAGTGTGGAACACTTGTATGATGACAGAATTTGCAGAAAGACGCCCGAACTCAGCAGATCTGAAAAAGAGCACTCAGATTTCTTATGCAACACAACTTGAAAATGACTTATGAAAGCCATAGTTGCCCTAAATGTAAGACCCCAAATTTTATGAAATAAAAGTATTCAATTTTCTTATAATTACTATTCACTAAATGGTTAAATTGATAAAAGGTTAAAGTTAAGGGTCATATATGTAAATATTTTAAATAAGCAAGTGGTTATAAAATACTCATTGTTGTCGGGGAATATTCATTTGGTCGTGAAATATTCTTACTGTCAGAGAATATTCGTACGATGATGCATCAATTTGTGGGACCCATAACAGAATATTTGTCAGATGAAGATAATGACAAGTTTGAGTTTTTATAAATAACGGTGTAGTTGTTACCGTTAACACTGTTGGAATACCCGGTGGTTAAAATACAGTAATATGCGTGGTTAAACAGTAGCACATGGTATTGCACAGTATTTTTGAATTATTGATTCTTACGTAAGAAGGAACTACTCAATAATTGTTACAGTAATTACTGTTCAATATTTTATTTTATTGATTCAATAATTGCTACGCTGATATTTTATATTATTGTTATTCAATAATTGTCACTGCACAATATTTCCCATTATCAGATCAATAATTCATATTATTTGAATAATATTATTAGATAGCATTATTGGAAATGTCTAAGGAAATTCTGTCTAGGAAATGGGTTTGGTCACCTAATTGCCCGCCAGTAAGGTTAAATTCTTATCGGAAAGCCCCTCTTTCATGAGAACGTCCTGGTTATCATAATTGTGATTCTGTAATATTATTTGTGAATAATTAATTATTGATTTATATGATAAGGAAATATTTATTTTATGTAGATATAAATGATGAATAGGGAAATATTTATTTTGTGTGGATATAAGTGATGGAATTAATGCTGAGGTGTTTATCATTATTTTGTCGGAGGGAAGAATTCTTAGTAAAGTGTCAATTATTGAAAATTGATATTTTATCTTATATTATAAATGTATAATGTTGTTATATAATAATATAATAATGGTGATATTTTCACACTAAATTCATGGTGCATGAATCAAATGAGAGAAATCTAGAAATCAAATGAAGAACAAAATATGGGATTTTCAGAAAAATTAGTTTATTACTTGATTTTGTAAAATTCATACGTCTTTATGTATATTGAGTTATGAGACGAGCCATATATCAAAAAAAAGCCCTTGAAGTAAGATAAAGGCAAAATTTTGAATCACCCAAATATTCTTTGTGGATTTTTCATGGTGACTGTTTGAGTGAAATTGGTACGAGGGACTTATAGTCCGAAAATCAAATCAGTGTTATTAAAGCTCTATTGCGTGAGTTATAATTTTAATCCGACCGTTGGATCGTTGTGATTTTTGGATATGTTGTACATATATAAGTTGAGTATATATCCACAAATTTTGAACCGTTACAAATTAACGTATGATTTGTTATGAGTTTTAAGAGGTGTTGAAAATCGTCCATATGTGGATTTCGGTCATTTTTCGTTTGGAATTTGGAAAATTTTAAACTTACAAAGTTGTAGAGAATTTAATTTCCTAGGGAATGGACATAAAATTCGTATTTTTCTGATAAAAGGGCTAATTATTATGAATTTTGAAGTTTCGAAAATAATTGTTTTTATTAAAAACATGGTGGGCCCTACTTTTGGTTGGTGAGAAATGAAATGTGCTGAATTTATTTTCAAAAGTGGTGGGCTTGAATAGTAGCAGGTAAAGCCATCACGTAACAAGTTAGTCTGCAACGACATTCTAGCATTTTCCTATAAATAGGGTGCTTAGTTAGAATTGAAAATCACACCAAAAATAAGTTTTCTCTCTCTATATTATCGAGCGTATTTTGTGAGTATTTAGATACCTTGAGCGTTGCTATTCAGTGAAAGTTTTCTTCGACATTACATCCGAAATTCCAGCTATAAGTACTATTCTTTTGAGGTAAAGGATAGTAAGGGATGTTATTTTTTTCGTAAATTATATTATATCTTTTGATATCATTATACCAAAATATTGATATGAATTTTATTGTGAAATTTTTTCCTTTTTGTGTTGGGGTTACTATTCACGTATACAACACTATTCACATATACGACATTATTCATGTATATGGCACTATTTACGTATATGACATTATTTACGTATACGGTACTATGTATGAATACAAATTACTATTCATGAGTTACTATTCACGACAAAATTGGTTTCTTTTTCTAACCAAATTATCGTTGATTTATGAATCTTACTTTTAAAATTAAATGGAGTTGTTGACCATATTATTTTTATTTTATTATATAACATTTTTGTAATCATGGTGATGAAATTTCTCTTTGACTTGAGTGTAAAGATGAGTAGATTATTGGTATGATCATGACTATGGGTTCATTTTGGCCAGTAGTGCAAATATGAATTGTTGACTGGGATGATCATGACCATTGAATTTATAATTGAATATCTTTAACTTAAGTGAAAAGGTGAATTGATCAACATTGTTATAATTATTATTCTAAAATGATTATATATTTCTTAAAATGTTAATATCTTTGGCATGTAGTGCAAAGATGATATGTTGTTGAATATCTTTGGCCTATAGTGCAAAGATGACCTATTATTGAATATCTTTGGTCAGTAGTGCAAAGATGAACTGTTGACGAATATCTTTGGCTCGTAGTGCAAAGATGAATTTATTAGTATGATTATGAACATGAACTGTGATTTGGTATAACCATGATCTTTCATGTTTCAGGTAAAGACATGTGGTGAAAATTATCTCCGTCCTGGATGAGAAAAGAAATTTAGAACCACAATTATGATTTCTGAGTTATTCATATGATTGTGGACCAGAACTGTTGATTGATGTTACAGGGATAAAACATTATTGGTGGACTTTTAACTTGGAGAAGATAATAGACTTTATGGTCTATTTGACTCTTCTAATGGATTGCTCGTTCCGCTGCAACTATGGTTGAAAAGTTTTATCATATACCATATGTTCTAACTCTCTGATTCATTACTGACGAAGGCTATTAATAATTTAATTATCTTTAGTCATTATATTCTTTATTGGGCTAGTTGTGCTCACCCTTTTGCTTCATAATTCCTTTCAGGTAATAAGATTTTACCTGGGTCGAGCGGGGGTAATAGGGGAATAGAACGGTGGTCTCTAGCTGTGGAGGTTCTCCCTAAATAGTAATGAAATAATTTTATTGAGAACTTTAGAATAGTGTGTTGTATTTTATACATCATTTAGTAGTTATATTTGGTGAATCAAATAGTGTCAGGCGAACCCAACGTTGGAAGGGTGTTTTGCCACTATCATACAAGATATCTAATGACACACGACTTCATGTTATCATAAGATAGGGTTGTGCACATCCACTTGTTGAGTATATCTACGAGCGCTACCTTTATAATCTTGTAGTTTGGATGAAATAAATTCCCAATTAGAGACAATGGAGATAATTATATGTCAAGAAAAGACTCACCATTAGAAAGAATATGATAGCAATTTTTTTCATTTTTCTTTGGGGTCTATTGGGTCAAACAAGGATAATTCTTCAGTCTTATGATATCTATTATAACTTAAATGCATGGCCTCCCATGTACGAAGGTTTCCTTGAGTATTTTCCAAAGATTTTAATTTCAAAAATAGTTATTGATTGTACCTTTATGTAAGGTGTTATTGTGACGTGATATCAAATGTTGGGATGAGAGTCACACTCGTTATATATTTGTATTTAAACTCATAGTATACGGGTTGTCGTATTTTGCACCACAATTGTATTAATGAAGTTATATTTGTTTCTTTACCATGTATTTGGCTACTTAGAATGGGTGATGTATACCTATTTTGGGGGCATCACAGTTCGTATTAGAGCCATAAGTAAAGAGCTCTGAGGCTCTATCTGGTGAATTCCTGTTGATTGGGGATGCACCGAAGCCAGACTCTCCGTAGGGGACACCATTCTGCGGTGGCAAACTGATTGGTATCAATGTGAGGTGCTGTCCACGGTTAGAACATGAGTCACAGTTGGTATCAAAGATTAGGGATATGGTCTCTGGCGGAGATCAGGGAATAGAACTAGGAGGGGAGAAACTGATTAATATCCTTCGCTAGTGTGTGTCCTACCTATGCTAAATTTTCTTACTTAAGTTGACAAATTGTGATATATCAATTAACCTTTGTTTTGAAGCTATATTCTAGAATGATATCTGAAATACAGGAGATGAGCAATGGAGAAATCATGATGACCGGGGAGATAGAATCTGAAATGAAAGCAAGGTATTCTCAACTCTTCGAAATACCAGGTACATAAATTTCGGGGATGCAATTTCAAAAGGAGTGGAGATTGTAAGACCCCGAATTTTATAAAATAAAAGTATTCAATTTTCTTATAATTACTATTCAGTAAATGGTTAAATTGATAAAAAGTTAAAGTTAAGGGTGATATATGTAAATATTTTAAATAAGCAAGTGGTTATATAATACTCATTGTTGTCGGGAAATATTCGTTTGGTCGTGGAATATTCTTAATGTCGGAGAATATTCGTACGACAGCGCAACCATTTTTTTGCCCCATAACAGAATATTTGTCGGATGAAGATAACGACAAGTTTAAGTTTTTATAAATAACGGCGTAGTTGTTACCGTTAACACTGTTGGAATACCCGGTGGTTAAAATACAGTAATACACATGGTTGCACAATAGCACATGGTATTGTACAGTATTTTTGAATTATTGATTCTTACATAAGAAGGTAGTACTCAATAATTATTACCGTAATTACTGTTCAATATTTTATTTTATTGATTCAATAATTGCTACGCTGATATTTTATATTATTGTTGTTCAATAATTGTCACTGCACAGTATTTCCCATTATCAAATCAATAATTCATATTATTTAAATAATATTATCAGATAGCATTATTGGAAATGTCTAAGGAAGTTTTGTCTAGGAAAGGGGTTTGGTCACCTAATTGCGCGCCAGTAAGGAGAAATTCTTATCGGAAAGCCCCCTCTTACCTGGGAATTTTAATTGGAATTTATAATAAAAATAAGGTGTTAGTTGGTTAAATAAAATTATAATTCTAAAGGAAATTATAATTATGTGGTAGTGATTTATGTGATAAAGTAATTTATTAGATTAGTATTAGAATTTATTAACTAGATTATTAAAGTATAATTAAATAGAAGTGTGACAAATAAACTTTCTATAAAGGAGTTATTAAAATAAATTAAAGGAGTTTAATTAGTTTTTGCCAAACAAGTCTTAATGCATATTAAGTCTTTAATCTAATAGTGTTTTATCAAATAAGGTATAAGGATTAATCCATTTATTTTAATTAGGTTTATCAAACAAGGTGTAAGATTTAAAGGGTTATTTTATTAGTCTAGCCAAACAAGCCTTATGGCTTTTGAATTTTAAAACTTAGATAACTTATATCAGTTATCTCTATATTAATATTATATAATTAATACATATATTATTACCTATATACGTTATATTTTTGTACGTAAGATAGAGTTAGGAGAAGAAAAACTCAGAAGAAGGAAAAGGAAGAGAATAAGAAATATTAA
The DNA here is from genome assembly GCA_020205505.1 of Panax japonicus. Taxonomy (NCBI): domain Eukaryota; kingdom Viridiplantae; phylum Streptophyta; class Magnoliopsida; order Apiales; family Araliaceae; genus Panax; species Panax japonicus. The sequence continues at coordinate 18,012,731 of CM035104.1, forward strand.
GAGAGAATTGAGAGAATCCTAGAAGGTTTTGATAAAGGAATTTGAGGAAAGAAGTATTGTTGATCAAAGGAAGGAAAATCTTCATCTTCTAGCATACAAGATATCATCCAAACCTTTTAAAATTCCTTAAAATTTTGTTGTCTTCTTCTTCCAAAAAAAGTTCTCTGTAAAATATTTGTAAAAGATGAATTGTTGATGTATATAGCTTTATATGATAGTTGTTGTTATACGAATTGTTTTCATAAAGTTTATATATGAGTATAGATAAACTAATTCATGCATGTATCTATTTTATGAAGAAACTCATATTACAGTGAGTTATATGAATATGTGTGAATATGGCTTAGTTTAAAAGTAAAATTAAGGTTTTAGTAGTTGTTTAAATTTTAAATTGACTATGGAATTTGAAAGAGGATGAATAAACATAAACAAGGTATTTAGAATTAATTGTTTTTGTTGAAAAACAAAGTTACAGTGATATGTTTCATTGAAAATGTCAAAAATGGAGTTTTTATCAAAAATAGTTAGATTGGATATTGTAAACTTGACGTTTATGTTATCATATGAGTAAAAACATGTTAATAGTGTTTAAATTATGTTTATATGAAGTCTATGTGTGTATTACATGTTAATTATTTTGTTAGAAAGGTGCTTGTAGGCCAAATTGGCTTTTTGTTCAAGCTGTTGCCGAGGCTGGTCGCCGAAGTCTGGAGTTCTGCGTCGCAGCGCGGCCCAGCAGTGTTATTCTCGCGCCGCAGCGCCGGTATCACGCCGTAGCGTCAACTACTAGCCTGAGTCTTACGCCACAGCGCTAGCGCAGTGCCGCAACGCCGACCCACAATGTAAATTGTTGCGCCGCAGCGCGAGTTAGCAGAATGGTCTGACAGTTTTATTTATTTACACAAAGTCTGAAAAAAAATGTTATCTGTTAATAATAAGACAGTTAAATTATGATTTCAGTAGTACTAAACTAAGAATGAGCATGTTATCAAGGGTTGACTAGTATTAGTATTAACGTAATTCGATTATGTGAATTAAAAATCAAACCTATATGATGTATATACCTGTTTATATATATAAAATGTTGGTAGTGACTAATTATGTCATGATGACATATTTATAGGGTATTGAGATTCAAGTTGTAAGGTTTAGCTTATGCTCAAGCCAATTTTTCTAACCCTAAAACTTCGTTGTGCAAGTTTAATTTCATTGAGTACGTTATTGATTCTAATTCAATTACAATTACACAAGTTTGCTAACTCTACACTTTTGTAGAGTTAGATTGTCTATTATTGAGCAAGTTTCTTTAATATGTAACTTATTATTTAGCATGCAAGTTACTGTATTCTGATATCCTAGAGTTGAACAACTTTATCGTTCAAATTACTATTTGTTATGCATGTTTTGTATCCAATTCTTAATAACCTTGATTTAATATTGTTCAAGAATATTATGTTACGATTATTCAATGTTTATGCTATTATATTTTTCCTAAAGCATGATATTAATTTACAAATATCAATTCAGTTATGATTATTTCATATCATGCAGTTATTTATGTTGTATTCAACTAATCCTTAGTTGATGATCGTTGAATTCTAAATTACCTTGTAATGTATCCAAACCAAATCTATTTTGGTGCAGACTTGTATTCTAAATATTGAGATGAACAAATCTTTTATTAGAGGTTTACGCTTAGCGTTAAAATGGTTGTGCACAATACATTGTACGAAGGGCTGATCCTCCTAAGTACGTGGAGTCCTTATAGTCATATGACTGTTAAAGTTAAAGTTGAAAGATTACTTATAACTGTGGGCATGGTTCGTGGTCATTAGACCCTCAGTAGTATGTTTCAGAATTTTAATAGAACTTATCATTCAGTTCTATTGAGTCTATTTCTGGCAAATATTGTAATACTGTAAAGTTATTCATTCTTATATCAAGTGAGCTTTGTTTTCTCACTCTTGCATATTTATACACTTATTGCAGCTAAGGTTGAGACGGTAAATGAACCTACAACTAGCAAAGGAAAGGAAAAAATATACAAGTGATGAATACTTGTAATTTATTTTATCGTTATGATAATAGACTTTTAATAATGATGTAATGTAATAATTTAATTTTCACATTTGAATGATTGTAATTAAAGGTTAGATAACCTGGGAGATTTTATTTAAATGTAATCCTGTATGGGCAGGTTTTTATTATTCAATTTTATTATGATTGGGTAGTTAGATATGAATATTTTGATTACGCAAACACCAAATCTTGAGGTAAGAAAGTACCGGGATTTGGGGGTGTCACAAGTTGGTATCAAAGCTTTAGGTTATGAACCTTAGGTGGGGAAAAGCCTTAGGAAGTAACCTTTGAAAAGATAGCGGTGATTAACTCTTATCGAGTTTTAAGGAAGGAGTAATAAAACACTTATGTGCTTGTGTTTATAACTTATGTACTCGTGATTGTCGAGTAGTAGTGATTAATGATTAAAACTTAAAATTTTGTTGTCAGGATGACTAATGTTGGAGAGTCCAGTAAGGCTAGGGAGGAGGGACCTCAGATGCCTATAGAGGAGGAGCCTCGCGACATTTAGGTAGTTTGGAAACAACTACTACCACGGGAGTCAGCCCCGTTGGTCACAATAGTTGAAGATGAGGATGACAACGTGGAGACGGATGAGGAGGATCCCGTTGAGTTGCCACAGGAGGATGAGGATGACGAGAACGAGGAGGAAGAGACTCCATTAACCTCGACGGCTGCTCGTATGTACGATGAAATCTACGATCGTAACGTGGAACTTCAGGATACAGTTGAGGAGTTACAGGAGATAGTAGCTTAACAACAGACCGTAATGACACAAAAAGACGGCGAGATCCAGGATCGTGAGGAATGACTGAAAAATGTCAAGGAGAAATTAGTACAGACTGAAGGAGAAAAAGAATAACTGATCGAAGTGGTCACTGAACTGAAGAACAAGCTGAGGGAAGAAGCTATTAAGAGGGCAAGAGCTGAAAATGCCTACAAGGAAGCCTTTCAACGAACCAAAATAGCAGCAAGAGATATGCAGGCAAAGAGAATGAAGATGGAAGATATGAATAGAGTATTCAACATCATGGTTAATTGAGCTCAAGATCGGGTAATGGTGTATCCAATTCAGTTCGAGACGCTGTAATCGTATGTATTAGATCGCAGAACAATGTTCGTGATTATAGAAGAAGAGAGTAGTAAGTCTAAGCAGTATCTTAATAGAACATAATAGTTGCTCTGCGATTAATAAATGATAAATAAATTATAAATCCCAAGTGTTATGTGTGTGACAACTCGAGAATTTGGGCAATTTATTAAAATCTTAAATGATTGATTTAAGGTCAAATATTAGACCTAGATAGAAAATAAGTGTATGCATTTAATGTTATTGGGATTGAATTTTGAGGATTTCAAAATTCGGTGAAGGATATAGGTGAATTATTCAGGATTAAGGATGTATGTGATTATGTTCTGTGTTTATGGTTAATGATGTGTTCAGAATGTGGTTAGGGTCATGGGTTGATCAGATAATTTATATCTGTAACAAACCCTATGAATATATTAAGAACGTCAAACATTCAGTTAGAAAACCCTAACGTCTGATAAGAAACCCTAGAAATCGGTTCTGGAAACCCTAGTTTCAGTTCCGGGAGTCCGAAACCTTAATTCGGATATTGAAAACCCTAGATTGGGAATGCAATGCTATGTACAAGGTTGAACGTCATTAATATTGAATTAATTAGGGAAAACCCTAATGAATTATCTAAAATCTTAGTTGATTATTTGAAAACCCTAATACCAGCTCTGAAAAACCCTAATTTCAGATACTGATAAAATGAAACCCTAATCTGGGAATATAACGGAGAATTTTAATGCTTTAGTGCTATTAATTAAGTATTAATTAGGGTAATGGTTAATTAATTAACAAACCCTAATTTCCAATTTTTGGAACCCTAATTGTTCCGTCAGAAACCCTAATGCTCAATTGTGGATTTAATTGCTAAAATTAGCAATGCTAATTAGGAAACCCTAATCCTAATTATTTTTAATTTATGAGTAATTAGAAAACCCTAATCTAATTACGAATATTTAATTTCTAAAATTAGAAAATTATTTTCTATTAGAAAACCCTAATTTGTGGGTTATAAACCCTAATGACCATTTTAACCCTAATTGCTAAATTAGCAACGTTAATTAGGAAATATTAATCCTAATTTGTTAAAGTCCTAATGTAAGTAGGAAATTATAATATAATTAGAATCCCTAATTATATATTTTTTAAATCATGATTTTCTATTCTAATTAGAAAATCTTAGAAATCCAAGTTGCTAAATATTTAAGGGTCAAACCCTAAACTCTCAATGATCCAAACCCTAACCCTAAGGGTGTGCAACTCATGAAAATCCTAGAAATAAATGGAAAAGACAAGAATGCCCTTATGTCATATTTTTAAATGGATAGCTTTCAAATCTTTCCATGATATTGGGTTGGTGAACAACACTAACCCTAGCCCTAGCCATGTGTCCAGCAATCCAGCAAAATCAGCAACAAGATCAGATCATGCAATGTATCACATAATATATATAGATCTAAGAGAGAGAGAAAGTGTACAAAATTTGCTCATTTACTCATCCTTGACTCTCTCTCTCTAAAAGCTTCGAAATGTAGTGTTAGACCAGTCCCAAAATACAGCCCTACGTTTATTCACATCAGATTAGAAACATAGAATCATGAATTGATGCATAAAGGTATAAACCCTAAATTTCGAAATCTATGATTTTAATGTTTAATGTTGTTGTTTATTTGTTAAATATGTGTTATAAGGTGTCAATTAAAGATCTGGGTTGTTGGATCATGGATCCATAACACCTAGATGCTCAAATCTAGCATTTTAGAAAAACTGGAAATCTGGTAAAAATGTTGACTGACAAGCAAATGTCAGGGCTTCTAGATCCGTGTGTGTTAAGTTTTATGTGTGTTTTATGTTATGGATCTATAGTATGCTATGTGTTCTTTATTCTGCAACTTGAATCAAGTCCATATCTTGTATAGATCAGAAGTTATGAACGGTCAAACTTAGTTGACCGATCACAAAATATGAATTCTGGGTAACCCAGAAATCTCTATGTTGTCTAACAAGGTTTTTCAGGCGCTAGATCTCACGATCTGTTATTGTTTATGTCATGTTGTTGGTTGGATGTTGTAGTCGGACATTTATTCTACATACTCAAACCATTAGATCACCTGGATCGTGCTTAGAACGAATGTAATCAGTGGTCAAACATGCTTTGACCAACTGTCCGGATGAATTTCTGGAAAACCCAGAATTCACCAAGAACAGGTTTTGTCAGGTAGTTTGACCGGACTTAATAGCTTAGATCTGTTGTTGTTAAGATGATCTGAGGTTATTTACTTGTACAGTGACATGATTAATACACAATGAAACATTAATATTACTTTAATCATACCTGGAAGACCTAGATCCGGAGGCTCAAAGTAGGGACCATGGACTGTTCTTCATTTTCTGGGTAACCCAGAAAATGAAGAACAGGCCTGACATGATTTTCGGCTGCCCAGATCTTGATGTTCAGTTGTTGGATTGCCATGAAATTTGATTTTCGTTGTAGTATTACACTTATACTACATTATTAGAACAATAGCCAGTCCAGAACACATTCAGAACACTGTTTAAATCGCGGTTAAACTACCCAACCTGAACTCTGACATGAACACTCAAGAACAGCTGAAGAACACCATTAGCGACGGATTCGTCGCCATAAACCCCTACAGCGACACTTAATTTCGGAAAATGATTAAAAATTAGAAAAAAATGGTTTTTAATTATTAAAAATGCAAAATAAATTCTGAAAAATTATTTTAAAGTTTGAAAAATAGTTTTTAACTATTTTGAGTATATTTTGAAAATATTTAATATTTTTGGAATATAAATGGTATTTATTTATTTAATTATAATATTAAATAAATTATTTAAAAATAATTTTAATTCATGAAAAATCATGAAAAATAATATTATGGTATAAGAAAATATTTTAAGTTATTTTTGATGACTTTTAATATTTTGGGATGAAATTTATTAATTAATCAATATTAATGATAATTAATTTATTTAATAGATATATTAAATAAATTAAGAAAAAATGGAATTAATGCTTTATAAATCATATAAAAATGATTTAAGTGTTATAAAAATATTTTAAGTTATAAAATATAACTTTTGATATTTTGGCATGAAAATATTAATATTTTAATATTAATAGCAATTATTGGATAATGGATTTAAGTGTTTAAAAATCATATAAAAATGATTTTAAGGTATTAAAAATACTTTGTGATATTATAATTATATTATAATATTATGTAATGATTTTCATTAATATTTTATATTAAATGAATATTAATGATTAAGGAATTTTGTGGTATTTAATTCATTTAAATACGGTTTTAATGATTGAAAAATGTTGATAAATGGTAATAATTATCTGAGAATTATTACGAGCCTAGGAAAAATGTTTTGTCTGATAAGAAATTGTCTGTGATAATGTTTAAGTGTTTAGTCAAGAGTTTAATTGAACTTAAACTCGATAAAAGTCCGACTAGACCGTCGGGGTGTTAGAATTGTGTCGGGTTCAACTCAGACTGCAATAGTTTGACTTGATACCTAGTCTTATGTGTTGTATAGACTGATAGACTTATGTGGTAATGTGTTTAGGTTATTCCGTGGTTATAATTACAACAGTATTATACTGTGATAATATTATTCTAATATTGGAGATCTATATTATTAATATTAGGTCTTCGGGGTAAAGCGTTATTAAATTGCGTGCGATAATCAACGGTTCAGGCAAGTTTTCTTTTACTTAACTCTAATAAGAGTAGTTTATTCAAGCTTATGGTTAATCATTGTTGATTGCCATGAAAATTGTACTCTGTACATCTTGCATGTATAAATCAGGTATGAAAGGCTGATCACCTTCATTACCAGTTGGTTCATAAATGTTTGTTCATGTTTAAAACTTGTTCAGTCAAAAGTTTGTTCGTGATAATTCTCAACTATATTGATGAATTATAGTCAGTTTATTATTCATACTCTTCAATCATGATATATTGTTATGTTGTTGAATTTAAACTTGCTGGGAAACTTTCATGCTCACCCTTGATATATCATGATAAAACATTGCAGATAAGGCGAACGTGTTCGGATACAGGAAAAAGGTTAAAGCCAAGTTCAGCTTGGGATATAAAGTGCGGTTTGTTTGTAATAATATATTTTGATAAATATTGTTGTATAATAGATATTATATGAATGTTGTTTAAGTTAAGGTTACTCGACTTGGGTAAAATAGTGTGTAATGTATTGTATAAACAATTTATGTTTATATCTTCCGCAAATAGTTATAGAAATAGTATACCGGATCCGAGGTGATTCGGGGCCCGGATTCGGGGCTGCTACAGTTGGTATCAGAGCTGTTGGTTATGAAGCTTAGGTAGGAAAACCTGAGACCAATAACCGCAGTGATTAGGATAAGATCTAACTCACATAGAGTTAGTTGGTCGGTAAGATTTAAAGATGAATCTCGGTTAGTGTACGACACAGAGTTACATAACTCTGATAATAAAGTTGAACAGTAATGGTGAATAGATCGAGTCTAAAAGACTGAGAGTGCATGGATAGGAGATCGTAAAATAAATCGATCATATAGTGTATGGAATTGAATCGTAATATATACAATAAGATCACCCCGTGATCTGATAAAGGTTATGATATGGGAAATGAATCAATTTAATGATTGAAAAGTTTACAGCAAGATGTTGTGTGAAAGTTGTACTATGAAATGGTACTATGAAAATGAAAACTCATAAATGAGTTATGGATTATGAATACGAATTGAATTCATATTGAAAAAGGGGGTTAAGATTGGGTGGGAATTTCAATGAGGACTCGTGTTAGCAACTGAGTTGTATGATTCCTTGTATGGGCGGGGAATTGTACTTGGTGTAAAAACTACTTGGTTGGTGGCATTGGTAATAATTGAAATGTTGTGTCACGCTAGTTGTTATATATAGATAAATAATAGGACATAGGTAGAGAATATAGGATTAAGTACGAGTTCTTAGAACTCATACTTATGTGACATTCTTGACTCATAGTTATATGAAATGTTTATGAGCCCCTCAGCGAACGGACGCCAAAGGTCAGACTAGGGTCAGTTTGTAAACTCATATAATTGTGGTCAGGTTATGAATTCATAAGTGTGGTTTTATGAATTGGGTATAGTTGCGTGTGAATGGAGTGTTAAGGATTATAGGAACAGATAGATTGTTAAGCAAATGATCATTAGTGGAGACTTAGGTTTTCCTAAACTCCTAGCTATGCTAAACTTCAAAATTTTTGACATCAAGCTAAATACGCACTATGTGCCTTTTAAAAAAAATGTAGACTCGTAACCATTTTTGAAACGGTTTAAAGTACAGTCTATGCTACTTATTTCAGCTAGACGCAAATGATTTGAAATATCAAAAATTGTTTTTATTTATCACTTATGTACCATGTAACCTGGTGCAGAAATGATAAAAATGATGGAGTCATCCATGCATTATTACTTAGTGTGAATTTGACCTGAAGTCACTATTCTACTATGGTATGATGTAGTATGATAAAATCACCAATGACGGAATCCTCAACGGGTTGTTAATACAGTGTGGTATCATGACGACATTCTCGAAAATGATTTCAAAAATTTTAATTTGGCAACGGGGTTTGGCTACACGTAAATAATTCGATTGAATTGAATTATTGATATGGGTCTATGCTATTTGATTTAGCTAGACTAATGTTATAAAAACTCCAAGTGTTTATTGAAAGAATTTCCCGAACCAAATTTTTTTGGTGCGGAATCCAATGATAAGACTGAGGTGAACGATAATGTTTGGATAAATAATCCAGTCTAATAGCGTAAATATTCGCTAAAAATGACTAATACGTTATGCATGACATAACTGTACGATGGGCTGATCACCTAAAGTACTAATAATGGTAGTTTACCTTCTTTGTGATTGTAAACAGACCAAGTAATGTATTATTTTGCAGTATGATCACTACCGTTAAAACTAAATGTGTTCATGGTCTAGATGACCCCTCAGCACAATTTTAAAACTTTTACTTTGGTGAGAGGTGTATTGGGTAGCATTTAATAATGTGTGTGAATGGTGTAAAGTGCACGGTGTAAGGTGTAAGGTGAATTTCGGGGACGAAATTCTAATAAGGAGGGGTGAATGTGACAACCCAAGAATTTGGGCAATTTATTAAAATCTTAAATGATTGATTTAAGGTCAAATATTAGACCTAGATAGAAAATAAGTGTATGCGTTTAATGTTATTGGGATTGAATTTTGAGGATTTCAAAATTCGGTGAAGGATATAGGTGAATTATTCCGGATTAAGGATGTATATGATTATGTTCTGTGTTTATGGTTAATGATGTGTTCAGAATGTGGTTAGGGTCATGGGTTGATCAGATATTTTATATCTGTAACAAACCCTATGAATATATTAAAAACGTCAAACGTTCAATTAGAAAATCCTAACGTCTGATAAGAAACCCTAGAAATCGGTTCTGGAAACCCTAGTTTAAGTTCCGGGAGTCCGAAACCTTAATTCGGATATTGAAAACCCTAGATTGGGAATGCAATGCTATGTACAAGGTTGAACGTCGTTAATATTGAATTAATTAGGGAAAACCCTAATGAATTATCTAAAATCTTAGTTGATTATTTGAAAACCCTAATACCAGCTCTGAAAAACCCTAATTTCAGATACTGATAAAATGAAACCCTAATCTGGGAATATAACGGAGAATTTTCATGCTTTAGTGCTATTAATTAAGTATTAATTAGGGTAATGGTTAATTAATTAACAAACTCTAATTTCTAATTTTTGGAACCCTAATTATTCCGTCAGAAACCCTAATGCTCAATTGTAGATTTAATTGCTAAAATTAGCAATGCTAATTAGGAAACTCTAATCCTAATTATTTTTAATTTATGAGTAATTAGAAAATCCTAATCTAATTACGAATATTTAATTTCTAAAATTAGAAAATTATTTTCTATTAGAAAACCCTAATTTGTGGGTTATAAATCCTAATGACCATTTTAACCCTAATTGCTAAATTAGCAATGTTAATTAGGAAATATTAATCCTAATTTGTTAAAGTCCTAATGTAAGTAGGAAATTATAATATAATTAGAATCCCTAATTATATATTTTTTAAATCATGATTTTCTATTCTAATTAGAAAATCTTAGAAATCCAAGTTGCTAAATATTTAAGGGTCAAACCCTAAACTCTCAATGATCCAAACCCTAACCCTAAGGGTGTGCAACTCATGAAAATCCTAGAAATAAATGGAAAAGACAAGAATGCCCTTATGTCACATTTTTAAATGGATAGCTTGCAAATCTTTCAATGATCTTGGGTTGGTTAACAACCCTAACCCTAGCCCTAGCCATGTGTCCAGCAATCCAGCAAAATCAGCAGCAAGATCAGATCATGCAATGTATCACATAATATATATAGATCTAAGAGAGAGAAAGTGTACAAAATTTACTCATTTACTCATCCTTGACTCTCTCTCTCTCTAAAAGCTTCGAAATGTAGTGTTAGATCACTCCCAAAATACAGCCCTACGTTTATTCACATCAGATCAGAAACATAGAATCATGAATTGATGCATAAAGGTATAAACCCTAAATTTCGAAATCTATGATTTTGATGTTTAATGTTGTTGTTTGTTGGTTAAATATGTGTTATAAGGTGTCAATTAGAGATCTGGGTTGTTGGATCATGGATCCATAACACCTAGATGCTCGAATCTATCATTTTAGAAAAACTGGAAATCCAGTAAAAATGTTGAATGACAAGCAAATGTCAGGGCTTCTAGATCCGTGTGTGTTAAGTTTTATGTGTGTTTTATGTTATGGATCTATAGTATGCTATGTGTTCTTTATTCTGCAACTTGAATCAAGTCCAGATCTTGTCTAGATCAGAAGTTATGAACGGTCAAACTTAGTTGACCGATCACAAAATATGAATACTAGGTAACCCAGAAATCTCTATATTGTCTGACATGGTTTTTCAGGCGCCAGATCTCACGATCTATTATTGTTTATGTCATGTTGTTGGTTGGATGTTGTAGTCGGACATGTATTCTACATACTCAAACCATTAGATCACCTGGATCGTGCTTAGAACGAATGTAATCAGTGGTCAAACATGCTTTGACCAACTGTCCGGATGAATTTCTGGAAAACCCAGAATTCACCAAGAACAGGTTTTGTCAGGTAGTTTGACCGGACTTAATAGCTTAGATCTGTTGTTGTTAAGATGATCTGAGGTTATTTACTTGTACAGTGACATGATTAATACACAATGAAACATTAATATTACATTAATCATACCTGGAAGACCTAGATCCGGAGGCTCAAAGTAGGGACCATGGACTGTTCTTCATTTTCTGGGTAACCCAGAAAATGAAGAACATGCCTGACATGATTTTCGGCTGCCCAGATCTTGATGTTCAGTTGTTGGATTGCCATGAAATTTGATTGTCGTTGTAGTATTACACTTATACTACATTATTAGAACAATAGCTAGCCCAAAACACATTCAAAACACTGTTTAAATCGCGGTCAAACTACCCAACCTGAACTCTGACATGAACACTCAAGAACAGCTGAAGAACACCATTAGCGACGGATTCGTCGCCAGAAACCCCTATAGCAACACTTAATTTCGGAAAATGATTAAAAATTAGAAAAAAATGGTTTTTAATTATTAAAAATGCCGAATAAATTCTGAAAAATTATTTTAAAGTTTGAAAAATAGTTTTTAACTATTTTGAGTATATTTTGAAAATATTTAATATTTTTGGAATATAAATGGTATTTATTTATTTAATTATAATATTAAATAAATTATTTAAAAATAATTTTAATTCATGAAAAATCATGAAAAATAATATTATGGTATAAGAAAATATTTTAAGTTATTTTTGATGACTTTTAATATTTTGGGATGAAAATTATTAATTAATCAATATTAATGATAATTAATTTATTTAATAGATATATTAAATAAATTAAGAAAAAATGGAATTAATGCTTTATAAATCATATAAAAATGATTTAAGTGTTATAAAAATATTTTAAGTTATAAAATATAACTTTTGATATTTTGGCATGAATATATTAATATTTTAATATTAATAGCAATTATTGGATAATGGATTTAAGTGTTTAAAAATCATATAAAAATGATTTTAAGGTATTAAAAATACTTTGTGATATTATAATTATATTATAATATTATGTAATGATTTTCATTAATATTTTATATTAAATAAATATTAATGATTAAGGAATTTTGTGGTATTTAATTCATTTAAATACGGTTTTAATGATTGAAAAATGTTGATAAATGGTAATAATTATCTGAAAATTATTACGAGCCTAGGAAAAATGTTTTGTCTGATAAGAAATTGTCTGTGATAATGGTTAAGTGTTTAGTCAAGAGTTTAATTGAACTTAAACTCGATAAAAGTCCGACTAGACCGTCGGGATGTTAGAATTATGTCGGGTTCAACTCAGACTGCAATAGTTTGACTTGATACCTAGTCTTATGTGTTGTATAGACTGATAGGCTTATGTGGTAATGTGTTTAGGTTATTCCGTGGTTATAATTATAACAGTATTATACTGTGATGATATTATTCTAATATTGGAGATCTATATTATTAATATTAGGTCTTCGGGGTAAAGAGATATTAAATTGCGTGCGGTAATCAACGGTTCAGGTAAGTTTTCTTTTACTTAACTCTAATAAGAGTAGTTTCTTCAAGCTTATGGTTAATCATTGTTGATTGCCATTAAAATTTACTCTGTACATCTTACATGTATAAGTCAGGTATGAAAGGCTGATCACCTTCATTACAAGTTGGTTCAGAAATGTTTGTTCATGTTTAAAACTTGTTCAGTCAAAAGTTTGTTCGTGATAATTCTCAACTATATTGATGAATTATAGTCAGTTTATTATTCATACTCTTCAATCATGATATATTGTTATGTTGTTGAATTTAAACTTGCTGGGCAACTTTCATGCTCACCCTTGCTATATCATGATAAAACATTGCAGATAAGGCGAACGTGTTCGGATACAGGAAAAAGGTTAAAGCCAAGTTCAGCTTGGGATATAAAGTGCGGCTTGTTTGTAATAATATATTTTGATAAATATTGTTGTATAATAGATATTATATGAATGGTGTTTAAGTTAAGGTTACTCGACTTGAGTAAAATAGTGTGTAATGTATTGTATAAACAATTTATGTTTATATCTTCCGCAAATAGTTATAGAAATAGTATACCGGATCCAAGGTGATTCGGGGCCCGGATTCGGGGCTGCTACAATGTGACCTATGGAATATGATGATGATGATGTTGTTGTCTTGAAACTTTTGTAGTTCAGGAAAGTAATGTAAATAGTAGTGATGCTATTGTTTTATATTTTCAAATAGGTTATGAATAAATAAAAGTTGTTATTTTATCCAGAGTGTTATATGATTATGTGGTTATTTCTTTTGTGGAGGCGAGATAAGTAGAAATTACTTAAAAGAGTTGAATAATAATCTAATTAGTGTATTTTTAATAGAAAATGCCTCCCAGACTTCAACCACCACGACAGAGAACCACTGAAGGAACCAACAATAACGACAATGTTGATGGTAACCCGTTCAACAACTAGTGACACTACTGACAGGAGTGTTGTAAAATAAACCATAAAACCATGGTACAACGTTTAAGGATTTCAAGGCGGTTGGACCACCTAAGTTCCGCGGGTCCATGAATCTAGTCGAAGCACAGACCTGGATTATGGAGATAGAAAAGGTGTTCGACGCCGCTAGGGTAAGGGAATATTAGAAGACTCCTTTCATAACATTCATGTTGAAAGCAGAAGCTAGTTATTGGTGGCAGGTCAATAAAACTCGTGAAGGGCCAGGGGTGATGACCTGGGATAGGTTTAAGGAAATATTCTTCGAGACCTATTTCCCGGAGAGTTCGAAGAGTCAGCTAGAAGTGCAATTTTTGGAACTAAAGCAAGGAACGATGACGGTATCTGAGTATGCCGCTAAATTCAATGAGTTGGAGAGCTTTACGCCATATCAATTCAGTTCGAACGAACGCAATGCGAAGAGGTTTGAACAGAGACTGAAGCCCTGGTTGTATAGTATGGTTTCCCTATTTCAGTTGAAGACTTACGCAGCAGTGATGGAGAAAGCAATACTCGCTGAAGGTGGAGGCGAGGCAGTGACAAAGTTCAATCAGGAATAGAAGAAGAAGAAGAAGAATGTGGTGGAGATCAAGAATGGAGGTGGTAGTGGGGGAAACGGTAATAACAACAACAACAACAACAACAACAACAACTTGAAGAGGAAGTGGAATGGGAATGTGGCCTCTTGAAACCAGCAGGGTAACCATCAAAATAAGAAGTTTGAAGCATGTGCTCTATGCGGGAAGTTTCACAAGGGTACATCCTTGATGGGGAAACGAGTATGCTTTAATTGTGGCTAGAAGGGTCACATAGCCCCAAATTGCACTCAACCTAAGAAGAACGTGTGCTTCATGTGCAGATCCAAAGATCACTTTGCATGTGAATGCCCTACAAAGAATACTGGAGAGACAACCAGAAGCAATGGAGTTAACAATGAAGGTACATGGGCCATTGCTGGACCTGCAACATCAAACAAACCCACATCTAGAACTTTCAACATTACTGTGCAAGATGCTGTGAAATCAAAAGATGTGGTGTCAGGTATTATCCCAATCAATGATATAAATGTTTATGTATTATTTGAATCGGGTGCTACTTGTTCGTTTATATCTAATGAATTTGCTAAGAGGTTAGGAGTGCCTAGTGAAGAACTGAATTTCCCTTTGAACATAGAAATTACGAATACGGAAGTAATCCCTATTAGGTTCGTATACAATAACTGTAGGGTGAACATTAAAGTGAATATTTTGATGGTAGATTTGATTCCGATTAGACTTGGAGAGTTTGATGTTATTTTGGTAATGGATTGGCTATTCAAGTATGGAGCGGTAATTGATTGCCAAAATAAGTGTGTAAACCTTATGACTCTGTCAAAGATAGTATTCTATGGTAGCAAGTCGCCTAGACAAATGAAATGTCTGACGATTATGCAGACCAAGAAATTGTTGAGTCAAGGCTGTATGGGCTATTTAGCTTATATAGTCGATACTCAGAAGAAGAATGTGAAACTAGAAGAAATACCAATGGTGAGGGAATTCGAGGATGTGTTCCAGAGGATTTGCCAGGACTTCTGCCTGACAGAGAAATTAAGTTCGTGATCGACTTGGCACCGTGAACATCAGCAATGTCGAAGGCCCCATACAGAATGGCTCCGGTAGAATTGAAGGAACTGATGGTATAGTTGCAAGAGTTGCTAAATAAGAAGTATATTCAACCAAGCGTATCACCGTGGGGAGCGCCGATATTATTCATGAAGAAGAAGGATGGGTTGATGCGTCTTTGCATTGATTAAAGAGAATTAAATAAAGTCACTATTAAAAACAAATACCCATTACCAAGAATAGATGACTTGTTTGATCAGTTGAAGGGTGCTAAATACTTTTCAAAAATAGATTTGAGAAGTGGGTATCACCAATTAAAAGTAAGGAAGGAGGATATACCTAGAACGACATTCAGAACTCGGTATGGACATTACGAGATTCTGGTAATGTCTTTTGGTTTAACCAATGCCCCTGCTGCATTCATGGATTTGATGAACAGAGTGTTTAAACTATTCTTAGACAAGTTTGTAGTGGTATTTATTGATGACATTCTGGTGTATTCCAAAACTCAAGAAGAACATGTGGAACACAAAAGTTTGACATTAGAAACACTAAGAAAGGAAAAATTGTACGCAAAATTCTCTAAGTGCGAATTTTGGCTAGATCGTGTATAATTTCTTGGGCACGTGATTGACAAGGATGGGATTTCAGTGGATCCATCAAAAGTGGAAGCTGTAATCAATTAGGAACAACCAAGAACACCACCAGAAGTGAGGAGTTTCTTGGGACTGGCCGGTTATTATAAAAGATTTATTCAAGATTTTTCTAAGATAGCCATTCTGCTAATAAATTTGACAAGGAAAGCGATAAAAAAATTTTGGACAGAGAAATGTGAAGAGAGTTTTCATGATTTGAAGAAGAAATTAAGTGTGGCACCTGTGTTGTCGTTACCTGATAACACAGGAAATTTTGTGGTATATAGTGATGCCTCACATAAAGGGTTGGGTTGTGTTCTTATGCATAACGACAAAGTAATTTTGTATGTATCAAGACAACTGAAGGATTATGAGAAAGGTTTTCCGACTCATGATTTGGAATTGGCTACAGTAGTATTTGCTCTGAAGATATGGAGGCACTATCTTTATGGAGAGAAATGTGAAATCTACACAGACCATAAATGTCTGAAGTATATTTTCACACAGAAGGACCTGAATATTCGTCAGAGAAGGTGGATGGAATTGATAAAGGATTATGATTGTGAGATCTTTTATCACACAAACAAAGCGAATGTGGTTGCAGATGCTTTAAGCAGAAAAGGTCGGGAGAAATTGATGTTGTTAACCAATCAGGAAGAGCTTATTTCAGAAATGGCAAGGATAGAGTTGGAAATAAAGTTTCCACAAGAATCCAATGAACGGCTATTCCAGATAGAAGCTGGTCCAACTTTAGTGGACAAGGTGAAGAACGCTCAATTACAAGATAAAGAATGCGAAACGATCAAAGATAAAGTGGTTGACGATAGTGATGTAAAATATAAGATCGATAACGAAGGACTACTATGGTTCGAGGAAAGAATTTGGGTTCCAACAGTGCCAGAGCTTAAAGACAAAATCTTGACCTAAGCATACAACACAAGATATTCGATTCATCCAGGAAGTACAAAGATGTTTCAAGATTTGTTGTGACAATTTTTGTGGCCAAATATGAACAGAGATGTTGCTGAATGTGTGGCAAAATGCTTGACATGTCAAAGAGTCAAGGCTGAACATCAAAGACCAAGCGGATTACTTCAACCTTTAGAATACCTGAATGGAAGTGGGAACACATCACAATAGATTTTGTGGTGGGTCTTCCAATGACTTAAAAAGGATACAATGCGATATGGGTAATAGTGGACGGATTGACAAAATCTGCACACTTTTTGCCAATAAAGATTAGATTTAATATTGATCAGCTAGAGAAACTGTACGTTAAAGAGATCGTGTTAAGACATGGAGTTTCAGTATCAATTGTATCAGACAGAGATCCATTGTTTATGTCAAACTTCTGGAAGAGACTACAAGAATGTATGGGAACACAGTTGCGAATGAGTATGACTTATCATCCACAAATAGATGGCCATAGAGAACGAACAATCCAGACATTAGAAGATATGTTGAGAACATGCATCATGGATTTCAAAGGAACTGACATCTATCTGAAATAGTCGTTCATCATATTCCTTTGGAAATTTGATTTCCAACTCTTGCTTTGCCATTGCTGAAATAAGCTTCTCCTGAGTAGTTATCATCATCAAATTCTCCCGACCTTTCATGCTCAAAGCATCTGCAACCACATTCGCTTTTCCCGGTTGATAAAAGATATCACAATTATAATCCTTTATCAATTACATCCACCTTCTTTGACACATATTCAGGTTCTTCTGTGTGAAAATATACTTCAGACTTTTATGGTCTATGTAGATTTCACATTTCTCTCCATAGAGATAGTGTCTCCACATCTTGAGAGCAAAAACTACTGCAGCCAATTCTAAATCATGAGTCGGATAACCTTTCTCATAATCCTTCAGTTGTCTTGATGCATACGCAATAACTTTGTCGTTCTGCATAAGAACACAACCTAACCTTTTATGTGAGGCATCACTATACACCACAAAATTTCATGTGCTATCTGGTAATTAGAATACAGGCGCCATACATAATTTCTTCTTCAAGTCCTGGAAACTTTCTTCACACTTCTTTGTCCATACAAATTTCACAGTTTTCCTTGTCAAATTTGTTAATGGAGTGGCTATCTTAAAAAAATCTTTAATAAATCGTCTGTAATAACCGTCCAGTCCCATGAAACTCATCACTTCTGGTGGTGTTCTTGGTTGTTCCCAATTGATTACAACTTTCACTTTTGTTGGATCCATTGAAATCCCATCCTTTCTAATCACGTGCCTGAGAAATTGCACAAGATCTGGCCAAAATTCGCACTTAGATAATTTCGCGTAAAACTTTTCATTTCTTAGTGTTTCCAATGTCAAACGTAAGTGTTCCACATGTTCTTCTTGAGTTTTGGAAAACACGAGAATGTCGTCGATGAATACTACTACAAACTGGTCTAAGAATTGTTTAAACACCCTATTAATCAAATCCATGAATGCAGCAGGTGCATTGGTTAAACCAAAAGACTTCACCAGAAACTCGTAATGTCCATATCGAGTTCTGAATGTCGTTCGAGGTATATCCTCCTTCCTCACTTTCAACTGGTGATACCAACTTCTCAAATTAATTTCTGAGAAGTATTTAGTATCCTTCAACTGATCAAACAAGTCATCTATTCTTGGTAATGGATATTTGTTTTTAATAGTGACTTTGTTTAATTCTCTATAATCAATACAAAGACGCATTGACCCATCCTCTTTCTTCATGAATAACACTGGTGCTCCCCACGGTGGTACGCTTGGTTGAATATACTTCTTGTCTAACAATTCTTAGAACTGTACCATAAGTTCCTTCATTTCTACTGGAGCCATTCTATACGGGGCCTTCGATGTCGGTGTTGTCCCCAGCACTAAGTCGATTACGAACTCAATTTCTCTGTCAGGCGAAAGTCCTGGAAAATCCTCTGGAAACACATCCTCAAATTCCCTCACCACTGGTATCTCTTCCAATTTCATATTCTTCTTCTGAGTATCGACTATGTAAGCTAAATAGCCCACACAGCCTTGACTCAACAATTTCTTAGCCTGCATAATCGTCAGACATTTCATTTGTCTAGGCAACTTGCTACCATAAAATACTACCTTTGACAGGGTGATAAGGTTTACACACTTCTTTTGGCAATTAATTACCGCTCCATATTTGAACAATCAATCCATTCCTAAAATAACATCAAACTCTCCCAATCTAATCGGAATCAAATCTACCATCAAGATATTCACCTTAATGTTCACCCTATAGTTCTTGTATACAAATCTAACATGGATTATCTCTTTATTTGCAATTTCTATGTTCAAAGGGAAATTCAGTTCTTCTCTAGTAAAGTCTAACCTCTTAGCAAATTCATCAGAGATAAACGAGTAAGTAGCACCCGAATCAAATAATACATAGGCATTAATATCATTGATTGGGATAATACCTGACACGACATCTTTTGATTACACAACATCTTGCACAGACATGTTGAAGGTTCTAGCTGTGGGTTTGTTTGATGCTATACCTCCATTGTTACCTCATTCATTCTTGTTATCAATCCATCCTTCTTCTTAGGGCATTCACCAGCAAAGTGATCCTTGGATCCACACGTAAAGCACACGTTCTTCTTAGGTTGAGTGCAATTTAGGGCAATGTGAAGCATAATCGTTTTCCCATCAAGAACGCACCCTTATGAAACTTCTCGCATGTAGCAAATGCTTCAAACTTCTTGTTTTGCTGGTTACTGTAACGCCCCAGAAATTTGGATTTTCCAGAATTTAAGTTTAAAGAATTAGTTATTAATAAAATGAATTTTTATTAATAATATTATGTGCTATGTGGTTATTAATCGTTCTAGAACCTAGGATGATTATAAGTCGGGAGGATTCTGGCTACGAGCTAGACTGAACGAGTAGGAATTTTCAAGACGAAAATGAAAATTTTTCGGGAACAAAAATATTTCAGGGAAAAAGACGAAATAGGCACTATTCACCTGATGAAACCTAAGGGTTAGGGTTTGAAATAACCTAAGCCATTCTGAGAGTTCGGTATGTCAAAATGACATTCCGTCAAAAGATTTGCTGATAATATATCGTGAAAAGTTAGGTAAGCCGATAAAAGTTTTTCTCGAAAAACGTGCAGAAATCGGATAAAATAAAAACGACGAAAAGTACTGCTATGTACTTTTCATTCGTTTAGCTACGTTAGGGTAAAATGTGAAGGAAAACGCTCAACGCCAAAAAGTGTTTTTCAGTTTTTCGGAAATCCGAAGAATACATAAAAGTTAATCGGTAAAGGAAAGACGAAATATCCAAAAATATTTGGATTCCGAGAATCGCAGTTTTTAAACCTGTCGGACGAAACCCGAAAGATGGAAGCACGAAGCTTCCAAGGGAAGCTACGTGAATAGTAAGGAGGTTAACTAAGGAGGTGGAAATAGAAGACTTAAGTATTAAGTAAGCTTAAGAGTTAAGCAAACTTAAATGTTAAGTAAACTTAAGTATTAAGTAAACTTAAGAGTTAAGCAAACTTAAAGGTTAAGTAGACTTAAATGTTAAGTAAACTTAAGGAGTAAGTTAACTTAGTTGTTAGGTAATGAATAGTAAGGAGGTTAAGGGGGGTGAAATGACTATTTTGCCCTAACTTTGGAAAATCTATAAATAGGAAGCTAGATTTCATTTAAATGAGATTTTGAAAATCCTACATTAGAGAGAGAGAGAGAATTCGGATGGAGAGGGAGAAGGAAGATCATGAGCATGATTGATCGGATCAAAAATGTTCGTGAAATAGAAAAGCTAGCAAATCGCCGATTTTGTCTAGCGGAAGAAAAATAAAGAGGAAAGGTATTAAAACCTAACTTCTATGTTAGATTTTCTTTAAGTTATATATATGTTTAAAACATAACTTAATGAGGATAATGAGTAGATGATGTTAGGGATGATTTCATATGGTTAAAATCATGAGAAATAAGGAAATAAGAATTTGAAGTTTAGTAAATAAATTTCTTAAAGAAGTATATGATTCGTAATGAATTAGAACAATCTGAGTTGATTATATGAATGAGTAGATGAAATAAGTAAGGAATAATGTTCTATAACATCAAATTCCAATAAAAAGTGAAATCATAATCCAAATATCGATTAAAATTAAAGAACGAACGAAGAACGCGAAGAACGCGAAGAACGTTGTTGATGGACAAATTTAAAACCATCGTAGGATAATTGTTGTTGATGGACAAGTTTAAAACCATCGCGTATGAGTTTGATGCATATTGCTTGGTTAGGAATGATAGAAACGTTCATGAAGAACGGATTAAAACATAGCTATAACGAAGTTATGGCGAAAATTTCGTAAAAGACAAACGAGAATTAGAAAGTTAGTAAATGAATTCCAAACATGGAGGGTTTCATAAGGATGTAAGAAAATGTTGAAAACGTGAGTCGTGGATTCAGGAACGATCGAATTCCGAGTTCGGATGACCGAATTACGGATGAACGAACAAAGAGCGTTAAAAACATAAAATAAACGAAGGGTGATGATCAAGCCAATCGAATGGCACATTAACATATTTAGAATGAAGTTCTATCTGAGGGGTATTAAAGTACATAAGATAAGGAAGAGAATGACTTTGGAATGACCTCGTTCCGAGTTATAACGAAGAAGTTATGAGATTGTGAAGTTAGCGTCTCAAGCTTGTAAAATACTTAGAAAAATTTTCTAGGGTTTTTGCTTGGCGCCGCGGCGCGGAGTTATGCCTAAGAGGCCGGCGCCGCAGCGCGAGTCCCGTCCCTTAGCCACTGCTAAGTGACGCCGCAGCGCGAGATTAAGGAAGGAGCATGGCGCCGCAGCGCCGGTGCTGTGCAATGCCAGAAATGAGATTTTTACTGCTCAATTTCTGGGGGATGTGCAAGAAAGAAATTTGAACATATAGTTCAATTAATGAAACACTTAATAAAGTGTATTAACTTTTAATGAAGGTTGAACGAAAAGATTAAAAGTGATTAAAAGACAAACAATATTTTTAATGCGAGTTACATAACCGATGTCCGGGGACCGTAGTCGCGATGAACGAACGTGAGGGGTTGCTATGGTTGTGATTCCTTAGACGTTGAGCGACGAGTGTAATGAATAACATTTCGATGTTATGTCATGACAGTTAGAGATAGATTTGAAGCGTTTAGACGCTGTGTACACAACGTTGTTGTGGTAAACGAGTAGTCTTAGCATACAGCGAACTGTATGGCTTCGACTTTAAAGAAGAATAACGAATGGTATTAAGAAAGCAGTAATGAATGGTAATGAGATTAATGGAAGCCGAATGTGAGTCAGATGAGAACGTTAGAATGAAATGTAAGCGTTAAACACTTTAATCGACGTGAAGGTTGAGGGAACTTAAATATTAAACGGATAGAACCTACACCCCGTGTATGGTTTGACCGTAAGATAATGAAGGTAATGGATTGAACCATGAACGGTAAAGAAGTTGAATTAAAGATAATAGCCTTTAACGTAACAAAGCCGAGTTAAGGATTGAAGGGAATGATCGCTCTGAGTATACATAAGACTGTATGACTTAGACGATAAAGAGTGAATACTGAGGCGTGGTATTTAGTTGCCAGGAAGCCGAAAGGAATAAGAAATTAACTCACCGAATATTATAGTTTAATAGTGCGGATAAGTTAAGATGAGTATAGGTTGTGGTACAATCGTAACCTTTGATGGTTGACATATGGGAGCTGGGCTAAACAATTCCTTCAGTGAGCGAAGGTATATACAAAACTGGCAACCGATCTAACTCACTGTTATGGGCAGTGTAGACGAGACGGGAACTTGTTTGTTGGTTGTTTGTGGGAAACCACTCAGAGTACCATATGGACTACTAGCAGAGAAGCGGTGTGTGCTGTGTCTTAGAGAAGTAATAAGAAGAAGATAAAATGTAAAACATCAAAGATGATGAGCGTAAAAGTAAGACATCTCCGTATGTTATGAAGCTGTAGAACGATAATGAAAGTGGTCGCGTAAACTTAGGTTGCAAGAATGCGAACCCTAAAAAGTAAAGTTAAGCTAATGCATAAGTCAATTATACATTACTAATTAGTGTATGTGCTATTTTTCTTATGTGCTACATAGGAACCGAAATGAGCAGTTCAGCGTAGGCTGTAGCTGTGCGTAAGGCAAGTTTCCTAACTTCATTCATATTCTAAATGAATGCTAGTTTCTTTAGCTTCTCAGATGTTGAACTTGAGAAGTTATGTCTATGTGCGAATGTGTGATATTTGTACAAGGTGGTAGAACGTATGAGGCCTTGTCCCACAATGTGAACACTTCGGTGTTTCTATGATATGAATTGTTCTATGATTGAGCTGTTCAATACAAGTATGTTCTGTTTATACATGATCCGTTATTTTTAAGTCTGTGCTAATGATTCTAGCCAGACCTGATGAGTATGAAAAAGGTAGAAGAATAAAAGTATTTCAAAGTGCATGCGAATAATGTTTTAAAATGATAGGAATCGTGATTATTCCTATTATTCAAGCTGCTTCATAACCTTTGTTCGGTTATCGAAGTTATAAAGAATGTTTGAATTCTTGAAGATGTTTGTTCAACTGTTATGACTTGCTGGGCAATTGAATGCTCACACTTGCTTTAAATGAAAAACATTTTCAGCGAATGATGTTAGACGAACTTAAGGATCTCGTAAAGGTCAAGCTGATGGTATCCAGATGAAGTTCCCTTCAGAGTGCGAATGAGCGAGAAGATCAAGTGAAGACTTGTAATATAGAAAGATGAAATTGAACTATAGACTAGTTTAAGGAACTGTTATGTATCCTTGGTGGCGGATTAAAAGTCACTCTTGTAAGATGAAATGAATAATGTATTTATCATTATTTGTAATGAAAAAGGTTATAAGGTTTCCAGAACCTGGGATTTGAGAGTATATGTTGTTATATTTAGTTATATAATGATGTATGTTTGGAAGAAGATGGGATCGTGATGTACTAGTGACGCACGGAATTCGGGTGTGAAGATAGACCGGATTTCGGGGCGTTACAGGTTGGTATCAGAGCTGATAGGTTATAAATCTTAGGTAAGAGTATCTAAGACTATAATCGTAGAGAGAGGGATAAGAAGATCACCACGTGATCATAGTGAATCGTAGTAACAGATAAGCTGTTAAACGATGAATGATTTATAGTACTACGAAGTAGTACGAGAAGAAGAACTAAGATTGAGTTGTGAGGGATAGTATATGAATTAAAGAAAATTCGTATTAAGTAGAGAGAGATTTAGAAGTTATAAAATTTCAATTGAGAACTTATGTGATAGCTAAGTTGTATGAACCTTTGTATGGGCAGAGGTTTGTGCTTGGTGTAACAACTGCTTAGCTTATTAAAATGATAATCATTGGAATTGGTCACGCTGTCAAGATGTATATGACGAGGAGGTGAATCTTTTCTCATGTATATACTTGATAGGTAGAGAACGATAAGGTAGGTGCGAGTTCTTGAAACTCATACTTATGGTACGTTCGTGACTCATAATGATATGGTACGTTTTTGAACTTCTCAGCGAATGGACGCTTATGGTCTGTCTGGGATGGTTCTTAAACTCGTATTATTGTGGAAAGTTCCTGAACTCATAATGTGTGGTAAGTTGATGGACTGTACTAAAATATAGAAATGTTTAGACTTAAAATGAGTTGTTTTCGGTAGGCTTAGTATTGAAGGAGCTAGAGAAGATTTGTTATTGTCGCAGTAAGACAATGAAGGAAGGTGGAGAATAGGATATTCCAAGTCATCTAGCTACGCTAGATTTCGAAGTTTATTGAAGTCGTTCATATGTGTTCGCATTTTAAAAATGAAAGAATTGGTTCAACTTTTGGAATCAATAGATTTTTAAAAAGAACTATTCTTGGTATGTCTATGCTAATTATTTCGGCTAGACAGAAATTGATTTGAAATATCAAAATGAATTTTATATCATCAATGCATTTGATGCAAGGATGGTAAAAAGATGGAGTCATTAATGCAATTGAACCTGGTGTTGGATGTGATCTTAGGATCAACAACCCACTATGGTATGATGTATAATGATGAAGTCACAAACTGACGAAGTCCTCAACGTACTGTGAAAAGTACGGTATCATGACGTCATAAACCGTTTTGATATATTGAAAAAGAATTTAAAGTATTAGTCGATGTCAATTGAGTTGACTAGACGAATGTTTCACGTTGATATCCAATTTATTGGTATGGTCTAAGCTACTTGATTCGGCTAGACAAATGGTATGCTATGTTTAAAAGAAAATCAATCTTTTTCTTGAGAAGTTGTGCCAATCCAAATTGTTTTGGTGCGGAATCTAATGATTTAGTCTGAGGTGAACACACCCCGAAATGGGTTTATACAATGGGTTGATCGCCTATGTATGGAAGATGTAGTTTACCTTCTTGGTGATTGTAAACTGCTAGTAAGAGTTCATGGTCAAGTTGACCCCTCAGCAAAAGTATGAAATCTTTTAAGGGGATTCTTATATTCCTCGTTGTTCATTCTACTTCATAATTCGTTATAAGTTGTGAAGGTGAGAGAATGTTTGAAAGATAGGAACTTCTTTGAAGAGAAGTTGAGAATAAAGGTAGGCTAAAATTTCGAGGACGAAATTCTGTGAAGAAGGGGTGAATGTGATGACCCGGGTAAGGGTGTGGTTTTAAGAAATTCCGAGGACGGAATTTTTATAAGAGGGGAAGAGTGTAACGCCCCAGAAATTTGGATTTTCCAGAATTTAAGTTTAAAGAATTAGTTATTAATAAAATGAATTTTTATTAATAATATTATGTGCTATGTGGTTATTAATCGTTCTAGAACCTAGGATGATTATAAGTCGGGAGGATTCTGGCTACGAGCTAGACTGAACGAGTAGGAATTTTCAAGACGAAAATGAAAATTTTTCGGGAACAAAAATATTTCAGGGAAAAAGACGAAATAGGCACTATTCACCTGATGAAACCTAAGGGTTAGGGTTTGAAATAACCTAAGCCATTCTGAGAGTTCGGTATGTCAAAATGACATTCCGTCAAAAGATTTGCTGATAATATATCGTGAAAAGTTAAGTAAGCCGATAAAAGTTTTTCTCGAAAAACGTGCAGAAATCGGATAAAATAAAAACGACGAAAAGTACTGCTATGTACTTTTCATTCGTTTAGCTACGTTAGGGTAAAATGTGAAGGAAAACGCTCAACGCCAAAAAGTGTTTTTCAGTTTTTCGGAAATCCGAAGAATACGTAAAAGTTAATCGGTAAAGGAAAGACGAAATATCCAAAAATATTTGGATTCCGAGAATCGCAGTTTTTAAACCTGTCGGACGAAACCCGAAAGATGGAACCACGAAGCTTCCAAGGGAAGCTACGTGAATAGTAAGGAGGTTAACTAAGGAGGTGGAAATAGAAGACTTAAGTATTAAGTAAACTTAAGAGTTAAGCAAACTTAAATGTTAAGTAAACTTAAGTATTAAGTAAACTTAAGAGTTAAGCAAACTTAAAGGTTAAGTAGACTTAAATGTTAAGTAAACTTAAGGAGTAAGTTAACTTAGTTGTTAGGTAATGAATAGTAAGGAGGTTAAGGGGGGTGAAATGACTATTTTGCCCTAACTTTGGAAAATCTATAAATAGGAAGCTAGATTTCATTTAAATGAGATTTTGAAAATCCTACATTAGAGAGAGAGAGAGAATTCGGATGGAGAGGGAGAAGGAAGATCATGAGCATGATTGATCGGATCAAAAATGTTCGTGAAATAGAAAAGCTAGCAAATCGCCGGTTTTGTCTAGCGGAAGAAAAATAAAGAGGAAAGGTATTAAAACCTAACTTCTATGTTAGATTTTCTTTAAGTTATATATATGTTTAAAACATAACTTAATGAGGATAATGAGTAGATGATGTTAGGGATGATTTCATATGGTTAAAATCATGAGAAATAAGGAAATAAGAATTTGAAGTTTAGTAAATAAATTTCTTAAAGAAGTATATGATTCGTAATGAATTAGAACAATCTGAGTTGATTATATGAATGAGTAGATGAAATAAGTAAGGAATAATGTTCTATAACATCAAATTCCAATAAAAAGTGAAATCATAATCCAAATATCGATTAAAATTAAAGAACGAACGAAGAACGCGAAGAACGCGAAGAACGTTGTTGATGGACAAATTTAAAACCATCGTAGGATAATTGTTGTTGATGGACAAGTTTAAAACCATCGCGTATGAGTTTGATGCATATTGCTTGGTTAGGAATGATAGAAACGTTCATGAAGAACGGATTAAAACATAGCTATAACGAAGTTATGGCGAAAATTTCGTAAAAGACAAACGAGAATTAGAAAGTTAGTAAATGAATTCCAAACATGGAGGGTTTCATAAGGATGTAAGAAAATGTTGAAAACGTGAGTCGTGGATTCAGGAACGATCGAATTCCGAGTTCGGATGACCGAATTACGGATGAACGAACAAAGAGCGTTAAAAACATAAAATAAACGAAGGGTGATGATCAAGCCAATCGAATGGCACATTAACATATTTAGAATGAAGTTCTATCTGAGGGGTATTAAAGTACACAAGATAAGGAAGAGAATGACTTTGGAATGACCTCGTTCCGAGTTATAACGAAGAAGTTATGAGATTGTGAAGTTAGCGTCTCAAGCTTGTAAAATACTTAGAAAAATTTTCTAGGGTTTTTGCTTGGCGCCGCGGCGCGGAGTTATGCCTTAGAGGCCGGCGCCACAGCGCGAGTCCCGTCCCTTAGCCACTGCTAAGTGACGCCGCAGCGCGAGATTAAGGAAGGAGCATGGCGCCGCAGCGCCGGTGCTGTGCAATGCCAGAAATGAGATTTTTACTGCTCAATTTCTGGGGGATGTGCAAGAAAGAAATTTGAACATATAGTTCAATTAATGAAACACTTAATAAAGTGTATTAACTTTTAATGAAGGTTGAACGAAAAGATTAAAAGTGATTAAAAGACAAACAATATTTTTAATGCGAGTTACATAACCGATGTCCGGGGACCGTAGTCGCGATGAACGAACGTGAGGGGTTGCTATGGTTGTGATTCCTTAGACGTTGAGCGACGAGTGTAATGAATAACATTTCGATGTTATGTCATGACAGTTAGAGATAGATTTGAAGCGTTTAGACGCTGTGTACACAACGTTGTTGTGGTAAACGAGTAGTCTTAGCATACAGCGAACTGTATGGCTTCGACTTTAAAGAAGAATAACGAATGGTATTAAGAAAGCAGTAATGAATGGTAATGAGATTAATGGAAGCCGAATGTGAGTCAGATGAGAACGTTAGAATGAAATGTAAGCGTTAAACACTTTAATCGACGTGAAGGTTGAGGGAACTTAAATATTAAACGGATAGAACCTACACCCCGTGTATGGTTTGACCGTAAGATAATGAAGGTAATGGATTGAACCATGAACGGTAAAGAAGTTGAATTAAAGATAATAGCCTTTAACGTAACAAAGCCGAGTTAAGGATTGAAGGGAATGATCGCTCTGAGTATACATAAGACTGTATGACTTAGACGATAAAGAGTGAATACTGAGGCGTGGTATTTAGTTGCCAGGAAGCCGAAAGGAATAAGAAATTAACTCACCGAATATTATAGTTTAATAGTGCGGATAAGTTAAGATGAGTATAGGTTGTGGTACAATCGTAACCTTTGATGGTTGACATATGGGAGCTGGGCTAAACAATTCCTTCAGTGAGCGAAGGTATATACAAAACTGGCAACCGATCTAACTCACTGTTATGGGCAGTGTAGACGAGACGGGAACTTGTTTGTTGGTTGTTTGTGGGAAACCACTCAGAGTACCATATGGACTACTAGCAGAGAAGCGGTGTATGCTGTGTCTTAGAGAAGTAATAAGAAGAAGATAAAATGTAAAACATCAAAGATGATGAGCGTAAAAGTAAGACATCTCCGTATGTTATGAAGCTGTAGAACGATAATGAAAGTGGTCGCGTAAACTTAGGTTGCAAGAATGCGAACCCTAAAAAGTAAAGTTAAGCTAATGCATAAGTCAATTATACATTACTAATTAGTGTATGTGTTGTTTTTCTTATGTGCTACATAGGAACCGAAATGAGCAGTTCAGCGTAGGCTGTAGCTGTGCGTAAGGCAAGTTTCCTAACTTCATTCATATTCTAAATGAATGCTAGTTTCTTTAGCTTCTCAGATGTTGAACTTGAGAAGTTATGTCTATGTGCGAATGTGTGATATTTGTACAAGGTGGTAGAACGTATGAGGCCTTGTCCCACAATGTGAACACTTCGGTGTTTCTATGATATGAATTGTTCTATGATTGAGCTGTTCAATACAAGTATGTTCTGTTTATACATGATCCGTTATTTTTAAGTCTGTGCTAATGATTCTAGCCAGACCTGATGAGTATGAAAAAGGTAGAAGAATAAAAGTATTTCAAAGTGCATGTGAATAATGTTTTAAAATGATAGGAATCGTGATTATTCCTATTATTCAAGCTGCTTCATAACCTTTGTTCGGTTATCGAAGTTATAAAGAATGTTTGAATTCTTGAAG
This sequence comes from Panax japonicus, assembly GCA_020205505.1. Classification (NCBI taxonomy): domain Eukaryota; kingdom Viridiplantae; phylum Streptophyta; class Magnoliopsida; order Apiales; family Araliaceae; genus Panax; species Panax japonicus. The sequence continues at coordinate 18,042,416 of CM035104.1, forward strand.
ATGTTTGTTCAACTGTTATGACTTGCTGGGCAATTGAATGCTCACACTTGCTTTAAATGAAAAACATTTTCAGCGAATGATGTTAGACGAACTTAAGGATCTCGTAAAGGTCAAGCTGATGGTATCCAGATGAAGTTCCCTTCAGAGTGCGAATGAGCGAGAAGATCAAGTGAAGACTTGTAATATAGAAAGATGAAATTGAACTATAGACTAGTTTAAGGAACTGTTATGTATCCTTGGTGGCGGATTAAAAGTCACTCTTGTAAGATGAAATGAATAATGTATTTATCATTATTTGTAATGAAAAAGGTTATAAGGTTTCCAGAACCTGGGATTTGAGAGTATATGTTGTTATATTTAGTTATATAATGATGTATGTTTGGAAGAAGATGGGATCGTGATGTACTAGTGACGCACGGAATTCGGGTGTGAAGATAGACCGGATTTCGGGGCGTTACAGTTACCCTGCTGGTTTCCAGCACCCACATTTCCATTTCACTTCCTCTTTAAGTTGTTCTTGTTATTATTGTTGTTGTTTCCACCACTACCACCTCCATTCTTAATTTCCACCTCATTCTTCTTCTTTTTCTGTTCCTGATTGAACTTTGTCACTGCCTCGCCTCCACCTTTAGAAAGTATTGCTTTCTCCATCACTGCTGCGAAAGTCTTCAACTGGAACAGGGAAACCTTATTGTACAACCAGGGCTTCAATCCCTGTTCAAATCCTTTTCACCTTGCGTTCGTCCGTGCTGACTTGATAAGGCGTAAACCTCACCAACTCGTTGAATTTAGCGGCACACTTAGATACCGCCATCGTTCCCTGCTTCAGTTTCAGAAACTGCACTTCAAGCTGACCCTTCGAACTCTCTGGAAAGTAGGTCTCGAAGAATAATTCCTTAAACCTATCCCAGGTCATCATCCCTGGTCCTTCTCGAGTTTTATTGGACTGCCACAAATAACTAGCCTCTGCTTTTGATCATCCCCTACCCTAGCAACTTTGAACACCTTTTCTATCTGCATAATCCAAGTTTGTGCCTCGACTGGATTCACGGACCTATTGAAATTCAAGTGGTCCAACCGCCTTGAACTCCTTAAATGTTGTTCCTTGGTTCTATGGTTGATTCTGCAACGCTCCTGTCAGTAACGTCACTAATTGTTTAACTGGGTTAGCATCAACATTGTCGTTATGGTTGGTTCCTTCGGTGGTTCTCTGTCGCGGTGGTTGACGTCTGGGAGGCATTTTTTTGTTAAAAATACACCCATTAGATTATTATTCAACTCTTTTAAGTAATTTTTACTTAACTTACCTCCACAAAAGAAATAACCACATAATCACATAACACTTTGACTAAAAATAACAACTTTTATTTATTCATAACCTCTTTGAAAATATAAAACCATAGCATCACTGCTATTTACACTACTTTCCTGAACAACAGAAGTTTCAGGACAACATCATCATCATATCCCATAGGTTACATAACACTTGGGATTTATAATTTATTTAACATTTATTAATCACATAACAACTACGATGTTCTACTAAGATACTACTTAGATTTACTACGTTCTTCCTCCATAATTCAAAACATTGTTCTGCGATCTAATACATACGATGGCAACGTCTCAAACTGAATCGGATAACCCATGACCCGATCTTGAGCTCGATTAACCACGGTGTTGAATACTCTATTCATCTCTTCCATCTTCATTCTCTTTGTCTGTGCGTCTTTCACTGCTATCCCGGCTCGTTTAAACACTTCCTCGTATGCGTCTTTGGCTTTTGCCCTCTTCGTAGCTTCTTCCCTTAGCTTATTCTTCAATTCAGCGACCTCCTCGATCAGTTGTTCTTTTTCTCCTTTAGTTTGTTCTAGCTTCTCCTCGACATTAGTCAGTCGTTCCTCACGATCCTGAATCTCATCGTCTTTCTGTGTCATTGTAGTCTGTTGTTCAACTACTATCTCTTGCAATTCCTTGATTGTATCCTGAAGTTCCACGTTACAGTCGTAGACTTCATCGTACATACGAGCAACTATCGAGGTTAGTGGAGTCTCCTCCTCCTCGTCCTCGTCCTCCTAATCCTCATCCTTCTAGTGGCAACTCAACGAGATCCTCCTCATCCTTCTCCATATCTTCATCCTCAGCTTCAACCACTGTGACGACCAACGGGGCTGACTCCCATGGCAGTAGTTGTTCCCAACTAACATGAATGTCGCGATGCTCCTCCTCTATAGGCACCTGAGGTCTATCCTCCCTAGCCTGACTGGATGTTCCGACATTAGTCATCCCGACAACAAAATTTTAAGTTTTAATCATTAATCATTCCTACTCGACACACACAAGCACATAAGTTAAAAACACATAAGCACATAAGTGTTTTATTACTCCTTCCTTAAACCTCAATAAGAGTTAATCACCACTATCTTTTCAAAGGTTACTTCCTAAGGCTTTTTCCCACCTAAGGTTCATAACCTAATGCTTTGATACCAACTTGTGACACCCCCAAATCGCGGTACTTCATTACCTCAAGATTTGGTGTTCACGTAATCAAAACATTCATATCTAACTACCAAATCATAATAAATTTAATAATAAAAACCTGCCCATACAGGATTACTTTAACAAAAACATTATCTCACAGGTTCTCTAACCTTTAATACAATCATTCAAGTGCGAAAATAAAATTATTACATCACATCATTTTTAAATGTCTATCATCATAACGATTTAAGCAAAATTACAAGTCTTCATCACTTGTACATTTTTCCCTTTCCTTTGCTAGTTATAGGTTTATCTACCTTCTTAATCATAGCTGCAATAAATATATAAATATGCAAGAGTGAGCAAACAAAGGTCACTTGAAATAAGAATATATATCTTTACATCATTTGCCAAATAATAGGCCCAATAGAAGTGAATGATATGTTCTATTAACATTTCAACATTTGCCAATTTATAGGCTCAGTAGAACTGAATGATTTAATCAATTAACATTCTTAAACATACTACTGAGGGTCAAATGACCATGAACAATGTCCACAGTTATAAGTAATCTTTCAACTTTAACTTTAACAGTCATATGACTATAAGGACTCCACGTACTTAGGCGGATCAATCCTTCGTACAATGTATTGTGCTTAACCATTTCAACGCTAAGCGTAAACCCCTAAACATAGGGTTGTTCATCTCAGTATTTAGAGTACAAGTCTGAACCAAAGAATATTTGGTTTGGATAAGCTTTCAAGGGTAATTGAAGTTTAATGATCATCAACTAGGGAACTAGTTGAATCAACAATGATTGATAATACAACAGTTGTTTAATAACAACATAACTTAGAACATTTGAGAATCATAAATGAAATGATTCTACATAGCTAACTCATGCTTGAAATAATTATAGAGCATAAGTATTCAATAGAATGAATAAAATGGTTAACCTTTGCTTGAACAATAAAATAAGCTAAGATTCAAGTGTTATAACATTAGAAAAGAAATTCTTGAACTTTAAAAATCTTGCTTTACTGTAAACAAGTTAGAATGAATCAATCAATTGATAATTTCCAATAACATTAGTGTTAGAGTTTGCTCAAATGGATTTTAGGAACAATTTACTTAATCAGTAATAGTTAAGATAAAAAGCTTGCTCAATTAAAAGCATGAAGTTATAATAATAGAACTAACTCAACAAAAGTGTAGAGTTAGAAAACTTGCACAATGTAATAAATGAACTAGCTCAACGAAAGTGTAGAATTAGAAAACTTTCCTCGAGCGTAAGCTAAAATATTAAAACTCACGTTCACCTATACACATTATTAAAACCACAACATCTATTAGACATACTAATATTCACTTTTCAATATAAAACGCATTACTAGCTACACTTGTTATTTAAGCATAAGTCTTAAGCTTCCATTTACATTTTAGATTTCCCAAGTGTTAATTATCATAACACTTAACTAACGTTCATTGTATAAACTAAGTTATCACATAACGAGTTTTTTTATTTACTAAACATTTTTGCAACTTTGAATTCATAATACATATAACACAACTCTATATTAGCCTTGTTGTTACATGTTGGACACATTACCATAACCTTTAGCTAAGCCACAAAGAACGACCAAAGTCTGCAGAATTAACAGACTTCAGTGTCTAGAAATGGGCACTCGCGCGGCCGCGTGAGTTTTATATGGGGATGTCGCGCGCCCACGCGACTTGTAGAACCCAGTTTTTCAAAACTGAGCTTCGGCACATTTTCTTAAGCCAACTAACACGAATTTAACCCATCAAATAGTGATAATAACACGAAAAATAAATATACAACTATCATAAACATGATTGTTAACCAATACAATCACTTAACACAATTTAACAACTACTAACACTATTTTAATTTCTCAATTTTCATGTTTTTCACATTAAACTCAAATTTTTGATATTCATCCCAAAACTCCTCACTATGAATTCATTATTTGGCCAAATCACTCCATTCCAATTACGTTCTGCTCGTATTTCAACAAACTAGCATAAACAAAACTCAATTAACATTTTAGCATACAATTTGACCCCCAAAAATGGTACTTTTCATGAACATATGAAAAAATACATATAAACATACACTGTCAAAATTTTCTTCTACTGTAAACCGAAATTAGCATGCAATTATCTTATTTAACATAAATTCTAGCAATATAAACATATATAATTGCAATTACCAACTTTATAAATCCACAATTCAAGAATTGTTTATAATAGAACATGAGAAAATTCTTGCCGTGAAATACATATACACGTATATACACACATATATAACTATAAGGTTGTGAACATACCTTCAATTAGCATGTAATTCTTGCTAACCCACTGGAATTTCTTGAAACCCCTAAGCTTTCTCTTAATTTCTCTCAACTCTCAATTCTCTCTACTGCTTAGCACAACTAGAATGAAACTCTGATAGCCAGTATGCGTAATATAAAAAAAACACAAACTGATATGGCCATAATAGCCATCATTAGTTATCACAATAACGTACACTTTATACTGATTATTTTATTTATTTATTTTATTTAATTTAAATAAACTAGAAATCTCAAAAGTTATAAGGCTTGTTTGGCAAAACCCTTTAAATATTAAAGAATTAATATATTAAGCCTTGTTTGTTAAAACTAAATTAAACTACTTTAATTTATTTTAATAACTCCTTATAATATAGTTATTTGTCACACTATATTTAATCAAGCTTTCATATTTATTTTAATTAATGCAAATCACAATTAATTAAATATATCATTTAATCACATAACACAATACAAATAATTAATCTTTTAAATTCAAATATCAATATAATAATAATTTCCTTAATTCATCAATTATTTATTTAACAAATAATTTTCCAAGTAAAATTAAATCAATTAAACAAATATTTATTCAACGATAATCACATCCATTAAATATTTATATAAATCAATAAATATTTAATATTACATTTAAAATTCTGGAATGTTACATCATTCCCTCCATAAAAGGATTCTATCCTCAGAAATACAGTTCAAACAATCAAATCGTCACAGGCGACGATGAGGAAGTTAGGGAAATCATCGGAAGTGTGGGTTCCGAGGATCATCTTGTGAATGGAGAATGATCCATCGGCACATGTGGTCGGAGGCGAGGGGAGCCAGTGGACGGTGAGAGATGGCTATTCTAGTGCGTAGGAGATTATGAGATCGTACAGAAATGGGGTCATCTTTTTACATACACTGAACTCCTCCTCCAGCCGATAATCTCCCTTCTGTTCTTCCATAAAGATGTACACACAAATCAAACTAATTAAACCAACAAATAATGATGGATCAATGAAATTGAAAGTGGTTACCTAAGGGGTAACAGAAATTAAGCTTGAACTCAAAACCCTAGAAGAATCCACCATTTCCAAATAGAGATTGATGATGGTATACCCTTGTTCGCTCCGGTCACTATCTTTCCGGTCCGTTAGTCTGTAACGAGAGAGAAAGAGTGAAGATAGTGAAATGATTTGGGGGAAGGTGGGAGGGTTTTATCTTTAAAAAACCTCTATACCGACAGTTCAATGCTGACCGTCCCTATAAATACCCTATAGCGACGGTTCCTTGCCGACCGTCGCTATAGCTCGTCGCTATATATCGAAATTCTAGTAGTGTTACCATGATGCATGAGCACACAACCAAGTCCTCTATGCGAAGCATCTTTATAAACTACAAATTTTCATATGTCATTGGGTAATGACAAAATAGGCGCTTCACTTAACCTCTTCTTCAGTTCTTGAAAATTATCCTCACATTTCTCAATCCACGCTTATTTCACCGTCTTCCTTGTCAGGTTTGTCAACGGAGTAGCTATCTTTGAAAAATCCTGGATGAATCTCCGATAGTATCCTGCTAACCCTAGGAAACTCCGCACCTCAATCGGAATTTTTGGTTGTTCTAAATTCATCACGGCTTCCACCTTTGTTGGATCTACTGAAATCCTTTTATGGTAAATGGCATGACCTAAAAATTGTACCCTTTCTAGCCAAAATTCACACTTAGTGAACTTCGAATATAACTTCCCATTCCTTAGTGTCTCCAACACTATTCTTAGGTGTTCAGGATGATCTTTTGGCATCTTAGAATAGACTAGAATATCATCGATAAACACCACGACGAACTTGTCTGAATATTGTTTGAACACCCTTGTCATCATATCCATAAATGTAGCTGGTGCATTAGTTAACCCAAATGACATCACAAGAAACTCATAATAACCGTAACGAGTCCTGAATGCCGTCTTTGGTACATCCTCCTTCCTAACCTTCAACTGATGATACCACGTCCTTAAATCTATTTTAGAAAAATACTTTGTGCCTTTCAACTAATCAAAAAGATCATCGATCCTGGGCAATGGGTAGTTATTCTTTATTGTTAACTTGTTCAACTCTCGGTAGTCGATACAAAGTCTTAACGATCCATCCTTCTTCTTTACAAATAGTATAGGTGCTCCCCGCGATGAAACACTCGGTTGTATGTACTTCATGTCCAATAGTTCTTTTAACTGTACCATTAATTCCATCATCTCTCCAGGCGCCAAACGGTACGGTGCCCTTGAAACTGGTACCGCTCCTGGCACAACGTCTATTACGAACTCGGTCTCCCTATCTGGTGGAAGACCCGACAATTCACTTGGAAATACATCCGTGAATTCTTTAACTATAGATATTTGTTCCATGGTCGCTCCCACTGTGACGCCCCCAAAACAGGAATACATCGCCTATTCTGAGTCGCCAAATACATGGTATAAAATACAAATATAATCTTAAATATACAACATAAGCTATGAGTTTTAATACAAATATTGTCATCTAGACTGTATACAAACTCAAATTCAATACTATTAGATTTATTTTCCCACTATTTCACTGAATAGTGAGGACTACTAATGCAAACATCTAGGACCATCACTCTGTTCCCCGACTAGTCCCAGCTACGATCTCATTTCTTGAAGAGAATAGTGAAAGAAAGGGTGAGCTCAACTAGCCCAGTAAGAAATATTATGACTAAGATAATGCAGAATAAATTATCATTAGCCTTCAACAGTATAACAACTGATAGAATATAATAGACAACAAGTTTTAGATCAAAAACTGCAGCGGAATAAATAATCCATTAGAAGAGTCAAGTAAAATATAAAATCTACTATCTTCTATGATTTAAAAAGTTTATCATCAATTTTATCGCTGAGACTCAACTTAATAAATAATCCATATCATTAACTCATCTCTACACTATAGGCCAAGGATATTTTTAGTATTACGACCATGAATTATCCATGCACTACGGGCCAAAGATAATCCTGTTTTCATCAACAGTCCTGATCATGCCATAAAATAATTCATCTTTGCACCCTTGGCCGAAGAGAATCCATAGTCATAATCATACCAAAAACTGTCCATCAATGCACTACGGGCCAATGAGGACTTTTACCATATCATTTGTAACATTACGATCATGATTACACGGAATAATCCCTGGTCATAATCATACCAAGTCCATCTATGCACTACAGGCCACAGATGACTTTCAACAAAATATAAACATGTGGGTGATGACAATGATATAAGAATTCTATAAAACATGTTCATGAATTAATTTGTCCAGGAACCAATAACGTCCAAATTGTCAACATGATATTTCTTTGTGGAGTAAAATTCAAGAATGCTCAGAAGAATATTTCCATGAAAGATACTGGATGAAGCGCAAATATCAAGGATATTCCACTAATTTCATGGATTATAGAAGTCAAAACTTTAACCAACTGAGTATAATAAAGAATGGAATAACAAAAGAAATCACCATGCATGCGATAGACCACATAGGCAGGTTATTCCAATAGAATAATAAATAACAGAATCAGGTCCGGCGTAAAACGCACAGACAGAATATTCCAACAAAATAATAAAGACGGAATCAGGTCCAGTGTAAAACGCATAGACAGGATATTCCAACAGAATAATAAAGACGGAACCAGGTCCAGCGTAGAATGCACAAACAGGATATTCCAACAGAATAATAAAGACGGAACCAGGTCCGGCGTAGAACGCATAGACAGGATATTCCAACAAAATAATAAATAATAGAATCAGGTCCGGCGTAAAACTCACACACATGATATTCCAACAGAATAATAAGGAATGAAATAATAGAAGAATTTCACCAAGTATGCGGTATTTCGCATAGACAGGTTATTATAACATAATAACAAAGAATGGAATAATAGAAGTCCTCTTCATGAAGATGAAAGAAAGAAATAATACCCCTTTCGAATACAACAAATAATATTCCTTACCTTAGAAGAAACTGGATATAGAAGTGGTGATGTAGCAGAATACTTTTCTTCTTTTTCTCTATAATTTCTCTCTATAATAATTTCTCTATAGCTTTAGTGAATTGGTGAGAAATGAAGGAAGAATGCGCATCTATTTATAGGAAAATATAGTTTCGATAATTACATATTTTGGGGCTCGAAATATTACAGTATAATACCTTCCTCTTTTTCTTCACTTTTAATTTAGTCCTGCAAGTATTATCAAACTTGCACCAACTCCCCTAATAGTAAATAATGTGAATCAATAGTAAATCATGTGACTCAATAGTTCTAATCATGAGATAAAAATAATTACAGTATAGTACCTACATCTATACCTCCATTTTTAACTTAGTCGTGCAAGTATTATAAATCTTGCACTACCACCCCTAATAGTATAAGAATGTGAATCAATAGTATCTCGTGAATAGTAACTTGTAAATAGTAACTCATGAATAGTGACTCGTGAATAGTACTCCGACACGAATAGTGCTCCAAATACCCGAGTGAACAATATAACCTCCAGACATCAATTATCATCGAAATAAATGTCAATTTCCACTAACACTAATAATCCCAATACAATGGAACAATCAATTTCATCTTTAATCAACACCACTTATTCATCATTAATATTATAACTCACAATATTTAACAACCAGGTCGTTCTCAGGAAAGAGGGGGCTTTTCGATAAGGATTTCTTCTTATTGGCGCGCAATTAGGTGACCAAACCTCTCCTTGATAGAACTTCTAGATATTGTCAATATTACAAATAATAATATGAAGAACTTTGTCGTCTCAATTATTGATTTAATAATATAACATATTATGCATATGATACTGTGACAATAATTGAATCAATAATATGAGAGATTATGATTCAACAATTACTGTTGCAATAATTGAGTATAACTGAGTGACTTCTCACGTAAGCATCAATAATCAATACCGTGTGCTATTATGCAACCATGCGTATTACTGTACTTTTACTACCGGGTAGTTCAACAGTTTTAACGATAACACTTCCGCTGTTATTTTTATAAAAAGATAATTCAGTCATTTTCTAACTACGATAATACTTCCGTTGTGGGGTCCACCAATGATTGTGCCATCGTACGAATATTCCCCGACAAAAAGAATATTCCCCAACCAATCGAATATTTTATAACAACTTGCATACTTTAACAAATTTATAAATACTACCCACAACGATAACATTATATCAAATCCACACCATAATATTCAAAAACAATATTTCGAGAAATTTAAATCTTTATTCATAAAATCTGGGGTTTCACAATCTCCCCTCCTTATGAAATTTCGCCCTTGAAATTTACGTACGCACTTGATATGCCAAAGAGGTGAGGATACCTTGACTTCATTTCCGATTCTAACTCTTGAGGTATAACCTTTGAGTGTTGAATACGATCCTTCTTATCCATGATTTTAACACGTATCTCCTCATACGTTAAATCTTCTGCTATATCGTCTAGTTCTAATTTAATAATATGGTTCAGGTTGTCCACATATTTACGTAACATCGATACGTGAAAAATGTTATGAACACGCGACATACTTGGCGGTAAAACGAGTCTATAGGCCACAGTTCCTACTCGATCGAGGATTTCAAATGGGCCAATTAAATCGAGGGTTGAGATTTCCTCTCTTCGTTGATTCTTACTTCTAGAATAACGCCCTCATGAACCTTCTTCATTCATCAGCTCCGGCTGTGTAGCTTGAACGGATTTAACTTTATCGATTAAAGTCAATTCTAATCGTATATTAGTTATCTTCACGTGGGTTCCTAGAGTTTTTAACTCAATCTTCATAATTTGTAAGTCGTACGAAATGGGTCTTTGTGTTAACAACATCGCACTCGTAAACGCATACGATCTTCTACTCAACACATCAGCTACCACGTTCGCTTTCCCACGATGGTATTGAATGGTACGATCGTAATCTTCAACAGCTAGAGCCAACGTCTTTGATGCATGTTACGTTCATTTTAGTTAAAGAAATATTTGAGGGTTTTATTAATGGGTTTTGTACTTGGGTCAATACAAAATTCGATTTCACGCTCTAGGGGTAGGCTAAGAAGTCTTTAAGAATACGTAAGGAAATTTATTAACAATAGAAATATCATTCAAAACTCTGACTCTCATCCAAGACTTGGGTAACACGTCACATTGATACCTATCATCTTTCCATCGTCATTCACAGCGTCGCCTATAGAAAGTCTGGCTTCGGTGCATTCCACATAAGGAAGTCAACAACGAAATGACCTGGGCTCTTTACTTATGGCTTGATATGACAGTGATTGACTTTAATGGTTTGGTTGCTTGAATTTATATAACAGGTTGGTTAGGAATATGAAAGATAACAACCTTACGAAAAGCTTGATAAGTAGCTAACCAATCGATTCCTAAAATCACATCCAAGGCAAGTATTTTCAAAGAGATATGATCGACAGGTAACGTGAAAGTGTCGATTTGAATTAAACAATATTTATAAATAGTGGAGGTAACGAAGGTTTCTCCCAACTGAGTTTAAATAGATATATCAAAATCTAACTTCTCTGGAGTTAGCTTCAAACATTGAGCACAACTAGGTGAAATTAAAGAGTGAGTAGAACCGATATCTAACACGGTATAAACTTCGCAAGAGTTTATGACTAACATACCCGTGATAATTTTATTAAGGTTTCTCGTCGCGAAAAAAAATGCTCTCTCTTAAACTACCGACTTTGGCTTGTCTGGGACATCCTTTCGCATCACTATCCCAGCTGAAATTGACTTCACCATACGATAAAATCGAGCTAGGTGACCTTCTCTTCCGTAATTAAAACACGCGTTGGATTGCTGCGTACATTTTGGACGGATGTGTCCCTCCTATCCGCATTTGTAAACATTCGCGTCACTCGCTCCTCATTATCGACCAAATGGGATACAAACTGAGACAACTCGACAAACTTATCCTCGTACTACGACACGATCGTATTGTTTTACTCCAGCTTGATGAACTCCACCTCCTTCATTTGATGAATACTTTTGGGAAAGTACTTATCGTTGAACAGCTCTTAGAACTTCCCCCAAGACATCTTGAGTGCGTCAGTCTGGGTGTTTTTTATAGATTCGAGCAGTAATATGCCTCTTCACGCAACATAAAGGTGGCAAAGGGAACCTTTTTCTCCTCTGAGCATCCCAAGACATCAAATATCTTGGTGATCTGCTTTAACCATGTCTCCACCTTAAGTGGTTCTGGCTTTTCCAAAAACTCTGGTGGTCTCAGCTCCTTGAATTGCTTAGCGGTGACCAACTGTGGGTTGCCATTGTTTCCTCCTGCATTATGAACAGGAGTCTCTCTTGTCTGGTGTTGCATGAATTCTAAAAAGCACATAAACGTACCGTCATTCATAATTTGGTCAGTGTTGTTATTTACTGGAAGATTATCGCCATCCTGTTGCACATTGTCTTGATTATTGATATGTGGAGACTCAACAGTCTCCTGTGCTCCATTACTATTCTCAACATTCTCGGATGTCATTTTCAAATACTGCCACAAAACAAGGGTTAATTAACTTATCACATATTATCCCTATACTCTGACCGACCAATTAAATATCAAATAAACTTAGGTAGGTCATACTAGCGAAGGAATTCCCCATCTCTCCCCTCCTAGTTCTTATCTCTCATCTCAGCCAGAGATCATATCCCTAAGCTTTGATACTAACTATGACACCCCCAAAACAGGAATACATCACCTATTCTGAGTCGCAAAATACATGGTACATAATACAAATATAATCTTAAATATACAACATAACCTGTGAGTTTAAATACAAACATTATCGTCTAGACAATATACAAACTCAAATTCAATATTATTATATTTATTTTCCCACTATTTCACTGAATAGCAAGGACTACTAATGCAAACATCTAGGACCATCACTCTATTCCCCGACTAGTCCCAGCTACGTTCTAATTTCCTGAAGAGAACAGTGAAAGAAAGGGTGAGCTCAACTAGCCCAGTAAGAAATATTATGACTAAGATAATGCAGAATGAATTATCATTAGCCTTCAACAGTATAACAACTGATAGAATATAATAGACAACAAGTTTTAGATCAAAAACTGCAGCGGAATAAATAATCCATTAGAAGAGTCAAGTAAAATATAAAATCTACTATCTTCTATGATTTAAAAAGTTTATCATCAATTTTATCGCTGAGACTCAGCTTAATAAATAATCCATATCATTAACTCATCTCTACACTATAGGCCAAGGATATTTTTAGTATTACGACCATGAATTATCCATGCACTACGGGCCAAAGATAATCCTGTTTTCATCAACGGTCCTGATCATGCCATAAAATAATTCATCTTTGCACCCTTGGCCGAAGAGAATCCATAGTCATAATCATACCAAAAACTGTCCATCAATGCACTACGGCCCAATGAGGACTTTTACCATATTATTTGTAACATTACGGTCATGATTACACGGAATAATCCCTGGTCATAATCATACCAAGTCCATCTATGCACTACAGGCCACAGATGACTTTCAACAAAATATAAACATGTGGGTGATGACAATGATATAAGAATTCTATAAAACATGTTCATGAATTAATTTGTCCAGGAACCAATAACGTCCAAATTGTCAACATGATATTTCTTTGTGGAGTAAAATTCAAGAATGCTCAGAAGAATATTTCCATGAAAGATACTGGATGAAGCGCAAATATCAAGGATATTCCACTAATTTCATGGATTATAGAAGTCAAAACTTTAACCAACTGAGTATAATAAAGAATGGAATAACAAAAGAAATCACCATGCATGTGATAGACCACATAGGCAGGTTATTCCAATAGAATAATAAATAACAGAATCAGGTCCGGCGTAAAACGCACAGACAGAATATTCCAACAAAATAATAAAGACGGAATCAGGTCCAGTGTATAACGCATAGACAGGATATTCCAACAGAATAATAAAGACGGAACCAGGTCCAGCGTAGAATGCACAAACAGGATATTCCAACAGAATAATAAAGACGGAACCAGGTCCGGCGTAGAACGCATAGACAGGATATTCCAACAAAATAATAAATAATAGAATCAGGTCCGGCGTAAAACGCAAACACATGATATTCCAACAGAATAATAAGGAATGAAATAAGAAGAATTTCACCAAGTATGCGGTATTTCGCATAGACAGGTTATTATAACATAATAACAAAGAATGGAATAACAGAAGTCCTCTTCATGAAGATGAAAGAAAGAAATAATACCCCTTTCGAATACAACAAATAATATTCCTTACCTTAGAAGAAACTGGATATAGAAGTGGTGATGTAGCAGAATACTTTTCTTCTTTTTCTCTATAATTTCTCTCTATAATAATTTCTCTATAGCTTTAGTGAATTGGTGAGAAATGAAGGAAGAATGCGCATCTATTTATAGGAAAATATAGTTTCGATAATTACATATTTTGGGGCTCGAAATATTACAGTATAATATCTTCCTCTTTTTCTTCACTTTTAATTTAGTCCTGCAAGTATTATCAAACTTGCACCAACTCCCCTAATAGTAAATAATGTGAATCAATAGTAAATCATGTGACTCAATAGTTCTAATCATGAGATAAAAACAATTACAGTATAGTACCTACATCTATACCTCCATTTTTAACTTAGTCGTGCAAGTATTATAAATCTTGCACTACCACCCCTAATAGTATAAGAATGTGAATCAATAGTATCTCGTGAATAGTAACTTGTAAATAGTAACTCATGAATAGTGACTCGTGAATAGTACTCCGACACGAATGTTACATCATTTGTAACATTACGGTCATGATTACACCGAATAATCCCTGGTCATAATCATACCAAGTCCATCTATGCACTACAGGCCACATATGACTTTCAACAAAATATAAACATGAGGATGATGACAGTGATATAAGAATTCAATAAAACATGTTCAAGAATTAATTTGTCTAGGAACCAATAACGTCCAAATTGTCAACATAATATTTCTTTGTGGTGTAAAATTCAAGAATGCTCAGAAGACTATTTTCATGAAAGATTCTGGATGAAGCACAAATATCAAGGATATTCCAGTAATCTCATGGATTATAGAAGTTAAAACTTTAACTAACTGAGTATAAAAAAGAATGGAATAACAAAAGAAATAACCATACATGCAATAGACTGCACAGGCAGGTTATTCCAACAGAATAATAAATAACGGAATCATGTCTGCTGTAAAACACAC
Organism: Panax japonicus; assembly: GCA_020205505.1. Taxonomy (NCBI): domain Eukaryota; kingdom Viridiplantae; phylum Streptophyta; class Magnoliopsida; order Apiales; family Araliaceae; genus Panax; species Panax japonicus. The sequence continues at coordinate 18,057,580 of CM035104.1, forward strand.
AGACAAGATATTCCAACAGAATAATAAAGATGGAACCAGGTCCGGCGTAAAATGCACAGATAGGATATTCCAACAGAATAATAAAGACGGAACCAGGTCTGGCGTAGAACGCACAGACATGATATTCAAATATAATAATAAATAACGGAATCATGTTCGGCGTAAAACGCACAGACAGGATATTCCAACAGAATAATAAGGAATGAAATAATAGAAGAATTTCACCAAGTATGTGGTACTTCGCATAAACAGGTTATTCCAACATAATATCAAAGAATAGAATAACAGAAGTTCTCTTCATGAAGACGAAAGAAAGAAATAATACTCCTTTCGAATACAACAAATAATATTCCCTACCTTAGAAAGAAACTGGATATAGAAGTGGTGAAGTAGCAGAATACTTTTCTTCTTTTTCTCTATAATTTCTCTCTATAATAATTGCTCTATAGCTTTAGTGAATTGGTGAGAAATGAAGGAAGAATGAGCTTCTATTTATAGGAAAATATAGTTTCGATAATTGCACGTTTTGGGGCTCGAAATATTACAGTATAATACATTTTTCTTTTTCTTCACTTTTAATTTAGTCCTACAAGTATTATTAAACTTGTACTAACTCCCATAATAGTAAATAATGTGAATCAATAGTAAATCATGTGACTCAATAGTTCTAGTCATGTGATAAAAATAATTACAGTATATTACCTCCATCTATACCTCCATTTTTAACTTAGTCATGCAAGTATTATCAATAGTACCCTGTGAATAGTAACTTGTGAATAGTAACTCGTGAATAGTGACTCGTGAATAGTACTCCAACACAAAAAGTGCTCCGAATATTCGAGTAAACAATATAACCTTCAGACATCAATTATCATCGAAATAAATGTCAATTTCCATTAACACTAATAATCCCAATACGATGGAACAATCAATTTCATCTTTAATTAACACAAATTATTCATCATTAATATTATAACTCACAATATTTAACAACCAGGTCATTCCCAGGAAAGAGGGGGCTTTCCGATAAGGATTTCTCCTTATTGGCGCGCAATTAGGTAACCAACCTCTCCTTGACAGAACTTCTAGACATTGTCAATATTGCAAATAATAATAGGAATAACTTTGTCGTCTCAATTATTGATTTAATAATATAACATATTATGCAGATGATACTTTGACAATAATTGAATAAATAATATGAGAGATATGACGCAACAATTACTGTAGTAATAATTGAGTATAACTGAGTGACTTCTCACGTAAGCATCAATAATCAATATTGTGTGCTACTATGCAACCACGCGTATTAGTGTACTTTTACTACCGAGTAGTTCAATAGTTTTAACGGTAACACTTCTGCCGTTATTTTTATAAAAAGATAATTCTGTCATTTTTTAACTATGACAATACTTCAGTTGTGGGGTCCACCAATGATTGTGCCGTCGTACGAATATTCCCTGATAAAAAGAATATTCCCCGACCAATCAAATATTTTATAACAACTTGCATACTTTGAAAAATTTATAAATACTACCCACAACTATAACATTATATCAAATCCACACCATAATATTCAAAAAAAATATTTTAAGAAATTTAAATCTTTATTCATTAAATCTGGGGGTTCACACCCACTCTCTGGGTATCAACAATATGGCAGAGATTACCTACACACCCCTTCCTCAACATTTAACTAGTTTGTGTTATCGTATGACAACACGAACATCCCGACAATTTATTACCGTAAAATATTACACGAGGTTGTCTCAACGTTATAATATTCACACATTTCTTTTGATAATCTATAGTTTCCCCATGGTTAAACAACCAATTCATTCTGAGAATTACATTGAATTCTCCTAAGTTTATCGGTATCAAATCTACCGATAATTTACAACCCCGTATATCTACGCAACAACTCCCATAAATATCTTCAACATAAATATTATCTTCATTTGCTACCTTAATATTTAAAGGTATTGGTAACTTTTCAGGAAGTAATCCTAATCGTATAGCAAAATCACATGCTATAAACAAACAAGTAGCACCCGAATCAAACAACACATAAGCATTTAGGTCGTTGATCGGAATAATACCTGCAACTACGTCCCCTAATGCAACTGTATCTTGGACTGTCATATTAAAGGTATGGGCCATCGGCCTACCCGACTGCGATGGACCACCAATAGCTAACTTACCGCTATTAGCACCCTTATTCCTGTCTGTCCCCTTCTTTGGTCAGTTCTTTGCTATGTGATCAGTTGTATAAAAGCATCCATGATTCTTCTTCAGACTTGGACAGTTAGGCGAAATGTGCCCCTCCTGTCCATAGTTATAGCATATGGCCTTCCCCTTGAGACAGACTCCTAAGTGAGTCTTCCCACAGGTCTTTCAGGCCTCCATACTCCTCTTCGAATCTCCTTGCTTCACTCCAGTATTCCCAGAGTTAATCACTTTCCATTTCTATCCCTCGCCACTACCTCTGGCTCTTTCTATCTTCATTCCCCCACCAACTTTTCCCTTATTCTTCTTGTCTTTGTGGTACTGGCTTAAAGCCTCGCTCCCACCTTCGGTGATTATCGCCTTCTCTAGTATGGTCCCAAAGGAAGTACTATGGAACACATATATCTGGTTATAGAGCCAGGGTTTCAAGCCCTGCTCGAACCGTCGAGCTTTTTAAACCTCGGTGTCAACTTGGTGTGGAGCAAACCTCGCCAGTTCATTAAATTTTGCAACGTATTGGGGAACTATCATTTACCCTTGTTTCAAATCAAGAAACCTCATTTCCATCCCCCCCTGCATACTCATGGAAAAATAGTTCTAGAAGAAAATCTCCTTGAACCTTACCTACGTTATATTCTCTATATCAGCCCTATCCTGATTGGCCTCCCACCAAAAGTTGGTCTCTCCTTTCATCATATAGGTTGCAAAGGCAACCTTCAGACCCTCATCAACATTCGCTATGATAAATGCCTTCTTAATTTCTTTTACCCAAGTCTTGGCTTCTATAGGTTCCGTAGTTCCTTTGAACTCCGGTAGACCCACACTCTTAAAATCCTTAAACGTAGTAGTTCGTACTACTCCAGGATTTGCAGGGATATTAGCCCCATTTCTATTAAACGCTGCTGTTAATAAGTTAACAAATTCCTGGATTGGGTTAACCAGACCTCCGTCCGGTTGATTTACATTAGCGTCTTGATTACGTTGTCTCCTTCTTGGAGGCATTTTGCTGTTACAATAAAAAACACATTAAATTATTATTCGCTTCCTGTTAGTTAGTTATTATTCAAGATTAAACAATAACTTCCACATTCATTACTCAATATATTCAAAAAAGGCTTATATTGATTCATTTATTGTAGTATAATACTACATCTGTTACATTACACATCCTAAGCTACTTACATTACTATCCCATAATTGCTTTTCAAAAATTAGGATTTACAAAAAACTACCCTTTGATATACAAAAGAAGGTTTCACGTCACTACTAGATACACAATATGTACATATCTAAACTACTCTATTTATTACTAGATTACATCTGCCTCAAGGCATTATTAAAATCTACAATGGTAAGACCGACGATAACATCACGGCTGATAGTATGCTGAGTATGCCCAGTCTCTACGAGATACCCAGCTACTTGCTGCTGGAAATCCTTATGAGAACTCCTATGTATATAGGACATCCTCCCTATGTTATGTTTCTTAGTCTTTAGCTCCTGCCTGAGCTCAAAGACTTCTTGTTTTAGCTCATGGACCTTGTCCTTGGATAAAACTCTCTCATCATGTTCCTGCTCCCACATCGACTCCACATTAGTCTTATCTTCCAAGATAACATGGAGTTCCTCTTTCAGCTCCTTCACCTCCTTACAATACTGGATGTTTCTATCCAATACTGCCATGAACAGTGTTCCCATTGACTACCCCAGAGTCATCTCTTCCTCAGGTGCTATGGGGTCAAAAGACACCATTTCCACCTCCTCTTCAAACATGTCATCGAACATAGCCATCATGTCTAGGCTTTCTGAGTCTCCAGACTCAACTATAACCACTTCAGGCTCTGGTGCTATAGGATTTAGTATAATCTCTACTTATTTCATCGACCCTTCACTGACAACATGTATATCCCTATACACTTCATTTCCTCCTGACATCTACAACAAAACAAATAGTTTGATTACAACACGTTAGTAGAATAATAAAAACACATAACATATATAATGCATTTTTATAGGGTTAATTATAATCTTTTATTTCTTTTACTGTTTTTAAGGCTATGACTTAAGGTTCAAATTCCACCTTAAGTTTTATAACCTAAAGCTCTGATACCAACCTGTGACGCCCCCAAATATGGGTATCTTCCGACTCAACATATGGTGTTACACGGTGCTACAGTTCACACATACATTCAATTGAAATGCCTGAAAAGAATGAATATGTCTTATATATATATTCCAAAACAATATTCCCTTCCCATGTTCTTTATAACCGATACATAAGTTATTTGTCATAATATCAAATACATTACAACATTAAACCTATACTATTACATAGACAGTTCAACGGTATGCCTTAGCCTTTCCCTTATCTTTACAGGATCTTTCGGTCCGTTCGGTCTTAGCTGCATTCATATGGTTCAAGCAAGAGTGAGCATAACAAGCTCAGCAAGTACAATAATTCCAAGTAAATAACATGCTTGAAACATAGGAATCGTATATCTTCAATAACTGAACAATAGTTATAAAGTACTATCTGTGACAACCCAGGATTTCGAATAATCTAAATTTTTTGAATAAATTTTTTATTATTTAATATTAATATTGATTATCAATTTTGTGATGTGTATCTGTGATACGAGTCATGAGATGTGGTCAATTTGTGTATTGAGTGATAAAATAAGAGTAGAATTGTGCTTAACATGGAATAGAAACCCTAACCCTAAGTTCGGATAGGGATTCGATAGAAAATATAATTAAAATAATTATATTGATGAGTACATGGTTGTACTGTAAAGAAATTTTGTTCATGATTGATCGGGTAGGGTACAATATTAGTAAACCCTAATAAGGGATTAGAAACCCTAATCTCAGATCTAGAAACCCTAACACACAATTAGGAACCCTAATCGGATGTCGGGAAACCAAAATTTTAAATTTAGGAATCCTAAATCCTAATTAGGAAACCCTAATCCTAATTAGCAAGACTACTGTGATTAGTAACCTTTAATATAATTAGGAAACCCTAATTATATTTTCGGAATCTTAATTTTCTATTTTAAAATCCCTAATTAGAAAATCCTAGAAACTAATGTCGTAGAACCTTAAGGTTAAACCCTAAGGGTTTGGACAATTGACTAGATTGCCATTAAAATTTCATGCTCAATGACCAAAATACCCCTTTGCATTTCTTTAATATGTAACTTGTAGGATTTGCAAAATTTAGAGTTAGTGACCAACTAATATTGACTTTGTGACTCATATCTATTGCATGCTACCTAGCCATTTATAGATACACTGTATCATTTTATAAGAGATTAAGAGAGAGAAAGTCATAAAAAGTTGCCCATTTGTGTTCTTACCTCAACCAACTGTCTCTCTCACCAAACCTCTGAATTTACTAAGTATTTCAGTCACTAGTTAACTCTTTCAAACATCCAAATCAATAGGAGAGAGCAAGGATTAAGGATTGGATAAGAGAAGGTATAACCCTAACTCACCATTTGATCTTGTATGCTAAGAAAAAAATTAGTGTTTATATTTTTAGATTTATGCTAGAGGATTTTATATGATGATCAATTATGATACATCATATATCTATAGCATCAAAGTGTCTTAAAATCAAAGTTTTTTAAAATTTCCTTTGAACACTAAAAGTGGTTTGACAATCAAATGTTAGTGGCCCTAGATTCTATTCTGTTTGTGGTTTTTGTTGTTTTATGTTTTAGATTTGTAGTCTAACATGAGCTATTTGATCTAGAAGTGGAATCAAAGTCATTCCATGTCCAGATTGTAAGTTATAAACGGTCAAAACTCGTTGACCGAGCTTGACCGAGTTATTTTTTTGGGTAACCCAGAAATCCTAAACCATCGTCTGACAAGTATTTGTAATGCCTTGATCTGTCAGGTTTGATGTATATTGTTGATGTTGTTGTAACCAGATTGTAGTGTGTTGTCTGGACTATAGATCCATATTTTAAGATCCCTGATATCACAAACAGGATCGAAGTAGTGGGTGGTCAAACTAGGCCACTCGACATTGACTTGAAGTTTCTGGAATTTCTAAAAACTGGAAGAAGAATTATTCTGACAAGGTTTGACCTGGCTAAATCTGAAGAATGTGTTATTGTTGAACTGATCTGTTGATTCCTATGTGTTCCTTGACATAAGGACTATAAACTTGAACCATAAAATCAGCAAGATAATGACCAGAAGATTAAATTAAATTGGCTGGAAAGTGGCACCATGAACTGCCTGGATTTCTGGGTTACCCAGAAAACCCAAGAACTGTCTGACAATATGTTTGGAGGCTCAGATGTCCTTGTTGCATATTTAGTGGTACATTTCAACTGCAGGATCAAAGTCTAAGATAAACCAAATCGTTAACAGCTGAGAATCATAAGTGGTCAAACGTTGACCCTTGCTAACTAACTTTCAGTGTTCTTGAGGCTCAAGAACACAAAGAGCGACGGTTACTATCGCTATAGCCTATAGCGATAGTTACTATTGCTATAGCCTATAGCGACAGTTTTATTTATTTTATTTTGTAAGACCCCAACTTATTATAAATAAAATTGAATTTCCTCTAATTATTATTGTAAATAATAAGGTATTAATTTGATATAATTCTCTAGTTATGGGTGAAATGTGCAAATTTTGCAAAATATGCAAGTGGTTATAAAATAATCATTGTTGTCAGGGAATATTCATTTGGTCGTGGAATATTCTTGTTGTCGGGGAATATTCGTATGACGATGCAGTCATTTATGGGCCCCATAACAGAATAATTGTCGGATGAAGAAAACGACAAGTTTGAGTTTTTATAAATAACGGCGTAGTTGTTACCGTTAACACTGTTGGAATACCCGGTGGTAAAAATACAGTAATACGCGTGGTTGCACAGTAGCACACGGTATTGCACAGTATTATTGAATTATTTATCCTTACGTAAGAAGGCACTACTCAATAATTATCACAATAGTTACTATTCAATATTTTATTTTATTAATTCAATAATTGTTGCGTTGATATTTTAGATTATCGTTGTTCAATTATTGTCAATGCACAGTATCTCCATTATCAGATCAATAATTCATATTATTTGAATAATATTATTAGATAGCATTATTGGCAATGTCTAGAAAGTTCTGTCAAGGAGAGGTTTGGTCACCTAATTGCGCACCAGTAAGGAGAAATCCTTATCGGAAAGCCCCCTCTTTCCTGGGAATAGTCTGGTTGTCATAAATGTGATTTTGTAATATTATTTGTGAATAATTAATTATTGATTCATATGATAAGGAAATATTTATTTTATATGTATATAAATGATGGATTTATTTATGTGGTTATTAATGAAGGAATTAATGCTGAGATATTTTATCAGTATTTTGTCGGATTGGAAGTATTTAAAAATCATCCGTTTTTGGATTTCGGGTATTTTTCTGTCTGGAATTTGGAAAAACTCAAAGCTACAAAGTTGTAGAGAATTCGATTTCGTGTAGAATGGACATAAAATTCGCATTTTTCTGATAAACGGGCTATTTTCTATGAATTACTAAAGTTTCTGATTATTGTTTAAATGATAAAACATTTTGGAAAATTCTAGAATTGGTTGGTGAGAAATGTGCTCAATTGAATTTCAAATGTGGTGGGTGGCAATAGTAACAGGAAAAGCCACCAGGTAGCAGGTTAGTCTTCTATGGCGTTCTAAGCATTTTCCTATAAATAGGGTGCTTAGTTAGAATTGAAAATCACACCAGAATTCACAAGTTTTCTCTTTTTCTCTCCCTATATTATCGAGCGTATTCTTGTGAGTATTTTGATACTTTGAGTGTTGTTATACGGTGCAAGTTCCTTCAGCACTATATCCAGTATTCCAGCTAGAAGTATTATCTTTTTGAGGTAAGGGGTGTTATATTCTTCTTAAAATGGTATTTTCTTCAATATCATTATACCGAAATGTTGGTATGAACTCTTTATCAAATTTGGAACTTTTTGTGTCGGGGTTATTATTCACGTATACGGCACTATTCACGTATACGACACTATTCACCAAAAAATGAAATTTTCTTCTTTTGGTCCAAGATGTCTATTATAGGTTACTATCTTTGATTGTATCCATGTTTTGATCTTTATTCTTGAATTTTGCTTCAAAATTGGTTATTATGGAGTATTATTGATCTTGGATAAACTATTATATGAATCCTTACTATTTGTCCTTCTGTCTCACTAGATTCATTTTTTTTAAAATATTTTTGATCATCCTCAGTCCTAAATGATGATATTACTGAATATCTTTGGCCTGTAGTGCAAAGATGAATGATTAACTGATGAATATCTTTGGCCCGTAGTGCGAAAATGAAAAGGTGTTGAGATGAACATGACCAACTGGTGATACAAATGAATATCTTAGGCCTGTAGTGCAAAGATGAATATTGATTAAAGATGTTTATTGATTGTTGTTACAGGGATAAAATATTGATGATGGACTTTTAAATCTTAGAAGATAGTAGAATTCTTTCTCTACTTGACTCTTCTAATGGATTGTTGTTTCCGCTGCAGTTGTTGATCTAAAACTTGTTGTCTATTATATTTTATCAGATTTTTCCCTGTTGAAGACTAACGATAATTTTTTGTATATTATCTTAGTCATAATATTCTTTTCTAGGCTAGTTGAGCTCACCCTTTTCCTTTTTGTTCTATTTTTCTCAGGAGGTGAGAACATAGCAAAAACTAGTCGGGGTACGGAGTGATGGTTCTAGAAAGATGTTTTAGCAGTCCTCACTATTTCTATAAAATAGTGTTTGAATAATTGTAATGAGGACTTATTTGAGTGTTGATATTGTCTAGAAGATAATATTTGTATTTAAACTCACAGTATGTGTTGTCGTATTTTGCACGACAATTGTATTATTGAAGTTGTAGTTTGCTTTCTATACCATGTATTTGGTGACTCAGAATGGGTGTTTTATACCTATTTTGGGGTCGTCACAGTTGGTATCATAGCTTAGGGATATGGTCGCTAACGGAGATCGGGGAATAGAACTAGGAGGGGAGAGATAAGTAAATCCTTTGCTAGTGTGTCCTATCTAAGCTTATTTATTGGTCAGTCATAATATAGGGATATTATGTGATATGTTAATTTGTTTAATTAACCATTGTTTTATGGCAGTATTTAAGAATGGCTATTGAGAACGTTAACAATGGAGTGTATGAGACTGTGGAACAACCTTTAGATACAAACCAGGAGAACGTGCAACACGAAGGCAATAATCCTCCTGTAAACAACACTACCGAACAAATGATGAATGATGGGATGTTCAGAAGTTTTTTGTATTTTATGGAAAACCAGACGAAGGAAACTCGTGCACAGAATACGGGTGGAAATGCTAGCAATGCGCGGCTTGTCACAGCCAAGCAGTTCAAAGAGTTGGGACCATCAGAATTTAAGGGAAAGCCGGATCCGATCATGGCGGAAACGTCGGTCAAGCAAATTACCAAGATATTTGATGTCTTGGGATGCACAGAGGGACAGAAGGTTCCATTCTCCACCTTTATGCTCCGCGGTGAGGCAGACTACTGGTGGGAGTCTGTGAAGCGCACCCAGCCAACCGCACTCATCATGTCTTGGGAAATATTTTAGAAACTATTCAATGACAAGTACTTTCCTAAAAGTATTCTTTATATTAAGGAGGTTGAGTTTATCATACTGGAACAAAACAACATGACAGTGTCCCAGTACGAGACGAAGTTTACAGAGTTATCCAGGTTTGCACCTCATTTGGTCGAAAATGAGGAACGAATGACGAGGATGTTTCTAAGAGGTCGAAAGCCCGAGATTCGGCAATATCTTATATCTCATAAATTTTCTTTATATTCAGATGTTGTAAACAGGGCTCAATTATTAGATCGAGATAATGAGTATGTGCAACCGAAAGACCACAACCAGGGTCATACCGGTGACAGCAGTCATCAGAGCGATGATAACCAACGAGGAGGGAAAAATACGAACAAAGGCGGTAACCACTCGGGTGGTCATCGTGGCTATGATAATAGGAGAGCTGAGTCAAGTTGAAATTTCAGAAAGAGGAGATTTAACAATGACGGGAAGACATCAGCAGCAGCACCAGCACCAACAACAAATTCTAGGGGAGGAGAACGACCGCCAGTTAGATGTTACAAATACGGGATAGAGGGACATATCAACCCAAACTATCCACAACAATCCAAGGTATGTTACAACTGTGGAAAGGAAGGCCACATAGTTCGGGATTGTTCTGTAGCAAAACCAAGTTCAACGGGGATGGTGACTCCAAGGGCTGTCCCGGATAAGTCAAAATCAGCGGTTCCTAGAAGAGCGTTTGTCGTGACTGGACAAAACGCGAGGAACCCGAATGAGGTGATTACAACTAAGATAATCTTGAACTCTTGCGAAGTTTATACCTTACTAGATACCGCTTCTACCCATTATTTTATCTCTCCTGCTTGTGCTCAACGTTTAAACTTGACTCCAGAGAAATAAGACTTTGATTTATCAGTGGAGACTCCGTTGGGTGAAACTTTCATTACATCCACAGTTTATAAATCTTCCATGATCCAAGTTGGCACTATCACATTACCTGTTGATCTTATCTCTTTAAAGATACTTGCTTTTGATGTGATTTTAGGAATTGATTGGTTAACCACTCATCATGCCAAAATTTATTATTTTCGTAAGGTTGTTAGTTTTCACATTCCTAACCAACCTGTCATACGAATTCAAACAACTAAACCACTAAAATCAGTCACTATCATATCAAGCCATAAAGCTATTCGTTTATTGAAAAATGGATGTCAAGCTTTCTTAGCCCATGTTATGGATTTGAACAAAGATAAGTCAGATTTGAATAATATTTCTGTTGTTAGAGAATTTCCTGATGTATTTCCTGAATAACTTCCCGGTCTACCCCTAGAACGTGATGTTAAATTCTTTATTAACCTTGAGCCGGGTACAAAACCCATTTCTAAAACCCCATATCGAATGGCTCCTATTGAACTTTAGGAGTTACAAGTCCAACTACAGGAATTATTAGACATAGGTTTCATTCGTCCTAGTACATCTCCTTGGGGTGCTCCTATTTTATTCGTAAAGAAGAAAGACGAGAGTATGCGACTTTGTATTGACTACCGAGAATTAAACCATGTCACCATCAAGAATAGGTATCCGCTACCTCGCATTGATGACATGTTCGACCAGTTGCAAGGAGCACAATTCTTTTCAAAGATCGATCTTTGTTCTGGATATCATCAGCTGAAGATTAAAACTGAGGATATTCCAAAGACTACCTTCAGAACTCGGTACATGCATTATGAATTCTTAGTCATGTCTTTTGGATTGATTAATACTCCTGCTACTTTCATGGATATGATGAACCATGTATTCAATTAATATTTGGATCAGTTCGTTGTTGTCTTTATTGATGACATTCTCATCTATTCCAAAAGTCGTGAAGATCATGAGCACCATTTGAAGCTGGTACTACAAAGGCTTCGTGATAACAAACTATATGCCAAGCTGAAGAAATGTGAGTTCTAGCTTCAGGAAGTAGCATTCCTTGGGCATGTGGTGTCAAAACATAGAGTATCTGTCAACCCGGCAAAGATTGAAGCCATACAAAGTTGGGAGCAACCGAAGTCAGGGACCGAAGTACGTATCTTTCTGGGCTTAGCTGGTTATTATCAGAGATTCGTGGAAGGATTTTCTCGAATCGCTACTCTGTTAACTCAGCTGACTAGTAAAGATAAAAAATTCGGTTGGAGCAAGGACTGTGAGAAGTGTTTTCAAGAACTCTTGAGAAGACTCATTTCGGCACCTGTTCTAACAATACTATCTTATCTGGTTCAGATGGATTTATTATCTACAGCGATGCTTCGGGAAAAGGGTTAGGATGTGTTCTCATGCAACATGGAAAAGTCACAGCCTATGCCTTGCGACAACTCAAAGAATATGAGAGGAATTATCCTACTCATGATTTGGAGTTGGCAGCAGTCGTTTTCGCGTTGAAGATTTGGAGACACTACCTGTATGGGGAGAAAGTGGAGATCTATAAAGATCATAAAAGCCTCAAATATTTCTTCACCCAAAAGGAACTCAACATGTGGCAATGACGTTGGCTCGAGTTGCTGAGAGATTACGATCATACCATCCAATATCATTCTGGAAAAACAAACGTAATAGCTGACGCATTGAGTAGAAGATCATATGCGGGTACGAGTGCAATGTTGTTAACACAAAGGTCCATTTTGTATAACTTATAAAGGATGGAGATAGAGATGAAGGCTCCAAGTACCCTTGTAATGATATCAAACATACGAGTAAAACCGACTTTAATCGATAAAGTTAAAGCTGCTCAAGCTACAGACATGGAGCTGATGCGTATGAAGAAGAAAGTGCAAGAAGATGCTATTACAGAAGCAAGAATCGATGAAGAATGAATACTTCGAATCAACTCCAGATTTTGTGTTCCTAATGATTCTGACTTGAAGCATAGAATTATGATGGAGGCATACAACACACCGTTGCAATCCATCCTGGGAGTACCAAAATGTATCATGATCTTCGACATACATTTTGGTGGAGAAATATGAAAATAGAGATCACGGAGTTTATCTCGAGGTATTTAACTTGTCAACGTGTAAAGGCGGAGCATCAAATGCCAAAGGGTCCATTACAACCACTTGAGATTCCAAAATGAAAGTGAGACCACATACTATGGATTTCGTTATGGGTCTTCCCAAGGTTTCTCAAGGCATAAATGCGATTTGGGTTATTGTTGATAGATTAACCAAGTCTGCCCATTTCTTGCCTATACGTGAGACTTATTCCCTTGAACGTCTTGCTAATATGTACGTAAATGAGATTGTAAGATTGCATGGCATGCCAGTATCCATAGTTTCGGATCGTGACCCAAGATTCACTTCACGATTTTGGGTTTACTTGCAGAAAGCTATGGGCACGTATTTATGATTCAGTTCGGCATACCATCCTCAAACGGACGGACAATCAGAGAGGACTATTCAAACTCTTGAAGATCTATTAAGACTATGTGTCCTAGATTTCAAAGGGAGTTGGGATAAGTACTTACCACTGGTGGAATTCTCTTACAACAACAGTTATCAAGCAAGTATAGGCATGCCTCCATTTAAGGCGTTGTATGGATGAAAGTGTCGTTCTTCAGTATGCTGGGACGAGGTAAGAGAAGCAACATTGTTGAGACCAGAATTAGTACGCATGACTACAGGAAAGATCCGAATGATTCGATAACGTATTCAAACCTCACAAGATCAATAAAAGAGTTATGCTGATCTTCATAGAAAGGACGTGGAGTTTAATATTGGAGATCATGTATCCTTACGTGTTGTTCCATGGAAGGGAGTTACAAGATTTGGAAAAAGAGGAAAGCTCAATCCACGATTTGTTGGTCCATTTGAGATTCTTGACCGAATAGGAAATGTAGCCTATAGACTCGCATTACCTCCAAGTATGTCTCGTGTTCATAATGTTTTTCACATATCCATGCTTCGTAAATATGTGAAAGACCCGAACCATATTATTGCGTTAGAACAAGATGAGATAACCGAAGATTTAACGTACGAAGAAGTACCTGTTAAGATCTTGGATATGAAAGAGCATGTCCTATGCACCAAGGTTATACCACAAGTTAAGATTTTGTGGAGAAACCATGTTATTGAAGAAAAGACCTGGGAGTTGGAATCAGAAATGAAAGCGAGGTATCCTCACCTTTTCGAAACACCAGGTACGTATGTCAATTTTGAGGACGAAATTTCATAAGGAGGGGAGGTTGTAAGACCCCAACTTATTATAAATAAAATCGAATTTCCTCTAATTATTATTGTGAATAATAAGGTATTAATTTGATATAATTCTCTGGTTATGGGTGAAATGTGCAAATTTTGCAAAATATGCAAGTGGTTATAAAATAATCATTGTTTTCGGGGAATATTCATTTGGTCGTGGAATATTCTTGTTGTCGGGGAATATTCGTACGACGGCGTAGTCATTTATGGGCCCCATAACAGAATAATTGTCAGATGAAGAAAACAACAAGTTTGAGTTTTTATAAATAACGGCGTAGTTGTTACCGTTAACATTGTTGGAATACCCGGTGGTTAAAATACAGTAATAAGCGTGGTTGCACAGTAGCACACGGTATTGCACAGTATTGTTGCATTATTGATCCTTACGTAAGAAGGCACTCCTCAATAATTATCACAGTAGTTACTGTTGAATATTTTATTTTATTGATTCAATAATTGCTGCGTTGATATTTTATATTATTGTTGTTCAATAATTGTCACTGTACAGTATCTCCATTATCAGATCAATATTTCATATTATTTGAATAATATTATTAGATAGCATTATTGGAAATGTCTAGAAATTTCTGTCAAGGAGAGGTTTGGTCACCTAATTGCGAGCCAGTAAAGAGAAATCCTTATCGGAAAGCCCTCTCTTTCCTGGGAACAGCCTGGTTGTCATAAATGTGATTCTGTAATATTATTTGTGTATATTTTAATTATTGATTCATATGATAAGAAAATATTTATTTTATGCGGATATAAATGATGGATTTATTTATGTGGTTATTAATGAAGGAATTAATGCTGAGATGTTTTATCAGTATTTTGTCGGATTGGAAGTATTTATAAATCATCCGTTTGTGGATTTCGGGTATTTTTCTGTTTGGAATTTGGAAAAACTCAAAGCTACAAAGTTGTAGAGAATTCGATTTCGTGTAGAATGGACATAAAATTCGCATTTTTCTGATTAACGGGCTATTTTCTATGATTTACTAAAGTTTCTGATTATTGTTTAAATGATAAAATATTTTGAAAAATTCTAGAATTGGTTGGTGAGAAATGTGCTCAATTGAATTTCAAATGTGGTGGGTGGCAATAGTAACAGGAAAAGCCACCAGGTAGCAGGTTAGTCTTCTATGGCGTTCTAAGCATTTTCCTATAAATAGGGTGCTTAGTTAGAATTGAAAATCACACCAGAATTCACAAGTTTTCTCTTTTTCTCTCCCTATATTATCGAGCGTATTCTTGTGAGTATTTTGATACTTTGAGTGTTGCTATACGGTGCAAGTTCCTTCAGCACTATATCCAGTATTCCAGCTAGAAGTATTATCTTTTTGAGGTAAGGGGTGTTATATTCTTCTTAAAATGGTATTTTCTTCAATATCATTATACCGAAATGTTGGTATGAACTTTTTATCAAATTTGGAACTTTTTGTGTCGGGGTTACTATTCACGTATACGGCACTATTCACGTATACGACACTATTAACGAATATGGCACTATTCACCGAAAAATGAAATTTTCTTCTTTTTGTTCAAGATGTCTATTATTGCTACTATCTTTGATTGTATCCATGTTTTGATCTTTATTCTTGAATTTTGTTTCAAAATTGGTTTTTATGGAGTATTATTGATCTTGGATAAACAGTTATATGAATCCTTACTATTTGTCCTTCTGTCTCACTGGATTCATTTTTTTTAAATATTTTTCATCATCCTCAGTCCTAAATGATGATATTACTGAATATCTTTGGCCTGTAGTACAAAGATGAATGATTAACTGATGAATATCTTTGGCCCGTAGTGCGAAGATGAAAAGGTGTTGAGATGAACATGACCAACTGGTGATACAAATGAATATCTTTGGCCTGTAGTGCAAAGATGAGTATTGATTAAAGATGTATATTGATTGTTGTTACAGGGATAAAATATTGATGATGGACTTTTAAATCTTAGAAGATAGTAGAATTCTTTCTCTACTTGACTCTTCTAATGGATTGCTGTTTCCGCTGCAGTTGTTGATCTAAAACTTGTTGTGTATTATATTTTATCTGATTTTTTCCTGTTGAAGACTAACGATAATTTGTTGTATATTATCTTAGTCATAATATTCTTTACTGGGCTAGTTGAGCTCACCATTTTCCTTTTTGTTCTATTTTTCCCAGTAGGTAAGAACATAGCAGGAACTAGTCGGGGTACGGAGTGATGGTTCTAGAAAGATATTTTAGCAGTCCTCACCATTTCTGTAAAATAGTATCTGAATAATTGTAATGAGGACTTATTTGAGTGTGGATATTGTCTAGAAGACAATATTTGTATTTAAACTCACAGTATGTGTTGTCATATTTTGCACGACAATTGTATTATTGAAGTTGTAGTTTGCTTTCTGTACCATGTATTTGACGACTCAGAATGAGTGTTGTATACCTTTTTTTGGGTCGTCACATATTTTCTGAATTTCTGGAAAATTATTAAAAATAGAAATAAATTTCTAAAAATTATAAAAATGGTTTTAAAATTATTTTAAATTATGAAAATTAACTTATGATGATTTGGGATATTTTTCATTAATATTTATAATTATTTGGATAATAATGATATTTATTTTATTTAATTAGTGTATTAAATAATTAGTGAAAAATAATTTTAATATTATAAAAATTATTTTAAATAAGAATAAAGTGTTTAAAAATATTTTGAATTATAAAATATAATTTTCAATATTTTGGAGAATTCTCATTAATAAATTAATATTAATAATATTAGATTTATTTAACTATTATATTAAATAAATGATAGAAAAATGATTTTATTGATTTAAAAATTATTTAAAAATGAGAAAATGATTTAAAAATATTTTAAGTTATAATCAATGACTTTTAATATTTTGATAATAATTTCATTAATATTTAAATATTAATGGTGATGGTTTAAAAATGATTTTAATTATTTTAAAATTTATTTAATTAGAATATTTGTGATTTAAAAATATTTGAAGTTATTATTAATAACTTTAATATTTTGTCAAGTATGTCAATAATATTTTAATATTATTAAATATTAATGATGATGGAATTAATTAGTATTTAAATCATGTATAAATGATTCCGGTGTTTGAAAAATTATTATAAATTATAATAATTGCTAGAAAATTATTAAAAGCTTCTGAAAAATATTATGAACGATATTTGACTTATCTAAAATAATATTGAAGCTTTGAGAACGAGTTTAATTGACAATAAATGTGTTAATTATAGGATAGGGTAACCAAGACACCGGGATTAGATTGAAGTCCAACTAAATCGAGCTAGTTAGACTTGATAAGTGTTTATATAGGTTATAAACACTGATGTGACTATGTGATATGTGATATTGAATGTAAATTACAGTATCATGCATTGATAATTATTGTGTTAATTATGAAATCGATATTGTGATTATAGGTCTTTCAAACACAGATAAGTATTTTGTGTAGTAGTAATCAACGCAGAAGGCAAGTTTCCTAACTCAACCTTGAGTTATATCTGTTTCAATACTATGGTGGTTAATTATTATTGATTAGACCACGTCCAAGAATTTATTATTGATTATTCGCAATGAGTGCATGCTTATTAATTCAAATGGAATTAGTGATTTCGAGAATATATATATATATTTAGAGAAAAAATGTTGTTGGATATTCAAATCCATAGAAGCTATTAGTGATTGCAAATAGTACATATAATTCAAGTCTATTGTTTAATAGTGTTGAAAAACATCTTAGCTAATTGTTCTGGCTAGATAAAAATTTATTAGAACTTGATAGGTTCGAGAAGAGAATAGAATAGAATTCAATTATTATTGAAAGATCTGTGCCAATTATTCTGGCTAGACCGAGAAAGAAACCTTGATAGGTTCGAGAAGAGAAGAGAACTGACTAGATATTGAATTATATTATTTCGTTGTCAAATCAAATTCTGATTCAAAGACTGAGAAGAACAACCTTTTATATAAGGGGAACATTTTTGGTCGTATATTCAGACTTTGTACGCGTGTAAGTATTATGCATAATATAGGGTACAAAGAGTTGGCCGCTCTAAGTACTTGCAGAGGTGTATAATTTAATCTATATGGTTATCTGATAAATCTGGTATATCAAAGTCAAATCTATGATAGTTACTCGAGAAGAGAAGTTCAAGATCCAATGGATCACTCAGCATAAATCTGGAAAAAATTCCACTTTGTTATTGCGTAGAATTGATTCTTGATTATTCATTAGAATATCGTAGAAACTTTGAAAGCATTTTACTCTTTCATTATCCAATTATTGTGTTGCACATGTTGCGAGAAGACTTGTTAGTGATTAACGAATTGTTCAGGTATCTCAAAGTTCCCCGAACTTTGGTGTTATTCTATCAAATTAGATAATCTGTCATTCTTGATTCTTATACATTCATTTTATGTCTTAACTTGAGGGGCAAGTTTGTTACTCACCCTTGCTAAATAAAACATTTCAGCTAGGGAAGATGTGGCAGGAGGTGCTGTGAAGAACAAGGGCAAAGGTGTTATGTTGGGATAGTTATGAATAACATTATTATTATGTTATGTTTGTAAATTCTTTTTGTATATATAATGGGTATGTTTGTAATATTAAGGTTAAATAAACTGTGACTAATGTATTAACATCATCTGTTAATGAGATATGTATTGCTACTTATAATTGAATGGGTAGTTAGATGTTATTATATTGTGGATCGTGAAGACCAAACTCGGGGGTCAGGTAACCTGGATTTGCGGGTGTCACATGTTGGTATCAAAGCTATAGGTTATAATCCTTAAGTGGGGTTGGGAAAACCCAAGGATTATAACAATAAGCGAGACAGAGAAAGCTCATTTAGAGTTCTAAGTGAGAAAGTGTCGAAGTACATCAATAGAAAGATGTGTGGACACATCATGTGTATTATGTTTGTACTATTTAAGTACTAATCAAGTTGTTTAAAATAAATATAGGATGTCAGGAGAAGATGAAATGAGTACATAAGTGCTAGCGGCTGTTGCACTAGTGCCAGTAGCCGAGGTGCCAGCGCAAAGCGAGTCAATTGAGGAGGTGGGAAAAGATTAACCCATAGTGAATCTGGGGAGTGATCATGATGATTATCCCAAAATGTATCTGAGTGGTGATGAGGAGGCAGAGTCTGAAGAATCTACAGTGGAGAAAGAAAATAAGACCAAAGTTGGAGAACAAGATCAAGTATCTGCAGAAGTACAAGAACTCCATAGTAAAGTATTTCTCTTGGAGGATTTGTAGAAGACAGAAAGGGCGTTACACGAGATGACCAAAGAACGAAATTAGTTGAAGGCACAGGGGGGAAGGATGAAGACTTAAGGTGGTGGATCGTCTAAAGGAACAATTAAGCAGAATGGTAAGAATAAGAGAAAGAGGGACAACGCCAGTGATAATTCAAAAAATTTAAACCCGAAGAAGAAGCAAGTCTGTAGTAAGTGTGGAAAGACTCACGTGGGAGAATGTGTGACAAACCGAGAAATTAGACAATTTATTAAAATCTTAAATGAATGATTTAAGGTCAAATAATAGATCTAGACAGAAATGAGTGTATGTGTTTGATGTTATTGGGATGGAATTTTGAGGATTTCAAAATTCTGTGAAGGATTTAGGTGAATTATTCATGATTAAGGATTTATGTGATTAAGTTCTGTGAAAATTGTTATGTATGTGTACATAATGTGGATAAGGGTCAAGGGTTGACCAGATTAATTATATATGTGTCAAACCCTAATTATATATTAAGAACTTTAACGTTCAGTTAGAAAACCCTAACGTCTGATAAGAAATCCTAGAAACCGGTTCTAAAACCCTAATTTTGGTTCCGGGGATTTAAAACCCTAATTCGGATATTAAAAACCCTAGATTGGGAATGCAATGATATGTATAGGGTTAAACGTCATTAATTATAAATTAATTAGGGAAAACCCTAATGAATTATTAAAAACCCGATTTGATTATTAGAAAACCATAAAACCCGATCTGAAAATCCTAGTTTCAGATTTCGAATGTTTGGAACCCTAATCTGGGAATTTAAAGGAGAATTATAATGCTTAAGTACAATTAATTATTAGGGTAAAGCTTAATTAATTAGCAAACCCTAATTTCAAACTTTAAACCATAATTGTACAGTGGTGGATTTAATTGCTAAATTAGCAATATTAATTAGGAAAATATTAATCCTAATTGGTTTAAGACCTAATGTAATTAGGAAATTATAATAATTAGGAATCCCTAATTATAATTTTTAAATCATGATTTTCTATTTTAAAATATAATTAGAAAATCTTAGAAATCCTAGTTTAAAATTAGGGAAGACCAAATGGTTAATTTAATAATGTTAATGTTAATTAGGAAATATAAATCCTAATTTTCAAGTTATTAGAAACCCTTATCTAATTACGAGATTTAATTTCTAAATTAGAAAATTATTTTTTTTCTATTAGAAACCCTAATTAGTTGTTTATAAACCCTAATGACCATTTTGACCCTAATTGCTTAATTAGCGATGGTAGTTATGAAATGCTAATCCTAATTAGCAAGATTGAATTTATAATTAGAAAATCTTAATTATAATTATAGAATCCTAATTATAATTGATAAATATTAATTTTTCTATTTTTGAAAATCTAAATTGGAAATTTTAGAAATTTAATTTGAAGTTAAGGGTTAAAACCTAAACCCTAAATGCTCCAAACCCTAAATCCTAGCAAAACCCTAAACCCTAAGGGTTTGGCAAATTGAAAAGAATGCCATTAATTTAGTGTGTGAAATGACATTTTTGCCCTTAATGGATTATTGCGACTTAACTTGCAAATCTTGGCAAGATGTTGGGTTGGTGAACTAACCAATAGCTCTAGTCTAGCTATGTGTCAATTCTCAGCCATCTAACTCAGCCAAATACATTGCATTTGTATAATTATAAGATTAAAGGAGTGAGAAAAAGTTGCTTGCATTTTCATTTTCTTCCAACCATTCTCTCTCTCTAAAATTCGGGAGTTAGATAGATAAAAAGTGATGAGATAAATCATGATCAGTTCTTAGCTCTCCAAGATCAGGATCAGAAGTCAGATTCAAGAAATCAAAGCCTAAAAGGCATAAAATCCTACAATTTCCAAAATCCTTAGATCTGATGTTAAAAGTTGTAATTGATTGGTTAAACATGTGTAATAAGGTGTCAATTGATGATCTGAGTTTATAGATCATGAATCTATAACACTTAGATGCACGAATCAAGCATTTGTACAAATCTGGAAAAACTGGAAAAAAATATCGACTGATAGCCTAATGTCAGACACCATAAATCCTTATATGTTTTTTATATTTGTTGTCTAATGTTATAAATCTGTTCTATGTCTTGAGGACTGTGATCTAAAACTAGAATCATGGTCGGATCAAGTGTAGATCGAAAGATATAAGCGGTCAAACCGCGTTGACCAGTCACGAAAATGGGTTTCTGGGCAACCTAGAAACCCAGATCTTATCTGACATCATTTTTGCAGGGCTTAAATCTTGCTTTTTATAAGTTGTTTGGGTATGTTGTTGATACATACTTGTAGTTTGACATGTTATCTTCATTATCAAATAACTAGTTACCTCATATCGTACTCAGAATCAAATATATACGTGGTCAAACCACCGTTGACCTACATGCCGGAAGGAGATTCTGGGTAACCCAGAATCTTCAAGACCCGTTTCCTGACCACTAGTTTTACCGGACTTGATAGCTTAGATCTGTTGTTGTTAAGATGATCTGAGGTTATTTACATGTACAGGGACACGAGTACTACACAATGAAACATTAATATTACATTAATAATACATGGAAGGCCTAGATCCGGAGGCTCAAAGTAGGAACCTTGGCTGTTCTTTATTTTTGGGTAACCTAGAAAATGAAGAACACGCCTGACAAGATTTTTGAAGGCCTAGATCTCTCTGTAATTATGTGTTATGAACATGAAATGGATTAATGATGGTAGTATTATAATTATACTACAATATAAACACTTTTATATGGCCAGAAAACCTTAGGATCATAGATTAAATGTTGGTCAAACAGGCCCACTCGAAGTCTGACATGAAGCTCAAGAACACTCAAGAACACCTATAGCGACAGAAAGTGTCGTTATAGCCCTTTAGCGACAGTTTATTATTATTATTTTCTGGAAATTAATTAAAAATAGAAAAAAAATTGGTTTTTAATTATTAAAAATACTAAATAAATTCTAAAAAATTATTTTAAATTCTGAAAAATAGTTTTTAATTATTTTAAGTATATTTTGAAAATATTTAATATTTTTGGAATATAAATGGTATTTATTTATTTAATCACAATATTAAATAAATTATTTAAAAATAGTTTTAATTCATGAAAAATCATGAAAAATTATTTTATGGTATAAGAAAATATTTTAAGTTATTTTTGATGAAGTTTAATATTTTGGGATAAATTTCATTAATTAATCAAAATTAATGGTAATTAGTTTATTTAATAACTATATTAAATAAATTATGGAAAATTAGAAATAATGATTTAAAAATCATATAAAAATGATTTAAGTGTTATAAAAATATTTGAAGTTATAAATATAACTTTTGATATTTAGTTATGAAAATATTAATATTTTAATATTAATATTAATTATCGGATAATGGATTTAAGTGTTTAAAAATCATATAGTTATGATTTTAAGGTATTAAAAATACATTGATATATTATAATTATATTATAATATTATGTAATGATTTTCATTAATAAATAAATATTAATGATTAATTAATTATGTGGTATTTAATTCATTTAAATACATTTTAATGATTAAAAATTCGTGATAAATGGTAATAATTATTTAAAAATTATTACGAGTTTATGAAAATTATTTTGACTGATTAGAAAATTATATGTGATAATTGTTAAGTGTTTAAGCAAGAGTTTAATTGAACTTAGAACTCGAGTGTTGACCGACTAGACCGTCGGGATGTTAGAATTGTGTCGGTTTCAAGTTAAACTGAAATAGTTTGACCTAATACCAAGTCTATGTGTTATATAGACTGATAGGCTTATGTACTATGTGTTTTGGTTATTCTATGTATATATATATATAACAGTATTATACTGTGATGATATTATTCTAATATTGGAGATCTATATTACTAATATTAGGTCTTCGGGTAAAGCTTTAAAATTGCATTGCGGTAATCAACGGTTCAGGCAAGTTTCTTTGTACTTAACTCTAATAAGAGTGTTTTATTCAAGCTGATGGTTAATCATTGCTGATTGCCACGAAAATTGTATTCTGTACATCTTGCATGTATAAGTCAGGTATGAAAGGCTGATCACCTTCATTACCAGTTGGTTCAGAAATGTTTGTTCATGTTTAAAACTTGTTCAGTCAAAAGTTTGTTCGTGCTAGTTCTTAATTATATTGATGAATTATAGCCAGCTTATTATTCATACTCTTCAATCATGATATATCGTTATATTATTATATTTAAACTTGCTGGACAACTTTCATGCTCACCCTTGCTATATCATGATAAAACATTGCAGATAAGGCGAACGTGTTCGGATACAGGAAAAAGATAATGCCAAGTTCAGCTTGGGATATAAAGTGCGGCTAGTTTGTAATAGCGTATTTTGATAAATGTGTTGTATTTTAGATAGTTTATGAATTGTGTATAAGTTAAGGTTACTCGACCATGGGGAATAGTCTGTAATGTATTGTATAAACAATTTATATTTATATCTTCCGCAAATAGTTATAGAAAAAGTATACCGGATCCGCGGCGATTTGGGGACCGGATTCGGGGATGCCACAGAATGCATGATGTGGAAGAATGTGTGCTTCAATTGTAAGAAGGAAGGACATATTTCCCTACATTGTCCTAAGACGAATATGAGGAAGTTTTTTTCATGTGGGAGAACGGGTCACGGATTCAACAAGTGTCCCAAAAAGAAGAAGATTGGTGAAGGGAGTGGACGGTAGACAACTTAGTTATAACATGTAGTATCTTTTGGTAGTAGGTTATGATATTAAAGGTTATAATATCGAGAACGATGTGTAAGTATATATAAATATATATATATATATATATATATATATATATGCTTGTATGAATGAAATCTTTATTTTTTATATAAATATAAGATTAAGCTTAATTTGTGTGTTCTTAAAACTCATACTTATGGTAAGTTCATGATTAATAATTATTTGAAATGTTTTGAACCCCTCAACGAATGGACGCCAAAGGTCTGACTAGGATAAGATTATACACTCTTATAATTGTGGCAAGTTCTTGAACTCATAAGTGTGGTAAGTTTGACGAACTGAGAATAGTTATGTGTGAATGGAGAATTACAACTTTTTGTGTAAAGTTGTGTGTGTTAATTTTAAAATTTATTTAAAAATGGATGGTAATATGTGTTAAGTACTAAATGTACTATGTGCTATTTGAATAGATATGCGATTATATGAGAAATATGTGTTGAATTCTTATTATGTTAAGAATTTGTGTAGAGAAAGAGAATTAATGTAAGATTTTTATTTTAATTAGATCATGCTGCCTAGACGACAGAATCGAAATCAAAGATAAGAGCATGTCAGTGAATAATGAAGGAGGTCAAGCGGACCCGATGCAGAATTTCATAGATATGTTAGCCCAAGATATGGGAAATAGAGCTCTAGCAACAAGAGGAAGAGCGAGAGAATCGCCAGCTAATAGATTGGATAATTTTAAGGACTTTAAAACGGTAGGACCGCCATAATTTAAGGGGAGTACATATCCGATTGAAGCCCAAACATGGGTGAATGAGATGGAGAAAGCATTCATTATTACGCCTGTGGCAGAAGAGCAAAAGACAGCTTTTGCAACATATTTGATGAAGGGAGAAGTTAATTACTGGTGGGAGACTAATCAAGCGAGAGCTGGTACAGCTGTGGTGACTTGGACAAGATTCAAGGAGTTGTTCTTTGAGAACTACTTTTCATCGAGTATGCAATCAAGGATGGAAGTCAAATTTCTAGAATTGAAGCAGGAGAACATGTCAGTTTTTGAGTATGCTATTAAATTCAACGAATTAGCAAGATTTGCACCTCATCAGGTGATACGGAATTACGAAAGGCGAGAAGGTTTGAGAATGGATTGGAGTCGAGAATATACAACAAGGTAGTAGTATTGCAGATCAATACATTTGCAGCATTAATGGAAAAAGCGTTAATTGTTGAAGGTGGGAGCGAAGCTGCATCTCGATTTTATCAGGAGAAGAAGAAGAAGACAAATGATGGAGGAAGCAGTGGTGGTAGTAATTTGAATAAGAGAAAGAGGAGCGAGAATACCCAGTCGGGTAATAAGACAGAAGAGAATAAGAAAGGGAGGGAGCCATGTGCGACTTGTGGAAAGAACCATTCAGGAGTTTGTCTGAAAAAAAAGAGTTTGCTATAATTGCGGTTAAGAGGGACACATGTCGCCCAATTGTCATAATCCAAAGAAAATACAAGGTTATTTTGCGTGTGGATCGACTGATCATTTGCTTCAGAATTGTCCGAAGAGAAATGTGGAGAAAGAAAGTATCAACAAGGGACCCGATAGCGGAATCTTGGCCATTCGAGGACCTGCATAGCCAGGAAGACCAATAGCCCGTGCATTCAACATGACGGTGCAAGATGCAGTGGCTACCTAGGAGGTAGCGGCAGGTAACAATTTCGTTTAGACTTTAATTACGTGATTAATATTAAGTTAGATAAATACTGTGAATTGTTTTCTTTTATAGATCCAAGTCTTAGGTTAGATTATCGGACACAAATTAATATTGTCTTGATACGAATAAATTGATGATACAACTTTAAAAGATTGTAGAGAATAAGAAAGTAGTGATTCAGAGGACGGAATCCTTATAAGGAGGGGAGAATGTGATAACTCGGGTTTTTGATTCAATAGTTGTTGCGTTGATATTTTATATTATTATTATTTCAATAATTATCACTGCATAATATTTCTCATTATCAGATCAATAATTCATATTATTTGAATAATATTGTTAGAAAACATTATTGGCAATGTATAGAAAGTTCTGTTAAGGAGAGGTTTGGTCACCTAATTGCGCGCCAGTAAAGAAAAATTCTTATTGGAAAGCCCCCTCTTTCCTTGGAAAGGCCTGGTTGTCATAATTGTGATTCTGTAATATTATTTGTGAATAATTAATTATTGATTTATATGATAAGGAAATATTTATTTGATGTGGATATAAATGATGGATTTATTTATGTGGTAATAAATGAAGGAATTAATGTTGAGGTATTTTATCAGTATTTTTGTCGGAATGAAAGTATTAAAAATTAAACCAGTGTTTTTGAGATATATTGCGTTAGTTATAATTTTTAATCCGACCGTTGGATCGTTGTAATTTTTGCATATGTTATACATATATAAGTTGAGTATATGTCCACAAATTTTGAACCGTTAAAAATGAACGTATGATTTGTTATCAATTTTAAGAGGTGACTGATTCAGAAATTAGGTTTATAAATGATTTTGGTGGAAAATTCTAGAATTAAGTGGACCCCACTTATGGTTGGTGAAGAAATGTGCTGAATTTATTTCAAAGGTGGTGGGTGGGAATAGTAGCAGGTAAAGCCATCAGGTTGTAGGTCAAGTCTGCTAAAATTTTCCTATAAATAGAGGGCTAAGTTAGAATTGAAAAATCACAACAGAAACAAGTTTTCTCTCTTTCTCTCTCTAGATTATTAACTGTATTTTGTGAGTATTTAGATACTTGGTGAGTTGATATTCATCAGTGCAAGTTTCCTTCAGCGTCATATTCGATATCCAGTCAGAAGTGCTGCTCTTTTGAGGTAAGGGATAGTAGGGGATTTTAAGGGTTATTATGTTTTTCAGTTCGTACTTCTTCTGACCTTCAGAAAATTCTGGAAAAATTTGAAATGATATGTTGATGAGTTTTATTGATTGTGTTCAAAAATGGTAATTTTTGGATGTATAGATTAAGAGTTATGAATTTTATGAGAAAAGACTATTTTAAAAGTAACGCCTTATAACTCCTTATGGTTAACTTCAAAATTTATGAAATTTTTATTGGGAGTACATCTATATAATATCAGTGTACACTGTGAATTTTGGAATTTTTGGATAAAAGTACAATTTATGATAAATATCTAAATATTCGGCGGTTTTAGCCATATGAAAAATAGTAAATGAATTTTAAACATTCTATGAAATATATTTGTTCATTATGGGACTATATTCTGCTAAATCTCAGAAAAGAAAAATTTTTGGAACTGATTTGGTATTTTTCATGAAAATAGACTAGTTATGAATAAATGAGTTAAATATATTATGTGAAGGAAGAAAATTGGAAAATATGATTTTATGGCTTGAGAATCATATATGTGGAATATACAGATTTTGGATGAGGGTTTTGGTTATTGGTGATGAAACCTTATAAGTTTGGCATTTTATGATGATTAAATGGATTATTTAGTAAAGTGTAAACAGTTAAAATAAATTTTTTAAAAGTTTAAGAAATTTTATTCTTTCAATATCATTATACCGAAATATTGATATGGATTTTATTGTGGAAATTCTACCTTTTTGTGTCACGGTTACTATTCATGAGTTACTATTCACGAATTACTATTCATGAGTTACTATTCACGGGTACTATTCACTACAAAATTGGTTTCTTTTTCTAACCAAATTATAGTTGATTTATGAATATTACTCTGAAGATTAAAACTATAGATTGATTATATTGATTTTATTATCATATATAATATATTTATAACCTTGATGTTAAAATTCCCTTTCACTTGAGTGTAAAGATGAGTAGATTATTGGTATGATCATGACTAGGGTTCTCTTTGGCCAATAGTGAAAAGTTGAATTGTGACTGGTATGATCATGACCATTGAATTTATAATTGAATATCTTTAGCTTAATTGCAAAGGTGAATTGATCAACATAGTTATAATTATTGTTTATATAAAATCTGAAATGATTATATATTTCTTTGAGATATTAATATCTTTGGCCTGTAGTGCAAAGATGAATTGTTGATGAATATCTTTGGCCAGTGGTGCAAAGATGAATTGTTAATGAATTTCTTTGGACCGTAGTGTAAAGATGACCTGTTGTTGAATATCTTTGGCCAGTGGTGCGAAGATGAACTGTGGATGAATATCTTTGGCCTGTAGTGCAATGATGAATTTATTAGTATGATTATGAACAGAAACTGTGATTTGGTTTAACCATGATCTTTGATGTTTCAGGTAAAGACATGTGACAAAAATTATATTCATCCTGGGTACGAAGAGGAATTTAGAATCACAATTATGATCATGAGATATTCATATAATTGTGGAAAGGAACTGTTGATTGATGTTACAGGGATAAAACATTGTTGGTGGACTTTTAACATGGAAAAGATAATAGACTGTATTGTCTATTTTTGACTCTTCTAATGGATTGCTTGTTCCGCTGCAACTATGGTTGAAATTTTTATCATCTACCATATGTTCTAAATCTCTTATTTGTTATTGATGAAGGCTGTTGATAATTTAATTATCTTTAGTCATGATATTCTTTACTGAGCTAGTTGTGCTAACCCTTTTTCTTCACAATTCCTTTCAGGTAATAAAAGTGTAGCTGGGTCGAGCGGGGGTAACAAGGGAATAAAATGGTGGTCTCTAGCTGTGGAGTTCTCCCTAAACACTATAGACAAGTGTGTTTTATACATCTTTTAGTAGTTATATTTGGTGAATCATATAGGGAGAGGCGAACCCAACATCGGAAGGGTGTTTTACCACTATCATACAAGATGTCTATTGACATATAACCTCGTGTCATCATAAGACAGGGTTGTGCTCATCCACTTGCTGAGTATATTTACGAGCACTACCTATATAATCTTGGTGTTTGTTTGAAGTATAATTCTCAATTTGAGACAGTGGAGATAACTGTAAGTCAAGAGAAGACTCACCATTGGGAAGAATATAATAGTAATCTTCTTGTTTTTCTTTGGGGTCTATTGGGTCAACCAAGGATAATTTTGTGTCCATATGATATCTATCATAACCTAGAAGTATGGCCTCCCATGTACGAAGGTTTCCTTACGCACTTCCCAAAAATTCTAATTTCTAAAACAGTCTTTGACTATACCTTTATGTAAGGTGTCATTATGACGTGTTATCCATGATTGGGACATGAGTCACAGTTGGTATATATTTGTATCCAAACTCACAGCATATGTGTTGTTGTATTTTGTATGACAATTGTTGTAATAAAGTTGTAGTTATTTTCTGTACCATGTATTTGGCGACTCATAATGGGTTGGATGGAATGGACATATTTTGGGGTCGTCACAGTTGGTATCAGAGCTTAGGGATATGATCTCTGGCGGAGATCGGGGAATAAACTAGGAGTGGAGAGATGAGTAAATCCTTCGCTAGTGTGTCCGACCTAAGCTTATTTGTTGGCCAGTCATAATATCGAGATATTATGTGATATGTTAATTTGTTTAATTAACCCTTATTTTATGGCAGTATTTGAGAATGGCTGCTGAGAATGTTAATAATGGATTGAATGAGACCGTGGGGATACCTGTAATCACTAACCAAGATAATGGTATTAGAGATATCCATGTGGTGAGTGAAGAATTGATAGTTGCACTCGAGATAGTCACAGAGGTAACAGCTGAGAGTGAGGAAGAAGAGGAAGAAGAGGTACCTGAGGAGAGTTTATTAGAGGTATTATATGATCAAAATGTAGAATTTCAAAATCGTATTCATGAATTAGAAGAGCAGGCTGAAGAACGACAGGCGGTCGTGGAACAAAAGGATGCAACAATTCAAGCTTGTGTTACCCGATATGTGATGCTTGAACAAAAGCATTCTTTGGTAGAGTATAAGATGATAATGACGGAATCTAAGCTGAAAGAAGAAAAAACAGAACGAGTAAGAATGAGTGATGCATGGGTAAAAGCCACACGACACTTATATTGTGGAAAGAATTGTCCGATATAAGAAGGCTAAAATAGATGAAATAAATTTCTCTTTTTGAAAAGCAATTGGGAGAACCCAACATCGAGTTTTGAATTACCCTATACATAGCGGTCAACCTGAATTCGATATGGATCGAAGATTGATGATTCAGATTATGAAACATGAGTACGGCGAGGCAGTTGAGGGAGGAATATGTCCTATAGAAAAATATATTCCAACGATAGTGATAACGCCAAATGTTGCCCTAGACAAGTCAAAGCAGGGTAGTTCGAGGGATGACGGTTGTCATAACTTCCCAACAAATGAGGAACCCAAATGAGGTTATCACAGCAGATGGAGAAATCATGATGACCGTGGAGATAGAATCTGAAATGGAAGCAAGGTATTCTCAACTTTTTGAAATACCAGGTACGTAAATTTCGAGGACGAAATTTCATAAGGAGGGGAGATTGTAAGACTCCGAATTTTATGAAATAAAAGTATTCAATTTTTCTTATAATTACTATTCAGAAAATGGTTAAATTGATAAAAGTTTAAGTTAAGGGTGATATATGAATTTTTTTTCAAAATACACAAGTGGTTATAAAATATTCATTGTTGTCGGGGAATATTCGTTTGGTCGTGGAATATTCTTTCTGTCAGGGAATATTCGTATGACGACGCAGTCATTTGTAGGCCCCATAACAGAATAACTGTCAGATGAAAAAAATGCCAAAATTAAGTTTTTATAAATAATGGCGTAATCGTTACCATTAACACTGTTGGAATACCCAGTTGGTAAAATAAAGTAATGCGTGTTGTTGCACAGTAGCACACGGCATTACACAGTATTTTTGAATTATTGATTCTTACGTAAGAAGGCACTACTCAATAATTGTTACAGTAATTACTATTCAATATTTTATTTTATTGATTCAATAGTTGATGCGTTGATATTTTATATTATTATTGTTTCAATAATTATCACTGCACAATATTTCTCATTATCAGATCAAAAATTAATATTATTTGAATAATATTGTTAGATAGCATTATTGGCAATGTCTAGAAAGTTATGTTAAGGAGAGGTTTGGTCACCTAATTGCGCGCCAGTAAGGAAAAATTCTTATTGGAAAGCCCCTCTTTCCTGGGATCGGTCCTGGTTGTCATAATTGTGATTCTGTAATATTATTTGTGAATAATTAATTATTGATTTATATGATAAGGAAATATTTATTTGATGTGGATATAAATGATGGATTTATTTATGTGGTTATAAATGAAGGAATTAATGTTGAGGTATTTTATCAGTATTTTTGTCGGAATGAAGGTATTAAAAATTAAACCAGTGTTGTTGAGATATATTGTGTTAGTTATAATTTTTAATCCGACCGTTGGATCGTTGTAATTTTTGAATATGTTATACATATATAATTTGAGTATATGTCCACAAATTTTGAACCGTTAAAAATGAACGTATGATTTGTTATGAATTTTAAGAGGTGACTGATTCAGAAATTAGGTTTATAAATGATTTTGGTGAAAAATTCTAGCATTGAGTGGGCCCCACTTGTGGTTGGTGAAGAAATATGCTGAATTTATTTCTAAGGTGGTGGGAGGGAATAGTATCAGGTAAAGCCATCAGGTTGCAGGTCAAGTCTGCTAAAATTTTCCTATAAATAGAGGGATAAGTTTGAATTGAAAAATCACACCAGAAATAAGTTTTCTCTCTTTCTCTTTCTAGATTATTGAGTGTAGTTTGTGAGTATTTAGATACTTGGTGAGTTGATATTCATTAGTGCAAGTTTCCTTCAGCATCATATCCGATATCCAGTCAGAAGTGATGCTCTTTTGAGGTAAGGGATAGTAAGGGATAGTAAGAGATTTTAAGGGTTATTATGTTTTTCAGTTCGTACTTTTTCTGAACTTCAGAAAATTCTAGAAAAATTTGAAATGATATGTTGATGAGTTTTATTGATTGTGTCCAAAAATGGTGATTTTTGGATGTATTGATTAAGAGTTATGAATTTTATGAGAAAAGACTATTTTAAAAGTAAGGCCTTATAACTCCTTCTGGTTAACTCCAAAATTTATGAAATATTTATTGGGAGTACATCTATATAATATCAGTGTACCCTGTGAATTTCGGAAGTGTTGGATAA
Organism: Panax japonicus; assembly: GCA_020205505.1. Lineage (NCBI taxonomy): Eukaryota > Viridiplantae > Streptophyta > Magnoliopsida > Apiales > Araliaceae > Panax > Panax japonicus. The sequence goes on from CM035104.1 coordinate 18,089,859, forward strand.
AAGTACAATTTATGATAAATGACTAAATATTTTACGGTTTTAGCCATATGAAAAATAGTAAATGAATTTTAAAAATTCTAAGAAATATATATTTTCAATATGGGACTATATTCTGCTCAATCCCAGAAAAGAAATTTTTTTTGAACTGATTTGATATTTTTCTTGAAAATAGACTAGTTATGAATATATGAGTTAAATATGTTATGTGAAGGAAGAAAATTGGAAAATATGATTTTATGGCTTGAGAATCATATATGTGGTATATGCAAATTTTTGATGAGGGTTTTGGTGATTGGTGATGAAACCTTATAAGTTTGGCATTTTATGATGATTAAATGGATTATTTAGTAAAGTGTAAACAGTTAAAATAAATTGTTTATAAGTTTAAGAAATTTTATTCTTTAAATATCATTATACCGAAATATTGATATGGATTTTATTGTGGAAATTCTACCTTTTTGTGTCAGATTTACTATTCATGAGTTACTATTCATGAATTACTATTCACGAGTTACTATTCACTACAAAATTGGTTTCTTTTTCTAACCAAATTATAGTTGATTTATGAATATTGCTCTGGAGATTAAAACTATATATTGATTATATTGATTTTATTAACATATATAATATTTTTATAACCCTGATGTTGAAATTCTCTTTCACTGGAGTGTAAAGATGAGTAGATTATTGGTATGATCATGACTAGGGTTCTCTTTGGCCAGTAGTGAAAAGTTGAATTGTGACTGGTATGATCATGACCATTGAATTTATAATTGAATATCTTTAGCTTAAGTGCAAAGGTGAATTGATCAACATTGTTATAATTATTGTTTATATAAATTCTGAAATGATTATATATTTCTTTGAGATATTAATATCTTTGGCTTGTAGTGCAAAGATGAATTATTGATGAATATCTTTGAAAAGTAGTGCAAAGATGAACTGTTAATGAATATCTTTGGCCCGTAGTGCAAAGATGACCTATTGTTGAATATCTTTGGCCAGTGGTGCGAAGATGAACTGTGGATGAATATCTTTGGCCCGTAGTGCAAAGATGAATTTATTAGTATGATTATGAACAGGAACTGTGATTTGGTATAACCATGATCTTTGATGTTTCTGGTAAAGACATGTGATGAAAATTATATTCGTCCTGGGTAAGAAGAGGAATTTAGAATAACAATTATGATCATGAGATATTCATATAATTGTGGAAAGGAACTGTTGATTAATGTTACAGTGATAAAACATTGTTGGTGGACTTTTAACATGGAGAAGATAATAGACAGTATTGTCTATTTGACTCTTCTAATGGATTGCTCGTTCCACTGCAACTATGGTTGAAATTTTTATCATCTACCATATGTTCTAAATCTCTGATTTGTTATTGATGAAGGCTATTGATAAATTAATTATCTTTAGTCATGATATTCTTTACTAAGCTAGTTGTGCTCACTTTTTTGCTTCACAATTCCTTTCAGGTAATAAAAGTGTAGCTGGGTCGAGCGGGGGTAACAAGGGAATAGAACGGTGGTCTCTAGCTGTGGAGTTCTCCCTAAACAGTATAGACAACTGTGTTGTATACATCTTTTAGTAGTTATATTTGGTGAATCATATAGGGAGAGGCGAACCCAATGTTGGAAGGGTGTTTTGCCACTATCATACAAGATGTCTAATGACATACAACCTCGTGTCATCATACGAAAGGGTTGTGCTCATCCACTTGCTGAGTATATTTACGAGCACTACCTATATAATCTTGGTGTTTGTTTGAAGTATAATTCTCAACTTGAGACAGTGGAGATAATGATAAGTCAAGAGAAGACTTACCATTGGGAAGAATATGATAGTAATCTTCTCATTTTTCTTTGGGGTCTATTGGGTTAACCAAGGATAATTCTATGGCCATATGATATCTATCATAACCTAGAAGCATGGCCTCACATGTACGAAGTTTTCCTTGAGCACTTCCCAAAAATTCTAATTTCTAAAACAGTTTTTGACTATACCTTTATGTAAGGTGTTATTGTGACGTGCTATCCACGATTGGGACATGAGTCACAGTTGGTATATATTTGTATTCAAACTCACAGCATATGTGTTGTTGTATTTTGTACGACAATTGTTGTAATGAAGTTGTAGTTATTTTCTGTACCATGTATTTGGAGACTCAGAATGAGTTGGATGGAATGGACTTATTTTGGGGTCGTTACAGCGGTTGAATGCTTTTACATCTTTATTTACATTTATGATCCCCAATGGAGATGCTTTGTGGTGGCTGATCATGTCGGTATACATATATTTACAGGGTTTATATATATAACTGCTTACTTCTTTCATATAAATTGCGGCACCATGTGAGCCTAGGAATCATGTGATCACATATTTAGTTTACTGGATCTAGATTCGGTTCCCGTGATGGATATTTTCAGCTATAAGCAGGTTGTAAATTTATTCACGGTGTTTGGATTTCCTCAGATGGTTTTCATGCCCACGAGGAGTTCGGCACTGTTTTGTACATTATTTTCTCGAAGATGCTTCGCATCTTGAAAATTAAAAGCAATCAAGTCGAACACTTAATAAAAATGGAAGTGTAAAAGGTCTCAATTACTATTGAGCACAAAGGTTTGAAAAACCTTTTTCTTATAAAACATCACTGCCATATCTTGTTTAAAACTGAATTTTTACACAAATTAAAACCCTATGTATATAGGTGCGAATGAGGGCTCACATTACTTCCATATAAATTGCACATTGACCCACACACACACACACACATATTCATATAACAGTTTATTGAAAAGTGGCGGTCACCGTGATAACTACGGATGTCGGGGGGTGCCTAACACCTTCCCTCCGCATAATCAAGCCCCGGACCCTAATGAATCATGGTTTCACAGACCCGTTTAGCAGTGTCACATCACTGGGTCAATGTGCAAACCTTTTCTTGGTTGTGTTGGTCCAACTATATAAAAAACCAACTGGCGACTCTTACAGTCCAATCGTCGACATATAAATGTCGGACCTTTTCATAACTTGTTTTTTTAAACAAATCTCACCTAACATGAGAACACCAAAGAACAAGAACAGAAAGGGACACATAAAAATCTCGACGTCGACAGGTGGCGACTCTGCTGGGGACTCCAGTAAGAGGGTTTAAGCCACTATTACAATCTTTTCAAAACTGTTATATGCTTGTGTATTGATGTTTCATTTACATTTATGATGAATGTGTACGAATGCATATATTTACTGCGCTTAATGATTTACACTATATCTGCTTGTGATATTAGTGCTTCGCACATGTCATCATTTTCATAAATAGTGAGACACTTTGTATTTGAATGTATGTTGTGTGGTTCCTCCATCGGGAGGCTATCCTGTCAATGTTTGATTAATGGACTTATAGGAAGACTGATTCCAATGAGGCTCAAGAAAGGCACCACCCAAATTCGCTCCAGTTGAAAGACCGGATTAACTTCACGTCGAGTAAATTGCGATGATTTGGGAACCTTCATGCCAAATAGCAGCGAGAGTAACCTAAGATAGGTCAACCTCTGATAAACCAAATGTGCAGGAAAGTCTCTTCATGCTTTCTCAAATTCAAATTACTTGTATAGTCAAATTACTTGTAATTTCATTCCATATTCATCTCCATGTAATGAGAAATATGAAGAAATATTACAAACAACTAACATCCGTTTTGCAGGACAATATTTGTAGAACGGATATCACATAGCATGTAAACATTTACATATTCCCTAAAAAGTAAATTATGCAAGTCTTTCGTAGGGAGAGAATCGGACCTATTACCCATTCAATATCCAAAAAGGCCACGAGCCTACAGCCAATCATGTCTTCATTTGACCAGTGTAATCCCGTTTCCCACGAAGAATTTGACGGATTAAGTAAACAGATTACAGATTTGGATGTTCTACTTAAATAATTACATCAGTTTACTCAGTGCCCAAAAATGCCCACAAATATAGAATCCTCTGCATAGCGAGGAACCAAAGGTTTGGATAAAACAAATCCAGAATCTTAGTTGATTACAACAGACAAAAACCCTAAAAACACCCATCTCAAAGGAGATCTAGACACCGGTGACATCAGGAAAAAGGTCCTTCAAATAAAAGAAACCATTCATTCTATCAAAGGAATTTGAGCACACAGGAGTGTCTCATATGATGAACTTTGTATATTCCCTGGAGTTTATTATCCAGAAAAATTTAATACTCCTGACTTCGAAAAGTACGATAGGTTAAGAGATCCTTACACACATTTGAAGGTGTTCATCGGAGAACTTGGATCTTAAGCAAAGGACGAGAAGCTAAGAATGCAGCTATTCCAAAAGAGTCTTACTAGAGTAGCCCGTTCATGGTAAACCAGATTAGACAACTCAAAGATCCATAGTTGGGAACAGCTAGCTCATGCATTCCTCACTCAATATAACTTCCAGTCTCAGATGGCTCCTGACCGGTACCAAATAACCAAGGTCAAGATACAATCCAATGAGTCTTTCAAAGAGTATGCTCAAAGGTGGAGGCGCCTTGCTGCTTAAGTTATTCCTTCTATGAAAGAGTTAGAAATGGTCATGACCTTCATAGATATTCAAGAAGCTCCTTTCTATGAAAGAGTCTTAGCTGGCATTGGTAAACCATTTTCTGAATGATTAAGCATGGGGAGATGGCTGAGATGGGATTGAAGTCAGGAAATATTCAAGACCTAGCTGCCCTTAAAGCTGTTACTAAACACATCAAGGTCAAAAAAGAGGAGGATGTTTCCTTGATACTACAAGGTCAAAAAGACAATCAAAATATGCCTATCTAGAGGAGAAATTGCACTCCCTTTCAAGCACAGTCTTCAAACCTTCCATTTCCAAAAGGTGGAGAAGTTAAACGCCCTCGAGTGTTCACACCCTTACCTAACTCACTCGAGAACATTCTAATTCTTCTGACGACTTAGAAGAAAATCACGCATCTTCTTCCACCAGCCAACCCAAATGGGAGGGGTTTTAATGCTTCTTAGAAATGTGCTTATCATGTCAGGGCACCTGGACATGATACTCAAGATTGTTGGGCCTTGAAAAATAAGATCCATGATTTAATAGACAACGGTGAAATCGTGGTAACCAAATCAGATCAACCTCACGTACAAGACAACCCTCTTCCTCAACACAAAGAGAAAGTGATAAGTAGGTTTTATACCTACTTATCTGGTATTCGTTACTTGAATTAGTATCTTATACTCATGTTTCTTAGTTAATTTTCATGCATTTCGTGTTCATTTTGTAGATCTTATGCTTGGGAACGGTGTGAGCGACTATTGGTATAAAAATGCAAGGAAAAACATTATGGACATCATTTGTGCTTTCATGTTCCTGGCTTGGAACTTGGAATATAGTGTAGAGCTTCTTCTTATCTTTCCGAAACATATTGAATCATTCCAAACGGAGTTCGGATGCTATGGTTATGACCTTAGTACCAACGGACGTTGAACTTTAATGTGTTGGGTGGCCATTTTTATAGCTGTCACTTTCAACCCAATTGTAGCATTCACCCATCCATTATTTCTCAATTGTCAAAAGATAAAGTTATAGAGCTCGTCAAGAGCATAGATTTGATAGGTGGCAGGCCCTGTAACCCCTCCCGGATCAAACGTTATGGTCGTTTTACCGGAGGACACTGCAATAGAAAATCCTTGGCGCAGGCGCGCAGATTTCTAGTGTATTTTAGGCGCGGCCGCGCCATTCCCTGGACCCAAAAAATGCGATCTGATACTTGAGTACAGGCACGCCTTAATCCAGGCCATTCCCAGCGCGGCCGCGCCACTTCTGATGTTGACCAGATCCGACTTTTTCATTAAACAGTGCAATTGAAGAATAATTTAGAGGAGGGTTCAATTAGGGCTTATATAAATAGGAGAAATATATAAGATGTAAAGGGGATTCCACCCCTTGGGAGATCATGTAGCTAATATTGCTTTCCTCTCTTTAATTTCCATATTAGAATAGAGTAGGGTAGAGTAGTTATTTCTAGATTTGATTAAATTGAAGACTTGAAGAAATTGGAAAACATCAGAGATTCCATCTTGGAGCAGGAGAATAGATTTGCATTTCAATTCTCTGCACTTAACTTCTCTTTGATTCATATTTGTAATTTTATGATATTTATTCAATATATGGATGGTGGGTTTGATTCAACTATGAGTTAAACTTTATTTTTGGATTGCAATGGATTCTAGTGCTTAGTTTATTCTGATATACTTCATTGTTAACCTTATTGATTGCTATGAGATTGACTATTAAGATTCATGCTTATTTGCTTAGTTAATTGGCCATCAATTACTGTGATAACCCTTATGAACTTGAAAGACGTAGTATGGGTTTAGATTTGATCTTGATAGCTTGTGTTTATATGTTCTACATGGTGATGGAGTGTATGATTCGTGCTTAGGATAGACATATACTGAGGCATCGCTCGTAGTCATTTGAGAATTTGGGCTTAAACCCTAATTATTTGTAAATCACATAGACATATAGTGGTTTAGGTAATGTGGGTGTTCATGTGTATTCTATCAGTTGTGGATTATATGTGATATGAGTATGGTACATTTAGATATGTTGTACTTTACTTTCGTGTTCTCGACTAGTAATCCAGTACAAGTAATTTGGCTTAACAGGGAGTGTGTTGATTTAAATGAATCATTGGATGAAATTGTAATCTCAGGTTTTCATTATCTAGTGTCGCTCTAGGGATAATTAGATTTATTTACTTTCATAGTTAAATTTATAAATATTAAATCATTCGTTTAAATAAAACTAAAATGGTTAAGGGCAAGTGCTTGGTGAACTTTATTATTTAATTCTCTATGGGATCAATACTTTACTTACTATTTAATACTTATTGACCGTGTATACTTGCATGCATATATTGATCGGTAAAACGACCAACAAGTTTTTAGCGCCGCTGCCGGGTAATTAGCTTAAATTTTTTTTTGCCAACATTAATTTCAATCAAATTGGTCTAAATTTAAAAATATTTATTTTGTTTTAATTATCTTCTTATATTTCTATCTTTCTAGGTACCATGGGCGACTTTTCTTATCAATAGCCTTATGCAAATATGACTCAACCAAAGGACACAAGAACTGAAGGACTCAATGTATTTTCTACATTGTCAGCACAAATTACAACACTTTCGGAGAGGTTGGATGTTCTTGCAGCCCAACATACTCGAGAGATAACAGTTACATATGAATATTGTGTTGGAGAGCATCTGAGTTATCAGTGTAACATCAGGGTTGGACAAGTATAGTTTGGGGGTGATTACATCAACAACTATGTTTATCCCAATTATCATCAAGGTTGGGGGTATCACCTGGATTTTTAATGGAGTTTTAACTATTGAGACCAATATTGTGTCCCAAGTCTAACACATCCATCAGATCACTCATATCCACCTCCATTGTGATAAGAAGAAAATTCAGAGTTAAAAGAATTCATATCTAAGAGCATAGAAGACCAGGAAGAGATGGTAATGAGTCAAGAGTTATCAACCCAGAATCTTAATCGACAGATGGAACAACTCATTAAATCCTCAATGAATGGTCCTCAATACATGGATTTTGAAACTGAACAAGATAATTCAAGATTGGAGAACTTTTGGTTCAAATTTGTAGCATTAACTGAGGAGAAGATGATTGAGCAAGAGAGGTCAATTCAAAATCTTCATAATCAGATGGATCAAATGTTCAAAGCCTTGAACAATCGCCCTCCAAACAATTGGTTCTATGACATGGATGATGAAACTGATGGAGAGCCAGAAGTGTATATGCCACTAAATGAACTGAAAGGAGTGGACATTGAGGAGATAACTGGAGGTTTGGAAAATGAAGAACATGAGCTGACTAGTATAATACTCCAAGTGCCTTCTCAGTTAGAGTTGAAAAATTCAGTGAACTTTGCACACCCATGTCCCCTTGATAGTCACATCCAAAGCAAGAATTTCTGCGATTATGAGGCCTCTTACAAAATATGGCGGGTTGAGGAAGAGATAATAGAAGAAGAAAAGCCCATTCTATCTATCATGCCTCAATCCAAAAATTTATTCACAAATACAACGGATGAAGTACCTAGCTATACAATAGAACTAGGGGCATCATATACAGGAAATATGCTAGGTTGTTTCAATTCACAGACTCGCAAGATGGGTAACCTACCTACGCACATTGTAGTTCTAATGGATGGAGGGTTCCTAGCTTTTCGTAGACGAATTGGATAGAAGTCAAGAACAGAATCTAGCTAACGGACTATAAATCGAGCGCTAGATGGGAGGCACCCCATCCAATCTCTCTCCCTATTTGTTTAATTCTCCATTATCTATAGTCTATCATTTTCCTTCCTTTATGTTTAATTCTTTATTCTTTAATTAGTTTATTATTATTATAGTTAATTAAATTTTTAGTATTAAGTATTGGTTATAATTAAGTAAAGTCTAATAGTTCATGTTGATCCTTTCCAGGGGTAACTAATTGGGCAATAAAGTTAGAAGTCCAAGGGTCAGGCCACATCAATTGCAATATGAGAGACGAAGTTCAATCCAATTTCTATAAGCACTCAGGATCAAAAAAAAGTCCAAAATACTGAAGCTGCTAGGGTACAGGGTAGAGTGGCCGCACCCAACTACAAGCCGAACACAGCGCGACCGCGCCATATCTCAGTCATAGAAAATAAACACTGCTAAATTTTTAAAATTTCTGACTCAAGCATTCGGATAGTTAGAAGTCCACACTCAGTTTCCAACTTTAGATTATCTCAAACTTATCCATCGCCAAATATACCATCGGACCTTGAGGAGGCGAACGAAGATGACATTGCCATTTAGGGGAGTATTCTTTTACTTTTAATTACAATTAGGGTAATGTTCATTTTAAGTTTGGGGGTATTGGGTTTAGTCAGTAGTTTAGAGCATGTAGTGTAATTGCATCATATAGAGTAATTTCATGTTACATATAGTTAATTGCATGTTAGTAGTTATTAGTTTAATTTTGCAGTAATTTTTTTCTTTTTATTTGCTTACTATCTGTTTAGTTACATAACATTTCATAATCTCAGGTTTTTAGTTAGTTGAATTCTAATTTGGCCAATGATGACATAGAAATTTGATAGATTTTTGAACTTGGTTGATATCTTGAGCTTAGTTATAATTTTATACATGATATAATTCATGCTTGTTGTTTAGATGGTACCGGTTAGCACGTAAGTGTTCATGTTTTCTTGTTGGTAAAAGATTAACTTGTTTGCCTGTTGAGATGAAAACATTGTTATTAAAGAAAGAATTGTGTAGGAATTGAGCATTGACTATGAAAACACTGAAATTCAAACTTTAGGAACGCATGGGTATGCTTGCTATATTAAAAAAGAGAAAAAGAGAAAAAAAAATGAAAAAATTATCATGGTTGGTCTTATTTCAGGGCCTTTATTACTTGAGTAAGTACGCTCGAGGGGATTGTCTCTACACCTAGCGCCCTAAGGTCTTAATGGTCTAGGAGTCGTTGTTCGACAGCTCGCTAAGGGGTAACACTGTTAGCCTAACGGAATGAGATATTGCACAGTCATGGGAAATAAAAAAATCAATAAACACCACGGGAAAGTGCACAAATCGCCCTCGTGAGTAAAAATAAAGCAGAATAAACCCTTAGTTGAACCTTAGCTTGTACTGATGTATCGGAGTAGTTGTTGTTTCATTTATATGCATAATTCTTGATTTGAACCTCAGTTTTCTTTCTTAGGCAGTATAGCATTGAAATCTTCACCTTTTTTAAGCTTATGTGTGAACACAACACACACACACATCTTTATAACATGTTAGGATTATCTGATTGTATGTCATTATGCATGTAGTTTAGTTTGATACTTTGTTCTTGGATCTTGATATTTCTGTGAGGCATATCTTATTGGAATTCTTAACATGGCTGGAAATATGGGGATTCATTATTATAGTAGCGTAGCTTAAATAGCATGTAGATTGCATTATGTTGTGTTGCTTGGGGACAAGCAATGATTTAAGTTTGGGGGAATTTTATAAGTAGGTTTTATACCTACTTATCCGGTATCTATTACTTGAATTATTTGCTTATACTCATGTTTCTTAGTTACTTTTCATGCATTTCGTGTTCATTTTGTAGATCTTATGCTTGGGAAAGGCGTGAGCGACTATTAGTATGAAAACGTAAGGAAAATCAATACGGACATCGTTTGGGTTTTTATGTTCATTTCATGTTCTTGGCTTGGAAATTGGAATATGGTGTAGAGCTTCTTCTTAGCTTTCCAGAATATCTTGAATCATTCCAATCGGATGCAAGAGTTATGACCTTTGTACCAATGGACGTCGAACTTCAATGTTTTGGGTGGCCATTTTCATAGCTGCTCCTTCCAACAAAATTTCAGCCATCCTCCGTCGATTATTTCTCAATTTTCAAAGAATGAAAGTTGTAGATCTCGTCAATAGCTTTGATTAGATCGGTGGAAGGCCCCGTAACTCTTCCCGGATCAAACGTTATGGTCGTTTTACCAGAGGACACTACAGCAGAAAATACTTGGCGCGGGCACGCAGATTTCTAGTGTATTTTAGGCGCGGCCGTGCCATTCCCTGGACCAAAAACATACGATCTGATACTTGAGCGCGGGCGTTCCTAACTCCAGGCCATTCCCAGCGCTGCAGTGCCACTTCTGATGTTGACCAGAACTAACTTTTTCATTAAACAGTACAATTAAAGCGTAATTTGGAGGAGGGTTCAATTAGGGCTTATATAAATAGGAGAAATATATCAGATGTAAAGGGGATTCCACCCCTTGGGAGATCACGTAGCTAATATTTCTTTATTCTCTTTAATTACCATATTAGAATATAGTATAGTAGTTATTTCTAGATTTGATTAAATTGAAGACTCGAAGCAACTGGAAAGCATAAGAGATTCCATCTTGGAACAGGAGAACAAATTTGCATTTCAATTCTCTACACTTAACCTCTCTTTGATTCCTATTTGTAATTTTATGATCTTTATTCAATATATGGATGGTGGGTTTGATTAAACTATGAGTTAAACTTTATTTTGGGATTGCAATGGATTCTAGTGCTTAGTTTAATCTGATATACTTCATTTTTAACCTTATTAATTGTTATGGGATTGTCTATAAAGATTCATGCTTATTTGTTTAGTTGATTGGCCATCAATTACTGTGATAACCCTTATGAACTTGAAAGGCGGAGTATGGGTTTAGATTTGATCTTGATAGCTTGTGTTTGTATGTTCTACATGGTGATGGAAAGTATGATTCGTGGTTAGGATAGACATATACTGAGGCATCGCTCGTAGTGATTTGAGAATTTGGGCTTAAACCCTAATAATTTGTAAATCACATAGATATATAGTGGTTTAGGTAATTTGGGTGTTCATGCATATTCTATCAATTGTGGATTATATGTGATATGAGTATGGTACATTGAGATATGGCTGTACTTTACTTTTGTGTTCTCGACTAGCAATCCAGTGCAAGTAATTTGGCTTAACAAGGAGTGCGTTGATTTAAATGATTCAATGGATGGAATTGTAATCTCAGGTTTTCATTATCTAGTCTCACTCTAGGGATAATTAGATTTATTTACTTTTATAGTTAAATTTGTAAATATTAAATCATTCGTTTAAATAAGACTAAAATGGTTAAGGGCTAGTGCTTGTCGAACTTTATTAGTTAATTCTTCGTGGGAACAATACTTTACTTACTCTTTATTACTTGTTGACCGTGTATACTTGCACACATATATTGATCGGTAAAATGACCAACAGGAAGAGGTCAACATGATTAATTGGAGTAGTGGACAGAGTTCCAATTATAATGATGAATCATCCCAGACCATCAAAGACGGTGTTAACAAATGGGATTATGCAAAGTTCCAATTTTTGATGGAACGAAAGATGAAAGCTCTGTGTAAGTAGATTGAGCAATTGGCAGAACTGGTGACCTATTAGCATCAAGTCACACGCCAATTAGTCAGCCAAGAGCATGCTAGTCTCCTCCCTTTTGTTATGAATACTCCCTCGTCACCTTCAAAGAATGAAACACTGGAAGAAAAAGTGACGAAGAGAGTAAATGCCAAAGCCTGTCAGGATTTTTCCAATATAAGGGAATTTACATACTTTGGCCAACCTATGGAGGAGATACTGCATATATTGATCAATGAAGGAAGGATTACTTCCCTTCTACCTCCAATTAATCCCCGTTTAGGACGGTTTAATTCTGATGGAGTATGTCAGTATCACTCCCATTCTCGCGGTCACAACACGGAAGAATGATGGGCACTCCGCCACCTTATTCAGAATCTAATTGACAACGATGTCCTGCAACTGGCAGATGACGATATTGTACTATTTGAGAGCGAGAATACCTATCCTACTAAATGGAAGGGACTGGTAGAAGTTATATCCGCTGAGGCTGATGGGACTGTCAAACCATTTACAATACTAGCAATTCAACTTAAAGAAATTGACAATCCTTTGAAAGTGGCTGCACCAGAGCCAATTAGCTTACAATTCAGACCACAATATCCTGTTATCAGCTTACAAAAAGTCCCATGGAATTATGGAGAAGCTGAAGGATCCACCTCTCATACGACTGCTACAGTGTCAAATGAAAGTCCACTGTATCTTCCCCAACGGGTGATAAAGCCTACCATCAAATCCAAAGGAAAAGTTCCCATGGAGAAGATTAAAAAATTCCTTCGTACTATAGGTAATAATGAAGCCACGTTAATTTTAATCTTAAGAGAAGCTCCACATCAAATTTCAATACCTGGCTTGATTTAAATTTCTGAGGATCACAAAAAGATCTTACTGAAGGTTTTGGAATAAGCTTACTTGTCGAAATCAGTGGATGTGGAAAAATTTCAACATTTGGTTGATCACATTTTTAACAACAATGTGATATCTTTCACTGATGATAATATTCTGCCCAAAGGGATCGGTCATTGTAAGCCGTTGCACATTGTGGTTTTGTCCTCCGGATATATGTTAGCTGAAGTCTTGATAAATGGAGGTTCGTCTCTGAATATCTGTCATTATGCTACTTTGTAGAAGATGAACATCAATCTCAAATGGATCCGAAGCAACCATACGATTATTAAAGCTTTTGACGGATCCCACCGAAATTCAGTCGGAGAGATTAAAATGCCAATTGAGATTGGTCCCCATACATTCTGTGTATCTTTACACGTGTTCAAAATAGATTCAGGATACAAACTATTATTGGGAAGATCGTGGATTTATATGGCTGGGGCCGTCCCCTCCACTCTTCATTCGCAACTGAAATACATCATGAATGACATCCTAGTCATGGTTAACGCTGAGCCGGAATGTCCTAAACATGGTGACATACCACTTATCAACTATAATTCAGAAGTTAAGTCGGTCATTTTCATGCCCTGGAGGTAAGCAACACTCACTACCACCCTATTGAGGCGCCACCTCCAAGATTTGTGCCGAAGTAATGTCGGCTACTCAAGAAATGATGTCTTTGGGTCATCATCTTGAACGAGGGCTAAGTAAAGATCATCAGGGTATTAAGCACACAATTCAAGTGTCTAGTCAAACCGGGACAGCTGGACTAGGCTATTCTACCAGTTCCAGTCATAGGAATCCACATATGCATCATCAGATTCCTCCAGGTTTAGCTATACGACGATTATCTCCATCTGCAAATCCTGAGTCCGCACAACCTCCGGTAAAGGTGCTAGCCAACGTAATGGCTATGTTATTTCCCAAGCCGATACCAGTAAAGGAGAAAGAAGTCTTTGTTCCAGATCCCAAAGTGGAAGAAGAGGAACGAAGAATTAAGCAATATATCGTCAGGATGATGTCAGGCATACACATCATTATCCATGATGAGCATACAAATATATACACCCCAGACGATGATTGCCCATACGTAATGGTCATCATTCTGGAAAAGGAGTACGATGACAGCCCCTCCATTATTGTAGTCCACCAGGACTTTGCCCTCGACAATTAGAGCAGCACTCCTTGCATTGGTCGACAAGGGTAAAACGGGCAGGAACTCTTTCTGTCCTGTAGATATCATAACTGCTTACTTTTCTGTACAGTATTAGCAGTTATTTTGTCAGTACATGCTAACACTTTGTATGATTAAACAATTTCATATATACTAAGTGAAAGCATATTTTGTTTCAGGACTCTAAACTTAGATGTGCATGTACTTGCTGATAAGATGCCTCTTCTCCACAAGGATTGTAACTTTGATGAAAAGTTAGATTCAGACTTGATGAAAATACAAGAGGACATTGAGGTGCCTTAGGAGATCAAAGAATGGGTTGAAGACAAACCTAAACCCAACCTTGATCAAAGCACTTCTTTCAATATCGAAACCTTAGAAAGCCTTAAGTTAATCCAGATTAGTTCAGACCTCACTCCAAACCAGAGGAATGACATGGTTACGCTACTAACCCAATTCCAAGATGTGTTTGCATGGTCTCATAAAGACATGGTGGGTTTGTCCACTGACATTGTCCTTCATCACCTTCCTATTAAAGAGGGATTCAAGCCAGTCAAGCAAAAGCTCTGGTGATTGAAACCTGAGTGGAGTTTAAAGGTGTAAGAATAAATTATGAAACAATTTCAAGCTAGTATTATCATGGTGTCCACATTTCCTGAATGGATATCCAACATCGTTCCCGTACCTAAAACTGGAGGAAAGGTGAGAGTTTGCGTTGATTACCGGGATTTGAACAAAGCTTGCCTTAAAGATAGCTTTCCCGTGCCATTTATCCACATTCTCATTGACAATACTACTAAATACGGCATGTACTCCTTCGCTGATTGCTTTACGGGGTACCATCAAATTATGGTTGCTGAGGAGGATGGTTAGAAAACTACTTTCATCACGCCTTGGGGAACCTTTTTCTATGGACGGTTGTTATTCAGTATCATCAATGCCGGAACCACCTATCAGCGAGCTATGATTGCTCTTTTCCATGACTTAATCCATAGAGAAATAGAGATCTACGTTGATGACATCATTATCAAGTCCCGAAAGGAAGAAGACAACTTAGACCATCTCAGAAAGCTTTTCAATAGGTTGCGTAAGTACAGCTTGAAGTTGAATCCAGTCAAGTGCGCCTTTGGCATTAAATCATGCATGTTGCTAGGATTCCTCGTCAGCCTCAAAGGGATTGAGCTGGATCCCACCAAAATCTAGGCCATCATAGAAATGCCCACTCCTCAGACAGAGAAGTAAATACGGGGATTTCTAGGAAGAATCAACTTCATTAGCAGGTTTATTTCTCAACTCACAGCAACCTATGAGCCTATCTTCAAGATATTAAGGAAGAACTCTTCTATGAAATGGAACGATGAATGTCAAAAATCCTTCCTTACAATCAAAGATCAGCTAGTCAAAGATCTCATTTTGGTGCCTCCCAGGGATGATGTTCCCCTATTCATGTACCTGTCCATAAGTGACAATGCCATGGGCTGCATGCTGGGACAGAAAGACGATAGAGGCCGAGAATGAGTTATCTACTACCTCAACTAAGGATTCAGCAGTAGTGAACACAAGTACACTCTGATTGAGAAGACTTGTTGCGCTTTAACATGGGCTTCCATGAGGTTACAACATTACCTCCATGGTCACACAAACCATCTCATATCCCGCGTGGATCCTTTCAAGTACGTGTTCAATAAACCCATGCTAAATTGCCGGTTTTCCAGATGACAGTTGATCCTACAACAATTTGACATTGTGTACGTAAAGCAAAAACCCATTAACGGTCAAGGAATTGCAGATCAACTCGCCGTCGCACCTTTAAGGGACTTCAAACCCTTGGGACATACTTTCCCGATGAATGGGTAATGGCAGTTCAGCAACACAATCATCACGATACATGCCATACATGGAAAATGTATTTCGATGGAGATGTTAATATGGAAGGTTCTGGAGCTGGAGCAGTTCTATTATCCGGTACGGGGGAGCAGTATCCCGTCGCCGTCAAATTGCAGTTTTTTAGCACCAATGACACAACTGAGTATGAAGGTTGTGTCATACGGCTAAAACTTGCCCATTCAATGGGTATCAAGCGATTAACTGTCTTAGGGGATTCAGAGTTGGTAGTCAAATAATGTGACAAACGAGATTTTGTATTTAATTTGAATATTTATTGAATTAAATAAATATTTTCGATAATTTAATTCTTAGATTAAATAATTAATTGATGCAATTGTGATAGATTAATTTCATTATATGTGTTATACTTATTAAATTAATGCGGAGATATTTATTATTTAAGTATGTATTTATGTTAGCTTATTGAATTAAATGAAATATTTAATAAGCCTAATGTTATTTTAATTAGTTAGAGATTTAATAATTTGACATTATTAATAAATGAGAATTTAATTATTTGATTATGTGAATTAATGAGAAATTATTATATTTTATTTAAATTAAATTTAATAAGATATTTGATTTATTTCATAAAGGGGTGTGACACTATTAAACTATAGTATAAGAGATTTACTAAATTAAATAGGAATGCGTCTTTTAAAGCTACCCAAACATGGCCTTAGTGGAATTGAGGACAGTTAACCCATGATTGGGTAACTGACCACAACGCTTCAGTTCCTTTCCTTTATTATTATACGTCTTCTTTTCTCTTCATTATCTGCTAAGTCTGGAAAAACTAAACAGAGAGGGAAAGAGAGTTTGAGAATTAGGGAGATTAAATGACAAGTAGTGTGGAAATTGGGAGTTGTTAACTTATTATCACCTTGTGTAATCAGAGAAGAGTAATCAAGGGTAATCTCCTCCTTCCCAAATTTTAAATTATACGCTGTTTAGGTTTTCACAAAAAAGGCTTCATGTTTTGTTAAAAACACTGTAAATGGGAAAAGGGTATGATTATGGGTTTGTGTATGTGTTAAGGTGTATCATATCGTATTTGATTATATATTTATATATATATATATATATTATATATATATATATATATATTATATATATTATAAACCTTATCATCAGTTTCATAATATTATAACGTATGTTATTTACATAGTATGGAATATGGCCATATGGCCCTTATACGTGATTTTAATATGTCAAATATAAATTATTTTGTAAAAATTCCACTTGTATATAATTATGCATGCTAAAATGAAGAAAACGAAACTTGAATGGATGAATTTGGTGTTATAACAAATTCGTAGTGGTAATTTTTATGTTTTGTGTTCAAAACCTTCAAGAACATCAAAAACAGTGAAAATTACATGTTTTAATTCAGTGATTATGTGTTTTAATTGGTTAGAATCATTCTATAAAGTTTGGGTAATGATTATGTAAGAATTCTAGTATATGGGTATGTTTAAATTGATGAATTTAGTGACCATATAATGATTAATTCGCCTGATTTTGCGTTCTTCGCGAATTGGAAATTCAGAAACTGGAGTTTCGTGCTGCGGCGCCAACTCCAGGCCTAAAACTCGCGCCGCAGTGCCACCGCGCTGTAGCGCCAAGTCTCAAGCTGCAGCGCCACGGTGCCACAGCGTAAAGACCAAGTATAACTGTGGCGCCGCAGCGCCACTTAGCAGAATGGTCCAAAAATGAGTTTTTAAAATGTTTAACTCTAGCAATGTAATAGTAAATTAATCTAATGAACATAAAAATAGGTTAAACGTATAATGAGGTGTTAAAATAAATTCTTAACATGTCAACAACACATTTATGTGTAAATTGAATGATTGAATGTATAGTGAGCTTATTAGTCGTGAAATGTTATTATATGACAATAAGTGTGATAATTTAACTAAGTATAGTCATAACCAAAGTTTAGACAAAAGATTGAACTTATGATGATTAATTATATTATAATTAACTAGAGTTATGAATGGAAATGGTATATAGGATTATATTGAAGAACGTGTATAATTAACGTGTAATCTATGCACGAGGCAAGTTTCCTAACCCTACTCGTTATCATTATTCAAGTTATTTTCATTATTATTAATCAAGTTCAGGTGTTATATTAAAGATTAATTATCTTTTCAAAGTATGATTCTATTATACAATATTTGTTCTATTGTATACCTCTTGAGATTATTATTCAATCTAATTATCAATTATTGTTAAACCTTGTTAAACTGGTGAAACCTTATTTGATTCAACTAGTCCATAGTTGATGAACGTTCTAAATTTGTGAACCCTTATTGATTTATCCAAACCAAACCTCTTTTGGTGCTGACTCTAATGTCAAACTAAGATGAACAACCCTGTATATGGATTTCTTATGCGTTAGCATTAAGATATTGTGCACAGTATGGTACTAAGGGCTGATCCCCTTAAGTACAAGTAGAAGAGTCCATAGTCTTATGACTGTTAAAGGTTTCAAGTATAACCCTTGATAACATAGGACATAGTTCAAGGTCTTATGACCCTCAGAAATCTTTTGAATTCTTGTTATTTATTCTTGATTCAAAAGTTGAGCTTTTATTTTAGAAGTCTTTGATTCACTCGCATGTTATTATATATTATTATCATGCTCACTCTTGCGTAATAATAACATTGCAGTTAAGAACGAAAGGTACGATGAGACTTCTACTAGTAAAGGCAAGGGCAAAGCTACTAAGTGATGAAGACTTGTTATTTAATTTTTAGAATGTTATTGTAAAGACTTGATGTTGTTTAAGACTTATTTGTTTATGTTTCCGAATAGATAGTTAAGGTTAGTTTGACCTAGGATTGTATTTATTATTCAGATGTTGTAACCCCATAAGGGGAGGATTTATTTCTATCTATTGCATGGTTTGAATTTATTATGGGTAGATAGATAGATGATATTTGTACAGTGAACACCAAATCCCGTGGAATTTAAGTACCCGAATTTGGGGGTGTCACAAACAATCCACGGGAATCTTTCAAACCAAAGAGATACATTTGTTGCCTTACTATGATGCCCCCAAAATAGGTATACATCACCCATTCTGAGTCACCAAATACATGGTACATAAATCAAATACAACTTCTTTTATACAATACGACAACATCGTAGCTTAGAGTTTTTACAAGAATATTGCCTCATAGACAGTATTCAAACTCAAATGAAGTCCTCATTACATTTATTATCACACTATTTCATAAAGTGGTGAGGACTACTATAGCCACCATCGTGGACCGTCACTCTGTTCCCCGACTAGTCTCAGCTACGTTTTCATTTCTGAAGAAAACAATGACAGAAAAAGGGTGAGCTCAACTAGCCCAGTAAAAAATATTATGACTAAGATAATGCAGAATAAATTATCGTTAGCTTTCAACAGTGTTAATCTGATAAAATACAATAATCATCAAGTTTAACTGCAGCGGAACAAGAAATCCATTAGAAGAGTCAAATAGAGCATGATATCAACTATCTTATATGATTTAAAAAAAAATTCATCAACTTTATCGCCGAGACTCAACTTATTAAATAAACCACATCATCGAATCATCCCTGCACTACCGGCCAAGGATTTTCATGTAATTATCAATGGTCATGATTAATCGAATAATCCCTGGTCATAATCATACCAACCACTGTCCATCAATGCACTACAAGCCAATGAGTATGTTTACCACATCATTTGTAACAATACGGTAATGATTATATCGAATAATGTCTGGTCATAATCATACCAATCAATAGTACATCTATGCACGTAAGCCACAAATGACTTTCATCACAATATAAGTACGAGGATGATGACAATGATATAAGAATTCAATTAAATGAAAGCAAAGGATTTATAATTAAATTTATCCAGAATTCAATAATGTCCAAATTATCAACATGATACTGCTTTGTGGAGTAAAATTAAAGAATAATATTGTATCAAAAATGATTTGGACAGCAAAGAAATAATTTTTTGTCATGAATAATTCCCCGGGTGAATAGTACCTGAGTGAATTGTTCCCCATGAATAGTACTTTGAGAATAGTACCCTATGAATAGTACTTTGTGAATATTACTCATAAATAGTACTTTGTGAATAGTATCTCGTGAATAGTATTTTGTGAATAGTACCGTAAAAATAAATACTACTCATGGATAGTACTCCGGCATGAAAAGCTTAAATTTAACAAGAATGTGCAGAAAATATCCTTATGAAATGATACTAGATGAAGCGCAAATTTTAAGGATATTCTACTAATTTTACGGAGTATAGAAGCAATACTTTAACAAAATAAGGGTATAATCAGGAATACAAGATGAAATAATATTACTCACATACTACAGAGTATGGAAGAAAATATTATTCCTATGAATACTGAACAAAATAATATCCCTTACCTCAGAAGAAGACTGGATACTGGAATAGTGAGGTAGCAGACTTCTCTTCTACTTTCTCTCTAAAGCTTCTTTCTCTATAGCTTCTCTTTCTATAATTTCTCTTGTGAGTCTTAGTGAATTGGTGAGAATGAAAGAAGAATGAGCTTCTATTTATAGGAAAATATAGTTTTGATAATTGCACGTTTTGGGGCTCGAAATATTACAGTATAATACCTTCATCTTTTCCTTTATTTTTAATTTTGTCATGCAAGTATTATCAAACTTGCACCACCTCCCCTAATAGTATATCATGTGAATCAATAGTACACACATGTAAATAAATAGTTATATACATGTGAAAAATTAATTACAGTATAGTACCTTCATCTATACCTCCATTTTTAATTTAGTCATGCACGTATTATCAATATTGCACCACCTCCCTTAATAGTACATGCATGTGAATCAATAGTACACACATGTGACCAAATAGTTATAAGCATGTGAATTAATAGCAATTAATTACTCATTTATCTGATTGGTTAATATAACCTCCAGACATCAATTATTATAGAAATAAATGTTAATTTCCACTAACACTAATAATCCCAACACAATAGGAACTATCAATTTCATCTTTAATCAATAAGAACTTATTCATCATTAATATTATAAACCAGATCATTCCCAGGAAATAGGGGGGTTTCCGATAAAGATTTATCCCTATTGCCTCACAATTAGGTGACCAAACCTCTCCTTGACAGAACTTTCTAGACATTGTCAATATTGCAAATAATAATATGAATAACTTTGTCGTCTCAATAATTGAAATATAAAATATTATGCAGATAATACTGTGATAATAATTGAATAAATAATATGAGAGATATTATGCAGCAATTACAGTAGCAATAATTGAGTATAACTGAGTGACTTCTCATGTAAGCATCAATAATCATTACAGTGTGCTACTATGCAACCACGTGTATTACTGTACTTTTACCACCAAGTAGTTCAACAGTTTAACGGTAAAACTTTTGCCATTATTTTAATAAAAAGATAATTCTGTCGTTTTCTAAATACGACAATACTTCCGTTGTGGGGTCCACCAATGTAAGACCCCAACTTTCATAAATAAAGATTAACTTTTCTCGAATTATATTTTTTAACATTAAGGTGTGAATTTGTTATAATGTTATAGTTGTAGGTATTATTTATAAATTTTGCAAAGTAAGCAAGTTGTTATAAAATATTCGTTTGGCCGGGGAATATTCTTCTTGTCTAGGAATATTTGTACGATGACATAATCAGTGGTGGACCCCATAACAGAATTATTGTTGGAGTTAGAAAATGACCAAATTATCTTTTTATAAAAATAACTGCGAAAGTTTTACCGTTAACTGTTGAAATACCCGGTGGTAAAAGTACAGTAATACGCGTGATTAAATAGTAGCACATGGTATTGTACATTATCTTGGATTATTGATGCTTACGTAAGAAGTCATTACTCAATAATTGTTACAGTAATTAATGTTCAATATTTTATTTTATTGATTCAATAATTGCTACGTTGATATTTTATATTATTGATTCAATAATTATCATTGCACAGTGTCTCAAATTATCAAATCAATAATTCATATTATTTGAATAATATTATTATTTGCATTATTGACAATGTCTAGAAAGTTCTGTCGAGGAAAGGGGTTTTGTCGATATTGTAATTTTGTAATATTATTTGTGAATAATTAATTATTGATATATATGACAAGAAAATATTTATTCAATGTGGATTTAAACAAAGGAATTTTAGCATATGACATTTGTTGAAAGTTGGTATTTTATCTTTTTCGATTAAATAATTCATTCAAATATATTATTATAATATTACATTATAGTAGTATGATGTGATTATAAAATAGTACATTTTTTATAATTTGAATGGTAACATTATTATAGTAAATTCATGGTATAAAAGTAAAAGGAGGTGGAAGAGAACAAATTGAATTTGAATTCCTATGATGTAAGTGATGATGTCATCGAACGATGAGGTAAGCGATGATATCATCAGACGATGAGGTAAGCAATGATGTAATATGATCGATTATGTCAGCGATGATGTCATAAATTATGGCAAAAAGACTATTTTACCCTTACTCTGCCAAGCCTATAAATAGAAGCTCATTTCTTCATTATTTTTCACCAATTCATTCAAGCTAAGTATAGAGAGAATAAGAGAGAAAGAAGAAGAGTATTCTGTTACTACACTATTGCAATATCCGATCTCCTACTAAGGTAAGGGGTATTATTTCTTTCGTATTCGTAAATGATATTATTCTTGTTAAATATTCGTAAGAAATAATATTTTCTTTCATACTCTATAGTATGTAAGTAATATTATTTAATTTCATATTTTTAATTCTACACTTATGTTGATAAGTGTTGCTTTTATACTCCATGAAATTAGTATAATATCTTTGATATTTGCGCTTCATCCAATATCTTTTCATGAAAATATTATTCTAAGCATTCTTGATAATTTTTAATCTTTCTATGTCGGGGTACTATTCACGAGTTACTATTCCCGAAGTACTATTCACGGGGTACTATTCACGATAAAAAATAATTTCTTTTCTGTCCAAATTATTTTTGATACAATATTATTCTTGAATTTTACTCCACAAAGCAGTATCATGTTAACAATTTGGACATTATTGAATTATGGATAAATAGAATTATAAATCTTTAAAATTTATCCTTGCTCTCATTTAAATTGAATTCTTATATCATTGTCATCATCCTCATGCTTATATTGTGTTGAAAGTCATCTTTGGTCGTAGTGCATAGATGGACTGTTGATTGGTATAATTATGACCAGGGATTATTCGGTATAATCATGACCCGTAATGTTATAAATGATGTGGTAAAAGTCATCATTGGCCCGTAGTGCATTGATGGACAGAGTTTTGGTATGATCATGACCATTGGTGATACTAATGAATATCTTTGGCCTGTAGTGCAGGGATGATTCGATGATGTGGATTATTTATTTAGCTGAGTCTAAGCGATAAAACTATTGATAAACATTTTAAATCATAGAAGATAGTAGGTCTCATGTTCTACTTGACTCTTCTAATGGATTGCTTGTTCCCCTGCAGTTAAACTTGATGTTTATTATATTTTATCAGTTTAACACTGTTGAAAGCTAACGATAATTTATTCTGCATTATCTTAGTCATAATATTTCTTACTGGGCTAGTTGAGCTCACCATTTGCTTTCATTGTTCTATTCAGGAAATGAGAATATAGCTGGGACTAGTCGGGGAACGGAGTGACGGTTAAGATAGGTGGCTATAGTAGTCCTCACTATTATGTGAAATAGTTTGAGAATAATTATAATGAGAACTTTATTTGAGTTTGTATACTCTCTACAAGACATTATTCGTGTTGAAACTCTCAGCTATATTTTGTCGTACTGTATCAAAGAAGTTTGTATTTAAATTATGTACCATGTATTTGGCAACTCAAGATGGGTGATGTATACCTATTTTGGGGGCGTCACAGTTGGTATCAAAGCTTAAGGATTTGATCCCTGGCTGAAATGTGAGACTAAAACTAGGAGGGGAGAGATGGGTAATTCCTTCGCTAGTATGACCTACCTAAGTTTATTTGGTAGGTCAGAGTATATGGATAATATGTGACATGTTAATTAACCCTTATTTTGTGGCAGTATTTGATAATGGCAACCGAGAATGTTGAGATAAGTAATGAAGCACATTCGACCGTTGAATCACCAATGATCAATACCCAGGATAATGTGCATCAGGATGGCAATAATCCTCAGGAAAACAACAACACCGAAAAAATAATGAACGATGGGATGTTCAGAGGCTTTATGCAATTCATGCAACATCAGGCGAGAGCGACTCCTATTTAAAATGCAGGTGGAAACACTGGCAACTCTCGGGTGGTCACCGCTAAGCAGTTCAAGGAGCTGGGACAACCAGAGTTTTTGGGAGAGCAAAAACCACTTAAGGCGGAGGCGTGGATAAAGCAGATCACCAAGATATTTGATGTCTTGGGATGCTCTGAGGAGCAAAAGGTTCCCTTTGCCATTTTCATGTTGCGAGGAAAGCTAGATTACTGGTGGGAATATATAAAGCGCACTCAACCTGCCGCACTGAAGATGTCTTGGGAAAATTTCCAAGAACTGTTCAACGACAAATACTTTCCTGATAGTATTCGTCACATTAAAGAAGTGGAGTTCATCAAACTAGAGCCAAATAATATGACCGTGTCACAGTACGAAGCTAATAAGTTTGCCGAGTTGTCCCGGTTTGCGTCCCACTTGGTTGATAATGAGGAGAGAATGACGCGGATGTTTCTAAGAGGTTTGAAACCTGAGATACGTTAATACCTAATTTCTCACAAACTGTGTTTGTATTCAGATGTTGTAAATAGGGCTAAGTTATTGGAGCGTGATAATGAGTTAACCCAACCAAGAGAGAGCAGCCGACAAATCGATAATACCAGTGGTAGCAGTCATCAAAGCGATGATAACAAATGTAGAGGGAATCAACATGCTAGAAATGGTAACCACTTCCGTGGTAATTATGGCCAAGATAACTGAAGTGGAAATTTCAAAAAGAAGAAATTCAATAATGATGGAAGGACGTCAATACCATCAACTATTGTTAAGGAAGGAGAACAACCGCCGGTCGTATGTTACAAATGCGGAGGGGAGAGACACATCAGTCCAAACTGTATGCGGTAGTCCAAAGTATGTTACAATTATGGAAGAGAAGGTAACCTAGCCTGATTTTGTCATGCACCAAAGTTAAGTCCAGTTCGGATGGAGGCATCAAAGATCGTCCCAAACAAGATAAAACCGGTAGTTCAAAGGAGAGCGTTTGTCGTAACCTCTCAGAAAGCAAGGAACCCAAACGAGGTCTGTGACACCCCCAAATCCGAGTTTACCTGACCCCCGAGTTTGGTGTTCACGATCCACAATATAAATAACATTTAACTACCCATAATATATATAGATAGTATCTTACATAAGTTTTTATCAGAGTTTCATAATACATCACCCAGGTTCTCTAACCTTAACTTTACAAACATACCCTTTAGATATACAAAAAGGGTTTACAATACAACATAATAAATATATTCAACATAACTAATTTATAACTACGCCTTTTTCCTTGTTCTGCTTCACAGCACCTCCTCCAACTTCGTCCCTAGTTGAAATGTTTTATTTATAGCAAGGGTGAGCAACAAATTTGCCCCGCAAGTTAAGATTATATAATAAATGTATATGAATCAACAATAATATCCTATCTATTTTGATAGTATGAAACCAAAGTTCGGGGAACTTTGAATTAGCTGAACAAATTGTTATTCAATAACAAGGCTTCTCTTTTTCTATGCAACACCATAATTTGATAATGAAAGAGTACAACGCTTTCAAAGTTCTACAAAAATCAATTCTACACAATTACAAAGTGGAACAATTTCCAGATTTATACTGAGCGATCACACAAGATCTTTGAACTTATTTTCTCGGGCATCTACCAAAGATTTACTTTGATACATACCAGGAGTATCAGATAACCATAAAGATTAAATCATACCCCTCTGCAAGTACTTAGAGCCGACCAACTCCTTGTACCCTATATTATGCATAATACTCAAAACGCACGCAAAGGACGAATTCACGACCCAAAATGTTCCCTTTATATAAAAGGTTGTTCTTCTCAGTTTTATAATCAAGATTTTGATTTTACAACGAAATACTGTGATTTCAAATTCTACTTACTTATCGATCTTGCCGAAATAATTGGCATCGATTCTCCAATAACAATTTAATTATTTTCTTGAATTTATCAAGTTCTAACCAATGTTTGTCTAGCCAGAATAATTAGCTAAGACATTTCTCAACACAATTTGACAATAAACAGGAATTATCTGTACTGTCAATTCTAACTTCTACAAATTTGAATATTCAACAACAGTAATTCTACGAATGTATATTTCTGAATCAGTAATTCAATTTGAATTATTAAGCATGCACTAACTGCGAATAATCAACAATAACTTCCCTGGATGTGGTGTAATTAGCAATAATTAACCATTATAATAATTGAAGGAAATATAACTCAAGGTTGAGTTAGGAAACTTGCCTTCCACGTTGATTACAGCTACACAATATAATTAACTGCGTTCATAAGACCTATATTCAACAATGTCGGTCTCACAATTAGTACAAACATTTATAACACATAACACTGTATTTTACAGTCAAACTTCTCCTAGGCACATTACCACATAGCCACATTAGTGTTTATAACCTATATAAACACTTATCACGTCTAACTATTTCGGTCTGGTTGGACTTCGGTCCATTTTCGGTGTTCTGGTCACCCTATCCGACAATTAACACATTGATTGTCAATAAACATGGTCTCTAAGCTTCAATATTATTTTAGATAAGTCAAATATCGTTTATAATAATTTTCGGAAGCTTTTAATAATTTATAAACACTTATTATAAATTATAATATATTTTCAAACACTTAAATCATTTTTAAATGATTTAATTATCAAATAATCATATCATTATTAATATTTAATAATATCAAAATATTAATAACATACTTGTCAAAATATTAAAGTTATTATTAATAACTTAAAATATTTTTAAATCATCAATATTCTACTTAAATGATTTTTAAAATAATTAAAAATCATTTTTAAATCATCACCATTAATAAATAAATACTAATGAAATTATTATCTAAATATTAAAAGTCATAATTTATAACTTAAAATATTTTTAAACTATTTTTCTCATTTTTAAATGATTTTTAAATCAATAAAATCATTTTTAATTCATTTATTTAATATAATAATTAAATAAATCAAAATATCATTAATATTACTTTATTAATGAAAATTCTCCAAAAATATTGAAAATTATATTTTATAATTTAAAATATTTTCTAACATTTTATTCTTAATTAAAATGATTTTTAAATCATTAAAATTATTTTTATCTCATTTATTTATTTTAATAATCAAATAAATCTAATATCATTAATATTAAATTATTAATGAAAATTCTCCAAAAATATTAAAAGTTACATTTTATAACTCAAAATATTTTTAAATACATTTTTCTTATTTAAAATGATTTTTTATAATATTAAATCATTTTTCTCTAATTTATTTAATGAACTAATTAAATAAATTAAATACCTTTAATATTATAAATAATTATAAATATTAAAGAAAAATATTCCAATTGGTCAAAAATTATTTTTCATAATTTAAAATAATTTTTAAAACTATTTTTTGGTAATTTTTAGAATTTATTTCTATTTTTTTTTATTAATTTTCAGAATATTCAGAAAATAAATAAATAAAACCGTCGCTACAGCCCTTTAGCGACACAAAGCGTCGCTGTTGGTGTTCTTGAGCTCAAGAACACTGACAGCTTCGTGTTCAACCAGTCACGTTTGACCGGCTTTAATTCACAACATGATCAAGTTCTGGGCTAACTAAAAGTTTGTTATTGTAGTATAAACGTAACACTACAATATCTAATCAACAATTTGGTCAAACAACATCACAATCAAGGAGATCTAGACCTCCAAAGTTTCTGTCAGGCGGATTCTGGGCCAAAACAGTTTCAAGTGATCACTTTCAAGCTTAATCGAATCTATGTTCTGGTCATGTTTTAAGTGGTTTGATGGTTCAAACTTGTAGTTCTAATGTCAAGGTACATTTTCATCACAACATATCAGTTAAATAACATCTAGAACGCCAGATAAATCTCGGTCAAGCGTTGTCAGAAAATTCGTGCAAGAATTTTTCTGGAATTTCCAGAAAGTTCAAAAACAGTCTAGGATGGCTAGTTTGACCATCTATCACGATCGGTCTGAAGACGTTATAAGAGATCTAAAGACCCAGGTCTATAGTCCATCCTACAAGCTACAAAATATACTAATCAAAAACATCAAACACTTAACAAACTGACAGATCCGGACACTACAAAATCTTGTCAGAAGCTATTTTAAATTTCTGGGTTGCCCAGATTTCAGCCCGGTCAACTTCGGTCAACGATGTTTGACCAATTATAACTCATGATCTATACATCTGATGGTTGTAATACCACTTGCAGAATAAATACCACATACAAGGCTACATGTAACAACGTTTAAACAACAAAAACAACAAACGAACAAGAATCTGTGGCTCCTGACATTAGCTTGTCAGACCACAGATTTTGTTCTTGGACAAATTTGAAAAACTTCGATTTTTACCAATTATGATGCTATGGATCCATCATGGATCATTATATAACGACTAAAAACATCCTATTACATAATAATAAACACAAAAACACCAAATTTTCTTAAGCATCAAAGATCGAAATTAAGAAATTTGGTTATACCTTTTTTATTCCGATTTTTGATCTAAGCTCTCCAAGATGTTTTTGATTGATATTGGGACTGAATTTAGGACTGATATACTTCTAATTTTCGGAGGTCTTGTATGGGAAAGAGTTGGTGAGAGCTAAGTTTACAAAATGACTAAGTTATGGACTTTTTCTCTCTCTAAACTTCTATATAATGCTTTGATTGTTGCTTGATCTGATCTTGCTGTCATGTAGGGCTGATGTGCTGGTTAGTAGGCTAAACAAAGTCAAGAGAGTTGTTCACCAACTCTTGATTTGGCAAGATATTCAAGAAATCTAATAAAATATCACATAAGGGCATTATGGTCATTTCCAATTTTTTCTAGAATTTGAATTTGATGAAACCCTTAGGGTTTAGGGTTTGGACATTAAGGTTTTGGATTTGTACCCTTTTAGGTTTTTAAAAATTTCTAGTTCCCACAATTTTCAATTTAGGGTTTAATTGGAAAAAATAAATTTTCTAAAATAAAATTAGGGTTTCTAAAATAGAAATTTAACATACAAGAATATAATTAGAGTTTTCTAATCATATTTAGGTTTAATGAACTCATAGACTTATCAATTAGGATTAGGGTTTCCTAATTTAGGGTTTATAATTCCCGGTTTTGAAATTAGGGTTTTTAGGCTTTTGATCAGGGTTTCTAACGGTACGTTAGGGTTTCTAATCTTGAGATTAGAGTTTCTAATCTCTTATTAGGGTTTAATAATATTAAACCTTATTCGATCAATCATTGATCAAAAATTCTATACCGTTCAAACACATACATACTAATATAATTATTTTAATTATATTTTCTATCTAATCCCGTTCCAAAATTAGGGTTAGGGTTTCTATTCTCCATTAAGCACAACTCTACTCTAATATTATTAGTCAATACATAAATTGACCTTCTCGATACACGTATCACAGAAACTTGTCACAAAATTGATAATTAATATTAATATTAATAAAAAAAATTTATTCGCAAATTTTGGATTATTCGAAATCCTGGGTTATCACAAGGTCATCACGAGTAAGCTTATCATAAACTCTAGCGAAGTATATACCTTATTTGATACCTGTTCTACCCATTCTTTTATTTCTCCTACTTGCGCTCAACGTTTAAATTTGACTTCGGAGAAATTAGACTTTGACTTATCTGTTAAAACTCCATTGGGAGAAACCTTCATTACATCCACTGTTTATAAGTCTTATTTTGTTCAAATTGGTACCCTCACATTACCTATCGATCTTATTTCCTTAAAAATACTTACGTTTGACATAATTCTAGGGATTGATTGGTTAACAACTCATCATGCAAAAAAATTGATCGTTTTCGGAAGGTTGTTAGCTTTCATATTCCTAACCAACCTATTATGTGAATTCAAGAAACCAAACCATTAAAATCAATTACTGTCATCTCAAGTCATAAAACTATTCGTTTATTGAAAAACGGATGTCAAGCTTTCTTAGCTCATGTCACGGATTTAAACAAAAATATGTTGGTTTTGAATGATATTTTTATTGTTAATAAATTTCCTGACGTATTCCCTGAAGAACTTCCTATCCTACCCCCAGAGCGTGAAATTGAATTTTGTATCGACCTTGAACTCGGTACAAAACCCATTTCCAAAGCCCCATATCGAATGGCTACTATTGAACTTTAGGAGTTAAAAACCCAACTGCAAGAATTGTTAGACATCGATTTCATTCGTCCCAGTACGTCTCCTTGGGGTGCTCCTGTTCTATTCATAAAGAAGAAAGATGGAAGTATGCAACTTCGTATTGACTATCGGGAGTTGAATCATGTCACCGTCAAAAATAGTTACCCATTACCTCAAATTGATGACATGTTTGACCAGTTACAAGGTGCTAAATTCTTTTCAAAGATTGATCTTTTTTTCGGATATCATCAGTTAAAAGTTAAAACTGATGACAATCCAAAGACTGCTTTTAGAACTCGGTACGGGCATTACGAATTCTTAGTAATGTCTTTTTGATTGACTAATGCTCATGTGGCCTTCATGGATATGATGAACCGAGTATTCAAAGAATATTTGGATCATTTTGTTGTTGTCTTTATTGTTGACATCCTCATATACTCCAAAAGTCGTGAAGATCATGAGCAAAACTTGAGGCTAATACTCCAAAAGCTTCGTGAAAACAAGCTATATGCCAAGTTGAAGAAATGTGAGTTCTGACTTGAGGAAGTAGCATTCCTTCGGCACGTGATATCAAGTCATGGAATATCTGTTGACCCGACAAAGATTGAAGCAATTCAAAGTTGGGAGAAACCTAAGTCAGTTACTGAAGTACATAGCTTTCTATGCTTAGCTGGTTATTATCAGAGATTCGTGGAAGGATTTTCTCGAATCGATACTCCATTAACTCAGCTGACTCGAAAAGATACAAAATTCGGTTGGAGTGAGGAATGTGAGAAGTGTTTTCAAGAACTCAAGAGGATACTCATTTCAACACCTGTTCTGACAATACCATCTGGTACGGAGGGATATGTCATCTACAGTGATGCTTCAAGAAAGGGTTTAGGATGTGTTCTCATGCAACATGGGAAAGTCATAGCCTATGCCTCGCGACAACCCAAAGAATATGAGAGGAAATATCCTACTCATAATCTAGAGTTGTCAGCTGTTGTCTTCGCACTTAAAATTTTGAGGCATTACATGTATTGGGAGAAAGTGGAGATCTTTACAGATCATAAAAGCCTCAAATATTTCTTCACTCAAAAGGAACTCAACATGCGGCAAAATCGTTGGCTTGAACTGCTGAAAGATTATGATTATACTATACAATACCATCCTCGAAAAGCGAACGTGGTAGCTGATGCATTGAGTAGAATATCATATGCGAGTACGAGTACGATATTGTCAACGCAAAGGCCCATTTTGTATGACTTGCAAAGGATGGAGATAGAGATAAATAATCCAGGGACCCATGTGATGATGTCAAGTATACGAGTAGAACCAACTTTAATTGATAAAGTTAAAGCTGCTCAAACTACAGACCTAGAGCTGATACGTATAAAGAAGAAAGTGCAAGAAGGTACTATCCCAGAAGCAAGAATAGATAAAGAATGAATACTTAGAGTCAACTCCAGACTTTGTGTTCCTAACGACTCTGATTTGTAGTATAAGATCATGATGGAGGCGCACAACACACCGTTTGTAATCCATACTGGGAGTAACAAAATGTATCGTGATCTTCGACATACATTTTTGTGGAGCAATATGAAGAGAGAGATAGCAGGGTTTATCTAAAGGTGTCTAACTTATCAACGAGTCAAGGCGGAGTATCAATTGCCAAAAAGTCCATTGCAACCACTTGAAATTCCAGAATGGAAGTGAGAGTACATTACCATAGATTTCGTTATTGGTCTTCCCAAGGTTTCTCAAGGCATGGATGCGATTTGGGTCATTGTTGATAGATTGACCAAGTCTGCTCATTTCTTACCTATACAAGAAACTCATACACTTGAACGTCTTACTCGTATATACACAAATGAGATTGTAAGACTGCGTGGTATGCCAGTATCCATAGTTTCTGATCGAGACCCAAGATTTACTTCACGGTTTTGGGTTAGTTTGCAAAAAGCTATGGGCACGGATTTATTATTTAGTTCAGAATATCATCCTCAGACGGACGGGCAGACTATTCAAAGTCTGGAAGATCTATTAAGACTCTGTGTCCTTGACTTCAAAGGAAGTTGGTACAAGTTCTTGCCATTGCTTCACCCACCTCATCCCAGCATACTGGAGAATGACACTTCCTTCCATACAAGGCCTCGAACACACCAATGGTAAGAACTTGTCCTATCATCCTTTGAAGTCAAGGACACAGAGTCTTAATAAATCTTAAAGAGTTTGAATAGTCCACTCCGACTGCCCATCCGTTTAAGGATGATATGCTGAACTAAATCGTAAATATATGCCCATAGATTTTTGCAAACTAACCCAAAATCGTGAAGTAAATCTTAGGTCGCGATCAGAAATTTTGGATACTGGCATACCATGCAATCTTAAAATCTCGTTGAAGTACATACGAGCAAGACGTTCAAGTGTATAAGTTTCTCGTATCGGTAGGAAATGAGCAGACTTGGTTAATCTATCAACAATGACCCAAATCGCATCCATGCCTTGAAAAACCTTAGGACGCCCAGTAACAAAATATGTGGTAATGTGCTCTCACTTCCATTCTAGAATTTCAAGTGGTTGCAATGGATGTTTTGGCACTTGATACTCCACCTTGACTCGTTGATAAGTTAGACACCTTTAGATAAACCCTGTTATCTCTCTCTCTTCATATTTCTCCACCAAAATGTATGTCATAGATCACGATACATTTTGGTACTCCCAGGATGGATTACAAACGTTGTGTTGTGCGCCTCCATCATGATCTCATACTTCAAATTAGAGTCGTTAGGAACACAAAGTCTGGAGTTGACTCTAAGTATTCCTTCTTCATCTATTCTTACTTCTAGAATAGTACCTTCTTACACTTTCTTCTTCATACACATCAGCTCTAGGTCTGTAGTTTTAGCAGCTTTAACTTTATCGAATAAAGTTGGTTCTACTCGTATACTTAACATCATCACGTGGGTCCCTAGAGTCTCTATCTCTATCTCAATCCTTTGCAAGTCATACAAAATGGGCCTTTGCGTTGATATTATCGCACTCGTACCCACATATGATCTTTTACTCAATGCATCAGTTATCATGTTCGCTTTTCGAGGATGGTATTGAATAGTATGATCATAATCTTTTAGCAGTTCAAGCCAATGTCGTTGCCGCATGTTGAGTTCCTTTTGAATGAAGAAATATTTGAGGCTTTTATGATCCGTAAAGATCTCCACTTTCTCCATATATAGGTAATGCCTCCAGATTTTTAGTGCGAAGACAACAACTGACAACTCTAGATCATGAGTAGGATAATTCCTCTCATATTCTTTGAGTTATCACGAGGCATAGGCTATGACTTTCCCGTGTTACATGAGAACACATCCTAAACTCTTGCCTGAATCATCATTGTAGATGACATATCCCTCCATACCAGATGGTATTGTCAGAACATGTGCTGAAATGAGTCTCCTCTTGAGTTCTTGAAAACTCTTCTCACATTTCTCGCTCTATCCGAATTCTGTATTTTTTCGAGTCATCTGAGTTAATGGAGTAGCGATTCGAGAAAATCCTTCCACGAATCTCCGATAATAACCAGCTAAGCCCAGAAAGCTACGTACTTCATTAACTGACTTAGGTTGCTCCCAGCTTTGAATTGCTTCAATCTTTGCCAGGTCAACAAATATTCCATGATTTGATATCACGTGCCCAAGGAATGCTACTTCCTCAAGCCATAACTCGCATTTCTTCAACTTAGCATATAGCTTGTTTTCACGAAACTTTTGGAGTATTAGCCTCAAGTGTTTCTCATGATATTCACGACTTTTGGAGTATATGAGGATGTCATCAATAAAGACCACAACAAAATGATCCAAATATTCCTTGGATACTCGGTTCATCATATCCATGAAGGCCGCATGAGCATTAGTCAATCCAAAAGACATGACTAGGAATTCGTAATACTCGTACCGAGTTCTGAAAGTAGTCTTTGGAATGTCATCATTTTAAACTTTTAATTGATGATATCCGGAATGAAGATCGATCTTTGAAAAGAATTTAGCACCTTGTAACTGGTCAAACATGTCATCAATTCGAGGCAACGGGTACCTATTTTTGATGGTGACATGATTCGACTCCCAATAGTCAATACAAAGTCGCATACTTCCATCTTTATTCTTTACGAATAGAACAGGAGCACCCCAAGGAGATTTACTGGGACGAATGAAATTGATGTCTAATAATTCTTGCAGTTAGGTTTTTAACTCCTGAAGTTCAATAGGAGCCATTCGATATGGGGCTTTGGAAATGGGTTTTATACCGAGTTCAAGGTCGATACAAAATTTAATTTCACACTCTGGGAGTAGGCCAATAAGTTCTTCAGGGAATACGTCAGGAAATTTATTAACAATAGAAAAATCATTCAAAACTGACGTATGTTTGTTTAAATCTGTGACATGAGCTAAGAAAGCTTGACATCCAATTTTCAATAAACGGACAGCTTTATGACTTGAGATGACAGTAATTGATTTTAATGGTTTGGTTGCTTGAATTCGCATAATAAGTTGGTTAGGAATATGAAAGCTAACAACCTTATGAAAACAATCAATTTTTTGAATGATGAGTAGTTAACCAATCAATCCCTAGAATTATGTCAAACGCAAGTATTTTTAAGGAAATAAGATCGATAGGTAATGTGAGGGTACCGATTTGAACCAAACAAGACTTATAAACAGTGGATGTCATGAAGGTTTCTCCCAACGGAGTTTCAATAGATAAGTCAAAGTATAATTTCTCTGGAGTCAAATTTAAACGTTGAGCGCAAGTAGGAGAATTAAAAGAATGGGTAGAACCGGTAACAAATAAGGTATATAATTCGCTATTGTTTATGATCAGCTTACCCGTGATGACCTCGTTTGGGTTCCTTGCTTTCTGGGAGGTTACGACAAACG
Source organism: Panax japonicus (assembly GCA_020205505.1). Taxonomy (NCBI): domain Eukaryota; kingdom Viridiplantae; phylum Streptophyta; class Magnoliopsida; order Apiales; family Araliaceae; genus Panax; species Panax japonicus. The sequence goes on from CM035104.1 coordinate 18,125,264, forward strand.
CTCTCCCTTGAACTACCAGTTTTATCTTGTCTGGGATGGTCTTTGATGCCTCCATCCCAACTGTACTTGACTTTGGTGCACGACAAAATTGGGCTAGGTGACCTTCTTTTCCATAATTGTAACATGCTTTGGACTGTTGCGTACAGTTTGGACTGATGTGTCCCTCCCCTCCGCATTTGTAATATACGACCAACGGTCGTTCTCCTTCCTTAACAATAGGTGATGGTGTTGACGTCCTTCCTTTATTACTGAATTTCCTCTTTTTGAAATTTCTACTTCTATTATCTTGGCCATGATTACCACCGAAGTGGTTACCATTTTTGGCATGTTTATTCCCTCCACATTTGTTGTCACCGCTTCGATGACTGCTACCACTGGTATTATCAATTTGCCGGCTGCTCTCTCTTGGTTGGGTAAACTCATTATCGCGCTCCAATAACTAAGCCATATTTACAACATCTGAATACAAACACAATTTGTGAGAAATTAGGTATTGACGTATCTCAGGTTTCAAACCTCTTAGAAACATCCGCGTCATTCTCTCCTCATTATCAACCAAATGGGACGCAAACCAGGATAACTCGGTAAACTTAGCTTCGTACTGCGACACAGTCATATTATTTTGCGCTAGTTTGATGAACTCCATTTCTTTCATGTGACGAATAGTTTTGGGAAAGTATATGTCGTTGAACAGTTCTTGGAACTTTTCCTAAGACATCTTCAATATTTACATGAAAAGATACTGGATGAAGGATATTATTTAGTATCACGACCATGAATTATCCATGCACTACGGGCCAAAGATAATCGTGTTTTCATCAACGGTCATGATCATGCCATAAAACAATTCATCTTTGCACCCTTAGCCGAAGAGAATCCATAGCCATAATCATAACAAAAATTGTCCATCAATGCACTACAGGCCAATGAGGATTTTTTTTTCCACATCATTTGTAACATTACGGTCATGATTATACTGAATAATCCCTGGTCATAAGCATACCAAGTCCATCTATGCACTACATGCCACAGATGACTTTCAACATAATATAAACATGATGATGATGACAATGACATAATAATTTAATAAAACAAGTTCAAGAATTAATTTATCCAGGAACCAATAACGTCCAAATTGTCAACATGATATTGCTTTGTAGGGTAAAATTCAAGAATGCTCAAAAGAATATTTACATGAAAAGATAATGGATGAAGCGCAAATATCAAGGATATTCCACTAATTTCATGGAGTATAGAAACTAAAACTTTAACCAATTGAGTATAATAAAGAATGGAATAACAGAAGATATTACCAAGCATGCGATAGACCACATAGGCAGGTTATTCAAATAGAATAATAAATAACGGAACCAGGTCTAGCGTAAAACGCACAGACAGGATATTCTAATAGAATAATAAATACGGAACCAGGTCCGGCGTGAAACGCACAGACAAGATATTCCAACAGAATAATAAAGACTGAACCAGGTTCGGCGTAAAACGCACAGACAAGATATTCCAACAAAATAATAAAGACTGAACCAGGTTCGGCGTAAAACGCACAGACAAGATATTCCAACAAAATAATAAAGAATATAATAACAGGAGAATTTCACCAAGTATAGGGAAGTCCGCGTATACAGGTTATTTCAACAGAATAATAAATAATGGAATAACACAAGTTCTCTTCATGAATACAAAAGAAATAATACCCCCTACCTTAAGAAGAAGAGTACTAGCTATATGAGTAGTGAAGTAGCAGAATAATTTTCTTCTTTCTCTCTAGAGTTTCAGTGAATTCGTAAGAAATAATGAAGGAATGAGATTCTATTTATAGAAAAATGGACTGCATAGTAACTAACTCGTGAACGATCCAGATTGATTTACTTTAATCTGACGGTCCGTATTTAAAGCAAAATCCTTTAAATAAAATATAATATATTCTATTTATAATCTAATAAAACGAATAACTTTATAAAATATTTTACTATGCAAATAATATGCAGACAGTATGCAACCACTATGCATAATAAAATATAATATATTCTAATTATTGTCTAATAAAACAGATAATTTTATAAAAGTATTATGTTTTATATAAAAAGTTTTTACTATTAGCCTAATAAAACGAAGAACTTTATAAATGTATTATGTTTTATATAAAAAGCTTTTCTGTTTTATTTCATTAATAATACAAATAAAACAAAAATGAGTACCTTATCACATAAGCATCTGTGACAACCCGATATTTTCTATATAAATAAATAAGAAATTTTGTGTAATTTTTTTTTATATATTAAGGATGAGGATTTGTACAAGATATTGTGTATATGTATTTATGTGGTAAATATAAAATATATTTATTACATGAATAATTGTAAATGATTGTATTTTAGAATCATTGTTCACTACTAGAAATTCGACATATAGCGATGAGCTATAGCGACGGTCAGCACGGAACCCTTGCTATAGGGTATATATAGCGACAGTCATCGTCTGACCGTCGGTATAGATGTTTTTGTAAGAATAAACTCTCACATTTTCCACCAAATCATTTCAATTTTCCCCCAAATCCTTCCTCGTCTCAAGTCGTCTCCCTCCTCTCTCGTTACTCATCCTCTATCGCTCGCTCTCCTCTCTAACCTCGTTCAGACGAGTGAAAGACTTGAAAGCCTTGTTTGCTTGGCTAAAATGAAACTCTCATATACTAATATCTCTGTAATAACTCTCTCCTCTTTGATTCTAGGGTTTTAGCTTGTACTCGATTCACCATGGCACCGGTTCCAAATAATACCAGCGACAGCGGAGCCATCCGAGATGAGGCATCGGTTAAAGTTTCTTCAAAGGACTCTAAGAAGAAGGACGACAAGAAGGATGAGGATATCGTAAGTTCCTAGTTTTGTTTTTTTGATTTGAGAAAATCGAGAAAATTGGTTGATTTTTTTTAAAAAAAAATATTATTGTTGACTTTGGAATTGTTAATATAATTAAAATTGTGGGTTAATAGTCGGAGGAGGATTTGGAACTGAAGCAGCAATTGGACCTGTATGTGGAGAGAGTTCAGGATTCCGATCCCAGTTTACAGAAGGTTGACCTGGAGAGCATGAGGTATTCAACGATTTGAATCAGAAGTGAAAATTTGAATTAATTTGACTTCAAAATTGATTTTTTTGGGCCAGTGTTGCATTTAATGTTTGATTTTACTACATATTGCAGGCAGGAAATTCGGACTTCAACAAGTTTAGTCCTTTTGCTTTCTATATCTTCATAAAAAGTTTAGTCCTTTTGATTTCTGCTTCTGGATATTAAGGATATCCTTTGTTTGATGTATGCCCCTAAAAAAATTACTGTGAATTTGCTTATTCTTTGCATTCTCCACAAAATTACTGTGAATTTTTATTCATTCTGGACATTAACATATTCTTATATGTTAATTATTTAATTTATCACTTGAAAAGGGTTCTCCAGTTTTAGGGAAAAAAATATTTTTGTTGTTTTCCCCTAATTGACTTGCTGAAATCTGAAGTGTAACTCAATTTGGATGTGCAATTTGATGTGTCTTACAAGTGTAGCACTTTTTCCCTTAACATCCCATACCTGTGAAACCACATTTCAATTTCAAATTTTTTAAATTACCGGAAAACTTGAATTTTTTTTACTGAACTTGAACATAGTCGCTCTTTCTGAACGGGGATCATTTTATTCCAAAGTTTTCTTCTTATACAAATTAAGCTTATGATCAAGGAACTGTATGATTTACTTCTTAGTATTTGGTTATACTTGAAAAAGGGGTGAGGTTGATTGTACTATTTCTAACCTTGATCGAACCATCTGCGTATCCACCAAACAGCTCTCCTTTATAGTAGATGAGGGCATTTACAGCTCCACTGCACTTCTCACCCATTTCCAGAAATTATGTGTGAATGCAAGATATTCGTTGCTCTTCCATTGGAATGTGAAAATCAAGTCATAAATTCAACTGTTCAATATATATACCATACAGGAGAAATTAATGGATGCATTAAAATCAAACTTTGTTGATTGCATATTTTGAAAGTCTTCTCGTGAGTGCTTCATATTTACATGGTTGGTGATTTTAGTTTTACGGTACTTTTATGCAAGCTATATCTTCAAATCTTCTGCTGGTTCATTTTCTTGAAATCTAGTGAGCTTTCTTTTCCAGGGGGATGTGCAGTGTAAGGTGGCATAGAAATCTAAGTAAGGTGGCAGCGTAAGGTGGCAGAAATCTAGTTCATTTTCTGCTGGTTCATTCTCTTTTCTAGTTTAAAGTTTTTTTTTAATTGCAGGGAGATCTGTCAAATGTGTTAAACATGGTGACCAATTAAGATCAAGATATAGGAGGAGTCTGCATGAATAGCATCGAAGAAACTGGCAGTCACCATTACGTAATGAATGACAATTTGGAGAAAGATTTGTCCCTAACATCAATCATGGAATTCATTCACAAACAAACTTCTATTTCAGCTCAAGCATGTGTCTTCCCAAGTTTGTCAGAAGAATCATATACAAGAGGAGTCATTGTGTTGGATTCCAAAGTAAAACTTAAACAGATATATGAGTTTGGCACATGCCTTCTGTCAACTTAGTCTCTACCACAACAAAATTAGTCTCTACCACATGTGAGATTGGCACATGCCTTCTATCAACTTTTGATAGAAGAAAGAGATGGTCTTCTTCAAACTGTTTCCAGTTCATCTCAGAGACTTGCATTTGTCTCTTGACCGATGGTCTTAGTTCTGTACTGTAGTAAACATTTGTCTAATTTATACTTTACATTTTTATGTTGTTTAAATTTAGGAGATACATATGTTTTAGATGCCTAATACATACTAATTTTAGATGATGTATATAATAACAGTTCTAATAAATACTAATTTTAAATGATGTATATAATATTTTTTATATTTTATTTTATATTGTATTTGTGTTTGTTGAATAAATTTGTATTATTAATTAATTTTTTTTAAATATAAAAAGGCTATAGCGACGGTCATTGACCGTAGCTATAGAGTTCTATAAAGCACAGGCTTATAGCGACGGTCGTCGAGCGTCTCTATAGACATATATACACGATTTTGCCATGACCTATAGCTAGGGTCGGCGACCGTCGCTATAGGTCAAAAGACCGTCGCTATAGGCTATACCGACGGGTTCTACGGCGACGTCGCTAAAACTTTTAGCGACGGTCTTTCGACCTTTAGCAACGGTCGGCGACCGTCGCTATAGGCTGATTTTCTAGTAGTGGTTTATTATCAATTATAATTTTATAATAATTAATTCCTTATTGGAAATGTTTTATTAATTATTATTTTTCAAGGAAAATATAATCTTATATTATTTAAATAATATATGAAATGATTTTAGAATAATTATAATGATTATTTCATTAAATGAATTTTGTTCAGGATATTAAGTTAATTATTTTAACTTAATTTATAATGTTAATTGTGTCAGATAAATCAGATATGGAATCCAAACCCTAGTTCTGGATTTTGATCAAGGAATAAAAATAATAATATTATATTATTATTTATCAGTGTTATAGATATGTATGGTTATTTGTGTAATTTTAATATGTGGAACAGTTTTATTATATTATGACCAAACCCTAGTAATAAGGTTAAACCCTAATTTGAGATCCAAATTAGAGTGCAAGATAGTTTTATAAGTGTATTATCTAATTTATGTCGTGTATTAAATGTATTAATTAGGTAAATCCTAATTAAAATTCTAGAAACCCTAATATTTAGAAAACCCTAATTTTTGGAAATGAGAAACACTAATTTGAAATTGAAATTAGAGTTCGAGATTGTTGGTAATGGTGATAAGATGATTAATTAACAAGTATTAAAATTATAATTGTTAATTATAGAAACCCTAAATTGTTAAACCCTAATTACTAAACTAGAACCCTAATTTAGTAATTGGAAACCGTAATTGTAATTTGGTAACCCTAATTACCAAAAAGGATAAACCCTAATTGCTAAAATAGCAAAGTCAATGATAATTATATGATCTAAACCCAAATGTTACTCTAAAAGGTAATTAAAAAATTAATCATAATTATGAAACCCTAATTTCAAAATTTTAGAAATTAAAATTTATTTAATTTTTTTGTGCAAACCCTAATTGCTAAATTTTACTTTTGATTTGTGCTAAACCTTAGGGTTAAACCCTAAGGGTTTGCATGATGACAAAATTGCCCTTAAAATTGCTAGCCAAAGGACCATTTTACCTTTTTGTGCATTAAAGAGCCTAAGATGTAGGTTTTGACAATAGGTTGAGTTGTTAACCAACTCCAACCACTCCATGTGACACAAAAATGCCAGGAACAAGTCACCATACTCAGCCATACATGAATCTAACATATATATAAATAGATCAAGGAGAGAGAAAGCCATTTATTAACTTACATTTTGTGCAACACTCAACAATTCTCTCTCAAGCCCCATATATCCGAAATATTAAACTAGATCAGTCCCAAATACCAGCCCCACGAAATTCATAATCAAATCAGAAGCCAAAGATCAGAAAATTTCAAAGAAAAGGTATAAAACCTAGCTTTAATTTCTGTCCAAAATTTTGGTGTTAGATGTTATGATTAAGTGTTAGAACATGTTGTTTATAAGTTATTATGATGATCTGGGTTGGTATTACATAGATCCATAACATCTAAATGCTCAAATCAACGATTTTTAAAAATCTGGAAATTTTGTTTTTCATATCTGACAACCAAATGTCAGGTCATGTAGATCTTTCTATGTTTTATGTTTTTGTTGTTTTAATGTTTGGTCTTGTAGTATGTTGTGAGATCTTTGCTCTGGAACTAAAATCAGTGTCAGATCGGTTGTTGGTTGCAAGATATGGATGGTCAAATACCGTTAACCAACCATGACTGGCCATGTCCTGGGTAACCCAGAACGAGCCCAGAAAGGTCTGACATGATTTTTATGATCACGGATCTGACAGTGGTTTGATGTTTAGTTATGGTTATTGCCACTAAGTTGTAGTATGTTATATTAGCTTTCGAACCATGCTTTCAGTACCTTTATATGTCTAATAAACTGGATTTAGTGGCTGGTCAAACTAGGTAACTTGATCACAGATCCGGTTTTCTGGGAAACCCAGAAAACCTATGAACATGGTTTATGACATTCTTTGACCAGCATGAATCTACTTATTGTGATGATGTTAGACTTATTTTATGTAATGGATTTGTATTATTACATTTTGGCTAGATACTTCAGCTTTTAAAACACAAAAACATCACATAAATCAGAAGTTATGGGAGCCCCAAAGTGAACAGTCGAACTGTTCTTCATTTCTGGGTAACCCAGAAATGAAGAACAGCTCTGACAGCTTGTTCATGGGCCTAGATCTCGTTGGTTATGCATGTTTTGATGATGTTTGTTGTTGGATCGTGTAGTCTTGTATTTGTACTACATGATCTGAGAAACAACAGACCCAGAAACGCAACTCACACTAAATTATGATTGGTCAAACTAAGCAACTCGAAAACTGGCATGAATGTTCTGGGTTTGTTTGAAGAACACCTATAGCGACGGTTATGTCGCTATAGGTGGTCTTTAGCGACAAATAGTATTTTAATTTTTAGAAATTAATTAATAAATAGAAAAAATAGTTTTTAATTATTAAAAATACAAAATAAATTATTAAAAATTATTTTAAATTCTGAAAATTAGTTTTTAATTATTTTAAATATATTTCATAAATATTTAATATTTTTGGAATATTAAAAGTATTTAATTTATTTAATTATAATATTAAATAAATTATTTAAAAATGATTTTAATATTTGAAAAATCATTTAAAATTATATTATGGTATAAAAAAATAATTGAAGTTATTTTTGATAATTTTTAATAGCATGTGATAATTTTTATTAATAAATTAATATTAATGATAATTAAGTTATTTACTAAATGAATTAAATAAATTAATTAAAAATGATTTTATTATATTAAAAATCATTTTAAATAATAATACGGTATTTAAAAATATTTTATGTTATAAAATATAACTTTTAATATTTAAAGGTAAATTTCATTAATTAATGATTAATAATGATATTAAAGTTATTTAATAATTATATTAAATAATTTAGTTTAAAAATGATTTTAATATTATAATAATCATTTTAAATGAAAATAAAGTGTTTAAAGATATTTTAAGTTATAAATTATAACTTTTAATATTTTAAGGATAATTTCATTAATAATTTAATATTAATGATATATTAATGATATTAAATTTATTTAATAATTATATTAAATAAATAGTTTAAAATGGTTTTATTTATTTAAAAATCATTTAAAAAGGATATAAGTGAAATAAAAATATTTTAAGTTATAATTAATGACTTTTAATATTTGGATAATGGTACATTAATATTTTAATATTAATGGTAATTGTTTAAGAATGATTTTAAATGTTTTGAAAATCATTTAAGGGTAATATAAATGTTTTAAAAATATTTTTGAGTTATTATACACAACTTTAATATTTTGGCAATGGTTTCATTAATAGTTTTATATTGATTAAATGTTAATGATAATATAATTGTTTGATATTTAAATCATTTAATAATGATTCTGATATTTCAAAAATTATGGTAAATGGTAATAATTATTTAATAATTATTATAAGACTATGAAAAATAGTATGACTAATGTTCAAGTTAACTATTTGGATATTGAACTTCGGGATAGAGTTTTAGACTCGATTTTTACCCGATAAAGTTGTCGGTAGACCGACATGTTTCAGAAATTGATCTGGACTTAAATAGATTGTTTGGATAACTGTTTATTTGTGATTCAATGGTGTTAAAGTTTTGTGCCAATGTGATTAGGAAATTGTTGATATTTGTTTGTGAGTCAATGATTGTTGAACATGTGTGATAATGTGAATAGGGAATGTGCTGACTGCAATAAGCAGCGTTATGTGTTACGTTATGATATACTAATCAGTAAAATGATCTGATTAATGATAGGTTGTGATAGAAAAGATAAATCTAAGTTACATAATTGTAAGCAGCGCATCAGGCAAGTATCCTGACTTTGCATTTTCTTTATGCAATGGACAAGTGTAAGAATGTTTCAAAATTATATTATTACTGTACAGATTGTTAACCCTATATTATATACACCCATTGATTATCAATATGTTAGTATATGATAATTCAGTTATATATTCTGTTCGTTAATTTTTATAAATGATTATACAAGTGTCCCCACTTGGATAATCATTGTATTTAATCGCATGTTGATACACCTTTGATATAAATATATGTTGAATTATATATTATTGTTGAACAAGATAAGACCTTTGTAATGAAAACCCGACATGTATTAACATCCCGAACATGGGAAAATTTTTATGCGCTACGGCGGACAAAGGATGAACGATAATATCGTTCTAGCAATGTAGTTATGATCAATACAGGGTACAACGGGGCTGATCACCCTCCGTGCCTGTAAGCAATGGCCGGTTTACAGATGAATTTCTGTTTAAACCCTTTCGAAAATGAAAACAATGTTCATAATATGTCATAGAAACCCATGTATAGACAATACACAGTTTTAAAAAATTTGAAAGAGGGTTGTTATGTTATTATTATTGGTACAGATTACTTCACAACTATTGACCGGTTGTAGAAGAATATTATAAAGAAAACATTTAAATTCTTTCAACTTATATATATATATATAAATACTTGTTGGGCACTCAAATGCTCATCCTTACATCCTTGCTTTATTTAAATGTTTTCAGCTAAGTGTGAAGAACTGGAAAGTTCGGCCAAGACCAAGTGAAAAGGAAAGCAAACAGGACATGTTATTGGTATCATTTGTAATATATAGACTGTATTAAGTTAATGATATGTATTTTATATCATGTAAAGAATGTAGTAAAGGTTGCGTACTTGTGATTAGACTCTGATAAATGTAAATTTAAGTTTAAGTTTTATATTATTGTTATTATTACTAGTATTATTCCGCTCATAGAAATTGTATCGTGAAGTATCGAGTTCAGGTTTCAAGTATCCGGGTTCGGGGACTTTACAGTTGGTATCAGAGCTATAGGGTTAGAAACCTTAGGTGGGTTAGACCTTAGGCTATAACCTTAGAACAGAGGGAAACGTTGAAAATATAAATAACTCATATAGAGTTTAAAAAAGAGATGAATTGAATAAATTCATTGTCAAACAAAATATAAGATAATTTATAAAACTATTATGTGTTGTGTGTATTTATTAATTACTAGTCAAGATAATTTTTGTGTGTAGGTGTTAGAAAGGAACATAATTAGGATACCCTTAAGTCGTAAAGAATAAGTCAACCTCCATGACTGAACCAATATCAAAGCTAATAGCTGCAATAAAGGCTCACATTGAAACTACCTCAAAGAGGTGGTTATTTTGGAAAGTATAGTACTGGATCAAGAAACACTAAGTATAACTGACAGATAAAGTATAGATAAAGGATTATAAGTGGTCAATGTCGAGTTCTTAAACTCATATGTTTGTGATGAGTTCTTAAACTCATAAGGTGTTGAAAGTTGTGACAAATTAGGTATAGTTGTGAGTAAATGGATATTGTGGATAATGGAAATAGATAAGTTAGTAAGAAATTGATCGTTAATGTGTAAGGAATAGGTAGTATTAGTATTAGTTGAATATGTATGATTTTAGGTGGTATATATGATAGGTATGTTGGTATAATGTAATATTTTGTATAAGTTATGGCAGCAATTCCCGACTTTCTAGTCACAAAGGGATAGAGAATGTTTAAAGCACAATGTGCTAAGGCATGTCAAGTGTTATGAAAATGGATCTATGTTGGATTAATGGGATAAGTTGGTACAAAGATAGTAAATATTTATCTGGTCACTGGTTATTACAGTCGACCGAGTTTTCAAAATCTAATATTTTGAGTACATGATTATGTGAATAGAAAATTTTGCGTTATATGATAAGTGTTTACGATAAGGCTTAGTATGTAAGAATAATTTATGAAAATGCCGTCAAAAGGCGAAAACGAAACCAAAGGGCAGAAGAATCTGTCAACAAAGTTAGAAGATCAACCAGATAATCGAACGTCGAACGTTAAAGACTTCAAGGCGGTCCTATCGCCGGAATTCAAAGGTACAACTGACCGTATAGAAGCCCAAATTTGGGTTAGGGAAATTAAACAGGTGTTCGTGATAGCTAAGGTAGCTGAGGGGCAAAAGACAACTTTTGCCACCTACATGATGAAGGGTGAAGCAAATGTCTGGTGGGAAGTGAATCAGGTGAGGGCAGAAGCAGGTGTGGTAACATGGGATAGGTTTAAGACTTTATTTTTGAGGATTATTTTTCACCTAGTATGTAGGCTAGAATGGAGGTAAAATTTCTGGAATTGAAACAAGGAGATATGTCAGTTACGGAATATGCCGCAAAATTTAATGAATTGGCTAGGTTTTCTCCGCATCAAGTTAATACGGAGACTAGAAAAGCACGAAGGTTTGAGCTGGGATTAAAACCCTAGCTCTACAACAAGGTGGAAGTGTTGCAGATTCCTACATTTGCAGCACTCATGGAGTAAACGATTATTGCTAAGGAGGGGAATAAGGCCATGAGCCTCTACAACAAGGTAAGAAGGAACAAGGGTAAGGTTGAGAGAGCTGGGAAGGTAGGAATTAATAGTGAAAGTAAAGATGGAAACAAACAAAGGGAATAGGAGTGAAAAGAGGAAGGCAAAGAATTTTGGAAGTGTGCAGGTGAAGCAAGATGTGAAAAAGAAGCAGGTGGTGTAATGACTTGTGGAAAGAACCATTCGGGGAAATGTTTGAAAAGAAAGTTTGGGTGTTATAAGTATAGGCAGAAGGGACATATTTCTCCCGACTGTCTCAATCTAAGAATGTATAGTGAATGTGTTATGTATGGATCAATGGAGCATAAGGTGAAAGACTGTCCAAGAAAGATAAGGGTGGTAAGGAATGCGAATATGGGAAAAGGCAGCAGGACATTGGCGACAACGGGACTAACATCAACGAACGAACCAACAGAACCAACTGCAAGCGCCTTCAACATGATCGTTCAAGATATCGTGGCAGCCGGGGATGCAACTCCAGGTATTACTCGAACTAATTTTTATTTTCTTATATATTGATTTCTTATATATAGTAAGTTATTTTTATAAATTATTTTGAAGGAGGAATTTGAGTTCTTTTAGAAATCAAATTTCTGTTTAATCAGAAAGACAAGCTTTAAGTAAATAGTTAAAGATCAGTCTGATCAAAGGTGATCAAGATCTATCTGCAATGATTGTGAATGTTATGTACCCTGGTAGGTATAGGTTTTAAAGCGGTGATTCCGGGGACGGAATCCTTATAAGGGAGGGTGAATGTGACAACCCGATATTTTCTATATAAATAAATAAAAAATTTTGTGTAAATTTTTTTTTTTATATTAAGGATGAGGATTTATACAAGATATTGTGTATATGCATTTATGTGGTAAATATAAAATATATTTATTACATGAATAATTGTAAATGATTTTATTTTAGAATCATTGTTTATTATCAATTATAATTTTATAATAATTAATTCCTTATTGGAAATGTTTTATAAATTATTATTTTTCAAGGAAAATATAATCTTATATTATTTAAATAATATATAAAATGATTTTAGAATAATTATAATGATTATTTCATTATATGAATTTTGTTCAAGATATTAAGTTAATTATTTTAACTTAATTTATAATGTTAATTGTGTCCGATAAATCAGATATGGAATCCAAATCCTAGTTCTGGGTTTAGATCAAGGAATAAAAATAATAATATTATTTTATTATTTATCAGTGTTATAGATATGTATAGTTATGTGTGTAATTTTAATATGTGAAACAATTTTATTACATTATGACCAAACCCTAGTAATAAGGTTAAACCCTAATTTGAGATTCAAATTAGAGTGCAATATTGTTTTATAAGTGTATTATCTAATTTATGTCGTGTATTAAATGTATTAATTAGGTAAACCCTAATTAAAATTCTAGAAACCCTAATATTTAGAAAACCCTAATTTTTGGAAATGAGAAACACTAATTTGAAATTGAAATTAGAGTTCGAGATTGTTGGTAATGGTGATAAGATGATTAATTAACAAGTATTAAAATTATAATTGTTAATTATAGAAACCCTAAATTATTAAACCCTAATTACTAAATTAGAACCCTAATTTAGTAATTGGAAACCCTAATTGTAATTTGGAAACCCTAATTACCAAAAAGGATAAACCCTAATTGCTAAAATAGCAAAGTCAATGTAATTATATGATCTAAACCCAAATGTTACTCTAAAAGGTAATTAGAAAATTAATCATAATTATGAAACCCTAATTTCAAAATTTTAAAAACTAAAATTTATTTAATTTTTTTTGAAACCCTAATTGCTAAATTCTACTTTTGATTTGTGCTAAACCTTAGGGTTAAACCCTAAGGGTTTGCATGATGACAAAATTGTCCTTAAAATTGCTAGCCAAAGGACCATTTTGCCCTTTTGTGCATTAAAGAGCCTAAGATGTAGGTTTTGACAATAGGTTGAGTTGTTAACCAACTCCAACCACTCCATGTGACACAAAAATGCCAGCAACAAGTCACCATACTCAGCCATACATGAATCTAACATATATATAAATAGATCAAGGAGAGAGAAAGCCATCTATTAACTTACATTTTGTGCAACACTCAACAATTCTCTCTCAAGCCCCATATATCCGAAATATTAAACTAGATCAGTCCCAAATACCAGCCCCACGAAATTCATAATCAAATCAGAAGCCAAAGATCAGAAAATTTCAAAGAAAAGGTATAAAACCTAGCTTTAATTTCTGTCCAAAATTTTGGTGTTAGATGTTATGATTAAGTGTTAGAACATGTTGTTTATAAGTTATTATGATGATCTGGGTTGGTATTACATAGATCCATAACATCTAAATGCTCAAATCAACGATTTTTAAAAATCTGGAAATTTTGTTTTTCATATCTGACAACCAAATGTCAGGTCATGTAGATCTTTCTATGTTTTATGTTTTTGTTGTTTTAATGTTTGGTCTTGTAGTATGTTGTGAGATCTTTGCTCTGGAACTAAAATCAGAGTCAGATCGATTGTTGGTTGCAAGATATGGATGGTCAAATACCGTTGACCAACCATGACTGGCCATGTTCTGGGTAACCCAGAACGAGCCCAGAAAGGTCTGACATGATTTTTATGATCACGGATCTGACAGTGGTTTGATGTGTAGTTATGGTTATTGCCACTAAGTTGTAGTATGTTATATTAGCTTTCGAACCATGCTTTCAGTACCTTTATATGTCTAATAAACTGTACTTAGTGGCTGGTCAAACTAGGTAACTTGATCACAAATCCGGTTTTCTGGGAAACCTAGAAAACCTATGAACATGGTTTCTGACATGCTTTGACCGGCATGAATCTACTTATTGTGATGATGTTAGACTTATTTTATGTAATGGATCTGTATTATTAAATTTTGGCTAGATACTTCAGCTTTTAAAACACAAAAAGATCACATAAATCAGAAGTTATGGGAGCCCAAGTGAACAGTCGAACTGTTCTTCATTTCTGGGTAACCCGGAAATGAATAACAGCTCTCACAGCTTGTTCATGGGCCTAGATCTCGTTGGTTATGCATGTTTTGATGATGTTTGTTGTTGTATCGTGTAATCTTGTATTTGTACTACATGATCTGAGAAACAACAGACCCAGAAACACAACACACACTAAATTATGATTGGTCAAACTAAGCAACTCGAAAACTGGCATGAATGTTCTGGGTTTGCTTGAAGAACACCAAGAACACCTATAGCGACGGTTCTGTCGCTATAGATGGTCTTTAGCGACAAATAGTATTTTAATTTTTGGAAATTAATTAATAAATAGAAAAAAATAGTTTTTAATTATTAAAAATTATTTTAAATTCTGAAAATTAGTTTTTAATTATTTTAAATATATTTCATAAATATTTAATATTTTTGGAATATTAAAAGTATTTAATTTATTTAATTATAATATTAAATAAATTATTTAAAAATGATTTTAATATTTGAAAAATCATTTAAAATTATATTATGGTATAAGAAAATAATTTAAGTTATTTTTGATAACTTTTAATATTATGTGATAATTTTCATTAATAAATTAATATTAATGATAATTAAGTTATTTACTAAATTAATTAAATAAATTAATTAAAAATGATTTTATTATATTAAAAATCATTTTAAATAATAATAAGGTATTTAAAAATATTTTAAGTTATAAAATATAACTTTTAATATTTAAAGGTAAATTTCATTAATTAATGATTAATAATGATATTAAAGTTATTTAATAATTATATTAAATAATTTAGTTTAAAAATAATTTTAATATTATAATAATTATTTTAAATGAAAATAAAGTGTTTAAAGATATTTTAAGTTATAAAATATAACTTTTAATATTTTAAAAATAATTTCATTAATAATTTAATATTAATGATATTAAATTTATTTAATAATTATTTTAAATAAATAGTTTAAAATGGTTTTATTTATTTAAAAATCATTTAAAAAGGATATAAGTGAAATAAAAATATTTTAAGTTATAATTAATGACTTTTAATATTTGGATAATGGTACATTAATATTTTAATATTAATGGTAATTGTTTAAGAATGATTTTAAATGTTTTAAAAATCATTTAAGGGTAATATAAATGTTTTAAAAATATTTTTGAGTTATTATACACAACTTTAATATTTTGGCAATGGTTTCATTAATAGTTTTATATTGATTAAATGTTAATGATAATATAATTGTTTGATATTTAAATCATTTAATAATGATTCTGATATTTCAAAAATTATGGTAAATGGTAATAATTATTTAATAATTATTATAAGACTATGAAAAATAGTATGACTGATGTTTAAGTTAACTATTTGGATATTAAACTTCGGGATAGAGTCTTAGACTCGATTTTTACCCGATAAAGTTGTCGGTAGACCGACATGTTTCAGAAATTGATCTGGACTTAAATAGATTGTTTGGATAACTATTTATTTGTGATTCAATGGTGTTAAAGTTTTGTGCCATTGTGATTAGGAATGTGTTGATGTTTGTTTGTGAGTCAATAATTGTTGAACATGTGTGATAATGTGAATTGGGAATGTGCTTACTGCAATAAGCTGCGTTATGTGTTACGTTATGTTATACTAATCAGTAAAATGATCTGATTAATGATAGGTCGTGATAGAAAAGATAAATCTAAGTTGCGTAATTGTAAGCAGCGCATCAGGCAAGTATCCTAACTTTGCATTTTCTTTATGCAATGGACAAGTGTAAGAATGTTTAAAAATTATATTATTACTATACAGATTGTTAACCCTATATTATATACACCCATTGATTATCAATATGTTAGTATATGATAATTCAGTTATATATTCTGTTCGTTAATTTCTATAAATGATTATACAAGTGTCCCCACTTGGATAATCATTATTTTTAATCGAATGTTGATACACCTTTGATATACATATATGTTGAATTATATATCATTGTTGAACAAGATAAGGCCTTTGTAATGAAAACCCGACAGGTATGAACATCCCGAACATGGGAAAATTTTTATGCGCTACGGCGGACAAAGGATGAACGATAATATCGTTCTAGCAATGTAGTATTGATCCATACAGGGTACAACGGGGCTGATCACCCTCCGTGCCCGTAAGCAATGGCCGGTTTACAGATGAATTTATGTTTAAACCTTTTCGAAAATGAAAAAAATGTTCATAATATGTCACAGAAACCCATATATATACAATACACAGTTTCAAAAAATTTGAAAGAGGGTTATTATGTTATTATTATTGGTACAGATTACTTCACAACTATTGACCGGTTGTAGAAGAGTGTTATAAAGAAAATATTTAAATTCTTTAAACTTATATATATATATATATATATATATATATATATATATATATATATATATATATAAATACTTGCTGGGCACTCAAATGTTCATCCTTGCTTCATTTAAATGTTTTCAGCTAAGTGTGAAGAACTGGAAAGTTCGGCCAAGACCAAGTGAAAAAGAAAGCAAACAGGACATGTTATTGGTATCATTTGTAATATATAGATTGTATTAAGTTAATGATATGTATTTTATATCATGTAAAGAATGTAGTAAAGGTTACGTACTTGTGATTAGACTCTGATAAATGTAAATTTAAGTTTAAGTTTTATATTATTGTTATTATTACAAGTATTATTCCGCTCATAGAAATGGTATCGTGAAGTATCAAGTTCGGGTTTCAAGTATCCGGGTTCGGGGACTTTACAGCATCAATAATCAATACCGTATGCTACTATGCAACCACGAGTATTACTGTATTTTTACTACCGAGTAGTTCAACAGTATTAATGGTAAAACTTCCGCCATTATTTTTAATAAAATATTTTTGACGTTTTCTCAATCCAACAATAATTCTGTTGTGGGGTCCACCAATGATTGTGTCGTCGTACGAATATTCCCCGACCAATCAAATATTATACAACAACTTGCATACTTTTCAAAATTTATAAATACTACCCACAACTATAACATTATCTCAAATCCACACCATAATATTAAAAAAAATATTTCGAGAAAATTAAATCTTTATTCATAAAATCTGTGGTCTCACAATCTCCCACTCCTTATGAAATTTCGCCCTCGAAATTTGCGTACATACTTGGTATGCCGAACAGGTGAGGATACATTGACTTCACTTCAAATTCTAACTCTTGAGGTATAACCTTTGAGCATCGAATATGATCCTTCTTATCCAAGATGTTAACACGTATCTCCTCATACGTTAAATCTTCTGCTATCTCGTCCGGTTCTAAATTAATAATGTGGTTCGGGTAGTCCACATATTTACGTAACATCGATACGTAAAAAACGTTTAGAACACGCAAAATACTTGGCGGTAAAACGAGTCTATAGGCCACAGTTCCTACTTCATCGAGGATTTCAAATGGGCCAATTAAATCGAGGGTTGAGATTTCCTCTCTTCGTCGATTCATGCTTCTAAAATAACGCCCTCTTGAACCTTCTTCTTCACATTCATCACCTCTGAGTATGTAGCTTGAGCGGTATTAACTTTATCGATTAAAGTCAAATCTAATCCTATATTTGTTATCTTCACGTGGGTTAATATATTTACACTTGTAACCGCATACGATCTTCTACTCAACGCATCAGCTACCACGTTCTCACTTCCACGATGATATTGTGTGACACCCCCAAAACAGGAATACATCACATATTCTGAGTCGCCAAATACATGGTACAAAATACAAATGCAATCTTAAATATACAACATAAGTTGTGAGTTTTAATACAAATATTGTCGTCTAGACAATATACAAACTCAAATTCAATATTATTACATATATTTTCCCACTATATCACTGAATAGTG
Organism: Panax japonicus; assembly: GCA_020205505.1. Lineage (NCBI taxonomy): Eukaryota > Viridiplantae > Streptophyta > Magnoliopsida > Apiales > Araliaceae > Panax > Panax japonicus. The sequence goes on from CM035104.1 coordinate 18,143,821, forward strand.
AGGAATACTAATATAAATATCTAGGACCATCACTCTATTCCCCGACTAGTCCCAGCTACGTTCTCATTTCCTGAAGAGAACAGTGAAAGAAAGGGTGAGCTCAACTAGCCCAGTAAGAAATATTATGACTAAGATAATACAGAATAAACTATCATTAGCCTTCAACAGTATAACAGTTGTTAGAATATAATAGACAACAAGTTTTAGATCAAAAACTGCAACGGAATAAACAATCAATTAGAAGAGTCAAGTAAAATATAAAATCTACTATCTTATATGATTTAAAAAGTTTATCATCAATTTTATCGCTGAGACTCAGCTTAATAAATAATCCACATCATTAACTCATCCCTGCACTACAGGCCAAGGATATTTTTAGTATCACGACCACGAATTATCCATGCACTACGGGCCAAAGATAATCGTGTTTTCATCAACGATCCTGATCATGCCATAAAATAATTCATCTTTGCACCCTTGGCCGAAGAGAATCCATAGTCATAATCATACCAAAAACTGTCCATCAATGCACTACGGGCCAATGAGGACTTTTACCTAATCATTTGTAATATTACGGTCATGATTACACCGAATAATTCCTGGTCATAATCATACCAAGTCCATCTATGCACTACAGGCCACATATGACTTTTAACAAAATATAAACATGAAGATGATGACAATGATATAAGAATTCAATAAAACAAGTTCAAGAATTAATTTGTCCAAGAACCAATAACGTCCAAATTGTCAACATGATATTTCTTTGTGAAGTAAAATTCAAGAATGCTCAGAAGAATATTTTCATGAAAGATACTGGATGAAGCGCAAATATCAAGGATAATCCACTAAATTCATGGATTATAGAAGTCAAAACTTTAACCAACTGAGTATAATAAAGAATGGAATAACAAAAGAAATCACCATACATGCGATAGACCGCACATGCAGGTTATTCCAACAGAATAATAAATAACAGAATCAGGTCCGGCGTAAAACGCACAGACAGGATATTCCAACAGAATAATAAAGACGGAATCAGGTCCGGCGTAAAATGCACAGACAGTATATTCCAACAGAATAATAAAGACGGAACCGGGTTCGGAGTAAAAAGCACAGGTAGGATATTCCAATAGAATAATAAACACGGAACCAGGTCCGTCGTAGAACGCACAGATAGGATATTCCAACATAATAATAAATAATTGAATCAGGTCCGGCGTAAAACGCACAGACAAGATATTGCAACAGAGTAATAAGGAATGAAATAATAGACGAATTTCACCAAGTATGCGGTACTTCGCATAGACAGGTTATTCCAACATAATAACAAAGAATGGAATAACAGAAGTTCTCTTCATGAAGACGAAAGAAAGAAATAATACCCCTTTCGAATACAACAAATAATATTCCGTACCTTAGAAGAAACTGGATATAGAAGTGGTGAAGTAACAGAATACTTTTCTTCTTTCTCTCTATAATTTCTCTCTATAATAATTGCTCTATAGATTTAGTGAATTGGTGAGATATGAAGGAAGAATGAGCTTCTGTTTATAGTAAAATATAGTTTCTATAATTGCACATTTTGGGGCTCGAAATATTATAGTATAATACCTTCCTCTTTTTCTTCACTTTTAATTTAGTCCTGCAAGTATTATCAAACTTGCACCAACTCCCCTAATAGTAAATAATGTGAATCAATAGTAAATCGTGTGACTCAATAGTTCTAATCATGTGATAAAAATAATTACAGTATAGTACCTCCATCTATACCTCTATTTTTAACTTAGTCATGCAAGTACTATCAATCTTGCACCACCACCCATAATAGTATAAGAATCTGAATCAATAGTACCCCGTGAATAATAACTTGTGAATAGTAACTCGTGAATATTGACTCGTGAATAGTACTCTGACACGAAAAGTGCTCCGAATACCCGAGTGAACAATATAACCTTCAGACATCGATTATCATCGAAATAAATGTCAATTTCCACTAACACAAATAATCCCAATACATTGGAACAATCAATTTCATCTTTAATCAACACAACTTATTCAGTATTAATATTATAACTCACAATATTGAACAACCAGGTCATTTCCAGGAAAGAGGCGGCTTTTCGATAAGGATTTCTCCTTATTGACGCCCAATTAGGTGACCAAACCTCTCCTTGACATAACTTCTACACATTGTCAATATTACAAATAATAATATGAATAACTTTGTCGTCTCAATTATTGATTTAATAATATAACATATTATGCAGATGATACTGTGACAATAATTGAATCAATAATATAAGAGATATGATGCAGCAATAAATGTAGCAATAATTGAGTATAACTGAGTGACTTCTCACGTAAGCATCAATAATCAATACTGTGTGCTACTATGCAACCATGCGTATTACTGTACTTTTACTACCGAGTAGTTCAACAGTTTTAATGGTAACACTTCCGCCGTTATTTTTATAAAAAGATAATTCTGTCATTTTCTAACTACGACAATACTTCCGTTATGGGGTCCACCAATGATTGTGCCGTCGTACGAATATTTTCCTACAAAAAGAATATTCCCCGACCAATCGAATATTTTATAACAACTTTAATACTTTGAAAATTTTATAAATACTCCCCGCAACTATAACATTATATCAAATCCACATCATAATATTCAAAAAAAATATTTCGAGAAATTTAAATCTTTATTCATACAATCTGGGGTTTTACAATCTCCCCTCCTTATGAAATTTTGCCCTCCAAATTTACGTACGCACTTGATATGCCAAAGAGGTGAGGATACCTTGACTTCATTTCCGATTCTAACTCTTGAGGTATAACCTTTGAGTGTTGAATACGATCCTTCTTATCCAAGATTTTAACACGTATCTCCTCATACGTTAAATTTTCTGCTATATCGTCTAGTTCTAATTTAATAATATGGTTAAGGTCGTCCACATATTTACGTAACATCGATACGTGAAAAACGTCATGAACACGCGATATACTTGGCGGTAAAATGAGTCTATAGGCCACAGTTCCTACTCGATCGAGGATTTTAAATGGGCCAATTAAATAAAGGGTTGAGATTTCCTCTCTTCGTCGATTCTTGCTTCTAGAATAACGCCCTCTTGAACCTTCTTCATTCATCAGCTCCGGGTGTGTAGCTTGAGTGGATTTAACTTTATCTATTAAAGTTAATTCTAATCGTATATTCGTTATCTTCACGTGGGTTCCTAGAGTCTTTAACTCTATCTTCATCATTTGTAAGTCGTACAAAATGGGTCTTTGTGTTAACAACATCGTATTCATAAACGCATACGATCTTCTACTCAACGCGTCAGCTACCACGTTAGCTTTCCCACGATGGTATTGAATGGTACGATTGTAATCTTCAACAGCTCGAGCCAACGTCTTTGGCGCATGTTACGTTCATTTTAGTTAAAGAAATATTTGAGGGTTTTAGAAATGGGTTTTGTACTGGGGTCAATACAAAATTTGATTTTACGCTCTAGGGGTAGGCTAAGAAGTCTTCAAGAGTACGTAAGGAAATTTATTAACAATAGAAATATCATTCAAAACTGTGACTCTCATCCAAGACTTGGGTAACACATCACACTGATACCTATCATCTTGCCATCGTCATTCACAGTGTCGCCTACAGAAAGTCTGGCTTCGGTGCATTCCACACAAAGAAGTCAACAACGAAAGGACCAGGGCTCTTTACTTATGGCTTGATATGACAGTGATTGACTTTAGTGGTTTGGTTCTTTGAATTCGCATAACAGGTTGGTTAGGAATATGAAAGCTAACAACCTTACGAAATGCTTGATAAGTAGCTAACCAATCGATTCCTAAAATCACATCCAATGCAAGTATTTTCAAAGAGATATGATCGACAGGTAACGTGAAAGTGTCGATTTGAATTAAATAATATTTATAAATAGTGTAGGTAACGAAGGTTTCTCCCAATTGAGTTTAAACAGATATATCAAAGTCTAACTTCTCCGGAGTTAGCTTCAAACATTGAGCATAGCTAGATAAAATAAAAGAGTTAGTACAACCGGTATCTAACACGGTATAAACTTCGCAAGGGTTTATGACTAACATTCCCGTGATAATTTTATTCAGGTTCTTCGCCACAAAAAAAAATGCTCTCTCTTAAACTACCGGCTTTCGCTTGTCTGGGACATCCTTTGGCATCACTATCCTAGCTGAAATTGACTTCACCATATGACAAAATCGAGCTAGGTGACCTTCTCTTCCGTAATTAAAACACGCTTTGGATTGCTGCGTACAGTTTGGACGGATGTGTCCCTCCTGTCCGCATTTGAAACATACGACCGGTGTTTGTTCTTCTTCCTTTGAAACGGGTGTTGGTGCCGACGTCTTCACGTCATTGTTTAACCTTCTCTTCTTAAAATGTCCATTCTTATTATTTTGGCCATGATTACCACCGAAATGGTTACAATTTATGGCATAATAATTTCCCCCGTGATGGTTATCATTGTTCCGATGGTCGTTGCCACCGGTATGATTACTATCATGTTGTTGGTCGTTGCCTTTTGGTTGTGCTAACTCGTTATCGCGTTCCAATAACTGAGCCCTATTCACAATATCTGAATATAAACAAAGTTTGTTAGAAATGAGGTATTAACGTATATTGGGTTTCAAACCTCTTAAAAACATTCGCGTCATTCGCTCCTCATTATCGACCAAATGGGATGCAAACCGAGACAACTCGGTAAACTTAGCCTCATACTGCGACACGGTCATATTATTTTTCTCTAGCTTGATGAACTCCACCTCCTTCATATGACGAATACTTTCGGGAAAGTACTTGTCGTTGAACAGCTCTTGGAACTTCCCCCAAGACATCTTGAGTGTGTCACTCTGGGAGCATTTTACAGATTCCCACCAGTAATCTGCCTCTTCACACAACATAAAGGTGGCAGAGGGAACCTTTTAATCTTCTGAGCATCCCGAGATATCAAATATCTTGGTGATCTACTTTAACCAAGTCTCCGCCTTAAGTGGTTTTGGCTTTCCAAAAAACTCTGGTGGTCCCAGCTCCTTGAACTGCTTAGCGGTGACCAACCGTGGGTTGCCATTGTTTCCTCCTGCATTATGAACAGGAGTCTCTCTCGTCTTGTGTTGCATAAATTCTAAAAAGCTCCTAAACGTACCGCCGTTCATCATTTGGTCAGTGTTGTTATTTACAGGAGGATTATCGCCATCCTGTTGCACATTGTCCTGATTATTGATCTGTGGAGACACAATGGTCTCTTGTGCTCCATTGTTATTCTCAACATTTTCGGATGTCATTTACAAATACTGCCACAAAACAAGGGTTAATTAACATGTCACATATTATCCCTATACTCTGACCGACCAATTAAATATCAAATAAACTTAGGTAGGTCATACCAGCGAAGAAATTCCCCGTCTCTCCCCTCCTAGTTCTTATCTCATATCTCAACCAAGGATCATATCCCTAAGCTTTGATACCAACTGTGACGCCCCCAAAATAGTTATACATCACCCATCTTGAGTCGCCAAATACATGGTACAAAATTCAAATATAACTTAACTATACAACAGTCGTGTAAAATACGACTAAACATATACTGTGAGTTTTAATATAAATATTGTCTACTAGAGAGTATAAAAACTCAATGGGGTCCTCATTACATTTATTATTACACTATTTCACAGAATAGTGAGGACTACTAATGCAAACATCTAGGACCATCACTCTGTTCCCCGAGTAGTCCCAGCTACGTTCTCATTTCCTGAAGAGAACAATGAAAGCAAAAAGGGTAAGCTCAACTAGCCCAATAAGAAATATTATGACTAAGATAATGCAGAATAATTTATCGTTATCCTTCAATAGTGTTAAACTTATACAATATAACAAACATAAAGTTTAACTGCAGCGAAACAAGCAATCCATTAGAAGAGTCAAGTAGAGAATAAAATCTACTATCTTCTATGATTTAAAATGTTTGTCATCACTTTTATCACTGAGAATCAGCTTAATAAATAATCTACATCATCAAATCATCCATGTACTACAGGCCAAGGATATTCTTTAGTATCACGACCACGAATTATCCATGCACTACGGGCCAAAGATAATCGTGTTTTCATCAACGGTCATGATCATGCCATAAAACAATTCATCTTTGCAACCTTGGTCGAAGAGAATCCATAGCCATAATCATAACAAAAATTGTCCATCAATGCACTACATGCCAATGAGGATTTTTTTTTCCACATCATTTGTAACATTACGGTCATGATTATACTGAATAATCCCTGGTCATAATCATACCAAGTCCATCTATGCACTACATGCCACAGATGACTTTCAACGGAATATAAACATGAGGATGATGACAATGACATATTAATTCAATAAAACAAGTTCAAGAATTAATTTATCCAGGAACCAATAACGTCCAAATTGTCAACATGATACTGCTTTGTAGGGTAAAATTAAAGAATGCTCAAAAGAATATTTACATGAAAAGATACTGGATGAAGCGCAAATATCAAGGATATTCCACTAATTTCATGGAGTATAGAAACTAAAAATTTAACCAACTAAGTATAATAAAGAATGGAATAACAGAAGAAATCACCAAGCATGCGATAGACCACACAGGCAGGTTATTCAAATAGAATAATAAATAACGGAACCAGGTCCGGCGTAAAATGAACAGACAGGATATTCCAACAAAATAATAAAGACGGAACCAGGTCCGGCGTAAAACGCACAGACAGGATATTCCAATAGAATAATAAAGAATATAATAACAGAAGAATTTCACCAAGTATAGGGAAGTCCGCGTATACAGGTTATTTCAACAGAATAATAAAGAATGGAATAACATAAGTTCTTTTCATGAATACAAAAGAAATAAAGCCCCCTACCTTAAGAAGAAGAGTATTATTAGATATATGAGTAGTGAAGTAGCAGAATACTTTTCTTCTTTCTCTCTATAGTTTATCTCTCTAGAGTTTCAGTGAATTCGTAAAAAATAATGAAGGAACTAGCTTCTATTTATAGAAAAATGGACTGCATAGTAACTAACTCATGAACGGTCCAGATTGATTTACTTTAATCTGACGGTCCATAATTAAAGCAAAATCTTTTAAATAAAATATAATATATTCTATTTATAATCTAATAAAACGAATAACTTTATAAAAGATTTTACTATGCAAACACTATGCAGGCACTATGCAAATATTATGCATAATAAAATATAATATATTCTAATTATTGTCTAATAAAATAGATAACTTTATAAAAGTATTCTGTTTTATATTAAAAGATTTTACTATTAGCCTAATAAAACGAATAACTTTATAAAAGTATTCTGCTTTATATAAAAAGCGTTTCTGTTTTATTACATTAATAATACCATTAAAACAAAACTGAGTGACTTATCACATAAGCATCAATAATCAATACCGTGTGCTACTATGCAACCACGCGTATTACTGTACTTTTACTACCGAATAGTTCAACCGTATTAATGGTAAAACTTCCGCTATTTTTTTCAATAAAATATTTTTGTCGTTTTCTCAATCCGACAATAATTTTGTTGTGGGGTCCACCAATGATTGTGCCGTCGTACGAATATTCCCCGACAAAAAGAATATTCCCCGACCAATCGAATATTATACAACAACTTGCATATTTTTCAAAATTTATAAATACTACCCACAACTATAACATTATCTCAAATTCACACCATAATATTAAAAAAATATTTCGAGAAAATTAATTCTTTATTCATAAAATCTGGGGTCTCACAAGAGATCATATCTCTAAGGTTTGATACCAACTGTGATGCCCCCAAAATAGGTATACATCACCCATTCTGAGTCGCCAAATACATGGTACATAAATCAAATAAAACTCAAATATTAGAGTTTTCATTACATTTATTATCACACTATTTCATAAAATAGTTAGGACTACTACATCCACAATCTCGAACTATCACTCTGTTCCCCAACTAGTTCCGGCTATATTTTCATTTTTCGAAGAGAACAATGAAAGGAAAAGGGTGAGCTCAACTAGCACAGTAAGAAATATTATGACAAAGATAATGCATAATAAATAATCGTTAGCCTTCAGTAGTGTTAAACTGATAAAATATAATAATCATCAAGTTTAACTATAGCGGAACAAACAATCTAGTATCCATAGTTTCTTTTTCCCTGCAATCTGTCCTACACATGGGAACAAGCTTTTCGTCGGCTACAAATCGTCCTGAGGGGCAAACTACGTCGACCTGATCTCCCTGATACCCGGGAGTACGTAAGCAACCATTTTATATGGCCCGAGCACAATAAAACAAAAACAACAAAAACATTTCTACACCCTTCTCATTACAAAAGTAAAAAAAATAACAAAAACATTCATACACCCTTTCTGCCAAAAACAGCGTTGAACCTCTTACACTAGGTTCGAACTACGCAAACCTAATCTCCTCTTTAATAGGAGTACGTACGCAACAATATATGGTTCGGTCTCACCCCCTACCAAAACACAAACACTTGTCATCTGGTACTGGGATCAAACTTGAATCCACTACATTTCATCGGCTTCAGACCAAAGGTGTGGAATTACCTAAACTCCTCCTAAATAGGAGATTCGGAGACCATCTAAGCTGTGGTTGTACCTCAAAGAGCAATACCAATCCATAAGAGATGGAAATAACTAGGCTCCTCCTAAATAGGAGTACTGGCGACCATCTGTGGTACGATCAATCTCAGAGAGGAAAGCCACACTCTTCTCCATATTTCCATACAGAAACCAGTCTCAAGACACCAAAGATGGTAGGGGATACACCCAGATTAATGATTCATTCTGAGTAGTCCAGAGACAACTCAATGTCCGTCCATCAAGGAAGAATTCAGAATACATCAAGATTATCAGCCTTGAAGAAACATGCAAAATACCAACCAAGTATCCAGGCATATCTAAAAGGGAAGTGATCAAAAATATATTTCCCTGCTATATATATAATGTTGTTTGATATACACAATGTAAACTGTACATGACAAAATGGCTAAGCTAGTCTATGCATGAAAGTACAAGCCAATCTACAAATCAGTGTATATGCAAGCTATCAAGCCCAACATGGCATTTCTCTCAGCAGAAGGAGGTAACGATGTGGTCTCCTGTACAATGGTATCCATGTGAGCCAACAGATCTACAACCATCTGCATGGTGACTCTATGCTCATCAATGTGCGTGCTCATCCCTACAATCATGTCAATAGTAAAGGACCTCACTGTAGTACCATCTGTAACGGCTACTGTGACACCCCCAAAATAGGTATACATCAGCCATTCTGAGTCACCAAATATATGGTACATAAATCAAATACAACTTCTTTTATACAATACGACAACAACGTAGCTTAGAGTTTTTACATGAATATTTTCCCATAGACATTATTTAAACTCAAATGAAGTCCTCATTATATTTATTATCACACTATTTCATAAAATAGTGAGGACTACTATAACCACCATCTCGGACCGTCACTCTGTTCCCCGACTAGTCCCAGCTACATTTTCATTTCCTGAAGAGAATAATGAAAACAAAAAGGTGAGCTCAACTAGCCCAGTAAGAAATATTATGACTAAGATAATGCAAAATAAATTATCGTTAGCCTTCAACAGTGTAAAACTGATAAAATTCAATAATCATAAAGTTTAACTACAATGGAACAAGCAATCCATTAGAAGAGTCAAGTAGAGCATGATATCTACTATCTTCTATGATTTAAAAAGTTTTTCATCAACTTTATCGCTGAAACTCAGCTTATTAAATAAACCACATCATTGAATCATCCCTTCACTACTGACCAAAGATATTCATGTAATCATCAATGGTCATGATTATACCGAATAATCCCTGGTCATACTCATACCAACCACTATCCATCAATGTACTACATGCCAATGATGATTTTTATCACATCATTTGTAACATTATGGTCATGATTATACCGAATAATTCCTGGTCATAATCATACCAATCAATAGTACATCTATGCACGTAAACCACAGATGACTTTCATCACAATATAACTATGAGGATGATGACAATAATATAAGAATTCAATTACATGACAAAAAAAGATAAATTTTAAAGATTTATAATTTAATTTATCCAGAATTCAATAATGTCCAAATTGTCAACATGATACTTCTATGTGGAGTAAAATTGAAGAATAATATTGTATCAAAAATGATCTAGACAACAAAGAAATCCATTTTTGTCATGAATAATTCCTCAGGTGAATAGTACCCCGTGAATAGTACTTCGAGAATAGTACCTTATGAATAGTACTTTGTGAATAGTACTTTATGAATAGTACCCATGAATAGTACTTTGTAAATATTACCCCGTGAATAGTTTCGTAAAAATGAATACTACTCAGGGACAGTACTACGGCATGAAAATCTTAAAATTTAATAAGAATGTGCAGAAAATATCCTTGTGAAACGATACTAGATGAAGCGCAAACTTTAAGGATATTCTACTAATTTCACGGAGTATAGAAGCAATACTTTAACAAAATGAGGGTATAATCAGGAATACGAGACGAAATAATATTACTTACATACTACAGAGTATGGAATAAAATATTATTCCTATGAATACTGAACAAAATAATATCCCTTACCTCAGAAGAAGACTGGATACTTGAATTGTGAAGTAACAGACTTCTCTTCTACTTTCTCTCTAAAGCTTCTCTCTCAATAGCTTCTCTTTCTTTAATTTCTCTTGTGAGTCTCAGTGAATTGGTGAGAATGAAAGAAGAATGAGCTTCTATTTATAGGAAAATATAGTTTCGATAATTGCAAGTTTTGGGGCTAAAAAAATATTATAATATAATACATTCATCTTTTCCTTTATTTTTAATTTAGTCCTGCAAGTATTATCAAACTAGCACCACCTCCCCTAATAGTACATCATGTGAATCAATAGTACACACGTGTAAACAAATAGTTCTATACATGTGAAAAAAATAATTACAATATATATCTTCATCTATACCTCCATTTTTAATTTAGCCATTCAAGTATTATCAATATTGCACCACCTCCCCTAATAGTACATGCATGTGAATCAATAGTACACACATGTGAACAAATAGTTATACGTATGTGAATTAATAGCAATTAATTGTTCATTTATCCGATCAATTACCCGATTGGTCAATATAACCTCCAGACATCAATTATTATCGAAATAAATGTTGATTTCCACTAACACTAATAATCCCAACACAATGGAACTATCAATTTCATCTTTAATCAACACGAACTTATTCATCATTAATATTATAACTCACAATATTAAACAACCAGATCATTCCCAGGAAAGAGAGAGCTTTCCGATAAAGATTTCTCCCTATTGGCGCGCAATTAGGTGACTAAACCTCTCCTTGACAGAACTTTCTAGACATATGAACGCGAACGCATACGCATGCCCCTGAGGGAATAGACGAAGGTATAGGAACCTTAGTCATATATTCCAATACGGTCCATATGTCGAATGGCGCTGATCAAAGCGAATTACATCATAGAAGAGTTATCAGCTATGAAGCAACCCCTGGTGATCATCAGGAACAATCTCCGAAGAATGTGATCCATGACTCTGAGATCAACTGGTATGGGCTCGCTCAACAGCCCACTCATATCATCTACGCTAAAAGGACCCATACGGACAGTCCTTCCCTTGAGCGCCTCTGTCGAAACTCCTAGCAAGGATTTAATAGTATTCGGGGTAATATCCACCATACAAGGCACTGGTGCCCCTCTAAACTCTATACATGTGATAAACTTCCAATCCATCGGCGTCATCATCACCTCACAGTCCAACAAATGGAGTCACTGAGTCTGGTGAAACAAGCGCTCAGACAATGCCCTGAGGTAAGCCTAGGGACAACAGCGGGGAAGGATGGAAAAGAATGCCCTAAATCCTCAATCATGCACAATCGCTCTATAGTCAGGATGCAAAGCCTGGTACATGGAGTAAATACTGAACCAATTCCCTCAAGGCTGTACAAATCCAGGAACCTACATGAAATGCAAATCAACATCGGAATACTTTAATTCCTATCAATAGGAAAGAAGGAAGATTAAGATCTAACTTGATACCTCGTTGGCGTACAAGTACATCGAGGGATGCCAACTCAAATCACTTAGAAGCTCTGGGTTTGCCACCTGAATACTTGGGAGGTCCCTATGGGGAAAATCCTCTTCCTCGTCCTCGATGTTCGGTACATCAACTTGGACTGGATGTATCACTGCCTCCACTAACTAACGAGGTTGTCTAACAGAACGGGGTTGAAGCACTTCAGAAGCCCTCATCCGTACACCAAAAGTGGTCCTGCAGGAACTACTCGGCTTATCCGAATCCATAATATCTGGCAACAAGTGTCCAAATCACCTTAGAAAAAGTGTGGTAATTTCTAACTTGGAGCTTTCTTTTTAAGATACATTTTATGACTACATGCATGCATGCATTACTTTAACATACGTCTAAAGTAGAGTTAAAAATGCATGACTATTCAATGCTTAAAATTTTGCCATAGTCCCTTTTGTAAAAAGGACTATCCACATGCACACAAACATGACTAGGTGGCCATTCAGTAGCAAACCTTCCCACAATCATATACATACTATATACATTAAAAAGTCAAAGTCATCAATCCATAAGGGTAGTTTAATTACCAGGATTACTTTGCATTTTTACCTTTTGCTCATTTGTCCTCAAATAGGATAAGAAATAGTAGAAAAAGGTGCTAATTTGACTATTTCAAAAGTTAAAATTTTTCACATCATTATGTTCAGCATGGTTTAATACTAACATTTAGTATGTTGAATATTTTTTATCAAGTCATTAGAGCATTCATAAGTCATTTTCCAACGGATAAAAATTGGAAAAGAATACATACATACGTTACTAGGATAGTGTAGAAAACTTGTACGGTGAAAAAATTTGCAGAAAGTCGCCCGAACTCAGCAGATCTGAAGAAGATCTCTCGGATTTCCTTCGCGGTGCAACTTAAAAATAACTTATGAAAGCAATCTGCGGGCATTTAATAGCCACGGCTGGCCGTAGGTCCACCTATGGTTGCTTCAGGTGTACCTGCGACACCCCTACATGGGTTCCACCCCTCCGCCTCGGTCCATTTTGAGTTGCAACAGAGTTCTCATTAGCTGAAGAAGCCAAATCTGGAATAAAAATGCTACGCGATTGATTAGAGTAGCTTATAATCCTAGTTTTCTCAGACCGAGCCATGGGTCTACACATCACTCATTGGTGTTCACCCGAGTACATGGTACACTATGCCAGTGATCTCAGCTGTTACAAGATACACTCGGAAATACCTGACGCATGTCCAATGCTGCTAATTCAGGGTCGTAACCCTAATCCTCTCAAATATCCCTGGCGGGGGCATCACACATTCCAAAAGCAGATCCCCAGCGGGGGCATCAAACTTTTTAATATGTTGAAGTACATATCCCAGCGGGGGCATCACGCATTTTAATATGTCAAAGTACATATCCCCGGCGGGGGCATCATGCGTTTTAATATGTCGAAGTACATATCCCCGGCGGGGGTATCACACATTTTTCGTTGATGCACACGTCATCGAAGATCAAGTAGATCCCCAGTGGGGGTTTTACAACGTGTGTTTATCTATTGATTCACACGTCAGCGAAGGTCAAACAGCCTTGACAGTCTGCCCAACAAGGGTTTTTATCTGTTGATTCAAATGTCAGCGAAGGTCAGGCATCCCTGATGACACATACTATTGGCAGTAAATCCAACAGAACGTTGATATGTCCTGGCGATACTAACTAGGAAGGATCAACATATTCGGGGAGGATCGATGACGGAATATGTTATATACATCATCAAATAGACAAAGCTTTATCCCCACAGATCTCTTGTACACGAGAGTGACATCTTTAGAATAAAGTCTGTATCAAAGATTAAGGACTTTGGTTATAGGCCCAACATCAACATCCTAAAAGATTTGGATCACAAGTCCAATATTATCGGTAAAGACATCGTTGCCGATCCCAGGTAGAAGCAACAGGTAACCGGCAATCATCCCAACATGTTGGAGAACAATCCAACAACACACTTGCATCATACATTTGCATCATATTACTGCAAATGGAATCATGTTTATCTTTTACATTTCAAGTGTCTAGGATTCTTTATCCTATCCATGCCATTGCATTGCATGAATATGATAAAAAGGGGCATCTGTAGACAATCAAAATTTCCTGCACACCTGTCACTGACATTACAGGAGGGCAGATTCGTCTTTCAGAGATAACCCTTGAAGAAAGTTCATATCCAGTCCGGATACTACCAGAAGTTCTGTCTTAACCTCGGAACACACACTGGGAGTATCAGTTCCAACCTCGGAGATAACCTCGAGGAACGCAGTTCAAATACTGGAAATTCCACCAGAGAAGGCTGATTCATCTCAGATATAACCCCTGAGATATTAAGTCTCAGTCCTAGAAATAACACTAGGAGTAGTTGTTCAATCCTTGGACATAAACCCAAGGAGTGCAGTTGCTGTTCCGGAGATAACCCCAGAAATGCTTGGTTCAAATGCATGCAATCAGCTGTAACTTCGGCACTCACACAGAGGCACTTAGTACAAGACCCAGAGATAATACCAGGAAGACAGAAACACCTCAGAGATGACATTGAGGACCTTTAACACTAGCAGCATTCCAATCTCAGAGATAACCCTGAGCAATGTCTATTTTATCAGTCGAAACCGGAGATAACCCCGGTGAGGGGAAAAGTCATCATCTTTCCACCTTGACGCCATATCGCACCGTCTCAACATCTCATACATACATTTCTAAATAGGAATGTCCCACAAGAACCAAGGAAGTCCAATCCCGAGTGTCTATTACAGAGGGCAACGGATATAATTTAAAGATTGAAGACCGGAGGGCATTGTCCTATGTTCCTGACTTCATACAACCTCTAATCCCATGTCATTGCGTAACTCTCAACAACGGCAGTCCAAAATAGGTCTTACATACCTTAGTCGGATGCTCGAATTGCAACTCTGAAAGTTCGAGCGGACATCATAGTGCACGAGTGCACGTATTTTGGGATGATAGAACCCGTAGAGCCCAGGGCACCTTGTGAAGTCGTAGGTACATCTACGGCTAGCTTCCCCCTCTATAAAAAGAGGGCTTGGGCTGGCCATTTTGTAAGAGAAAAAGGCGAGGAAGCCTTGTCAAATTTGTTTTGTACACACCCTAAACTGAGATCTTTCTCGTTTTAAATACGTGTGAGCTCACATATAACTACTATTTGTACCGAGAAGAGCCGAGTGTTCATCCACTTAAAGTTATAGAAGTCTTCTTTGGCAGCCCACTATAAGCCTTCTTCCACACTTTGAAGCCTTTCTCTTCATCTTTGTACACACCATTCTTCACGTTGAGAGTCGTGTTGCGTGTGTATGCCCAGACTTCGGTCTGTGGTTTCATTTCAGTTTGTGTATATATATATATATATATATATATATATATATATATATATATATATATATATATATATATATATATATATATATATATATATATATTTTTATACGTGGACTAACATTATCGAGTTATGCCTCGATTGAGCCTAGACTTATGTTTGGAGCGTTTATTTGCTTTCGTATATATATATATATATATATATATATATATATATATATATATATATATATATATATATATATATATATATATATATATATATATATATACTTTTTGTCCCGCCTGGAGTTTACTTCGTGGCGGTTGATTGCTTTTACAACTTTATTTACATTTTTGATCACTCGTGGAGGTGCTTCGTGGTGGCTGATGTGACAACCCAAAAATTTGGACAAATTATTAAAATCTTAAATGATTGATTTAAGGTCAAATATTAAACCTAGACAGAAAATAAGTGTATGGGTTTAATGTTTTTGGAATTGAATTTTGAGAATTTCAAAATTCGGTAAAGGATATAGGTGAATTATTCAGGATTAAGGATTTACGAAAATATGCTCTGTGATTATGGTTAATGATGTGTTCAGAATATGGTTAAGGGTCATGGGTTGATCAGATAAATTATATATGTGATAAACCCTAATTATATATTAAGAACGACAATGTTCGGTTAGAAAATCCTAGCGTTTAACAAGAAACCCTAGAAATCGGTTCTGGAAACCCTAGTTTCAGTTCCGGGAATTCGAAACCCTAATTCGGTGCATGAAACCTTAAATCGGGAACTTAATGGTATAAAGTGTAAATAATTAAAAGATTAATTAGGGTTAATCTTAACAAATTGATTACAAAACCCTAATTCCAAATTTTGAACCCTAATGCCAGATCTGAAAACCCTAGTTTCAGATTCTGTTAAAATGAAACCCTAATCTGGGAATATAACGGAGAATTATAAGGCTTATATGGTCTTAATTAAGTATTAATTAGGGTAAAAAGTTAATTAATTAGCAAACCATAATTTCCAATTTTTGGAACCCTAATTGTTCCGTCAGAAACCCTAACGCTCAATTGTGGATTTTATTGCTAAAATTAGCAATGTTAATTAGGAAACCCTAATCCTAATTATATCAATTTATGAGTAATTAGAAACTCTAATCTAATTACGAGATTAAATTTCTAAATTAGAAAATTAATTTTTCTATTAGAAACCCTAATTAGCGGTTTATAAACCCTAATGATTATTTTGACCCTAATTGCGTAATTAGCGATTTTAATTAGGAAATAGTAATCCTAATTAGCAAGAATGGGATTATGATTAAGAAAATTTATATAATTAGAAAATTCTAATTATAAATTAGAAATATTAATTTCTATTTGTGGAAATCTAAATTTGGAAATTTTTAAAATCCAAATTGCTAAATATTTATGGATTAAAATCTAAACCCTAAATGGTAAAACCTTAAAATGTCCAAACCCTAAAGATTAAGGGTTTCATCAAAATACAAATTCTAGAAAATTATGGAAATGTCTAATATGCCCTTTAGTGTATTAAATTAAGTAACTTGCAATCTTGGCCAAATCTTTGGGTTGTTGAGCAACCCTAGCCCTAGCCCTAGCTAGCCTTTGACAAATCTCAGCAACTCAGCCTCCAAGCAAGCCACATGCAATGAATCAAAGCATAATATAAATAAATTAAGAGAGAGAAAGGGGGTCACTTTATTTCATTTCTCCCAAACTCTCCTCTCTCTAGAAATTCGAAATTTGGAGTGAGAGAGTGAGATAAGATGATCTATAATCAAGAATCAGCAAGCCAATAACAGATCAGGAAGGCAGAAATCAGAAATCAAGCATGAAAGTGGTATAAATCCTAATTTCGAAAATCTCATGATCTTATGTTAAATGTTGTTATTTGTTGGTTAAATATGTGTAATAGGGTGTCAATTAGAGATCTGGGTTGATGGATCATGGATCCATAACATCCAGATGCTCGAATCTAGCAATTTATGAAATCTGGAAATGTTGAAAAATATGGCCTGACAACCATATGTCAGGGCTCATAGATCATTGTTTGTTAATTGTTTTTGCTATGTAAGAGTTTATAATTGTAGTATGTTGTAAGAACTATAATCTAGAACTTGAATCAGGTATAGATCATGTCTAGATTGAAAGATACAAGCGGTCAAAGACCGTTGACCGATCACGAAAAACTGGTTTTTGGAAAAACCCAGAATTACCCAGACGTCTGACAAGTTATTTCGAGCCTTTGATCTTGCTGTGTGTTATCAGTTAGGCCAATTTGTTGTTGATTAGTTGTAGTCTGGTATGTAGACTACACATTAAAGCCTTTAGATCACCTAGATCGTAACTGAAATGGCTGGAAATTGTGGTCAAAGTACCATTGACCCACTGTTCTTGACGAAATCTGGAAAACCCAGAAATCGTGAAGAACAGCTCCTGACATGTAGTTTGACCGGACGTAATAGCTTGGATCTGTTGTTTTTAAGTTGATCTGATGATTGTTTGTTGTACCTTGACATACGGAATACACGTTAGAACTTACAGATCACCCAAACTAAACTCAGAACTCAAGATATAAGGATCGAAAGCTATTAACCTCGACTGTTCTTCATTTTCTGGAAAACCCAGAAAATGAAGAACACATTGTCAGAAAGTTTGCAGGCTTAGATCTTGCCGGTTAGTGATGTTATGGTTATAAAACTTGTTCAAAATTGTAGTATTACATTTATACTACAATATTAGCACTTTAGAAGACCCAGAAATCGATCAGAACATAGTTTAAATTCCGGTCAAACCAAGCAACCCGAAATCTGTCAAGAACACTCAAGAACACCTATAGCGACAGAAAGTGTCGCTATAGGCCTTTAGCGACAGTTTATTTATAATATTCTGGAAATTAATTTAAAATTAGAAAAAAATGGTTTTTAATTATTAAAAATACAAAATAAATTATGAAAAATTATTTTAAAGTCTGAAAAATAGTTTTTAACTATTTTGAGTATATTTTGAAAATATTTAATATTTTTTGGAATATAAATGGTATTTATTTATTTAATTACAATATTAAATAAATTATTTAAAAATAGTTTTTAATTCATGAAAAATCATGAAAAATAGTATTATGGTATAAGAAAATATTTTAAGTTATTTTTGATGACTTTTAATATTTTGGGATGAATTTCATTAATAATTTATTATTAATGGTAATTTATTTATTTAATAAATATATTAAATAAATTATGGAAAAATAGTATTAATGATTTAAAAATCATATAAAAATGATTTAAGTGTTATAAAAATATTTTAAGTTATAAAATATAACTTTTGATATTTTGACATGAAAATATTAATATTTTAATATTAATAGCAATTATCGGATAATGGATTTAATGGTTTAAAAATCATATAATTATGATTTTAAGGTATTAAAAATACTTTGATATATTATAATTATATTATAATATTATGTTATGATTTTCATTAATATTTTATATTAAATGAATATTAATGATTAAGGAATTTTGTGGTATTTAATTTATTTAAATACGGTGTTAAGGAGTGAAAAATGTTGATAAATGGTAATAATTATCTGAAAATTTTTACGAGCCTAGGAAAAATATTTTGTCTGATAAGAAATTATTTGTGATAATGGTTAAATGGTTAGACAGAGTTTAATTGAACTTAAACTCGATAAAAGTCCGACTAGACCGTCGGGATGATAGAATTGTGTCGGGTTCAACTCAGACTACAATAGTCTGACTTAATACTAGGTCTTATGTGTTGTATAGACTGATAGGTTTATGTGGTAATGTGTTTAGGTTATTCTGTGTATATAAATATAACAGTATATTATTGTGATGATATTATTCTAATATTGGAGATCTATATTATTAATATTAGGTCTTCGGATAAAGCGTTATTAAATTACGTGCGGTAATCAACGGTGCAGGCAAGTTTTCTTTTACTTAACTCTAATAAGAGTAGTTTCTTCAAGCTTATGGTTAATCTTTGCTGATTGCCATGAAAATTGTACTCTGTACATCTTGCATGTATAAGTCAGGTATGAAAGGCTGATCACCTTCATTACCAGTTGGTTCAGAAATGTTTGTTCATTAAAATACTTGTTCAGTCAAAATTTTGTTCCTGCTAGTTCACAATCATATTGTTGAATTATAGCCAACCAATTATTCATACTCTTCAATCATGATATATTGTTATGTTATTGTATATAAACTTGCTGGGCAACTTTTATGCTCACCCTTGCTATATCATGATAAAACATTGCAGGTAAAGCAAATGCGTCGTATACAGGAAACGATTAAAGCTAAGCTCAGCTTGGGATATAAAGTGCGGCTAGTTGTAATAGCGTATTGTAATAAATATTATTGTGTATTAGATATTTTAAGAATTGTGTATTAAGTTAAGGTTACTCGACCTTGGGGAATAGTGTGTAATGTATTGTATAAACAATTTATGTTTATATCTTCCGCAAATAGTGATAGAAATAGTATACCGGATCCGAGGTGATTTAGGACCGGGATTCGGGGTTATCACAGCTGATCATGTATGTA
Source organism: Panax japonicus (assembly GCA_020205505.1). Lineage (NCBI taxonomy): Eukaryota > Viridiplantae > Streptophyta > Magnoliopsida > Apiales > Araliaceae > Panax > Panax japonicus. The sequence continues at coordinate 18,163,980 of CM035104.1, forward strand.
TATATATATTTACATCTTTTATATATATAATTGCTTCTTCATATAAATTGCGGCATCATGTGAGCCTAGGAATCATGTGATCACAAATTCAGTCTACTAGATCTAGATTTTGATCATGTGATGGACATTTTCAGCTGTAATTTTCAGCTGTAAGCAGCTTGTAAATTTATTCACGGTGTTTGAATTTCCTCATATGGTTTTTATGCCCACGAGGATTTCGGCACTACTTTTTACATTATTTCCTCGAAGATGTTTCGCATCTCAAAAATTAAAAGAAATCAAGCCGAACACTTAATAAAAATTGAAGTGTAAAAGGTCTCAATTACTATTGAGCACAAGGTTTAGAAAAACATTTTTCTTACAAAACATCACTGACATATCTTGCTTAAAACTGAATTTTTACATAGATTCAAACCCTGTGTATAAAGGTGTGAACGAGGTCTCGCACTACTTCCATACAAATAGCACATTGACCCACACACACCTATTAATATAACAGTTTCTTAAAAAGTAGCGGTCACCGTGGCAACACAGATGTCGGGGGGTGCCTAACACCTTCCCTTCGCATAATAAAGCCCATGGACTAGGGGTGTTCATCCGGTAAAAATCGGCCCGAACCGGACCGGTATCGAACCGAACCTAAACCAAAATAGGCCAAATATTGATACCGATACCGGAACCGGTTGAACCGGTATACCGAACCGGCGGTACCTGTTCGGTACCGATTTTTATCGAAAATTAGTATAATTATTATTTTTATTATTATTATTATTTTATTATTATTATTATCATTCTATTATTATTATTATTATTTATTAATATTATGATTATTTTTATTATTATAATAATTTTATTATTATTATTATTATTATTATTATTATTTTATTATTACTATTTTAATAAACTATTAATAAAAAAAATTAAAAACCGGTATATACCGATCCAATTCAGTTTTTACTGGACTATAAAAAAACCGAACCGAAACCGGTACCAAAAAACCGGTATATACCGATTTTTTATATCGAACTGGACCGGTTCTTTTTTATACCGAACTGACTGGTTCGGTCTGGTTCGGAAAACCAAAAAACCAAAAAACCCGAGTAAAATGAACACCCCTACCCCGGACCCTAATGAATCTCGGTTTCACCGACCGGTTTAGCAGTATCACATCACTGGGTCAATGTGCAAACTTTTTGTCGGTTGTGTTGGTCTACCCATATAAAAAACCAACTGGCGACTCTTACAATCCAATTGTCGACATATAAATGTCGGACCTTTTCACAACTTGTTTTTTCAAACAAATCTCACCTAACATGAGAACACCAAAGAACAAGAACAGAAATGGACAAAAAAATCACGACATCGACATATTGTAGAGAACTTTTGATCAAGGACTGATCAGATATGGTACAATATTAGTAAACCCTAATAAGGGATTAGAAACTCTAATCTCAGATCTTGAAACCCAAATGTACAGTTAGGAACCCTAATCGAATGCCGAGAAACCCTAATTTTAAATTCAGGAATCCTAAACCCTAATTAGGAAACCCTAATCCTAATTAGCAAGACTAATGTGATTAATAACCTTTCATATAATTAGGAAACCCTAATTATATTTTAGAAATCTTAATTTTCTATTTTAAAAACCCTAACTAGAAAATCCTAGAAACTAATATTGTAGAACCTTAGGGTTAAACCCTAAGGGTTTGGATAATTGTCTAGATTGCCATTAAAATTTCATGCTCAATGACCAAAATACCCTTTTGCATTTCTTTAATATGTAACTTGTAGGATTTACCAAATTTGGATTTGGTGACCAACTAATATTGACTTTGTGACTCATATCTCAGCCAATCTGATCTATTGCATGCGACCTAGCCATTTATAGATACATTGTACCATTTTATAAGAGATTAAGAGAGAGAAAGTCACCAAAAGTTACGCATTTGTGTTCTTACCTCAACCAACTCTCTGTCTCACCAAAACTCCAAATTTACTAAGTATTTCAGTCACTAGTTAACCCTTTCAAACATCAAAATCAGTAGGAGAGAGCAAGGATAAAGGATTGGATAAGAGAAGGTATAACCCTAACTCAACATTTGATCTTGTATGCTAAGAAAAAAGTTAGTGTTTATGTGTTTAGATTCATGCTAGAGGATGTTATATGATGATCTATGATGATACATCATAGATCTATAGCATCAAAGTGTCTTGAAATCAAAGTTTTTCAAAACTGCCTTTGAACACTAAAAGTGGTCTGACAATCAAATGGCAGTGGCCCTTTATTCTTTTCTGTTTTTGGTTTTTGTTGTTTTATGTTTTAGATCTGTAGTCTGACATGAGCTCTTTGATCTGGAAGTGGAATCACATCCATTCTATGTCCAAATTGTATGTTATAAATGGTCAAAACCCATTGACCGAGCTTGGCCGGGTGATTTCTGGGTAACCCAGAAATCCTAAACCAGCGTCTGACAAGCTTTTGTAATGCCTTGATCTGTCAGATTTGATGTATATTGTTGATGTTGTTGTAACCATATTTTAGTGTGTTGTCTAGACTATAGATCCATGCTTTAAGATCCCTGATATCACAAACAAGATCGAAGTAGTGGGTGGTCAAACTAGGCCACTCGACACTGACTTGCAGTTTCTGGAATTGCTAGAAATCAGGATGAACAATGATTTTGACAGGGATTGACCGGGCTTAATCTAGAGAATGTGTTGTTGTTGAACTGATCTGTTGATTCCTATGTGTTCCTTGACATAAGTACTATAGACGTAAACCATAAAATCATCAAGATAATGACCAGAACATTAAATTAATTTGGCTGGAAAGTGGCACCACGAACTGCTTGGGTTTCTGGGTTACCCAGAAAACCTAGGAACTGTCTGACAGTATGTTTGGAGGCTCAGATCTCCTTGTTGGTTTATTGTATGACCAAGATGATGGTTGCATATTATAGTGTTACATTTCAACTACAAGATCAAAGTCTAAGATAGACCAAATCGTTAACAGGCTTAGAATCATAAGCGGTCAAACGTTGACCCTTGCTAACTGGCTGTCAGTGTTCTTGAGGCTCAAGAACACCAACAACGACAGTTACTGTTAAATTGAGCCTATAGCGACAGTTTTATTTTATTACAAAAATAGTTTTAAAAATTATTTTAAATTATGCAAATTAACTTTTGATAATTTACGATATTTTTCATTAATATTTATAATTATTTGGATATTAATGATATTTAATTTATTTAATTAGTGTATGAAATACATTAGTGAAAAATGATTTTAATATTATAAAAATCATTTTAAATAAGAATAAAGTGTTTAAAAATATTTTGAATTATAAAATGTAATTTTCAATATTTTTGGAGAATTCTCATTAATAAATTAATGTTAATGATATTAGATTTATTTAACTATTATATTAAATAAATGATAGAAAAATGATTTTATTTATTTAAAAATCATTTAAAATTGAGAAAAAAGACTTTAAAATTTTTTTTAAGTTAAAATCAATGACTTTTAATATTTTGATAATAATTTCATTAATATTTAAATATTAATGGTGATGGTTTAAAAATAATTTTAATTATTCTAAAATTTAATTAAGTAGAATATTGGTGATTTAAAAATATTTGAAGTTATTATTAATAACTTTAATATTTTGATAAGTATGTCATTAATATTTTAATATTATTAAATATTAATGATGATGGAATTAATTAGTATTTAAATCATTTAAAAATGATTCCGATTTTTGAAAAATTATTATAAATTTTAATAATTGTTAGAAAATTATTAAAAGCTTCCAAAAAATATTATGAAAGATATTTGACTTATCTAAAATAATATTGAATCTTTGAGACCGAGTTTAATTGACAATAAAAGCATTATTTATCGGATAGGGTAACCAAGACATCGAGATGAGACTGAAGTCCAACCGGACCGAACTAGTTAGACTTGATATGTAACGCCCCGAAATACGGTCTATCTTTACACTCGGATTCCGTACGTCACGAGTACATATCATTCATCCAACATACATCATTATATACTGAAATATAACGACATACACTCTCAAATCCCAGGTTCTGGAAACCTTATAACCTTTTTCATTACAAATAATAATAAATACATTATTCATTTCATCTTACAAGAGTGACTTTTATACGCCACCAAGGATACATAATAATTCATTAAACTATTCTATAGTTCAGTTTTTATCTTTCTGCATTACAAGTCTTCATTTGATCTTCTCACTCATTCACAATCTGAATGGTACTTCATCTGGATACCGTCAGCTTGATCTTTACGGGATCCTTAAGTTCTTCTAACCTTGTTCGCTGAAAATTGTTTTTCATTTAAAGCAAGTGTGAGCATTCAATTGCCCAGCAAGTCATAACAGTTGAACAAACAACTTAAAAATTAAAACATTTCTTTAGAACTTCTATAACCGAACAAAGGTTATGAAGCAGCTTGAAAAATATGAATAGTCTCGATTCCTATCATCTTAAAACATCAGTCATTTTCACTTTGAAATACTTTCATTCTTCTACCTTTTTCGTACACATCCTATCTGGCTAGAATCATTAGCACAGACTTAACAATAACGATTCATGTATAAACAGAACATACTTGTATTGAACATCTCAATCAAAGAACAATGCATATCATAGAAACACCAAAGTGTTCAAATTGTGGCTCAAGGCCTCATACGTTCTACCACATTGTAAAAATATCGCACATTCGCACAAAGACAGAACTTCTCAATTACAACATCTGAGAAGTTAGAGAAACTAGCATTAATATAATATTAATGAAGTTAGGAAACTTATTTTATGCCCATCTATAGCTTACATTGAACTGCTCATTTCAATTCCTATATAACACATAAGGAGAAAACATAAACACCAATTAGTCATATATTGAACTTATGCATTTGTTTGTTTAACTTTACTTCTTAAGGTTCGCATTCTTGCAATATAAGTTTACGCAACTAACTTCCTTTACTAGTTTACGGCTTTGTGACATACGGAGATGTCTTACTCAAAACGTTCATCATCTTGGATGATTTATTTTCTTATCTTATCTGAACCATTAAACTTAATGTTCAATAAATCAATTTCTTATTCCTTACGGCTTTCTGGCAACTAAATGCTATACCTCAGGATTCATTCCTTATCGACTCATATTCGTCTTTTATTAATTTTATTATTGTTTGTTATGGCTTTCTTGATAATTCGTATAATGTAACACCCGAGAAAATCGAATTTTTATGACAATTAAATTTTTATTTGATTATGTGAATTAAATGAATTTAATTGATTTCTTTGTGAGTAAGCTATATGAAAGTTGTTCTGTGACCTAGAATGTGCTAACGTGGTTAGTATTCTAGCTACGTGTTAGAAATAGTTGTTTGGAATTTCCAAGACGATAATAATTGTTTTCTATGAAATTTCCGTAAAAACACTATTCATCCGTTTCTGTTCAGGGAATTATTTTGAAATTCCGGGAAACGCGTAATGATAGAATATCGTGATGAGTTGGAATATCTAATAATATTTCATTTATGGAAAACGCAGTTTTCGCCTGCGGACTTAAAACCTAAGGGTTGAGTATATTAATTTCCGAGAAGGAAATAATATGCGTAGAAGGAATGGCATTAGGTTTAATTCAAGTGTTATGCAATGGGTGATGCTATTTAGTATCTATGTATAATACGTTGAGTAATACGAGGTACAATATGATTATTGTACGTATGGTATACGAAGGGAATACGTGAATTATACGTGTAGAATACGATGCGTATCGTAGGATTAATCTATGTATCAATGAGTAATTCACTTGTATTGGATTATGATTAGCCCAAATAATTGAATGACTTAGCCCACTGAGATGAATGAGTTAAGTCCAAGTCAAGGCCTAATGTTTATTTAGTTAAGCCCAATCCATTAAAACCAAATCGTGGGTCGAACCGGTGGGTCACCCAATGGGTAAAACCCATGGGGCAACCCATGGGATTTCACAAAAGGAGGTGGGCCGGCCACCTTGGTGTGGACTCCAAGAATAAGGCTTGGTCACCAAGTATCTTACTTGGTGACCACACATGAATAGTAAGGAGGTGGGGTTTAATTACCATTATGCCCTCCATTCTAATATCCTATAAATATGAGTCTAGGTTGCTTCATTTGTGAGTTTTTCAACTTGCCAACCTATATCATTTGAGAGAGAAAAGAGAGCTAGACTTATAAGTCCTTCACTTGGGAAGCTTTAACCATTATTCTTCCAAGAGATTTTTAAGAAACTTGAGGTAATACTTCTTGTTCTTCATTCTCCATCTCTTTTTGATTTTCTTTTGTATTGGAGAATCATAGATGGGTGGTATATGCCTTGTATGAGAGATTAAAGATGACTTACCATAGATTCAATCTCTATAAGTCATGAGATTATAAGGATCATAAGGTTTGATATAGTTTTGAACCATGAAAATATTGGTAGTTGAGATCGATCGTTGATAAACGATTGGACTCCATCAATCTGCTAGTATTTGCATCTTGTTTGGTTAGGATGTAGATATGAAATCCATGGAGTATTCCATATGTTTTGGCTTAAAGAATAATAATAATGAAGTTATAGCGAATTTTGCAGAAATAGACGTTAAACGTCGAAAACGCATAAAGTCCGGATTAAAGGTCAAAAGTTGTCGTGTGACTTGAAAATGTCAGTTTCCAATGTCAACACGTGAGATAGGGTGATTAAGAGTTGTGGGTTCGAGAATCGTCGGATTCCGACTTAGAACAAAGAAAACGAGCATTGAAAACTCATTAACGTTTACAAACGTATATAAAATGAACTCAATAGTGAATTATGAGTTAACAAATTTGAAAGTGTTGAATTCTTACATGAACACGTAAAGGATGTAATTCCTGACTTGTAGGAATTCAAATGTAAAATGAACAAATTAGGAAGCCAGGAGTTTCGTTAGAAAATCAAAACTGGTTTGCTCAACTGCTGCACAGACTCGGCGCCGCAGTGCCAAAACCAGTACAAAGTGGTGGCGCCGCAGCGCCAGACTCGGCCGAGTACTCTGCTAACTCACGCCGCAGCACCACAAAAATACACAGGATATCGTGTCGCAGCGCCGGCAGTAGAAAAAAATTGACCAAGTTAGGTTTTAAGCTTCAATTGTTTAGAGACCTACCAGATTTGAGTTTATATACTCAATGAATGTACTAAGACTAATCATATACTACCTATACTAAGGTATAGAGTATAAAACTTATGAATGAAATGTATATAAACAAGATATTTAAAATGAACAAAGTTGGTACTTTATCAATGATGTTGGAGTTTGGTTAACAAACGTCAATAGAGTGATACACCGGGACGAAGGGTAATAAGTCATGTTGACTTTTATAAAGATATTAAGTTAACACAGACATAGAAGAGAAAGAAGCTTATAGGAACAATGTGAATAGTTGTTTGATAGCTAATTACAGTGTGCTATATGAACATATCTTGTAGATTCTGTAAAGGATGTGGTCAGTCGAGTAAGTTATTTGAAGACGTTGAAAGGCAAGTTTTCTTAACGCTTGTCTAACTTCCATATTAGCCAAGTTTTATGTGATTCGTTGAACTGAATTGCAAGACTTGTTTTAAAGAAAGGGTCGATGCCATATTTTAACTCGGCTAAACTATTCGTATGATATAGATTGATTATTATTCATATCATTCTATATACAAATGTTAATGCTATCCTATGCCAAGTAATTCATACGGACGTGAAGTTAAGGTTTGTCTATGGACAAACAAAAGTATTTTTCATCGATTATTCGATGGGCACGCGAGTTTGCCAAAAATATTAAACGTAAATACGTTTAATGAATGTAGTGTTGATCAACATAGATTACTATAGGCTGATCACCTAGAAGTGTTCGTAAGTTATACGGATGAACGGCCTTAGTGCTATGGACTCCTTTTCAAGTATGAAAACTAAAATTTACTGTTCATGGTTTATCGACCAGTTCAGAATTCCTAATCTATTCTATACTTTGGGAATTGATGTTATAAACTGTTAAAGTATTATGGATTCAGAATACTTCATAACTATTGTTCAGTTATGTTGGAATTGTTGTATAATTCATGAATGTGGTATTCCTGTTATCCTTGATTAAACTTGTTGAGTTGTCATACTCACTTCTTGCGTGAATTATATAACTGTAGCTAAAGATGAACGTACTGTGAATGCCAAGAATGATAAGGGCAAAGGTAAGATGGATGTTTAGGCAGTGTGTAATAGTTTAGTAAGTTTGTATGTATTATACATTATGAACAATGAACGATGTAACCGGTTTATGAACCTGGGAAGGATTATACTTCGATTGTAATAAGAAGATAGTAAGTACTTTAATTTTTTGTATTTCAATGGAATGATTGTATGGATGTTAGTAAAGTAGAGCATCATCTGTCGGGTTGAAAGATAACCGAATTTGGGGGTGTCATAGGTTGGTATCAAAGCCTTAGGTTATAAAACTTAGGGGGGGAAACCTTAGGCTAATAACCTCGTAAGCAAGGTAAAGTCAGAGGAATGAAATTCAAGTCCATTGAATTAAGAAGATATTGAGATAACTCAGTATCGAAAGAATTAAAAGATGGAAATTAATCTTAAAGACATTAAATGTGATTTATGCTTATACTATTGTGTATTATGTACTAATCAACGTGTTATGTGTTTGTAGATGTCAACCGATAACTTGATGTTTAAAAACGTGGAAATGATAAGTGAGGACTCAGTTAACCAAGTTGAGATTGTACCAATGCCAGTGGCAGAGGTACCGATAGTTGTACTAGAAGACTCAGATAATGAGGAGTACATCTATGAGGATGAATACTCTGAGGAGACTATGGGATTAGCATCATACCTTAACGAGATGCTAGATGTGGAGGAGGAAATGGAGGTGACATCGATTAACACGGTGTTACCTACTAAGGAGCCAGCATCTTTGGATGCAACTAGAGCATTGTATCTGACAGTGTTGGATAGGAATGTGGATTTGCGTACTCAGGTAGAGGCCCAGATTGAGGAAATAACAGCCTTATATGAGGTGAAAGAATCTGTAGAGGCAGACTTTGAGTCAGAGAACGATGAAAAAGTGCTTATGACGGATAAGGCTTATAACTATAAGGATGAGGTCCTTGAGCTACAACAAAAACTGGTTGAGAAAGACCAGAAAATAGCTAGGATGTCATACATCCATGAATGCGCTCATGGGGATTTTAAGCTAAAAATTGCTTCTTATTCTATTTAGTTTGGGCAAACTCGACATACCATAAGTCCAGATATAGTGTCGATTCTGGCAAATCAGAAATATGAAAATGCCGTTCGACAATGTTAGTAGATCGCTAGATCTTTTTGGTATGTAAGTAGGGACGTAAAACCCTCTTTTGTATAACTAAGGGTAGTCTTTTTGTAAATCCCAAATTTTGTAGAAGGCAATCGCTGATAAGTCAGTTTTATACCTACTTATTCGATATCTATTACTTGAATTTATTGCTTAAACTCAGTGTTTCTTAGTTACTTTTCATGCATTTCAAGTTCATTTTGTAGGTTATACGTTTCGGAGCGGTGTGAGCGACTATTGTAAGGAAAAGCAAGGAAAATGCAAGGAAAAAACAATTCGGACATCGTTTATGCTTTTATGTTCAATTCATATTCTTAGCTTGGAGCTTATACTATATTGTAGATCGTTTTCTTATCTTTCCAGAACATCTTGAATCATTCAAATCGGAGTTCGGATGAAAGAGTTATGATATTTCTACCAACGGATGTTGAACTTCACTGTTTTGGGTGGTCATTTGCGTAGCAGTCACTTCCAGTCCAATTTCGACCATCATGCATTTGTTATTACTGAACGCTCAAAGAATGAAAGTTGTAGACCTCATCTATAGCTTCGATTTAATAGGTCGCGGGGCCCGTAACTCCTCTCAGTTTAAAGGTTATGGCAGTTTTAACAGAGGAAGTTCTAGTAGAAAATTAATTCGCAGTTTGCACCTTCGCCGGGGCTAGATGTTTTTAGCCTTAGGATCCAGCCGGGGCTAGGTGTCCTAGGTGTGAAATCAGTAGCCTATCCAGCTGGGGCTGGGTTTTTACAAAGGAAATACCCAGCCGGGGCTGGATATGAGCGAAAAAGAGTAGATTTTGTCCGAATTTGAGTCCGAAAAGGATTGTTTCGAGTTGTTTGATTCAAGGACTTCCAAGAGGACTTAAAGACATGTACAAAGGCTTATAAAAGGAGGGGAATAACATAGATTAGAGGAGATTATTAGGAGATTAGAGAGTATTCTATTAAATTAGATTAGAGAAAAACACTAGTTCTAATTAGATTTGGAGATTGAAGCAACTTAGAGACCATTGAAGATTTGAAGTTGGAGCAAGGAGGGAGTGTCAAGTCTACTGACAATAGATTATTTCTTCTCATCTTCTTCTATCTTTATCTTTTAATGATTATTCAATTGTGGATTCTTAGTTTTAATTCAATGAACTAATTCTTTGTTTGAGATTACAATGGATCTTATTGTGTAGTTTATTTTAATATACTTCATTATCAATTATTATGTTCTATTGAGAGGATTGTCTATTGTGATTTGGACTTAATTAGTTAATTGCTTGGCCATCAATTATCGTAATAATCTATATGAACTCGAGAGATTTAGTATAGATTTAGATCTAATCATGATAGCATGTGTTCAGGATTTTGTTAATAGCTTAAACTTGATGAGTGTTAAGGTAGAGATATGCTTGACATCGCATGTAATCGGGTAGAGAACTTATTCTTCAACCTTCTTCATTTGTTATTCACATAGAGATATAGTGGGTTAGTTGATTAAGGTATTTAACGAATTTCTATCTTAATTGTGGATTGACGTTAATACGATATTAGTGCATCGAGAGGTGGTTAATACTACTCTAGTGTTCTTGATTAACAATTCATGATAGAGAATAATTGATGAGAAGTGTGTTAACTTAAATGAAGCAATAAGTGAAGTTGTGATCTTAAATCTCCATAGTCTTAATTTAATTAGTGGAATAGTAGTTAATTTATATAGTTTGTAATTCATTCGTTTAAATAAGATTGAGTTGGTTACGGGTTAGTACTTGGTGATTTTTATTAAATAATTCTCTGTGGGAACGATACTCAACTTATCACTTTATTACTTGTTGACCACGTATACTTGCGTGTTGTGCGTAACTAGATTTTACCCAACAAGTTTTTGGCGCCGTTGCCGAGGAATCAGTTTAATATCTCTTTGCCAATATTAATTTCAATCAAATTAGTCTTAATTTTAACATTTTTATTTTTATTTTTAATTCTCTTCCTATATTTCTCTCTTTTCAGGTATCATGGATGACTTTACGTATCAATGGCCATACACGAACATGACTCAACCAAAAGAAAAAGAGATTGATAGACTCGCGACACTTTCTGTAATGTCAGCACAAATTAAAGAACTTTCGAGGAAGTTGGACGTTATCGCAGCCCAACAGAGTCGAAGGATGGCAATCATGTGTGACTCTTGTGCTGGCAACCATCTGAGTCATCAATGCACCGTTAGTTTTGGGCGGGACAACAAGGTGGTGTATACCTCAACGAGTATACATATGATAATTACCATCAAGTTTGGGGGTATCACCCAGATTCTTCATGGAGCTACAATATCAAGACCAATACTCTGCTCCAAGTCCAACATACACGCCGGAATTCTCATATTCACCTCCAATGCGACAAGAAGACAAATCAGAGTTTATGGAATTCATGTTAAGGGCTATAGCAGAAAAAGAAGAGTTTATAAATAGTCAGGAGTTGTCAATCCAAAATTTTAATAATTGGATGGAAAAAAGTTTTACAGCCTCAACCAATGGTCCTCAATACATGGCTTCCGAGATTGAAACAGAAAGTTCAAGGCTGGGGGAATTATTGTCCAAGTTCATAGTAGATGAGGAGAAGATGAGTAATCAAGCGAGGGAAAATCAAAATCTTGCGGATCAGATAGAGCAAATGACCGAAGCCGTAAGCAACCTTACTCCAAACACTTGGCTTTATGACATGGATGACGAAATTGACGAAGAACCTGAACTAAATCTACAACTAGATGAGCCTCAAGATGTTGAAAAAGAGTAGACAATTGGGGATAATGACAACAAGATCGGTGAAGAACTAATTATGAGAACCAACGATGATGAGCCGATGTTATTTATGCCTCAAGTGCCTTCTCCTCCACAGTTCAAGAATCCGGTTAGATTTGCAAAACCTTGTCTGATTGGTAGTCATGTTGTCGGCAATACTTCTTGTGACGTAAAAGCGAGTACAACTTCGAAGCCATGGTGTGATGAGCTGGAGAAGATAGAAGAAGAGACTGTTGTGTCTGATAAGCCTCAATGCCAGAATCTATTCGCAGACACAATGGAGAAAACACCTAGATGTTGGACGTTCTTGAATGTGATCTTATCTAAACAAAGCATGCTAGGTGACTTTAACTCGATGGCTATCACAAATGGGAACCTACCAAAAGCTATATTATTTTCGATGGATAGAGGGTTCCTCAACTTTCAAAGAGGAATTGGATAGCATTGACCAGACAAAGTCAGGCTGAAAGACTATAAATCAAGCGTTGACTAGGAGGCAACCCAGGAATTTTTATATTTATATGCTTTACTAGTTTATTTAGTAGATAGGAATTAATTTTCTTATTAAGCTTTCTTATAATCTAATCCATGTTGTCTCTCTTCATTGCAGGTTTTGGAGGTCTAATGGATAGCAAAATGATCGTCGCAGCCATCGCCATCATCAACTCACGCTTAGCTGATTATAGGGAAGTTCTCTTCTACTTATCGCTATATTCTTACAATGAGGACATTGTAATTGCTAAGTTTGGGGGAGTTTAGTTTAGTTCGTTATTGCATGTTTAGTTTCATGTTTATGTTATGTTATTTTGCATATGTTATTAATATAGTTTAGGTTCATTATTAAAAAAAATTCAAAAATTCAAAAATTTAAAAATAATAGTTAGTTACTATGTTCATTTTGCATGAGTCCAACTGTTTGATAGTTATAGTTTATTTTGGCCAATGATGAGAATGGGATTGAGTAGACAAGTATAGTACTGACTATTAGAGCTTTGATGTAATTTCTTGTTATGAATTGAATTTTTTTCTGTTTGAAACTGGTATAATAAGGATAACACAGTAAAAACAACTTGTTGATTGATTGAGTTTAAATTGATACATAATGGGACTCTAAAGGATAATGCTAGTTTGAATGAAAGAATGAGAAGAATAAGTAGTGATGGCTAAAGTTCGATAAGAACCTAAGTTTGGGGGAAAAATTTGGGATATATAAGCTTTAAAAAAAGGAAAAAAAAAAAGAAAAATGATGAAAAAAATATATATATCGTGACAAGTCTTGTTTCGGGGCCTTTGTTACTTGAGTAAGTACGCCCGAAGGGGTATCTTAAAACCTAGCGCCCTAAGGTCTTAAAGGTCTGGGAGTCGTTGGTCGAAAGCTCGCTAAGGGATAGCACTGTTAGCCTAATGTAATGAGACATTGCACAGTCATGGTTAAAAAGTAAAAAAAAGAAAAAAAAATAATAAAACGGGAAAAGTGCAAAAAGCCCCTGTAATGAAAAGTAAAGCATAAGTATCCCGGATTGGACTCTTGAACTTGGTGGATGTTTGACTTTAGTTGGATCTAGCTTGTTCGTGAATTTTGTGAGTTTTCACTGTATGATGCCTTTAAAGAGACCTATTATGTGTTAAATTTAATTTCATATCAATTAGCATGGTTGTTGAGCACACACACACACTATACCAGTAATAACAGTTTAAGATTTGATGATTGACTAGGAAATTGTTGATTGGTTTTGATATGATGTATTATCATGTTTGCTTGATTGCTCTAAGGCCGAGTGAATAGATTTGATTCTATCAAGATTACTGGATTCGTAGGCATATAGATTAGTTTCATTCCTTTCCATTCCATTGTATTGCATTTTTGTTTTGTTTTAGCTTGAGGACAAGCAAAGGTTTAAGTTTGGGGGTATTTGATAAGTCGATTTTATACCTACTTATTCGATATCTATTACTTGAATTTATTGCTTAAACTCATGTTTCTTAATTACTTTTCATGCATTTCATGTTCATTTTGTAGGTTATACGTTTGGGAGCGGTGTGAGCGACTATTGGTAAGGAAAAGCATGGAAAATGCAAGGAAAAAGCAATCCGGACATCGTTTATGCTTTCATGTTCAATTCATGTTCTTAGCTTGGAGCTTATACTATATTGTAGAGCGTTTTCTTAGCTTTCCGGAACATCTTGATTCATTCAAATCGGAGTTTGGATGAAAGAGTTATGACATTTCTACCAACGGACGTTGAACTTCACCGTTTTGGGTGGTCATTTGTGTAGCAGACACTTCCAGTCCAATTTTGACCATCATGCGTTTGTTATTACTGAAAGCTCAAAGAATAAAAGTTGTATATCTCATCGATAGCTTCGATTTGATAGGTTTCGGGGCCCGTAACACCTCTCAGTTTAAAGGTTATGGCAGTTTTAGCAGAGGAGGTTTCAGCAGAAAATTAATTCGCAGTTTGCACCTTCGCTGGGGCTGGACGTTTTTAGCCTTAGGATCCAGCCAGGGCTGGGTGTCCTGGGCGTGAAATCAGTAGCCTATCCAGCTGGGGCTGGGTTTTTACAAAGGAAATACCCAACCGGGGCTGGGTATACGCGAAAAAGAGTAGATTTTGTCCGAATTTGAGTCCGAAAAGGATTGTTTCGAGTTGTTTGATTCAAGGACTTCCAAGAGGACTTAAAGACATGTACAAAGGCTTATAAAAGGAGGGGAATAACACAGATTAGAGGAGATTATTAGGAGATTAGAGAGCATTCTATTAAATTAGATTAGATAAAAACACTAGTTCTAATTAGATTTGGAGATTGAAGCAACTTGGAGACCATTGAAGATTTGAAGTAGGAGCAAGGAGGGAGCGTCAAGTCTACTGACAATAGATTATTTCTTCTCATCTTCTTCTATCTTTATCTTTTAATGATTATTCAATTGTGGATTCATAGTTTTAATTCAATGAACTAATTCTTTGTTTGAGATTATTATAGATCTTATTGTGTAGTTTATTTTAATATGCTTCGTTATCAATTATTATGTTCTATTGAGAGGATTGTCTATTGTGATTTGGACTTAATTGTTTAATTGCTTGGCCATCAATTATCGTGATAATCTATTTGAACTCGAGAGATGAAGTATAGATTTAGATCTAATCATGATAGCATGTGTTCAGGATTTTGTTAATAGCTTAAACTTGATGAGTGTTAAGGTAGAGATATGCTTTACATCGCATGTTATCGAGTAGAGAACTTATTCTTCAACCTTCTTCAATTGTAATTCACATAGAGATATAGTGGGTTAGTTAATTAAGGTGTTTAACGAATTTCTATCTTAATTGTGGATTGACGTTAATACGGAATTAGTGCATCGAGAGGTGGTTAATACTACTCTAGTGTTCTTGATTAACAATTCAGGATAGAGAATAATTGATGAGAAGTGTGTTAACTTAAATGAAGCAATAAGTGAAGTTATGATCTTAAATCTCCATAGTCTTAATTTAATTAGTGGAATAGTAGTTAATTTATATAGTTTGTAATTCATTCGTTTAAATAAGATTGAGTTTGTTACAGGTTAGTACTTGGTGATTTTTATTAAATAATTCTATTTGGGAACGATACTCAACTTATCACCTTATTACTTGTTGACCACGTATACTTGCGTGTTGTGCGTAACTAGATTTTACCCAACAATCGCGGGATAGTATGTAATAGCGTTTGTCTAAGGGAACATGATGTAAATAGTTTTGACTATGAAAGCATATTTATATAATAAAGTTTTTATTTAACATGCTTGTTGTGGTATGAATGGTTGTTTTGTTAATTTAAATGATAACCGAGTAGTTAAATAGATAATAACGAAGCTTTATTTATTTAATCAGAATTATGCCGCCGAGAAGGAGACAACGGAACCAAGAGGCCGAGTCTCGTAATGAAAATCAGAGGGTCCTAACAACCCTATACAAGAGTTCGTTAATTTATTAATGGCTGGATTTAACCAAGTGGGGGGGGGGGTGGGATTCCTGTAGCTCCTGGGGTAGCAAGAACAACTACCTTTAAGGACTTTAAAAGTGTGGGTCCTCTTGAGTTCCGAGTAACGATGGATCCACTAGAAGCCCAAACATGGATTAGAGATATTGAAAAGGCGTTTGTGATAAAAAGCGTAGGTGAGGCGCAAAAGACTTCTTTTGCGACTTACATAATGAAGGGGGAAGCCAATTACTAGTGGGAAGCTCACTAGGGTAGGGCTAGGATAGAGGCTGTTACGTGGGAATAGTTTAAGAAGGTTTTCTTCGAGAACTACTTCCCTACTAGCATGCAGGGTAGGATGGAAATTAAGTTCTTAGAACTTAAGCAGGGGGACATGACAGTTCCCCAGTATGCCGCTAAGTTTAACGAATTGGCAAGATTTACCCCACATCAGGAGGATACAGAGGAAAGGAAGGCGCGTAGATTTGTGCAGAGTTTAAAACCCTAGCTCTATAGTAGGATATCGGTTTTTCAAAGTGTTTCTTACGGGACCATTCTGGAGAAGGCGATAATAGTTGAAGGTGGTGGTGAGACTTTGTCTCAGTACCACAAAGAGTGGAAGATTAAGAGTAAGATAGAAGGAGGTAATAAGGCTGAAGTTGCCAGAGGAAGCGGCAACTTGCCAAAGAGGAAGAGTTTTAACCCTCGGAATACCGGGGTAAAGCAGGGAGATCCCAAAAGGAGAACAGAAGCACGTAAGATATGCGAAAAATCTCACATGGGAGTCTATTTAAAGGGGAAAGCAGTATGCTACAACTGTGGGCAGGAGGGGCATTTGTCACCCAACTGTCCTAACCCTAAGAAGAACTAGGGGTGTTTTGTCTGTGGTTCTATGGACCACATGGCAAGAAATTTCCCGAAGAAGGGTTTAGAGGGGAATAAGAGTTCTGGTAGTGGTAAATTAGCCATTATTGGACCAACACCATCAGTGGGTAGACCATCAGCTCGTATGTTTAATATGACTGTTCAAGATGCGGTTGAATCATCAGATGTGGTAGCAGGTATCCTTCCGATCAATGAGATAAATGCTTATGTACTATTTGACTCGGGTGCTACTTGTTCTTTTATAGCATATATTGGCTAAGCGATTAGGTTTAATCCCTGAAAAGTTACCTATACCTTTAGACGTTAAGGTAGCGAACGAGGAAAGAATCCCCAGTTGAACATATTCATAAGAATTTTTGCTTGGAAATTAGAGGGAATAAGTTATCGGTAGATTTGGAACCAATAAGGCTAAAAGAATTTAACGTAATTCTTGGTATGGATTGGTTGGTGGACCATGATGCGATTATAGATTGCCATAAGAAAAGTGTAAACCTTCGACTTTCTAAGAAAACCAAGGGAGTGTTCTTCGGTAATAATTCACCGAGACGCTCTTGTTGTCTGTCTATGACACAAGCTAGGAAGATGTTGAGAAAAGGGTGTGTAGGTTATCTAAGCCATTTTGTGGATACCCAAAGAGTGGGAACATCCTTGGATCAGATAACTATTGTGCAAGATTTCGCGAAAGTATTTCCGGAGGAATTACCGGGTATTCCACCAGACAGGGAGGTGGAGTTTGTAATTGATCTGTTACCGGGAATGGCACCAGTTTCAAGGGCACCATATCGAATGACTCCAGTTGAAATGAAGGAGTTAATGGTTCAATTACAAGAACTATTAGACAGGAAGTACATTCAATAAAGTGTGTCTCCTTGGGGAGCACCGATGTTGTTTGTAAAGAAGAAGGATGGGTCGTTACGACTTTGTATCGACTACCGAGAGTTGAACAAGTTGATAATTAAGAATAGATACCTTTTGCCCAAGATCGATGATCTATTTGATCAGTTGAAAGGGGACAAAGTATTTTTCTAAAATAGACTTGCGCACGAGGTATCATTAGTTAAAGGTAAGGAAGGAAGATGTACCTAAGACGACATTCAGAACTCGTTACAGTCATTACGAGTTTCTGGTAATGTCGTTTGGGTTGACTAATGCGCCAACCGCATTTATGAATATGATGAACAGAGTGTTCAAACAATATTTCGACAAGTTTGTCGTAGTATTCATTGATGATATTCTAGTCTATTCAAAGATGCCAGAAGATCATTCGGAACATTTAATAATAGTGTTGGAGACACTACGGAAGGAGAAGTTGTATGCGAAATTCATAAAGTGTGAATTTTGGCTTGAGAAGGTGCAGTTTCTAGGGCATGTTATTGTTAAGGATGGCATTTTCGTAGATCCGACAAAAGTAGAAGCAGTTAACGAATGGGAGCAACCGAAAATGCCAACTGAGGTTCGTAGTTTTCTGGGGTTAGCGGGATACTATAAAAGGTTCATTCTGGACTTTTCTAAATTAGCTACTCCATTAACAAATCTGACAAGAAAGCCGGTAAAGTATGTGTGGACTGAAACATGTGAGAACAGTTTTCAAGAGTTGAAGAAGAGGTTAAGTGAGGCACCGGTATTGTCCTTACCAGACGATACAGGGAATTTTGTAGTGTATAGCGATGCTTCTCATAAAGGACTGGGTTGCGTGCTCATGCAGCATGGCAAGGTCATTGTGTATGTGTCACGTCAATTGAAGGATTATGAGAAGGTCTATCCTACTCATGACCTAGAATTGGGAGCTGTAGTATTTGCCCTAAAGATATGGATGCATTATCTTTATGGTGAGAAATATGAGTTATACACGGACCACAAAAGTCTGAAATATATCTTCACACATAAGGAGTTGAACATGAGACAGAGAAGGTGGTTAGAGTTAATAAAAGATTATGATTGTGATATTTTATATCATCCAGGGAAAGAAAATGTAGTAGCCAATGCACTAAGTAGGAAGGGTAGAGAGAAATTATCAATGTTAACAACTCAAGATGAGTTGGTAACAGCAATGGCAAAAACGGAGCTAGAAGTTAAGTTACCGGGGAAAGCGGTAGAGATGTTATTTTCCATGGAAACCCAACCTACCACAGTAGATCAGGTTAGGGGAGTACAACTGAGCAATGAGGAGTGCAAGCAGATGCAAAAGAGGATAGAGGACGAAGAAAAAACTGAGTATAACCTCGATAAGGAGGGATTACTTCGTTTTAAGGGAAGAATTTGGGTTCCTAATGATCCTAAATTAAAAGAAGAAATTATGATGGAGGCCCGTAGTTCGAGGTACTTGATACATCCCGGTAGTAAGAAGATGTATCAAGACCTTCGTCATAACTTTTGGTGGCCGAATATGAAGAGGGAGATAGCAGAATATGTTAGTAGGTGCTTAACTTGTCAAAAAGTTAAGGCTGAACATCAACGACCAAGCGGGTTGTTACAACCGCTAGAAATTCCAAAGTGGAAGTGGGAGCACATCACGATGGACTTTGTGGTGGGACTTCCAATAACCAGAAAATGATACGATGCTATTTGGGTGATAGTGGATCGATTGATGAAATAGGCTCATTTTCTACCAATAGGAGTTAGGTATAACCTAGATCAGTTAGCTAAGTTGTATGTCAAGGAAATTATTTCCAGACATGGAGTACCTATTTTGATTGTGTCAGATCGTGATCCACGATTCACATCGAACTTTTGGAGAAGTAAGTAAGAACAAATGGGAACGCAGTTAAAATTGAGTACGGCGTATCATCCTCAGACGGATGGTCAGAGTGAACGAACAATTCAAACGCTTGAAGATATGTTAAGATCTTGCGTTATGGATTTCAAAGGGAGTTGGGACGAATTTCTACCAGTTGGTGGAATTTTCATATAATAATAGTTTTCACGCTAGTATTGGCATGCCGCCTTACGAAGCGTTGTATGGGAGGAAGTGCCGAACTCCATTGTGTTGGGATGAGGTGGGTGAACATCGAATGTTGGGACCTGAAATGGTTCAGCAGATGGCGGACATGGTAGAGTTAATACGTACTCGATTAGTTGCGGCTCAAGACCGGCAAAGGAAAAATGTAGATCCTCACAGAGAGAATAGAGAATTCGATGTAGGATCTTTTTGTTTTTCTGAATGTATCGCCTTGGAAATTGAAGATACGTTTTGGAAAGAAAGGGAAGTTAAGTCCAAGGTTTGTAGGACCTTTTGAGATTTTAAAAAGGATAGGGGAGGTATCTTATGTAGTAGCCTTACCTCCAGAGATGGAACGCATTCATAATGTGTTTAATGTGACAGTGTTGTGTCCTTATAAACCGGACTATAAACACGTGATAGAGTATGAATCTATTCAGATAGAGAAGGACTTGTCCTATGAGGAACTTCCAATTCAAATTATTGATAGGAAGGAACAAGTTTTAAGAAGTAAGGTCATACCTTCAGTGAAGGTGTTATGGAGAAACCACAATGCTGAAGAAGCAACGTGGGAGCTCAAAAGTAAAATGAAGGAAGATTTTCCTCATTTGTTTATGTAATTATAAGCTAAGATTTAGGGGATATAATCCTTATAAGAGGGAGAGAATGTAACGCACGAGAAAATCGGATTTTTATGACAATTAAATTTTTATTTGATTATGTGAATTAAATGAATTTAATTGATTTCTGTGTGAGTAAGCTATGTGAAAGTCATTTTATGACCTAAAATGTGCTAACGTCGTTAGTATTCTGGCTACGTGTTAGAAATAGTTTGGAATTTCCAAGATGATAATAATTGTTTTCCAAGAAATTTCCATAAAAACACTATTCATCCGTTTTTGTTCGGGGAATTATTTTGAAATTCTGGGAAATGCATAATGATAGAATATCATGATGAGTTGGAATATCTGATAATATTTCATTTATGGAAAATGCAGTTTTCGCCTGCGGACTTAAAACCTAAGGGTTGAGTATATTGATTTTCGAGAAGGAAATAATATGCGTAGAAGGAATAGCGTTAGGTTTAATTCAAGTGTTATGCAATGGGTGATGCTAGTTAGTATCTATGTATAATATGTTGAGTAAATACGAGGTACAATACGATTATTGTACGTATGGTATACGAAGGGAATAGGTGAATTGTTCGTGTAGAATACGATGTGTATCATAGGATTAATCTATGTATCAATGAGTAATTCACTTGTATTGGATTATGATTAGCCCAATCAATTGAATGTCTAAGCCCAATGAGATGGATGGGTTAAGTCCAAGTCAAGGCCCAATGTTTATTTAGTTAAGCCCAATTCATTAAAACTAAACCATGGGTCAAACCGATGGGTCACCCAATAGGTAAAACCCATGGGGAAACCCATGGGATGTCACAAAAGGAGGTGGGCCGACCACCTTGGTGTGGACTACAAGCATAAGGCATGGTCACCAAGTATCTTACTTGGTGACCACACATGAATAGTAAGGAGGTGGGGTTTAATGACCATTATGCCCTCCGTTCTAATTTCCTATAAATATGAGTCTAGGTTGCTTCATTTGTGAGTTTTTCAACTTGCCACCCTATATCATTTGGGAGAGAAAAGAGAACTAGACTTATAAGTCCTTCACTTGGGAAGCTTTAACCTTTATTCTTCCAAGAGATTTTTAAGAAACTTGAGGTAATACTTCTTGTTCTTCATTCTCCATCTCTTTTTGATTGTCTTTAGTATTGGAGAATCATAGATGGGTGGTATATTCCTTGTATGAGAGATTAAAGATGACTTACCATAGATTCAATCTCTATAAGTGATGAGATTATAAGGATTGGTTTGAAATAGTTTTGAACCCTGAAAATATTTGTAGTTGAGATCGATCGTGGATAAACGATTGGACTCCATCAATCCGCTAGTATTTGCATCTTGTTTGGTTAGGATGTAGATATGAAATACATGTTGTATTCCATGTGATTTGGCTTAAAGAACAATAGTAATGAAGTTATAGCGAATTTTGCGGAAATAGACGTTAAACGTCGAAAATGCATAAAGTCTGGATTAAAGGTCAAAAGTTGTCGTGTGACTTGAAAACGTTGGTTTCCAATGTCAACACGTGAGATATGGTGATTAATAGTTGTGGGTTTGAGAATCGTCGAATTTTAACTTAGAACGAAGAAAACGAGCATTGAACGCTCATTAATATTTACAAACATATATAAAATGAACTCAATAGTGAATTATGAGTTAACGGATTTGAAAGTGTTGAATTCTTACATGAACACGTAAAGGATATAATTCCTGACTTGTAGGAATTCGAATGGGTCGATTCGGATGTAAAACGAACAAATTAGGAAGCCAGGAGTTTCGTTAGAAAACCAAAACAGGTTTGGCCAACTGCTGCACAGACTCGGCGCCGCAGCGCCAAAACCCGTACAAAGTGGTGGTGCCGCAGCACCAGACTCGACCGAGTTCCCTGCTAACTCGCACTGCAGCGTCACTAAAATACACAGGATGCCACGCCACAACGCCGACAGTAGAAAAAAATTGACCAAGTTAGGTTTTAAGTTTCAATTGTTTAGAGACCTACCGGAGTTGAGTTTAAATACTCAATGAATGTACTAAGACTAATCCTATACTACCTATACTAAGGTATAGAGTATGAAACTTAGGAATGAAATGCATATAAACAAGATATGTAAAATGAACAAAGTTGGTACTTTATCAACGATGTATGAGTCCGGTTAACAAATGTCAATAGAGTGATACACCCGGACGAAGGGTAATAAGTCATGTTGTCATTAGTAAAGATATTAAGTTAACACATACATAAAAGAAAAAGAAGCTTGTAGGAACAATGTGAATAGTTGTTTGATAGCTAATTACAGTGTGCTATGTGAACATATCATATAGATTCTGTAAAGACTGTGGTCAGTCGAGTAAGTTATTTGAAGACGCTGAAAGGCAAGTTTTCTTAATGCTTGTCTAACTTCCATATTTTCCAAGTTTTATGTGCTTCGTTGAACTGAATTGCAAGACTTGTTTTAAAGAAAGGGTCGATGCCAGATTTTAACTCGGCAAGACTATTCGTAAGATATAGTTTGGTTATTATTCATATCATTCTATATAGAAATGTTAACGCTATCCTATGCCAAGTAATTGGTACGGACATGAAGGTAAGGTTTGTCTATGAACAAACAAAAGTATTTTTCATCAATTATTCGATGGGCACACGAGTTTGCCAAAAATATTAAACGTAAATACGTTTAATGAATGTAGTGTTGATCAAAATAGAGTACTATAGGCTGATCACCTAGAAGTTCTCGTAAGTTATACGGATGAACGACCTTAGTGCTGTGGACTCTTTTTCAAGTATGAAAACTAAAATTTACTGTTCATCAGAATTCCTAATCTATTCTATACCTTGGGAATTGATGTTATGAATTGTTAAAATATTATTGATTCAGAATACTTCATAACTATTGTTCAGTTATGTTGGAATTGTTGTATAATTCATGAATGTGGTATTCTTGTTATCCTTGATTAAACTTACTTAGCTGTCACGCTCACTTCTTGCATGAATTATATAACTGCAGTTAAAGATGAACGTACTTTGAATGCCAAGAATGATAAGGGCAAAGCTAAGATGGATGCTTAGGCATTGTGTAATAGTTTAGTAAGTTTGTATGTATTATACATTATGAACAATGAACGATGTAATCAGTTTATGAACCTGGGAAGAATTATACTTTGATTGTAATAAGAAGATAGTAATTACTTTCATTTTGTTGTATTTCAATGGAATGATTGTACGGATGTTAGTACAGTGGAGCACCATCTGTCGGGTTGGAAGATACCCGAATTTGGGGGAGTCACACATATCTTATTAACACTTTTATTATCCATTACATGAACCCGATATAGGTTCATTACCCTCGTCGCTCAACCTCTAAGGAATCACAACAATAGAAATCCCTCACATTCGTTAATCATGACTACGGTCCCCGGATATCGGTTACGTAACCCGCGTTAATATTCTTTGTAATTTAATCTTTTTTAATCTATACGTTCAATATTTAATAAAGGTTTACATTACTTGATTAAGTGTTACTTTAGTTGAATATTAAATTCTTTATCTTCCCTTATATTTCCCCCAAGAACTGAGCAGTTAAAAGCTCATCTCTGGCTTTTTCCCAACACTGGCGCAGCGGCGCCACTCCCTTCTTTATCTCTCGCGCTGCAGCGCGAGTTTACAGTACCCGGTCCCCGGTCTGGCGCTGCCGCGCCACTCTATAAGGCATGACTGGCGCGATCTCATAACTCCTTCGTTATAACTCAGAACGAGGTCATTCTAAAGCCATTCTCTTCCTTATCTTATGTACTTTAATACCCATCGAGCAGAAATTCAATATAAATCTGTTAACGTGCCATTCGATTGGCTTGATTTTCACCCTTTGTTCATTTTACATTTTTAACGCTCTTCGTTCGTTCGTCGTCCGTAATTCGGTCATCCGAACTCCGAACTCACTCGTTCTTGAGTCCACGACTCACGTTTTCTATTTTCTCTTACTTTCTTATGAAACCCTACACCTTCGGGTTCATTTAATAACTTTCTAATTCTCGTTTGACTTTTACAAATTTTTTGACATAACTTCGTTATAGCTAAGTTTTAATCTGTTCTTCATGAACGTTTCTACCGATCCTAACCAAGAAATATGCAACTAACTTATATGCGATGGTTTTAAACTTGTCCATTAACAACAATTATCCTACGATGGTTTTAAATTTGTCCATCAACAACTTTCTTCGTGTTCTTCGCGTGTTCTTCGTGTTCTTCGTTTGTTCTTCATTTCAATCGATATTTTGGATTATGATTTCACTTGTTATTGTAATTTTATGTTATAGAACACCATTCCTTACTTATTTCACCTACTTATTCATATAATCAACTCGGATTGTTCAAATTCGCTACGAATCTTATACTTCCTTAAGAAATTTATAAACTAAATTTCTAAGTTCTTATTTCTTCTTTTCTTATGATTTCAACCATATGAAATCATTTCTAACATCATCTTCTCTCTATTATCATTAAGCTATGTTTTAAACATACTAAACTTAAAGAAAATATTAGAAGAAACTAGGTTTCAAATTACCTCTTCTTCTTATTTTTCTCCCGCTAGACAAAGCCGGCGATTTGCAAGCTTTTCTATTTCACGAACACTTTCGATCCTATCATTCATGCTCAAAATCTTCCTTCTCCTCCCCATCCGACTTCTCTCTCTCTCTCTCTCTCAAGTGTGGGGTTTTTAAAATCCTCAAAATAAACAAATGAGCTTCCTATTTATTGAAAATCAAAGATAAGGGCATTTTAGTCATTTCACCCACACCTCCTCCAAGACTTAGCCACCAAGTTTACTTGGTGGCTAAGTGGTCGCCCCTCTTTCCCCATGGGTTGCCCCATTGGGTATTACCCATCCGTTTACTCATCGGTTCGATCCGCGGTTTCTTTTCTTTGTTTGGGCCTTAACCCTAATTCTTATTGGGCCTATCTTGGGCTTGATTTCACAAAGCAATGGGCTTGACATAATCCAAGTCCAATTAGATTCTACAAAGTCCATGAACTCAAAGTCCATTAAGACTAATCGTATTCTACGCATCTCATTCTCGTATTCTCGTATTTTCTTCGTATATAGTTCGTACGATATTCGTATTATACGTCGTACTAATCTTCTTACTATACTCATATAATAAATAGTATTATCCTTGTATTTCTCATGCATAATAACCCTAATGATTATACGTGATCATAAAATTCTCGGAACTCACTTTTCCTAACCCTTAGGTTTTGAGTCCGTAGGCAAAAACTTCATTTTTGCCATAACTAAAATATTATTGAATATTAAATCACGTCTCAAAATTAAACATAATCTATAACTTCTCGGAATTTCAAAATAAATCTCTAAGCAGAAATGGATGAATAGTGACTATTTCGTCTTTTTCCCTAAAAATATTTTGTTCCTGGAAAACTTTTTTTTTCGTCTTGAAAATTCTTACTCGCTCAGACTAGCTCGCAGCCAGAATACTCCCGACTTATAATCATCCTAGGTTATAGAACGATTAACAAATACATAGCACATAATAGTATAAATAAAAATTAGTTTTCTGAATAACTAATTCTTTAAACCTAAATTCTTGACAACACGAATTTTCGGGTTGTCACATTCTTCCCTCCTTATAAAAATTCCATCCTCGAAATTTCTTAAAACCATACCCTTACCCAGGTCATCACATTCACCCCTTCTTCACAGAATTTCGTCCTCAAAATTTTAGCCTACCTTTTCTTCTCAACTTCACTTCAACGGACTTCTTATCTTTCCATCATTCCTAACCCCCATAACCTATCAAGAATCATGAAGTATAAGGAATAACGAGGAATATAAAATTTCTTCTTAAAACGTTTCATATTTTTGCTGAGGGGTCAAATCGACCATGAACTCTTACTGGGTTAACCAGCATTTCGCCGTAAGCCCTTCTTTAACGGTCAGTTTATAATCACAAAGAAAGTAACTACCTTTTCCATGTTCTCCTCAGACTAAATCATTAGATTCTGCACCAAAATAATTTAGTTTGGCCCAAGTTCTCAAGGAAAGCTCGATGACATACCAGTTGTCTAGCCGAATCAAGTAGCTTAGACCATACCAATAAATTGGATATCAACATGAAACATTCGTCTAGTAAACTCAATTGACGTCAACCACTTCTTTAAATTCTTTTCACAATACATCAAAACAGTTTATGACGTCATGATACCGTACTTTTCACTGTACGTTGAGGACTTCGTCAGTTTGTGACTTTGTCATTGTACACCATACCATAGCGGGTTGTTGATCCTAAGATCACATCCAACACCAGGTTCAATGGTATTAACAACTCAATCGTTATACCACCCTTGCATCGAAATGAACAGATGATATAAAATTTATTTTGATATTTTAAATCAATTTCTGTCTAGCCGAAGAAATTAGCATGGACATACCAAGAAAAGGTCTTTTAAAAATTCTATTGATTCCAAAAGTTGAACAAATTCTTTCCTTTTCAAAATGTACATATAAGCATGAGTTCAATAAAGTTTGAAATCTAGCATAGCTAGATGACTTGGAATATCCTATTTCTCCATCTTCCTTCATTGTCTTACTGCGACAATACTTAATCTTGTCTAGCACCTTCAATACTAAGTCTACTGAAAACAACTCATTTTCAGTCTAAACATTCCTATATATTAGTACAGTCCATCAACTTACCACATAGTATGAGTTCAGGAACTTTCCATAATGATATGAGTTTAAGAACTGTCTAGTCAGACCGTAGGCGTCCATTCGCTGAGACATTCAAAAATATACCATATTATTATGAGTCACGAACTTACCATAAGTATGAGTTTCAAGACCTCACACCTACCTTATCATTCTCTACCTATCAAGTATATACATGAGAAAAGATTCACCTTCTCGTCATATACATCTTGATAGCGCGACCAATCCCAATGATTATCATTACCAGAAGCTAAGTGATTGTAGAACCAAACACAATTCCTTGCCCATATAGAAAATTGGTTAACTCAGCTTCTGACCAATATAAGAAGCTAAGCGGTTGTTACACCAAGAACAATTCTCCGCCCATACAAAGAATTGTTCAACTTAACCACTATATAGCATAAGAAGCTAATTGGTTCTAAAAACACGTACAATTTCCCCACCCATACAAGGAATCATACAACTCAGCTGCTGATATGAGTCCTCAATTGAAATTTTACAACTCCTAAATCTCTCTCTACTTAATACGAATTTTCTTTAATTCATATATTATCCTTCATAACTCAATCTAAGTTTTTATTCCAGTACTACTTCATAGTACCATTCATTTATAGCCATAGCTATAAATCATTCATCGTTTAACAACTAATCTGTTACTATGAGTCACTATGATTACGTGGTGATCTTCTTATCCTTCTCTCTACGATTATAGTCTTAGGTACTCCTACCTAAGGTTTATAACCTATCAGCTCTGATACCAACTTGTAACACCCCAAAATCTGGTCTATCTTCACACCCAGATTCCGTGCGTCACGAGTACATCATTCATACAACATACATCATTATATACTAAAATATAACGACATACACTCTCAAATCCCAAGTTCTGAAAACCTTATAACCTTTTTCATTATAAATAATAATAAATACATTATTCATTTCATCTTACAAGAGTGACTTTTATCCGTCACCAAGGATACATAATAATTCACTAAACTATTATATAGTTCATGTGATGACCTAGGATTTCGAATAATCCAAAATTTGCGAATAATTTTTTTTTTATTAATATTATTATTAATTATCAATTTTGTGACAATTTTCTATGATACGTGTATCGAGAAGGTCAATTTATGTATTGACTAATAAAATTAGAGTAGAGTTGTGCTTAACGGAGAATAGAAACCCTAACCCTAATTTTTGGAACGGGATTCGAAAAGAAAATATAATTAAAATAATTATATTAATATGTATGTGTTTGAACGGTATAGAATTTTTGATCAATGATTTATCGGATAAAGTTTAATATTAATAACACCTAATAAGAGATTAGAAATCCTAATCTCAGGATTAGAAACCCTAATGTGCTGTTAGAAACCCTAATTGTACGCCGAGAAACCCTAATTTCAAAATCGGTAGTTATAAACCCTAAATTAGGAAACTCTAATCCTAATTGACGAGCCTATGGGTTCATTAAACTTAAATATGATTAGAAAGCTTTAATTATATTTTTGTATATTAATTTTTCTATTTAGAAAACCTAATTGCATTTTAGGAATTTTATTTTCTAATTTGTGAACCCTAAATTTGAAATTTGTGGGAATTAGAATTTTAAAACTTAAAGGGTTCAAATCTTAAACCCTAATCCAAGCCCCAAACCCTAAGGGTTTGTACAAACTCCATGTTTACCATTTAATTTAAATTGCAAAAGACCAAAATGCCCTTTATGGAGATTTTATTAGATTACTTGTGTATCTTGCCAAATCAAGAGTTGGTCACCAACTCTCTTGACTTTGTGACTCCAAATCTCAGCAAATCTAACAATGTCAGCCGAAATCCCAGCCATAGCAACATATCCAAGCAACATATATAAGATTTAGAGAGAGAAAGTTCATAAAAGTTAGCCATTTTGCTCTATGCTCTCACCAACTCTCTCTCTCCCCTAAACCCACGAATTACATTAGCATATCAGTCCTAGAAACAGCCTCAATATCAATCAATAACAGATTGGAGAGCCAAGATCGAAAATTATTCAAGAGAAGGTATAACCCTATTTTTATTTTTGATCTTTGATGCTTGAGAAATTTTTGTGTTTATATGTTTAGATTATTGCTATTGGATGTTTATTGAAGATCTATGATGATCTATCATAGATCCATAGCATCAAAGTTGATAAAACTCGAAGTTTTTCAAAACTGTCAAGAACACGATCTGTGGTCTGACAAGCTAATGTCAGGTGCCATAGATCGGTGCCTATGTTTTCAGTTTTCTTGTTTTATGTTTTGTAATGGTAGCCTGGTATGTTGTCTTTATTCTGCAAGTGGTAGTACTAGGTAAATGATGTCTAGATCGTGAGTTGTAAGCGATCAAAGACCGTTGACCGGCCATGACCGGGTCGAATTCTGGGTAACCCAGAAATAGAAATACAGAGTCTGACAGTGAGTTCTAAGGTCCGGATCTGTCTGGTTTTAAATGATTTGATGTTGTTGTTGTAACACTTTTGTAGCTGGTTATGTGTACTATAACTTTAGGTCTTTATATCACTTATAAACTCAACAGATCGATCGCAACGGGTGGTCAAAGTAGACCACTCGGCCTGTTTTGATGTTTCTGGAAAACACAGAATCGGTATGAACTCAGTTTCTGTCAGAGTTTGACCGGGACTAATATAGCAGTTGTGATGTTGGTTAAATGATCTGATGATTTCAATTTGTTCCTTGTCATGCGTACTACATATGTACACCAACAAACGAGCCATGTAATAACCGGAACATAGAATAAATTGTGCATGAAAGTGGCTGGTCGAATTTTCTGGGTTTCTGGAAAACCCAGAAACCGTCTGACAGCAACTTTGGAGGCTTTGATCTCCTTGTTGTGATGTTGTTTGACCAACGTATTGATTGGGTATTGTAGTATTACATTAATACTACAATACCAAAGTTTTAGATAACCCAGAACATGAACAGATTGGAAATTATGTGCGGTCAAACATGACCCATTGATCTGCCGGCTGTCAGTGTTCTTGAGCTCAAGAACACCAACAGCGACGCTTTGTGTCGCTAAAGGGCTTTAGCGACGGATTATTTATTTTCTAATTTTTGAATATTCCGAAAATTATTTAAAAATAGAAACGAATTCTAAAAATTACCAAAAATGGTTTTAAAAATTATTTTAAATTATGAAAAATAATTTTTGACCAATTGGAATATTTTTCTTTAATATTTATAATAATTTAAATATTAAAGGTATTTAATTTATTTAATTAGTATATTAAATAAATTAGAGAAAAATGATTTAATATTATGAAAAATCATTTTAAATAAGAATAATGTATTTAAAAATATTTTGAGTTATAAAATGTAACTTTTAATATTTTTGGAGAATTTTTCATTAATAATTTAATATTAATGATATTAGATTTATTTGATTATTAAATTAAATAAATAAGATAAAAATGATTTCAATGATTTAAAAATCATTTTAATTTAGAATAAAGTGTTAAAAAATATTTTAAATTATAAAATATAATTTTCAATATTTTTGGGATAATTTTCATTAATAAAGTAATATTAATGATATTTGATTTATTTAATTATTATGTTAAATAAATAAATTGAAAATTATTTTTATTGATTTAAAAATGAGAAAAATGATTTAAAAATATTTTAAGTTATATTTAATGACTGTTAATATTTAGATAGTAATATTTATTTATTAATGGTGATGATTTAAAAATGATTTTAATTATTTTAAAAATCATTTAAGTAGAATATTGATGATTTAAAAACATTTTAAGTTATTAATAATAACTTTAATATTTTGACAAGTATGTTATTAATATTTTTATATTTTTAAATATTAATAATGATATAATTATTTGATAATTAAATCATTTAAAAATGATTTAAGTGTTTGAAAAATTATTATAAATTATAATAAGTGTTTATAAATTATTAAAAGTTTCCGGAAAATATTATAAACGATATTTGACTTATCTAAAATAATATTGAAGCTTAGAGACCAAGTTTAATTGACAATCAATGTGTTAATTGTCGGATAGGGTGACCAGAACACCGAGAATGGACCAAAATCCAACCAGACCAAAATAGTTAGACTTGATAAGTGTTTATATAGGTTATAAACACTAATGTGGCTATGTGGTAATGTGCCTAGGAGAAGTTTGACTGTAAAATACAGTGTTATGTGTTATAAATGTTTGTACTAATTGTGAGACCGACATTGTTGAATATATGTCTTACGAACGCAGTTAATTATATTGTGTAGCTGTAATCAATGTGGAAGGCAAGTTTCCTAACTCAACCTTGAGTTATATTTCATTCAATTATTATAGTGGTTAATTATTGCTAATTACACCACATCCAGGGAAGTTATTGTTGATTATTCGCAGTTAGTGCATGCTTAATAATTCAAATTGAAAAACTGATTCAGAAATATATATTCGTAGAATTACTGTTGTTGAATATTCAAAATCTGTAGAAGTTAAAATTGACAATACAGATAATTCCTGTTTATTGTCAAATTGTGTTGAGAAATGTCTTAGCTAATTATTCTGGCTAGACAAACATTAGTTAGAACTTGATAAATTCAAGAAAATAATTCAATTGTTATTGGTAGAATCGATGCCAATTATTTCGGCAATATCGATAAGTAAATAGAATTTGAAATCACAGTATTTCGTTGTAAAATCAAAATCTTGATTCTAAAATTGAGAAGAACAACCTTTTATATAAAGGGAACATTTTGGGTCGTGAATTCGACCTTTGCGCGCGTTTTGAGTATTATGCATAATATAGGGTACAAGGAGTTGGCCGGCTCTAAGTACTTGCAGAGGGGTATGATTTAATCTTTATGGTTATTTGATACTCCTGGTATGTATCAAAGTAAATCTTTGATCGATACCCGAGAAAATAAGTTCAAAGATCTTGTGTGATCGCTCAGTATAAATCTGGAAATTAATCCACTTTGTTATTGTGTAGAATTGATTCTTGTAGAATTTTGAAAGCGTTCTACTCTTTCATTATCAAATTATGGTGTTGCATAGAAAAAGAGAAGCCTTGTTATTGAATAACAATTTGTTTAGCTATTTCAAAGTTCCCCGAACTTTGGTTTCATTCTATCAAAATAGATAAGATATTATTGTTGATTCATATACATTTATTGTATGTCTTAACTTGTGGGGCAAACTAGTTGCTCACCCTTGCTATAAATAAAACATTTCAGCTAGGAACGAAGAGGCCAGCGGGTCAAAGAAGAACAAAGGAAAAGGCAAGATGTTGTAGTAGTTATAAAGAATATTATTATTATTATGTTGTATTGTAAACCCTTTTTGTTTATCTAAGGGGTATGTTTGTAATTTAAGGTTAGAACACCTGGGACTTATGTATTAACAACTTATGTTAATGATGTATATATTCCTATTTATATATAAATGGATAGTTAAATGATATTATAGTGTGGATCGTGAACACCAAACTCGGGAGTCAGGTAACCCGGATTTGGGGGTGTCACAGGTTGGTATCAAAGTTGTAGGTTATAAACCTTAAGTGGGGTGGGGAAAGACCTAGGATTATAACCATAAGCGAGATAGAGAATACTCATTTAGAGTACTAAGTGATAGATTGCCGAAGTGCAATGATAGTGAGAAATGGGGACACATAGTGTGAGGAGTTTGTACTAATGAAGTACTAATCAAGTTATTTAAATTGATTGTAGGATGTCTGGAGAAGATCAAATGAGTACGGAGATGCTAGCGGCTATTGCACCAATGCCAGAAGCCGAGGTGCCAGCGCAAAGTGAATCGATTGATAAGGTGAAAGAAGATGAACCTATGGTTAATCTGGGGAGCGATCATGACGATTATCCCGAGATGTACCTGAGTAGAGATGAGGAGGTAGAGTCTGAGCCAGCTATGGTAGAGATAAAGAATAAGACTACAGTTGAAGAACAAGATCAACTAGTTGCATAAGTTCAAGAACTCCGGAGTAAGGCGTTTCTCTTGGAGCAGCTATGGAAGACAGAACGAGCGTTATGCGAAATGACTGAAGAAAGGAACAAACTCAAGGCGCATGTAGACAGAATAAATGCGGAAGGTGGTGGACCATCTGAAGGGACGATCAAGCAGCAGAAAGACAAGAAGAAAAGGAAAAGGGACAACGATAGCCCTAATTCAGAAAAGTCAAGCTCGAAGAAGAAGCAAGCCTGTGGCAAGTGTGGAAAGAGCCATTTGGGGGAATGTATGTGGGGTCAGAATGTGTGTTATAATTGTGGTCTAGAAGAACATCTATCACCAAATTGTCCTAAACCAAAGAAAGGAGGATGTTTTGCATGTGGTGGAATGAGTCATAGGGTTAAGAATTGTCCTAAAAGGAAGAAAGATGGAGAAAGTGGACGGAAGAAAGATTAAGTGTGAGGAGTATAATCATTTGGAGTATAATATTTTCTTTGGTAGGAATAGGAGATAACTTTTGTATGACTCCACTTTTTGTGTAAAGTTGTAGTAATGAATCCCGACTTTTGT
This sequence comes from Panax japonicus, assembly GCA_020205505.1. Taxonomy (NCBI): domain Eukaryota; kingdom Viridiplantae; phylum Streptophyta; class Magnoliopsida; order Apiales; family Araliaceae; genus Panax; species Panax japonicus. Next base: position 18,197,834 of record CM035104.1, read on the forward strand.
CACAAAGGGATAGTACCTATTTGTAGTTGTATGGGTAGTGTACTGAAAAGTACTATGTAATATTTGCATGAATATAAATGCAATGATATGTTTGTACGAATGAAATCTTTATTTTCTATATGAATATAAGATTAAAATAAATTTGTGTGTTCTTAGAACTCATACTTATGGTATGTTCATGACTCATAATTATATGAAATGTTTTGAACCCCTCAGCGAATGGACGCCAAAGGTCTGACTAGGATAAGTTCATACACTCGTATAATTGTGGCAAGTTACTGAACTCCTAAGTGCAGTAAGTTTGATGAACTGGATATAGTAATATGAAAATGGAGAATAACAACTTTTTGTGTAAAGTTGTGTTGTTAATCCTGATATGATTTAAAAAAAGGATAGTAATATGTGAAGTACTAAATGTACTATGTGCTATTTAAATAAATATGCGATTATGTGAGAATTAATATAAGATTTTTATTTAAATCAGATCATGCCGCCTAGACGACAGAATCGAAACCAACGAGAAGAACAATCAGTGAATAACGAAGGAGGTCAAGCTGACCCAATGCAAAATTTTGTAAATATGATAACCGAAGCTATGGAAAATAGAGCTCCCACATGAAGAGGAAGAGCAAGAGAATAGCCAGCTGATAGATTAGCTAACTTCAAGGATTTTAAAGTGGTAGGACCGCCAGAATTCAAGGGAACCACCGATCCGGTTGAAGCCCAAACTTGGGTAAATGAGATGGAGAAAGCATTCATCATTGCACGTGTGGCAGAAGAGCAAAAGACGGCTTTTGCAACTTATCTGATGAAGGGAGAAGCCAATTACTGGTGGGAGACGAACCAAGCAAGAGCTGGTACAGAGGTGGTGTTGTGGACAAGATTCAAGGAGTTGTTCTTTGAGAACTACTTCTCACCAAGTATGCAATCCAGAATGGAAGTCAAATTCTTAGAACTAAAGCAGGAGAACATGTCGGTATCTGAATACGCGGCTAAATTTAACGAATTGGCAAGATTTGCACCTCATCAGGTGGACACAGAAGCAAGAAAAGCGCGAAGATTCGAGAATGGGCTGAAGCCGGGGATATTCAACAAAGTAGCTGTGCTGCAGATCAACACTTTTGCGGCTCTATTGGAAAAAGTGCTAATTGCTGAAGGAGCGAGCGAAGCAGTGTTTCGATTTCATCAGGAAAAGAAGAAGAAAACAAATGACGGTGGAAGTAGTGGAGGAAGTAATCCGAATAAGAGAAAATGGAATGAGAATACCCAGTCGGGTAATAAGACAGAAGATAATAGGAAGGGAAGGGAGCCATGTTCGAATTGTGGGAAGCACCATGCTGGAGTTCGCATGAACAAGAAGGGAGTTTGCTATAACTGCGGGCAAGAGGGACATATGTCACCCAATTGTTCCAGTCCGAAAAAAATTCAAGGTTGCTTTGGATGCGGATCGACCGACCATATTGTTCGAAACTGTCCGAAAAGAAATGCTAAGAAGGAAAGCGCTAATAAGGGACCCGGTGGTGGAAGCTTGACGATTCGAGGACCTGCACAGCCAGGAAGACCAACGGCCCGTACATTCAACATGACGGCGCAAGATGTAGTGGCAACTCAGGACGTGGCCGCAGGTAAGGATTTCATTACGCGGATAATAGGAGTTAGATAATTCTGTGAACTATTTTCTTTTATAGACTTAAGTCACAGGTTAGAATTTGAAACCAAAATTAATATGGTGTTGATTAAAATAAATTGATGATACAACTTTAAAAGATTGTAGAATATAAGAAAGCGGTGATTCCGAGGACGGAATCTTTTTAAGGAGGGGTGAATGTGATAACCCAGCATTTCGAATAATCTAAAATTTGCGAATAATTTTTTTTTTATTAATATTATTATTAATTATCAATTTTGTGACAAGTTTCTATGATACGTGTATCGAGAAGGTCAATTTATGTATTGACTAATAAAATTAGAGTAGAGTTGTGCTTAACGGAGAATAGACACCTTAACCCTAAATTTTGGAACGGGATTCGATAGAAAATATAATTAAAATAATTATATTAATATGTATGTGTTTGAACGGTATAGAATTTTTGATCAATGATTTATCGAATAAAGTTTAATATTAATAACACCTAATAAAAGATTAGAAATCCTAATCTCAGGATTAGAAACCCTAATATGCTGTTAAAAACCCTAATTGTACGCCGAGAAACCCTAATTTCAAAACCGAAAGTTATAAACCCTAAATTAGGAAACCCTAATCCTAATTGACGAGCCTATGGGTTCATTAAACTTAAATATGATTAGAAAGCTTTAATTATATTTTTGTATATTAATTTTTCTATTTAGAAAACCTAATTGCATTTTAGGAATTTTATTTTCTAATTTGTGAACCCTAAATTTGAAATTTGTGGGAATTAAAATTTTAAAACTTAAAGGGTTCAAATCTTAAACCCTAATTCAAGCCCCAAACCCTAAGGGTTTGTACAAACTCCATGTTTACCATTTAATTTAAATTGCAAAAGACCAAAATGCCCTTTATGGAGATTTTATTAGATTACTTGTGTATCTTGCCAAATCAAGAGTTGGTCACCAACTCTCTTGACTTTGTGACTCCAAATCTCAGCAAATCTAACAATGTCAGCCGAAATCCCAGCCATAGCAACATATCCAAGCAACATATATAAGATTTAGAGAGAGAAAGTTCAAAAAGTTAACCATTTTGTTCTATGCTCTCACCAACTCTCTCTCTCCCCTAAACCCACGAATTACATTAGCATATCAGTCCTAGAAACAGCCTCAATATCAATCAATAACAGATTGGAGAGCCAAGATCGAAAATTATTCAAGAGAAGGTATAACCCTATTTTTATTTTTGATCTTTGATGCTTGAGAAATTTTTGTGTTTATATGTTTAGATTATTGCTATTGGATGTTTATTGAAGATCTATGATGATCTATCATAGATCCATAGCATCAAAGTTGATAAAACTCGAAGTTTTTCAAAACTGTCAAGAACACGATCTGTGGTCTGACAAGCTAATGTCAGGTGCCATAGATCGGTGCCTGTGTTTTCGTTTTCTTGTTTTATGTTTTGTAATGGTAGCCTGGTATGTTGTCTTTATTTTGTAAGTGGTAGTACTGGTAAATGATGTCTAGATCGTGAGTTGTAAGCGGTCAAAGACCGTTGACCGGCCATGACCGGGTCGAATTCTGGGTAACCCGGAAATAGAAATGCAGAGTCTAACATTGAGTTCTAAGGTCCGGATCTGTCTGGTTTTAAATGATTTGATGTTGTTGTTGTAACACTTTTGTAGCTGGATATGTGTACTATAACTTTAGGTCTTTATATCACTTATAAACTCAACAGATCGATCGTGACGGGTGGTCAAAGTAGACCACTCGGTCTGTTTTGATGTTTCTAGAAAACCCAGAATCGGTATGAACTCAGTTTCTGTCAGAGTTTGACCGGGACTAATCTAGCAGGTGTGATGTTGGTTAAATGATCTGTTGATTTCAATTTGTTCCTTGTCATGCGTACTACATATGTAGACCAACAAACGAGCCATGTAATAACCGGAACATAGAATAAATTGTGCATGAAAGTGGCTGGTCGAATTTTCTGGGTTCCTGGAAAACCCAGAAACCGTCTGACAGCAACTTTCGAGGCTTTGATCTCCTTGTTGTGATGTTGTTTGACCAACGTATTGATTGGGTATTGTAGTGTTACATTAATACTACAATACCAAAGTTTTAGATAACCCAGAACATGAACAGATTGGAAATTATGTGCGGTCAAACATGACCCATTGATCTGCCGGCTGTCAGTGTTCTTGAGCTCAAGAACACCAACAGCGACTGCTTTGTGTCGCTAAAGGGCTTTAGCGACGGATTATTTATTTTCTAATTTTTGAATATTCCGAAAATTATTTGAAAATAGAAATAAATTCTAAAAATTACCAAAAATGGTTTTAAAAATTATTTTAAATTATGAAAAATAATTTTTGACCAATTAGAATATTTTTCTTTAATATTTATAATTATTTAAATAATAAAGGTATTTAATTTATTTAATTAGTATATTAAATAAATTAGAGAAAATGATTTTATATTATGAAAAATCATTTTAAATAAGAATAATGTATTTAAAAATATTTTGAGTTATAAAATGTAACTTTTAATATTTTTGGAGAATTTTTCATTAATAATTTAATATTAATGATATTAGATTTATTTGATTATTAAATTAAATAAATAAGATAAAAATGATTTTAATGATTTAAAAATCATTTTAATTTAGAATAAAGTGTTAAAAAATATTTTAAATTATAAAATATAATTTTCAATATTTTTGGGAGAATTTTCATTAATAAAGTAATATTAATGATATTTGATTTATTTAATTATTATGTTAAATAAATGAATTGAAAATTATTTTTATTGATTTAAAAATGAGAAAATGATTTAAAAATATTTTAAGTTATATTTAATGACTGTTAATATTTAGATAGTAATATTTATTTATTAATGGTGATGATTTAAAAATGATTTTAATTATTTTAAAAATCATTTAAGTGGAATATTGATGATTTAAAAACATTTTATGTTATTAATAATAACTTTAATATTTTGACAAGTATGTTATTAATATTTTTATATTATTAAATATTAATAATGATTTGATTATTTGATAATTAAATCATTTAAAAATGATTTAAGTGTTTGAAAAATTATTATAAATTATAATAAGTGTTTATAAATTATTAAAAGCTTCCGGAAAATATTATAAACGATATTTGACTTATCTAAAATAATATTGAAGCTTAGAGACCAAGTTTAATTGACAGTCAATGTGTTAATTGTCGGATAGGGTGACCAGAACACCGAGAATGGACCGAAATCCAACCAGACCGAAATAGTTAGACTTGATAAGTATTTATATAGGTTATAAACACTAATGTGGCTATGTGGTAATGTGCCTAGGAGAAGTTTGACTGTAAAATACAGTGTTATGTGTTATAAATGTTTGTACTAATTGTGAGACCGACATTGTTGAATATAGGTCTTACGAACGCAGTTAATTATATTGTGTAGCTGTAATCAACGTGGAAGGCAAGTTTCCTAACTCAACCTTGAGTTATATTTCATTCAATTATTATAGTGGTTAATTATTGCTAATTACACCACATCCAAGGAAGTTATTGTTGATTATTCGCAGTTAGTGCATGCTTAATAATTCAAATTGAATTACTGATTCAGAAATATATATTCGTAGAATTACTGTTGTTGAATATTCAAAATCTGTAGAAGTTAGAATTGACAGTACAGATAATTCCTGTTTATTGTCAAATTGTGTTGAGAAATGTCTTAGCTAATTATTCTGGCTAGACAAACATTAGTTAGAACTTGATAAATTCAAGAAAATAATTCAATTGTTATTGGTAGAATCGATGCCAATTATTTCGGCAAGATCGATAAGTAAATAGAATTTGAAATCACAGTATTTCGTTGTAAAATCAAAATCTTGATTCTAAAATTGAGAAGAACAACCTTTTATATAAAGGGAACATTTTGGGTCGTGAATTCGACCTTTGCGCGCGTTTTGAGTATTATGCATAATATAGGGTACAAGGAGTTGGCCGGCTCTAAGTACTTGCAGAGGGGTATGATTTAATCTTTATGGTTATTTGATACTCCTGGTATGTATCAAAGTAAATCTTTGATCGATACCCAAGAAAATAAGTTCAAAGATCTTATGTGATCGCTCAGTATAAATCTGGAAATTAATCCACTTTGTTATTGTGTAGAATTGATTCTTGTAGAATTTTGAAAGCGTTGTACTCTTTCATTCTCAAATTATGGTGTTGCATAGAAAAGGAGAAGCCTTGTTATTGAATAACAATTTGTTTAGCAATTTCAAAGTTCCCCGAACTTTGGTTTCATTCTATCAAAATAGATAACCTATTATTGTTGATTCATATACATTTATTGTATGTCTTAACTTGCGGGGTAAACTAGTTGCTCACCCTTGCTATAAATAAAACATTTCAGCTAGGAACGAAGAGGCCAGCGGGTCAAAGAAGAACAAAGGCAAAGGCAAGATGTTGTAGTAGTTATAAAGAACATTATTATTATTATGTTGTATTGTAAACCCTTTTTGTTTATCTAAGGGGTATGTTTGTAATTTAAGGTTAGAACACTTGGGACTTATGTATTAACAACTTATGTTAATGATGTATATATTCCTATTTATATATAAATGGGTAGTTAAATGATATTATAGTGTGGATCGTGAACACCAAACTCGGGAGTCAGGTAACCCGGATTTGGGGGTGTCACAGTTCAGTTTTTATCTTTCTACATTACAAGTCTTCATTTGATCTTCTCGCTCGTTCACAATATGAATGGTACTTCATCTAGATACCGTCAGCTTGATCTTTACGGGATCCTTAAGTTCTTCTAACCTTGTTCACTGAAAAAAAAATTCATTTAAAGCAAGTGTGAGCATTCAATTGCCCAGCAAGTCATAACAGTTGAACAAACAACTTCAGAATTAAAACATTTCTTTAGAACTTCTATAACCGAACAAAGGTTATGAAGCAGCTTGAATAATAGGAATAGTCTCGATTCCTATCATCTTAAAACATCAATCATTTTCACTTTGAAATACTTTAATTCTTCTACCTTTTTCATACACATCCTATCTAGATAGAATCATTATCACAGACTTAACAATAATGGTTCATGTATAAACAAAACATACATGTATTGAACATCTCAGTCATAGAACAATGCATATCATAGAAACACCAAAGTGTTCAAATTATGGCTCAATGCCTCATATGTTCTACCACATTATACAAATATCGCACATTCGCATAAAGACAGAACTTCTCAAGTACAACATCTGAGAAGTTAAAGAAACTAGCATTCATGTAATATGAATGAAGTTAGGAAACTTATCTTACGCCTAGCTATAGATTACGCTGAACTGCACATTTTAATTCCTATATAACACATAAAGAGAAAACATAAACACTAATTAGTCATATATTGAACTTACGCATTTGTTTGCTTAACTTTACTTCTTAAGGTTCGCGTTCTTGCAATATAAGTTTATGCGACTAACTTCCTTTATTAGTTTACGGCTTTGTGACATACGGAGATGTCTTACTTAAAACGTTCATCATCTTGGATGATTTATTTTCTTATCTTATCCGAACCATTAAACTTAATGTTCAATAAATCAATTTCTTATTCCTTATGGCTTTCTGGCAACTAAATGCCATACCTCAGGATTCATTCCTTATCGACTGACATTCGACATTCATTAATCTTATTACCATTTGTTATGGCTTTCTTGATAATTCATATCTTATTAACACTTTTGTTATCCATTACATGAACCCCATATAGGTTCATTACCCTCGTCGCTCAACCTCTAAGGAATCACAGCCATAGCAATCCCTCACGTTCGTTAATCGCGACTACGGTCCTCGGATATCAGTTACGTAACCCGCATTTATATTCTTTGTCATTAAATCTTGTTTAATCTAGACGTTCAATATTTAATAAAGGTTTACATTACTTGATTAAGTGTTACTTTAGTTGAATATTAAATTCTTTATCTTCCCTTATATTTCCCCTAAAAACTGAGCATTTAAAAGCTCATCTCCGGCTTTTTCCCAACACCGGTGCAGCGGCGCCACCCCCTTCTTTATCTCTCGTGCTGCAGCACGAGTTTATAGTACCCGGCCCCCGGTCTGGCACTGCTGCGCCACTCTACAAGGCATGACTGGCGCCGCGGTGCCAATCCCTAAACCTAGAAAATTTCTCTAAGTGTTAAATCAAATTTGAGCTGCTTACTTCGCGATCTCATAACTCCTTCGTTATAACTTGGAACGAGATCGTTCCAAAGCCATTCCCTTCCTTATCTTACATACTTTAATACCCATCAAGAAAAAATTCAATATAAATCTGTTAATGTGCCATTCGATTGGCTTGATTTTCAACCTTTGTTTATTTTATGTTTTTAACGCTCTTCGTTCGTTCGTTCATAATTCGGTCATCCGAACTCGGAACTCGCTCATTATTGAGTCCATGACTCATGTTTTCTACGTTCTCTTACTTTCTTATGAAACCCTACATGTTCGGGTTCATTTACTAACTTCCTAATTCTCGTTTGACTTTTACAAAATTTTTGCCATAACTTCGTTATAGCTAAGTTTTAATCTGTTCTTCATGAATGTTTCTACCGATCCTAACCAAGTAATATGCAACTAACTTATACGCGATGGTTTTAAACTTGTCCATCAACAACAATTATCCTACGATGGTTTTAAATTTGTCCATCAGTAACTTTCTTCGTGTTCTTCGAGTGTTCTTCGTGTTCTTCGTTCGTTCTTCGTTTTAATCGATATTTTGGATTATGATTTCACTTGTTATGGGAATTTGATGTTATAGAACACCATTCCTTACTTATTTCACCTACTTATTCATATAATCAACTCGGATCGTTCAAATTCGCTACGAATCTTATACTTCCTTAAGAAATTTATAAACTAAATATTTAAGTTCTTATTTCTTCTTTTCTTATGATTCCAACCATATGAAATCATTTATAACATCATCTTCTCTCTATTCTCATTAAGCTATGTTTTAAACATATGAAACTTAAAGAAAATATTAGAAGAAACTAGGTTTTAAATTACCTCTTCTTCTTATTTTTCTCCCGCTAGACAAAGCCGGCGATTTGCAAGCTTTTCTATTTCACGAACACTTTTAATCCGATCATTCATGCTCAAAGTCTTCCTTCTCCTCCCCATCCGACTTCTCTCTCTCTCAAGTGTGGGATTTTCAAAATCCTCAAAATAAACAAATGAGCTTCCTATTTATAGAAAATCAAAGCTAAGGGCATTTTAGTCATTTCGCCTCCCACCTCCTTACTATTCCCACCTCCTCCCAGACTTAGCCACCAAGTTTACTTGGTGGCCAAGTGGCCGCCCCTCTTGCCCCATGGGTCACCCCATGGGTTGCCCCATTGGTTATTACCCATCCGTTTACCCATCGGTTCGATCCGCGGTTTCTTTTCTTGGTTTGGGCCTTAACCCTAATTCTTATTGGGCCTATCTTAGGCTTGATTTCACAAAGCGTTGGGCTTGACATAATCCAACTCCAATTAGATTCTACAAAGTCCATGAACTCAAAGTCCATTAAGACTAATCGTATTCTACGCATCTCATTCTCGTATTCTCGTATTTTCTTCGTATATAGTTCGTACGATATTCGTAATATACGTCATACTAATCTTCTTACTATACTCATATAATAAATAGTATTATCCTCGTATTTCTCATGCATAATAACCCTAATGATTATAGGTGATCATAAAACTCTCGAAACTCACTTTTCCTAATCCTTAGGTTTTGAGTCCGTAGGCGAAAACTTCGTGTTTGCCATAACTGAAATATTATTAAATATTCCATCACGTCTCAAAATTAAATGTAATCTATAACTTCTCAGAATTTCAAAATAAATCTCCAAGCAGAAACGAATGAATATGGCCTATTTCGTCTTTTTCCCCAAAAATATTTTGTTCCCGAAAAACTTTTATTTTTGTCTTGAAAATTCTTACTCGCTCAGACTAGCTCGTAGCCAGAATACTCCCGACTTATAATCATTCTAGGTTATAAAACGATTAACAAACACATAGCACATAATAGTATTAATAAAAATTAGTATTATTAATAACTAATTCTTTAAACCTAAATTCTGGACAACACGAATTTTCGAGTTGTCACATTCTTCCCTCCTTATAAAAATTCCGTCCTCGGAATTTCATAAAACCACACCATTACCCGGGTCATCACATTCACCCCTTCTTCACAGAATTTCGTCCTAAAAATTTTAGCCTACCTTTCTTCTCAACTTCACTTCAACAGACTTCTTATCTTTCCTTCATTCCTAACCCCCATAACCTATCAAGAATCATGAAGCAGAAGGAATAACGAGGAATATAAAATTTCTTCGTAAAACGTTTCATACTTTTGTTGAGGGGTCAAATCGACCATGAACTCTTACTGGGTTAACCAGCATTTCACTGTAAGCCCTTCTTTAACGGTCAGTTTACAATCACAAATTAAGTAACTACCTCTTCCATGTTCTCCTCAGACTAAATCATTAGATTCCGCACCAAAATAATTTGGTTTGGCCCAAGTTCTCAAAGAAAGCTCGATGACATACCATTTGTCTAGCCGAATCAAGTAGCTTAGACTATACCAATAAATTGGATATCAACATGAAACATTCATCTAGTCAACTAAATTGACGTCGACCACTTCTTTAAATTCTTTTCGCAATACATCAAAATAGTTTATGACGTCATGATACTATAATTTTCATAGTACGTTGAGGACTTCATCAGTTTGTGACTTTGTCATTGTACACCATACTATAGCGGGTTGTTGATCCTAAGATCACATCCAACACCGGGTTCAATGGTATTAACAACTCCATCGTTATACCACCCTTGCATCGAATGCACAGATGATATAAAATTCATTTTGATATTTTAAATCAATTTATGTCTAGCCGAAGCAATTAGGATAGACATACTAAGAATAGCTCTTTTAAAAATTCTATTGATTCCAAAATTTGAACCAATTTTTTCCTTTTCAAAATGTACATATCAGCACGAGTTCAATAAAGTTTGAAATCTAGCATAACTAGATGACTTGGAATATCCTATTTCTCCATCTTCCATCATTGTCTTACTGCGATAATACTTAATCTTGTCTAGCACCTTCAATACTAAGTCTACTAAAAACAACACATTTTCAGTCTAAACATTCCTATATATTAGTACAGTCCATCAACTTACCACACATTATGAGATCAGGAACTTTTCACTATGATATGAGTTTAAGAATTGTCCAGTCAGACCATAGGCGTCCATTCGCTGAGACGTTCGAAAATATACCATATTATTATGAGTCACGGACTTACCATAAGTATGAGTTTCAAGAACTCGCACCAACCTTATCGTTCTCTAGTTATCAAGTATATACATGAGAAAAGATTCACCTTCTCATCATATACATCTTAATAACGCGGCCAATCCCAATAATTATCACTACCAGAAGCTAAGTGATTGTAGAACCAAACACAATTCCCTGCCCATACAGAAAATTGGTCAACTCAGCTTCTGACCAATATAAGAAGCTAAGCGGTTGTTACACCAAGAACAATTCTCCGCCCATACAAAGAATTGTTCAACTTAACCACTATATAGCATAAGAAGCTAAGTGGTTCTAAAAACACGTACAATTTCCCCGCCCATACAAGGAATCATACAACTCAGCTGCTGATATGAGTCCTCAATTGAAATTTTACAACTCCTAAATCTCTCTCTACTTAATACGAATTTTCTTTAATTCATATACTATCCTTCATAACTCAATCTAAGTTCTTCTTCCCATACTACTTCATAGTACCATTCATTTATAGCCATAGCTATAAATCATTCATCGTTTAACAACTAATCTGTTACTACGAGTCACTATGATCACGTGGTGATCTTCTTATCCTTCTCTCTACGATTATAGTCTTAGGTACTCCTACCTAAGGTTTATAACCTATCAGCTCTGATACAAACTTGTAACGCCCCAAAATCTGGTCTATCTTCACACCCGGATTCTGTACGTCACGAGTACATCATTCATACAACATACATCATTATATACTGAAATATAATGACATACACTCTCAAATCCCAAGTTCTGGAAACCTTATAACCTTTTTCATTACAAATAATAATCAATACATTATTCATTTCATCTTACAAGAGTGACTTTTATCCGCCACCAAGGATACATAAAAATTCACTAAACAATTCTATAGTTCAATTTTTATCTTTCTACATTACAAGTCTTCATTTGATCTTCTCGCTCGTTCACAATCTGAATGGTACTTCATCTGGATACCATCAGCTTGATCTTTACGGGATCCTTAAGTTCTTCTAACCATGTTCACTGAAAATTGTTTTTCATTTAAAGCAAGTGTGAGCATTCAATTGCCCAACAAGTCATAACAGTTGAACAAACAACTTCAGAATTAAAACATTTCTTTAGAACTTCTATAACCGAACAAAGGTTATGAAGCAACTTGAATAATAGGAATAGTCTCGATTCCTATCATCTTAAAACATCAGTCATTTTCACTTTGAAATACTTTAATTCTTATACCTTTTTCGTACACATCCTATCTGGCCAGAATTAGTAGCACAGACTTAACAATAACGGTTCATGTATAAACAGAACATACTTGTATTGAACATCTCAATCATAGAACAATGCATATCATAGAAACACCAAATTGTTCAAATTATGGCTCAAGGCCTCATACGTTTACCACATTGTACAAATATCTCACATTCGCACAAAGACAGAACTTCTCAAGTACAACATCTGAGAAGTTAAAGAAACTAGCATTCATGTAATATGAATGAAATTAGGAAACTTGCCTTACACCCATCTATAGCTTACACTAAACTGCTCATTTCAATTCCTATATAACACATAAGGAGAAAACATAAACACCAATTAGTCATATATTGAACTTACGCATTTGTTTGCTTAACTTTACTTCTTAAGGTTCGCGTTCTTACAATATAAGTTTACGCGACTAACTTCCTTTACTAGTTTATGGCTTTGTGACATACGGAGATGTCTTACTCAAAACTTTCATCATCTTGGATGATTTATTTTCTTATCTTATCCGAACCATTAAACTTAATGTTCATTAAATCAATTTCTTATTCCTTACGGCTTTCTGGCAACTAAATGTCATACCTCAGGATTCATTCCTTATCGAATCACATTCGGCTTTCATTAATCTTATTACCGTTTGTTACGGATTTCTTGATAATTCATATCTTATTAACACATTTGTTATCCATTACATGAACCCCATATAGGTTCATTACCCTCGTCGCTGAACCTCTAAGGAATAACAACCACAGAAATCCCTCACGTTCGTTAATCGTGACTAGGGTCCCCGGATATCGGTTACGTAACCTGTGACAACCCAAAAATTTGGATTGTCCAGAAATTAAGATTTAAAGAATTAGTTATTAATAAAATGAATTTTTATTAATACTAATATGTGCAATGTGTTTATTAATTATTTTATAACCTAGAATGATTATTAATCGAGAGGAATCCGGCTACGAGCTAGATTGAACGAGTAAGAATTTATAAGACAAAAATAAAATTTTTCCGGGGAAAAAGAAGAAATAGGCATTATTCACCCGACGAAACCTAAAGGTTAGGGTTTGAATAACTTAAGCCTTTTCGAGAGTTTGGTATGTCGAAATGACATTCCGTCTAAAGATTTGACGATAATATATCGTGAAAAGTTAAGTCAGCCGATAAAAGTTTTTCTTAAAAAACAGTGCAAAAATCGGACGAAAAAAAACGATGAAAAGTATTGTTGTGTATTTTTCACTCGTTTAGATACGTTAGGGGAAAACGTGAAGGAAAACGCTTAACGTAGAAAAGTGTTTTTCAGTTTTATGGAGATCCGAAGAATACGTAAAAGTTAATCGGTAGAGGAAATACGAAATATCCAAAAATATTTGGATTCCAAGAATCGCAGTTTTCAAACTGTCGGACGAATTCCGAATTATGGAAGCACGAAGCTTCCGAGGGAAGCTAGCTAAGGAGGTGGGGTGGCCACTTGGCCACCAAGTAAACTTGGTGGCTAAGTTATGAATAGTAAGGAGGTTAGGGTCGCGAAATGACTAAAATACCCCTAGCATTGGTTTTCTATATAAATAAGCTTAAGCTCATTTTTTTGATTGAAAATTTCAACCAACACTTGAGAGAAAGAGAGGGAGACTTCGGATGGGAGAGGAAGAGAAAGAGAATGAGGAAAAGCTAGCTTGAATACACGCTTTGTCCGACGGAAGGAGATTAAAAAAAACGGTAATCCAAACCCTAATTCTTCTAATTTTTCTTTCAGTTTTTATGTTCAAAAACATAACTTAATGAGAATATGGAGTAAAAGATATTGAGAATGATTTCATATGGTTGAAATCATGAGAAAAGAAATAAGAAATTTAGTTTATAAATTTCTTATGGAAGTATAAGATTCTTAAGGATTTTGAGCGATCCGGGTGAATTTTATGAATGAGTAGGTCAAATAAGTAAGGAATGGTGTTCTATAACATCAAATTCCAAGAAAAAGTGAAATCGTAATCCAAAATATCGATTAAAATGAAGAACGAACGAAGAACACGCAAACGTTATTGATGGACAAATTTAAAACCATCGTAGTATAATTATTGTTGATGGACAAGTTTAAAACCATCGCGTATAAGTTAGTTGCTTATTGCTTGGTTAGGAAAGGTAGAAATGTTCATGAAGAATGGATTAAAACTAAGCTATAATGAAGTTATGTCAAAAATTTTGTAAAAGAAGAACGAAAATTTGAAAGTTAGTAAATGAACCCGAACGTGTAGGGTTTCATAAGAATGTAAGAGAACGTATAAAACGTGAGTCGTGGACTCAAGAATGAACAAATTCCGAGTTCGGATGACCGAATTACGGACGAACGAGCGAAGAACGTTAAAAGCTTAAAAATGAATGAAGGGTTAAGATTAAGCCAATTGAATGGCATGTTAACGGATTCAGAATGAAGTTCTGTCTGAGGCAAATTAAAGTACGTAAGATAAGGAAGAGAATGGCTTTGTAACGATCTCGTTCCGAGTTATAACGAAGAAGTTATGAGATCGTAATGTACGCGTCTCAAACTTAATGAAAGACTTAGAAATTTTTCTAGGGTTTAGGCTCGCCGCCGCAGCACTGGTTGAGCTGTGAGAAATGGCGCCGTAGCGCGAGCTTGGCCATAATCTTCTGGAGAGTGGCACCGTAGCACAAGAGATAACAAAAGACTTGGCACCGCAGCGCCAGCCCGGGAAGAGAGGAGAGAAAAGTAGGTCGCGCCGCAGTGCGAGAGGAAAGGAAGGGCACGGCGCCGCAGTACCAGTGCAGAGCAATGCCCACAAATGAGAATTTTAGTTCTCAGTTACTGGAGGATGTGCAAGAAAGAAGTATGAACATGTAGTTCACTAATGTAACACTTAATCAAGTAAGTTAAACCTTTAGTAAAGGTTGAACTGAAAGATTAAACGAGACTAAAAGAATATAAACGCTAGATTACGTAACCGATATCCGGGGACCGTAGTCACGATGAACGAACGTGAGGGATTACTATGATTGTGATTCCTTAGACGTTGAGTGACGAAGGTAACAAGTAACATTTCGATGTTATGTTGTGATAATGAGAGATAAATTTAAAGCGTATAGATACTATGAACGTAACGTTGTTGCGATGAACGATCAGTCTTAGCATATAACGAACAGTATGGCTTTGACATTAAGAAATTATAATGAACATGGGGTTCATGGGATGGATAACGATCAAAAGCGATTAAAACCTTGGTTAAAGGTTGTATAGAATTAAAAGGCGAGCAATGTAAACGTTAAATACGTAAACGATTCTCGTGAATCGTATTCACGTCGGACGAACGTTCTAAGTATACCCTGGTTGTACGACTTAGACGTTGACAAAAGTAGTAAGTAAGATACGAATTGTATCAAGAGAGCCATAGAGAACGGTAATAAGATTATTGAAAGCCGAATATAAGTCGGATGAGAATGTTAGAATGAATTGTAAGCGTTGAACACTTTAACCGATGTGAAGGTTGAGTGTACGCAAATATTAAACGGATAGAACCTACACCCCATGTATGGTTTGACCGTAGAATAACGAAGACCGTTGATTAAAGCTGTGAGCAATGAAGAAGCTGATTTAAAGACAAGTACGTATAATGTAAAAGAAGCCGAGTTAATGTTTATAACTTGGATGACGCTCTGAGTCGAATTAATCGGATGCTATAAGATAAGAATAAGGTAACGTAAAATGCTTAACGCTATAAATGGATAGAATGAATATGAAATGATCGTTCTGAGTATACAAAAGACTGTATGACTTAGACGATGATGAATGAATCCTGAGGTATGGCAATTAGTTGCCAGAAAGCCATAAGGAATATGAATTTGACTTAACGAACATTATAGTTTAATAGTTCGGAAAAGTTAAGATAAGTTAGGTTTTAGTACAATCGTAACCTTTGATGGTTGACATATGGGAGTTGGGATAAACAATTCCTTCAGAGAGCGAAGGTATATACAAAACTGGCAACCGATCTAACTCGCTGTGTGGGCAGTGTAGATGAGACGGGAACTTGTTTGTTAGTTGTTTATGGGAAACCACTCAGAGTACCATATGGACTACTAGCAGAGAAGAAATGTGTGTTAAGTCCTAGCGCAGTTATAAGAAGAAGATAAGAATGTAAATCATCAAAGATGATGAATGTATTGAGTAAGACATCTCCGTATGTCATGAAACCGTAAACCGATAATGAAAGTTAGTCGCGTAAGATTATATTGCAAGAATGCGAACCTTAAGAAGTAAAGTTAAGTAAATCAATGAGTAAGTCAAGTATATGGCTAATTGGTGTATGTCTTATTTTTCTTATGTGTTAAATATGAATGGGAATGAGCAGTTCAGCGTAAACTGTTGCTATGTGTAAGGCAAGTTTCCTAACTTCATTCATAATTTAAATGAATGCTAGTTTCTAAAACTTCTAAGATGTTGAACTTGAGAAGTTATGTCTATGTGCAAATGTATGATATTTGTACAAGGTGGAAGAACGTATGAGGCCTTGTGCCACAATGTGAACACTTCGGTGTTTCTGTGAGATGAACTATTTTATGTTTGAACTATTCAATAAAAGAATGTTCTGTTTATACATGAACCGTTATTGTTAAGTCTGTGCTATTGATTCTAATCAGACAGAATGTGTATGAAAGAGAGTAGAGAATGAAAGTATTTCAAAGTGAATATAACTAATGTTTTAAAATGATAGGAATCGAGACTATTCCTATTGTTCAAGCTGCTTCATAACCTTTGTTCGGTTATCGAAGTTCCAAAGGAATGTTAAACTCTTAAAGTTATTTGTTCAACTGTATGACTTGCTGGGCAATTGAATGCTCATACTTGCTTTAAATAAAAATATTTTCAGCGAACGATGTTAGAAAGAACTTAAGGATCCCATAAAGATCAAGCTGAGCGGTATCCAGATGAAGTGCCATTCAGTAGGCGAATGTGCGGGAAGATCAAGCAAAGACTTGTAATATAAAATGATAGAATTAAACTATAGAATAGTTTAATGAACAATTATGTATCCTTGGTGGCGGATAAAAGTTACTTGTACAAGATGTAAAGAATAATGTAATTATCATTATTTGTAATTAAAGAGGTTTTATGGTTATAGAACCTGGGATTTGAGAATGTATGTCGTTATATTTAGCTATATAATGATGTATGTTTGGAAGAAGATGGGATCGTGACGTACGGAATCCGGATGTGAAAATAGACTGGATTTCGGAGCGTTACATAACTCGCGTTTATATTCTTTGTCATTTAATCTTGTTTAATCTATATGTTCAATCTTTAATAAAGGTTTACATTACTTGATTAAGTGTTACTTTAGTTAAATATTATATTCTTTATGTTCCCTTATATTTCCCCCAAGAGCTGAGAAGTTAAAAGCTCATCTCTGGCTTTTTCCCAACACTGGCACAGCGGCGCCTCTCCCTTCTTTA
Source organism: Panax japonicus (assembly GCA_020205505.1). NCBI lineage: Eukaryota > Viridiplantae > Streptophyta > Magnoliopsida > Apiales > Araliaceae > Panax > Panax japonicus. The sequence continues at coordinate 18,215,563 of CM035104.1, forward strand.
TCTCTCGTTCCGCAGCGCGAGTTTGCAGTACCCGGCCCCCGATCTGGCGTTGTCGCGCCACTCTACAAGGCATGACTGGCGCCACGGCGCCAAGCCCTAACCCTAGAAAATTTCTCTAAGTGTTAAATCAAATTTGAGCTGCTTACTTCGCGATCTCATAACTCCTTTGTTATAACTCGGAACGAGGTCATTCCAAAGTCATTCTCCTCCTTATCTTACGTACTTTAATACCCATCAAGCAGAAATTCAATATAAATCTGTTAACGTGAAAATGGACAAGTTTAAAACCATCGGGTATAGGGTATATGCAAATTTCTTGGTTAGGATATAAATAACTGACCAATGGATTGATTCCATTTGGTTTGGTGTAAAAATCTCGAGTAACAACGTTTTGGCAAAATTTACGTGATTAGATGATAATTGTCAAAATCATAAGATTTCTAGAAGGATAGGAAAAAGTCGATGTTTAACTCAAAAATCTTAGTTTTCGATGGTGTATCATAGAACTTCACATTTAAGAGTTGTGGACTCAAGAATGGTCGAATTCTGACTAAAAACGAAGAAATAATCTATAAACGTTAAAGAACGCTTAACGAACGCATAATAAAAAATTAAAACAATAAATTTATTGTTAACGAATTAAGAAACTTATTATGTCCTAATGAAATCAATGTATATGAGATATGTGAGATAACGACTTTTGAACGAACCAATTTCGAGTTATAATGAACAATTTACGAGCTCGAAAAATTAATGGTTTGAGAAATTGAAACTTTTTTCAAAGGTTTAAACGAGGTGCCGCAGCGCTGCCCAATGAAGGATTTGGGGCATTGCAGTGATGGAACCAGATCCCAGTTACTTGATAATCGCGCTGTGGCGCAGCAATTAACAAAGGACACGGCGCCGCAGCGCTAGTCCTAGACTAAAGGCAGAGAAGAATAGTTATGAATATAAAAGAAAGGTAAATTGATTGAAGGTGAATTATGACCTTAATTAAACTTCAAGTAACATCTTAAATGATGATTAAAACCTTAAGTTCAATAATTAAAAGTTAACACAAAAGGTTACTTATAACAATACAATGTTATAAAGTAGTAATGAACGTTAATTAACTTAATGAATATCAGTAGGTTAACCAAACGAATAATTTTACTGAAAAGAAGAAGAAGATTGGTTAATGACAATACTTATAGATTGTATAAGACCTAACATGATATACTATGTTATTATGACATATAGAACCTATACAGATCCAAAGAGAAAGTGAGATAGAGCTAGACGCCGCTGAAGGCAAGTTTTCTAAATCATTATCTATACTTTATGTTGGACAAGCTTTATAATTCATGTATGATATGCACGAATTGATTCAACAAAGAAATCGAAGCCATTTACTTCGGTTAGACCAAACATAGAGTATTTTATAGATTTCCTTATAATCTATCAAAATATTATTGATATTAATATTTTATGCCAACTATTTTAGTATGGATTCAAAGAAAGGCTAATTATGAATAAACAAATGGTTTGTCTTAAATCGACTGGCACATGAGTTTGCCAAAACATAAACGTAGATACGTTAGATGTAGTAATGTTGTACAACATAGAGTACTATATGTTGATCACCTATATGTGCTCGTAAGAAATATCGGACTTACGAACTTAGTTCTGAGTTGTTTTTTCAAAGGAAGAAATAATGAAATGCTCACGGTCTTTGACCAAACTCAAGGTTTAATTGAAGATGTTCATCGTTAAACATTTTAAAGAAAAAGAGGAACTGTTATTTTGATTTATTCATAGTATTTCATAACTATCAGTTCAGTTATAGAAAATATACTCATATGATTCTTGCATAATTTTAAGACCCCAATTTTTTATAAATAAAATTGAATTTCCTCTATTCATTATTTTGAATTAATAAGGTGTTAATTTGATATAATGCTTTGGTTATGGGTGAAATGTGTAAATTTTGTAAAATAAACAAGTGGTTATAAAATATTCATTCTATCAGGGAATATTCGTTTGGTCGTAGAATATTCTTGTTGTCGGGGAATATTCGTACGACGACGAAGCCATTTGTGGGCCCCATAACGGAATAACTGTCGGATGAAGAAAATGACAAGTTTGAGTTTTCATAAATAACGGCGTAATTGTTATTGTTAACACTGTTGGAATACCTGGTGGTTAAAATACAGTAATATGTGTGGTTGTACAGTAGCACACGGTATTGCATAGTATTTTTGAAATTATTGATTCTTACGTAAGAAGGCACTACTCAATAATTGTTACAAAAATTACTGTTCAATATTTTAGTTTATTGGTTCAATAATTGCTGCGTTGATATTTTATATTATTGTTGTTTCAATAATTGGCACTACGCAGTATTTCTCATTATCAGATCAATAATTCATATTATTTGAATAATATTATTAGAAAATATTATTGGCAATGTCTAGAAAGTTCTGTCAAGGAGAGGTTTGGTCACCTAATTGCGTGCCAATAAGAAGAACTCTTTATCGAAAAGTCCACTCTTTCCTGGGAACGGCCTAGTTGTCATTATTGTGATTCTGTGATATTATTTGTGAATAATTAGTTATTGATTTTTATGATAAGGAAATATTTATTTTGTGTGGATATAAATTAAGGAAATATTTATTTTTATGTGGATATAATTGAAGGAATTACTGTTGAGGTGTTTTATCCGTATTTTGTCGGAATGGATGTATTAAAAATCACCTGTCTGTGGATTTCAAATATTTTCTGTTTAGAATTTGGAAAAACTTTCTTCTGCAAATTTGTAGAGAATTCCATTTCCTATGGAATAGACATATAATTCGTATTTTTTGATAAAGGGCTATTTATTATGAATTATTGAAGTTTTGAAAATTAAATATTTTTATTAAAATTATGGGTGGGACCCACTTTTGTTTTAAACATATGGACTGCAAAAAATTTCAGAAATGGCATGCTGGTGGTTGGTCTTGGTAGGTGGCGTAGAAGGAGAAAATATATATATTATTTTTTTAATTTAGTCTCCTTTGGCGTTCTAGCATTTTCCTATAAATAGGGTGCTTAGTTAGAATGGAAAAGGTGACACCCCTAAATCCGGGTACTTCAATTCCACGGGATTTGGTGTTCACTGTACAAATATCATCTATCTATCTACCCATAATAAATGCAAGCCATGCAATAGATAGAATAAAAATCTTTCCCTTAAAGGTTACAACATCTGAATAATAATAATACAATCCCAGGTTAAACTAACCTTAAACATCTGTGCGGAATCATAAACAAATAAGTCTTAACAACATCATTAACTCAAGTCTTAAACATAAATACATCATCTAATAAAATAACAAGTCTTCATCCCTTGCTAACTTTGCCCTTGCCCTTACTAGTGGAAGGTTCATCAATTCTTTCGTTCTTAACTGCAATGTTATTATTAAGCAAGAGTGAGCACTATTGCCCACAAGTATAATAATGAAATAATAGCATAATAACATGCGAGAGAAATAATAACTTCTGAATTAAAAGCTCAACTTTTGAATCAAGAATGAATATCAAGAATCAAAAGATTTCTGAGGGTCACAAGACCTTGAACTATGTCCTAGGTTATCAAGGGTTATATTTGAAACCTTTAACAATCATAAGACTATGGACCTTTCTACTCGTACTTAGGGGGATCAGCCCTTAGTACCATATTGTGCACAATATCTTAATGCTAACGCATAAGTAAATCCCTTTGCAGGATTGTTCATCTCAGTTTGACATTCGAGTCCGCACCAAAGGAAGTTTGGTTTGGATAATTCATCAAAGGTTCTGAAATTTAGAACGCTCATCAACTATGGACTAGTCGAATTAATAAGGGTTCGCTAGTCTAATAAGGTTCAATAATAATGATATTCAAATTGAATAATAATCTCAGGAAGTATACAATAGGACAATTATTGTATAATTGAATCATGCTTTGAAAAGATAATCAATCTTTAATATAACATTTGAACATGAATGATAGAAATGATAATTTATTCGAGGTAATTAATAACCTTGAACAATAATGACAAGTAGGGTTAGGAAACTTGCCTCGTGCGTAGATTACACTTTAACTAAGCACCTTCTTTGAATTAAATCCTACATACCATTAACATTCATAATACCAATTAATTATAACTTAACTAATCATCAATGATCATGCTTTTGTCTAAACTTTGGTTATGACTATACGTAGTCAAATTATCACATTTATTAACATATAATATCACCTCATGAATAATGAATTAATTATGTATTCAATAATTCAACCCACATGAAATTATGTTATTTACATGATAAACATCTATTTTATCTTCACATTATACTTCTAAAATGTTTACATGTTCATTAAATTAATTTACTAACACATTGTTAGACTTAAACATTTTAAAAAAATATCATTCTGAACATTCTAGAGAGTGGCGCTGCTGCGCCACTGTTACACTGGTTCTCGGCACTGCGGCGTGGTCTTTGGTGCTGCGGCGCGGTGGCGTTGTGGTGCGAGTCTCAAGGCCTGGAGTTGGCGCCACAGCGCGAGGCTCCAGTTTTGATTCTGCAATTCGCGAAAATTACAGAACATGGCCCAGGAACTCCAATAAAATTATTACTACTCAATTTTAATCATACCCACATAATATAATTCATGTATAATCATAACCCAACATTTTTATACTGACATTAACCAATTTAAACACTTAAAAACAGATTTAAAGCATGTGAATTTCACTGACTTTGATGTTCTTGGATGTTTTGAAAATAAAACATGAAAATTGTCACTACGGATTCGTTATAACACCGAATCCGTTCATTTAAACTTTGGTCTCTTCGTATTAACATGCATAACAACATACAAGTGTAAAATTTAGGGATAATATACGATCAATAAATATAATATCATGTATAAGGCCATAAGGCCAAAACCCATACTCTATAATTTTGTAGAAATCATATACGACATGTTTTCATGAATTTAATGATATGGTTTACATAATATATATAATTAAACACAATTTGATATGTCATAACACACATACAACCCATAATCATTACTCCTAACCCAATTATAGAGGTTAAACCAAAAACTTTAAAAGCCATTTTCATGAAAACTAAAATACGTAAAGTATAAATTGGGAAGGAGGAGATTACCCAAAGCGTAGTGTGGATTTTAATAAGAGATGAATATCAATTTCTCTCTGACTTCTCAACTAATATTTTGTATCTCTCTGTGAAAGCTCTCTAGACTTAGCAATAATGAAGAAAAGAAAAGAAGACGTCTGATATATTAAAGGAACTGACGCACTGAGTGGTCAGTTAACCCAGTCATGGGCAACTGCTAGTAACTCCCATTAAGGCCATGTTTAGTTAGGCTTAATAGATTTCAAAACCATCTAATTTAATAAAGCTTTATCATATGGTTTAATTAATGTCACACTCCTTCATAAAATAAATCAATATCTTATTTAATTTATTTTATATAAAATATAATAATTAATAATTAAAATAACATCATGCTTAATTAAATATTTTATTTAATTCAATAAGCTCGCATAAATACATACTTGAATAATAAATATTCTCTAAATTAATTTAATAAATATAACACATAATTAAATTAATCTACCACAATTGCATCAAATAATTATTAAATCCAATAATTAAATCATTGAAAAATATTTATTTAATTCAATAAATATGAAAATTAAATTAAAAATTCTCGTTCGTCATATCTTTCCCCCTTAAAAGGATTCTGTCCCCAGAATCATGACTCAATAATTTCGACCCGTTACATTCTCCCCCCCCCCCCCCCCTACAAAGATTCTGTCCCCAGAATCGCTTACAAATAATTAAGTAAATAAATGAGGATAATTCTTCATCATATTCTCTTCGAGTTCCCACATAGCTTCTTCAGTGTTGTGGTTCCTCCAAATTACCTTAACAAAAGGTATACTTTATTTCTGAGAACTTGTTCTTTTCGGTCGACAATTTTGACAGGGATTTCTTCGTAAGATAAGTCTTTCTCAAAATGTAGGGGTTCGTATTCAATTACATGCTTGTATTCGGCCTTGTAGGGTAGTAACACAGACACATGGAAGACGTTGTGGACATTCTCGAGTGCTGGAGGTAAGGCTACCTCGTACGCGACTTCTCCAATTCTACGTAATACTTCAAATGGTCCAATAAATCTTGGGCTCAATTTTCCTTTCTTTCCGAACCTGATCTTTCCTTTCCAGGGAGAGACCTTCAAGAAAACATAACTACCTGATTCAAACTCGATATTTTTACGTTGTGGATCAGCGTAATTCTTCTATCGATCTTGAGCCACTACCAATCGTGCTCGAATCACTTTAACTATTTATGTCGTCTGCTGTACCAATTCTGGCCCTAGCAATTGTCTTTCACCAACTTCATCCCAGTAAAGCAAAGTTATGCACTTTCTACCGTATAACGCTTCGTAAGGCGGCATTCATATACTAGCGTGATAACTGTTGTTGTAGCCGAACTCTACTAACGGTAGGTGATCATCCCAATTTCTTTTGAAGTCCATCACACAGGCTCTTAGCATATCCTCTAACATTTGAATTGTTCGTTTTCTATGTTCGTCTGTTTGAGGGTGATAAGTTGTACTCATTTGCAATTGCGTACCCATACATTCCTGAAGACGTTTCCAAAAATTTGATATGAAGCGTGAATCCCTATCCGAAACAATTGATACCGGAACTCCGTGCCTCGAAATAATCTCTTTTATGTAAAGCCTGGCCAAATGATCTAAGTTGAATCTGATTTTGATAGGAAGGAAGTGTGCAGATTTCATCAGTCGGTCAACGATAACCCATACTGCGTCGTAGCCTTTCTGAGTCGTCGAAAGGCCAACCACGAAGTCCATTGTAATATGTTCCCATTTCCATTCTGGGATCTCTAATGGTTGTAGCAATCCACTCAGTCTCTGATGTTCTGATTTTACTTTCTGACAGGTCAGACACTTGGTAACACATTCTGCAACATCACGTTTTAAATTCGGCCACCAGAAATGTTGTCAAAGATCTTGGTACATTTTGGTACTACCAGGGTGAATCGAATATCATGAACTATGAGCCTCGCTCAAAATTTCTTCCTTAATCTCTTGTACTGGTGGAACCCAAATTATACTCTCAAATCTCTGTATTCCTTCCTTATCCATCTTAAATCTCAGTTCGGTTCCTTCATATATCTTCTTTATCACCTTTTTACATGCATCGTCCTGAAGTTGAGCCTCCTTTATTTTATCTAATAGAGTTGTACCAGATTGCATCTGAAATAGCTTCTCATCAATCTCCATAAGGATACTTCACTTCAAACTCTAGTTTCTCCATTTCTGCAATTAGCTCCTCCTGAGCAGTTAATATCATCAATTTCTCATGACCCTTTCTACTTAAGGCGTCGACAACCACATTTGCTTTCCCCGGATGGTATAAAATCTCACAGTCATAATCCTTAATTAATTCCAACCATCTTCTTTGACTCATATTCAAATCCTTCTATGTAAAAATATATTTCAGACTCTTGTGGTCCATATATATTTCACACTTCTCCCCGTATAAATAGTACCTCCAAATTTTTAGAGCAAAAACAACTGCAGCTAACTCCAAATCATGGGTCGGATAACCCTTCTCGTAATCCTTCAACTGTCGTGATGTGATGCATACGCAATGCCTCTACCGTTTTGCATAAGCACACAGCCAAGTCCTTTATGAGACGCATCGCTAAAAATAACAAAATTTCCTATATCATCCGGAAGAGATAACACATGTGCCGTACTCAACCTCTTCTTCAATTCTTGAAAACTTTCCTCACACTTATCCACCCAAACAAATTTCACAGCTTTTCGAGTTAAATTCGTTAATGGATTTGCGATCTTGGAAAAGTCTTGTATGAACCTTCTATAATATCCAGCCAATCCAAGAAAACTTCTTACTTCTGACGGCATTCTCGGCTGATCCTAGTTAATCACGACTTCTACTTTGGATGGATCTACCGAAATTCCGTTTTTATCGATCACGTGACCAAGAAATTGTACCCGCTCGATCCAGAATTCTCATTTCAAAAATTTAGCGTACAACTTCTCCCTTCTCAATACTTCCAACGTTAACCTCAAATGTTCTTCGTGTTCTTCTTTGGTTTTGGAATATACCAAAATGTCATCTATAAATACCACTACGAATTTGTCCAAAAAAGGTTTGAATACACCATTCATTAGTCCCATAAAATGCTGCAGGAGCATTCGTAAGACCAAACAAGAATACTACAAATTTGTAGTGACCATATTGCGTTCTGAACGCTGTCTTTCGGTGCATCCTCTGGTCTCACCTTCAATTGATGATAACCGCTTCTCAAGTCTATCTTGGAAAAGTATCTCGCTCCCTTTAATTGATCAAATAAGTCATCGATCCTCGGTAATGGATATATGTTCTTAATCATGACCTTATTCAGTTCTCTGTAGTCAATGCAGAGCCGCATCGATCCATCCTTCTTTTTCACGAACAACACCGGTGCTCCCCACGGCGATACGCTCGGTTGAATGTACTTCTTGTCCAACAATTCTTGTAGTTGTACCATTAATTCTTTTATCCCTACCGGTGCCATTCGGTATGGTGCCTTCGATATTGGAGCAGTTTCGGCAGCCAAATCAATCACAAAATCTACTTCTCTATTTGGTGGAAGTCCTGGAAAATCGTCTGGAAATACGTCGACGAAATCCATCATAATCGGTATCTCTTCTACCTTAGGATTCTCTTTTCGACTGTCGACTATGTAATCTAAGTATCCTACACAGCCTTGTCTTAACAACTTCCTGGCCTGCAACATCGTCAGACAACTCGCTTGTTTAGGCCACTTGGTACCATAAAACACAACCTTTGACGGAGTCATAAGGTTAATACGCTTCTTTTGGCAATCAATTACAGCCCCTTAATTGAATAACCAGTCCATTCCCAAAATAACGTCAAATTTCCCAAGTCGAATAGGGATAAGATATACATTCATGATATTACCCTTAATATCAACTCTACAATTCTTATGTACATACGTAACATGGATTATTTCTCTATTCGCAATTTCTATGTTCATGGGATAATCCAATTCATTCTTAGACAAATCTAAATTCTTGGTAAAATCATCGGATATAAAGGAACAAGTAGCACCCGAATCAAATAATACGTAAGCATTAACTTTATTGATTGGAATGATACCTGACACCACATCACGGGACTGAACTGCATCTTGCACCGTCATGTTGAAAGTCCGAGCGGTCGGTCTGTTTGTTGCGTTAGGTCCGGTGATGGTTAAGGCATTTTCACTATTATTTCCTCAGTTTCCTCCTGATCCTAACCCTCCCGATTGCTTATTGGGATAATCTCTTGCCAGATGGTCCTTCGAACCACAAGTAAAATAAGCACCCTTCTTTGGGTTTGGACAGTTTGGTGTTATGTGGCCTTCCTGACCACAATTGTAGCACACTCTTTAACTCCCAGATGGGCTTTCCCGCAATTCGGGCATGCTTCAATTCTTTTCTTCTGATTACCTTGTTGATTCCCCGATGATGAGTTGTCGTTCCACCTTTTCTTCTGATTGAAATTTCCACCTCCTGTGCCACTTCCACTGGCCTTGTTATTAATTTCACCTTTACTCTTCTTCTTCTTCTGATCTTGATTGTACTTTGTCACCGCATCGCTTCCTCCTTCAGCGAGGATGGCCTTTTCCAGTACTCCGACAAATGTGTTTAGCTGAAATATTGATACCTTGCTGTACACCCAAGGCTTTAGTCCTTGTTCAAATCTTCTGGCTTTTCTTTCGTCCGTGTGTACTTGGTACGGGGCGAATCTTGCTAACTCGTTGAATTTAGCCGTAGTCAGGTACACTCATGTTTCCCTGCTTCAGTTCAAGAAATTGTACTTCCATCTGATTCTGCGAACTAGTTAGGAAATACATTTCGAAAAACATTTCTTTAAATCTCTCCCACATAATTACACCTTCACCTCCTCGTACTTTGTTTGCTCGCCACCAGTAGCTAGCCTCAGACTTTAGCATAAACGTTGCAAAAGCGGTCTTTTGATCTTCTCTAACCCTAGAAACGTCGAAAACCTTCTCCATTTCCATAACCCACGTTTGAGCCTCGATTGGGTTCATGGAACCTTTGAACTCTGGTGGTCCCACCGCCTTGAAGTCTTTAAACGTTGTGTTTGGTGGAGCTTGCGGTTGATTATTCATGGCTCCAGTCAGTAAGTTAACCAACTGCTGCACGGGATTAGCGTTGACATTATTGTTATTATTGGTTGAGTCTTCCTATGCCGGTTAACGTTGTTGTCTTCTCCTTGGCGGCATTTTTCTGTTAAATAAAAGCTTATTAGAACTTTATTTATTTCTCTAAATAGTTAAGGCATTACTTAACAATTTAACATACTCATTTAACATATCATCTCAAATAACTTGATATATTTTTATTCAAATCAAAAGTTTTAACATTAAACGATAGCATAACTGCTATTTACATCATTTATCCTGGAGTAAAGAATCCAAAGGATTTAAAACATTCAAATATTCTTTCGTTCATAAACACGTCAGAATTTACATCTAAAAACTAATTAAGTTCTTCACATAATTAAATAAATCATATCACTGTCGGTCAAGGTACTGATTAGCCTTGCTACGCTCTTCTTCTAAAATGCGATGCATCGTCCTGCGATCCATCATGTAAAATGGTAGTCCTTCAAACTGGATTGGGTAACTCAAAACTCGATTTTGGGTCTCATTCATTGCCTTGTTAAGGGTAGAGTACGTTTCCCCAATCTTCGTTTTATTTGCACGACTATCATCCTCTGCACGATCAGCTCAACGCGATTCTCTTACCCAGCCTTCCTCTGCTATGTTCAGCCTTTCGGAGGTTTCCTTCAGTTCCTTCATTAGTTTTTCTATCTCCTCGGTCTTATCTTCAGTTTGACCCTTCTCATGGGCCAAATCAAATTTTATATTTGCTAGTCAAGAGTGAAGAGTCGAAATCTCCCTCTCCTTCTGCTCTAGAGTAATATGCTGAATAACCGCTCGCTCAGTCAAATCCTGGACCTCATCTCGTAACTTAACGTTACGGTCGTATAACGTGTCAAACATCTCAGCATCAACGGTGTACCGTGGTAACTCCTCTTCTTTCTCTTCCTCTTCCTCAACAAATTCCTCCTCAGGATCAGTCTCAGGTTCATGATCCTGACAAACAATGGTGATCAATGGAGATGACTCCCTCTGTACCAGCTGTTCCCTAACGACATGAATGTCTCGGGGCTCCTCCACTGTCGGTACTATAGGTACATGAGGTTCATCCTCATTAGGTACTATAGGTACACAGGGTTCTTCCTCCCCAGCTTGACTAGCTTCTCCAATATTCGACACCTGTCAACAAAATTTTAAGTTTTAGTTACTAAGTCGTATCATCTAACGCATACTTTAACACATAAACACATAAGGTCTTTTATTATCTTCAATAAATTACAGAAATTCATTTCTTATAACTCGATAAGAGTTTTCCATCACTATCTTCTTTCTATAAGGCTACTACCTAAGGTTGTTCCCCCACCTAAGGTTCATAACCTACAGCTTTGATACCAACTTGTGACACCCCTAAATCCGGGTACTTCAATTCCACGGGATTTGGTGTTCACTGTAAAAATATCATCTATCTATCTACCCATAATAAATGCAAGCCTTGCAATAGATAGAATAAAAATCTTCCCCTTAAGGGTTACAACATCTGAATAATAATAATACAATCCCAGGTTAAACTAACCTTAAACATCTGTGCGGAATCATAAACAAATAAGTCTTAACAACATCATTAACTCAAATCTTAAACATAAATACATCATCTAAAAAAATAACAAGTCTTCATCACTTCCTAACTTTGCATTTGCCCTTACTAGTGGAAGGTTCATCAGTTCTTTCGTTCTTAACTGCAATGTTACTATTAAGCAAGAGTGAGCACTATTGCCCACAAGTATAATAATGAAATAACAGTATAATAACATGCGAGAGAAATAATAACTTCTGAATTAAAAGCTCAACTTTTGAATCAAGAATGAATAGCAAGAATCAAAAAGATTCCTGAGGGTCACAAGACCTTGAACTATGTCCTAGGTTATCAAGGGTTATACTTGAAACATTTAACAGACATAAGACTATGGACCTTTCTATTCGTATTTAGAGGGATTAGCCCTTAGTACCATACTGTGCACAATATCTTAACGCTAACGCATAAGTAAATCCCTTTGCAGGGTTGTTCATCTCAGTTTGACATTCGAGTCCTCACCAAAGGAAGTTTGGTTTGGATAATTCATCAAGGGTTCTGAAATTTAGAACGCTCATCAACTATGGACTAGTCGAATCAATAATGGTTCGCTAGTCTAATAAGGTTCTATAATAATGATATTCAAATTGAATAATAATCTCAGGAAGTATACAATAGGACAATTATTGTATAACTGAATCATGCTTTGAAAAGATAATTAATCTTTAATATAACATTTGAACATGAATGATAGTAATGATAATTTACTCGAGGTAATTAATAACCTTGAACAATAATGACAAGTACGGTTAGGATACTTGCCTCATGCGTAGATTACACTTTAACTAAGCACGTTCTTTGAATTTAATCCTACATACCATTCACATTCACAATACCAATTAATTATAACTTAACTAATCATCAATGATCATTCTTTTGTCTAAACTTTGGTTATGACTATACTTATTCAAATTATCACATTTATTAACATATAATATCACCTCATGAATAATGAATTAATTTTGTATTCAATAATTCAACCCACATGCAATTATGTTATTTACATGATAAACATCTATTTAATCTTCACATTATACTTCTTACATGTTTACATGCTCATTAAATTAATTTCTAACACATTGTTAGACTTAAACATTTAAAAAAATCTCATTCCGAACATTCTGGAGAGTGGCGCTGTAGCGCCACTGTTACACTGGTTCTCGGCGCTGCGACGTGGTCTTTGGCGCTGTGGCGCGAGTCTCAAGGTCTGGAGTCGGCGCCGCGGTGCGAGGCTCCAGTTTCAGTTCTGTAATTCGTGAAAATTGCAGAACATGGGCAAGGAACTCCAATAAAATTATTACTACTCGAATTTAATCATACCAACATGATATAATTCATGTATAATCATAACCCAACATTTATATACTGGCATTAACCAATTTAAACACTTAATAACAGATTTAAAGCATGTGAATTTCACTGACTTTGATGTTCTTGGAGGTTTTGAAAATAAAACATGAAAATTATCACTATGGATTCGTTATAACACCGAATCCGTTCATTTAAACTTTGGTCTCTTCGTATCAACATGCATAACAACATACAAGTGTAAAATTTAGGGATTATAAACGATCAATACATACAATATCACGTATAAGGCCATAAGAACAAAACCCATACTCTGTAATTTTGTAGAAATCATATACGACATGTTTTCATGAATTTGATGATATGGTTTACATAATATATATAATTAAACACGATTTGATATGTCATAACACATACAACCCATAATCATTACTCCTAATCTAATTACAGAGGTTAAACCAAAAACTTTAAAAGCCATTTTCATGAAAACTAAAATACGTAAAGTAGAAATTGGGAAGGAGGAGATTACCCAAAGCGTAGTGTGGATTTTAATAAGAGATGAATATCAATTTCTCTCTGACATCTCAACTAATATTCTGTATCTCACTCTGTGAAAGCTCTCTAGACGTAGCAATAATGAAGAAAAGAAAAGAAGACGTCTGATATATTTAAGGAACTGGCGCACTGAGTGGTCAGTTAACCCAGTCATGGGCAACTGCTAGTAACTCCCATTAAGGTCATGTTTGGCTAGGCTTAATAGATTTCAAAACTATTTAATTTAATAAAGTTTTATCATATGGTTTAATTAATGTCACGCTCCTTCATAAAATAAATCAATATCTTATTTAATTTATTTTAAATAAAATATAATAATTAATAATTAAAATAACATCATGCTTAATTAAATATTTCATTTAATTTAATAAGATCATATAAATACATACTTGAATAATAAATATTCTCTACATTAATTTAATAAATGTAACACATAACGAAATTAATCTACCACAATTGCATCAAATAATTATTTAATCCAATAATTAAATCGTCAAAAAATATTTATTTAATTCAATAAATATTAAAATTAAATTATAAAATTCTCGTTTGTCACATAAAATCACACCAGAAACGAGTTCTCTCTCTATATATATATTATCGAGCGTATTTTGTGAGTATTTAGATACTTTTAGAGTTGCTATTCAGTGCAAGTTTCCTTCGGCTTTACATCTGATATTCTGATCAAAAATACTGCTATTTTAAGGTAAGGGATGTTATTTTCTTCATAATGATGTTATTCTTTCAATATCATTATATCAAAATATTGGTATGGATTTTATTGTGAAATTTCTACATTTTTTATGTCAGGGTTACTATTCACGTATACGGCACTATTCACGTGTACGACAATATTCACGAATACGGCACTATTCACAGAAAAATAAATTCTTTCTTTCTTTGTCCAAGTTGTTTATTGTGGTTACTATCTTTAATTATATCCATGTTTTGATCTTTATTTTTGAATTTTGCTTCACAATTGGTTATTATGGAGTATTATTAAATTTGGATAAATTGTAATACGAATCCCTAATATTTTTCTTTTTGTCTCACTGGATTTGTTTTCTTTAAGATATTTTTCATCATCCTCGATCCTAAATGATGATCTTACTGAATAACTTTGGCATGTAGTGCAAAGATGAATGATTAACTGATGACTATCTTTGGCCCGTAGTGCAAAGATGAACAGGAGTTGAGATTAACATGACCAACTGGTGATACAAATGAATATCTTTGGCTTGTAGTGCAAAGATGAATATTTGATTCAAGATGTATATTGTTTGATGTTACATGGATAAAATATTGGTGATGGACGTTTAAATCATAGAAGATATTAGAATTCATTCTCTACTTGACTCTTCTAATGGATTGTTGTTTCCGCTACAGTTGTTGATCTAAAACTTGTTGTCTATTATGTTCTATCAGATTTTTCTCTGTTGAAGACTAATGATAATTTTTTGTATATTATCTTAGTCATAATATTCTTTACTGGGCTAGTTGAGCTCGCCCTTTTCCTTTTTGTTCCATTTTTCTTCTCAGAAGATGAGAACATAGCAGGAACTAGCCGGGGTATTGAGTGATGGTTCATGAGAGTTGTTTTAGTAGTCCTCACTATTTTATAAAATATTGTATCAATAATTGTAATGAGGATTCCTTTTGAGTTTGTATACTGTCTATTAGACAATATTTGTATTCAAACTCACAGTATATGTGTTGTCGTATTTTACACGATAATTGTATTACTGAATTTGTAGTTTTCTTTCTGTACCACATATTTGGTGACTCAGAATGGGTGTTGTATACCAATTTTGGGGGCGTCACAGTTGATATCAAAGCTTAGGGATATGGTCTCTAGAGGAGATCGGGGAATAGAACTAGGAGGTGAGACACGAGTAATCCTTTACTAGTGTGTCATACCTATATTTATTTGGTTAGTCAGTTGAAGTATATAGTTAATATGTGATATATTAATTTGTTAATTAACCCTTGTTTTGTGGCAGTATTTGAGAATGGCAACTGGAAATATTAACAATGGAGTGAATGAGACCGTAGAGACAACTTTAATCACCACCCAGGGAAACGTACAACAGGAAGGCAATATTCCTCCTGTAAACAACACTACCAAACAAATGATGAATGATGGGATGCTTAGAAGCTTTTTTCAGTTCATGAAAAATCAGACGAGGGAGACTCGTGTACAAAATACGGGTGGAAATGATAGCAATGCTCGGCTTTTCACAGCCAAGCAGTTCAAAGAGTTGGGACCACTAGAATTTGCGAGAAAGCCGGATCTGATCAAGGTGGAAATGTGGGTCAAGCAAATTACCAAGATATTCGATGTCTTGGGATGCACGGAGGAATATAAGGTACCATTCACCACCTTTATGTTCCGTGGTGAGGAAGACTACTAGTGGGAGTCTGTGAAGAGTACCCAGCCATCCGCACTCAATATGTCTCGGGAAACATTTCAGAAACTATTTAACGACGATTATTTTCCTGAAAGTATTCGTCATATAAAGGAGGTAGAATTTATTAGACTGGAATAAAACAACATGACGGTGTCCCAGTACGAGGCAAAGTTCACAGAGTTATCCAGGTTTGTACCTCATTTGGTAAAGAATGAGGAACAAATAACGCAGATGTTTCTAAGAGGTCTAAAACCTGAGATTCGATAATATCTTATCTCTCATAAATTTTCTTTATATTCAGATGTTGTAAACAAGACTCAATTATTAGAGCGAGATAATGAGTATGTTCAACCAAGGGACCACAACCAGGGTCGTACCGGTGGCAGCAGTCATCAGAGCATAACAACTAACAGGGAGGAAAAAATTCGGACAAAAGCGGTAACCACTCTAGTGGTAATCGTGGCCATGATGGTAGAAGAAGCGAGTCAGGGGGAGATTTCAAGAAGAGAAGGTACAACAATGACAACGTGAAAACGTCAGCACAAACATCAAGTGTTTCTAGGGGAGGATATCGAGCACCAATCGTTTGTTATAAAAGCGGGAAAGAGGGACACATCAGCCCAAACTACCCACAAAAATCAAAGGTGTGTTATAACTATAGAAAGGAAGGTCATATAGCCAAAAATTGTCTTGTTGTGAAACCAAGTTCAACGGGGATGGTGACTCCAAAGGCTATCCCGGACAAGTTAAAGTTGATGGTTCCTGGAAGGGCGTTTGTCGTAACTGCTCAAAACGCGAGGAACCCAAACGAAGTGATCACGTGTAAGCTAATCATAAACTCTTGCGAAGTTTATACCTTATTAGATATCGGTTCTACCCATTATTTTATCTCTCCTGCTTGTGCTCAACGTTTGAACTTGACTCTGGAGAAATTAGACCTTGACTTATCTGTTGAGACTCCGTTAGGAGAAACTTTCATTACATCTACTATTTATAAATCTTGATTGATTCAAGTTGGTACCATCACATTACCTTCCGATCTTATTTCATTGAAAATACTTTCATTTGATGTGATTTTAGGTATTGATTAGTTAACCACTCATGTTCCTCAACATCAAGTATGTTAATGAGGTCACCAACCACATCATCATCATTTACCTCATGATTTCTAATTTGTTCTTGTAACGGCTTATCTATTCCTAACAGATTAGTGCCATCAAAAGCACGAGTCTTTGTTATGACAACTGTATACTAAGGGCTCCTAGAATTTAAGACATTCAGGGCGTAATACACTTGAGTGACTTAGCTGGCTAGAACGAATACATCATTAGATTGTAGTTTTGACTTTATGTCTACCGTGACGATTCTATTACGATCAATTTTAACACCCTTAATAGTATCAAACCAGCGACACCTGAATGTAACTACCTTTTTACCCCTAGGATAATTGAGTACAACCACTTCCTCTAATGGTCCATAGTAATTGGACCCGGAGTCTTGGTAGAAACATCCCAACATGACAACGCCAAAATTGACTGATGTCATTTCATTCAATTCATCAACCTTGAATCTATACACATTCACGATGCAACCAGAAAATGAACTAATTAGTTTTTACGAGCCTAAAAAATGTCTCTAAAACGCTTATAAGCGCTATCCGCTTCAATCCTACTCTTAAACCACTGGTAAAAATTTTTAGTAATGAATGCTTCCAGTTGTGCTGGAGTTATTCCCGGATTAGAAGCAATCGCTTCCTCTTCGAATGCACTGAAATAATATAATCAAATAGTTTATTACAATAATAATCTTAATGTATTTACATATATATGTATAATAATACATACTTAATCTATTCTGCTATTTTGGGAAAATTTAGAAGCATGTATGTAGATACAATCTTCAAATCTCTGTCGCTTAAGTAAGTCATTTTCTCATGGTCAAATAGTTTAGCCGGATATGTGAATACAACTTATTCATCATCAGAATGAGATTGAGGACCAAAGACCTCATTCCTACTTAAACGAGTGTTCTTAGTTGAGACTACATTGTCGAAGTACAGAGTGCAAAAGTTGACAAGTTCTTCCTCCGTATAACACTTAGCAATTGAACCCTCTATACGAGCTTTATTTTTCACTTTCTGCATTAATCGACGCATATACTTGAAATATGATTGAACGCAATTAATACTAAGAATATACCTTGTAAATATCATCAAAATTTAGGTAAATAGATGATATTACTTACCTCTCAAAAGGATACATCAACCGATATTACACCAGTCCTCCAAGTTTCAGTTCATATGGTAGATGTATAAGCAAATGCTCCATTGAGTCAAAGAACCTTGGAGGTAAGATCATTTCGAACTTACACATTGTCAGCACTATATTCGTCTCCATGTACTCAATATCACTGTACCTTATTACCTTTGAGCAAATATCCCGAAAGAAAGATGATACTTCGGTCAAGGCTTCAACAAATTTCCTAGGTAACATCTCACGAAATGAAATTGACATCAACTTATGCATGAATACATGGCAATCGTGAGATTTGAACCCAGTACTTTTCAGCTTCTCAACCTTGGTGCAACTTTGACAACCCGGATTTTAAAAAAATATTAAAATAAGAATTTTATAAATAAAATTCTTATTATAAGATATTTTGAGTTTGAGTGTGTATATATGTGTTATATATTGTGAAATATGTGATTTGATGTGAATGTAGAATATATATATATATATATATATATATATATATATATATATATATATATATATATATATATTCATATATTGGGAGAATGAGGTTTAGTAGTTAATTTAATTTAACTATTGAAGAAGGTAAATAAAATTGTTTGAAAAATGAATTAAGTTGATTTAAATAAGTTGAAAATTATATTATGAAATAATATAGTTTGATTATTATGCCTTGTGGCAATGAATTTATTATAAATTAAATCTCATAAATAACGTAAGTAATTCACTTAATTAAAGTAGTGAATTAATGTAAGGATATTTGCTTTAAGAAAACGAGGGACTAATATATATTACACATAAATGTAATATGTTAATGTATTAAGATTGTGAGATTTGTAAATAGTTAAAAATATTTATAGACTTGAATAAATATTTTATTTGGAATATTTATGGAAATAGATAAATATTTGATTGAAATTATTATGGAATAAGTTGTTTAAGTATGATGATAAATAATTTTATAATTTGTGCGCATTTTAGTACGCTACTATGATGGTAATATTCTAATTTAATTAAATAATTAAATTAGCGGATTAATGACTTGTTGTGTAAAGTGGAAGTATGTATTAATTAAATTAAATAAAGGTCTGACAAATGGGCCTTATAATAAGAGTATTATAAGCCTTATAATAAGAGAATTATAAAAATAAATAGGTGTTAGAGTTTATGCCCTAGAGGCCAATTATTTGATATAATTGCTTAACGTTTTGATATTATATTTGATTGAATAAATATATAATTTTATTATGGTTTTATTTACTGCGTAATATAATTGTTAACATAATAAAAAAATTTAGAATAGTGATACAAATTATATAGTTTCAAGTATGTGACTTGAACATGAGATTATATATTACCATTAGTATCAGTGTTCTTAAATGTCCCTAGTCGAGTATCATTGTTGATGGGACAACAATGATGCATTGAGACTAGTATGTGGATTGACTGATGACCAAATCTCACTGGTCGTAAATATATGAGATATTAAGTCAATGCATAGGTACATGTTAGAGAACGATGTACTGGACAGACCCACCATGAGAATTCTATATGAAGCATTATGCGAAGTGTCATTAGCAATTCTCATAGTGACAATGATGTAATGGTCCTCCGACCTTAAATCGCTATATTACTGCACGAGAATTAATGTACTTTGATATCATCAAATGTTACCTTTAATAAGGTGGACTATAAAGGTGATTATTGGGTTCATCATTAATCGTGTGAGAAATATGAGTGATCTAGATGGAATTTAACCATCCTATATATTATGGGTGATATCCATAGGCCTCTTGATTGAGTAGGACTATGAAATGCATGGCCATGCTCAAATAGTGATTTGTTTCATATAGTCTACTCATTGATCAAGAAAACTCAGATTAAATTATGAAGAGTATGACACATTCCATGACTCGAGTTTAATCTAGGATATTAAGGTTAAAAGGATTAAATTACATTGAAACATTGGTCACGAAAAAGTTGCATCAAATCATCGATCTTATTATTACTTGGATAGTAGTGATGCATTACTAGATGCCGACTGTTTATAATTTTATAATATGATTTTAAAATTATTGCCAACGTAATAATAACCTATAGGGTCACACACATAGAACGTTATTTAAAAGGGAATTAATTTAAATTTTAAGGATTTAAATATATTAATATAATTAATAGTATTTAAATCACGAATTTAAATTAAAAGGATAATTTGTATATATGTATATTAATTAAGTAAGACTTAATTAAGATATATATATATATATATATATATATATAAAAATTCGGATTTTATGAAATTAGGTTTTGATTTGATTAATTCCTTTTAACTACTATATATATGATATATAGCAGCTACTTAGGTATATATCATAATTGAAAAACCCTAGCCGCTCTTAGAGAGAGACTAGAGAGAAATCAGTTTCAAAAAATCCATTCCTTTTGGTGGCTAGTACCGCAAGTCCTTCTTATTGCAGAATCGTTCGACGGTTCGTGAGGCGTTCGTGTGGATACCGTAGAGGCGCAATCGGTTTGTATTGCGTTGGAGATTCGAGGCGCAGTCGATTTCAGATTCTCATTTTTTTCATATCTGGTATAATCTCTAAACCTCTGAATTAATTGATTTTTCGCATGGATCCTATTTTAGGGTTTCGGAAATTGCTTTAAAATTTTAATTTTCGCTGTGCGTTTCTGTGCCGAAGCCCAACAATAGGAAGGGATTTTATTTGAGTAAGCCAAACAAGGTCTTGTGGCTGTTGGTTTTATAACTGCTAAGTTTATTGCGTGGGTGTAACTCTTAATTGCAATAAGAGTTAGTTTTTACGTTATTTGTAAAGGCGGCGAGAATGAGAGAAATAGAGAGTTCAGAGAAAATTGAGATAGAGAAGAAATTCTCTGAGAAATTGAGAAGGTTTTTGAGAATCAAGAAGGAGGAAGAAGATTAATCAAGAGAAATCAGATAATCTTTATCATCTAATCAAGGTATCAATCTAGTTCTAAAGCTTTAAAATATAGTTTTTAAGTTCTTCACATAAAAAGCTATTTTAGGTTGGTTGATGTGAAAATTTGTTGTGTGTATATATATATATATATATATATATATATATATATATATATATATATATATATTATGGGTTTGTGTAATCCATATTATATCATCTAAAAGTGGTTTTGGAGTAATTAAATTCATGAAAATAGGTTGAATGATGAAGAATTTGAGTTTTGTACTATATATGTGACAACCCGAGAATTTGGGCAATTTATTAAAATCTTAAATGATGGATTTAAGGTCAAATAATAGACCTAGACAGAAAATAAGTGTATGCGTTTAATGTTATTGGGATTGAATTTTGAGGATTTCAAAATTCGGTGAAGGATATAGGTGAATTATTCAGGATTAAGGATTTATGTGATTATGTTCTGTGTTTATGGTTAATGATGTGTTCAGAATGTGATTAATGGTCATGGGTTGATCAGATAATTTATATCTGTAACAAACCCTAAGTTTACATTAAGAACGACAACGTTCAGTTAGAAAACCCTAACGTCTGATAAGAAACCCTAAAAATCGGTTCTGGAAACCCTAGTTTCAGTTTCGGGAGTCCGAAACCTTAATTCGGATATTGAAAATCCTAGATTGGGAATGTAATGTATGTACAAAGTTAAACGTCATTAATATTAAATTAATTAGGAAAAACCCTAATGAATTATCAAAATCTTAATTGATTATTAGCAAACCCTAATACCAGATCTGAAAACCCTAATTTTAGATTCTGATAAAATGAAAGCCCTAATCTGGGAATGGAAAGGATAATTATAATGCTTATATGGTATTAATTAAGTATTAATTAGGGTAAAGATTAATTAATTAACAAACCCTAATTTTTAATTCTAGGAACCCTAATTGTTCCGTCAGAAACCCTAATGCTCAGTTGTGGATTTAATTGCTATATTAGCAATGTTAATTAGGAAACCCTAATCCTAATTATTTCAATTTATGAGTAATTAGAAACTCTAATCTAATTACGAATATTTAATTTCTAAATTAGAAATTTTAATTTTTCTATTAGAAACCCTAATTCAAGGGTTTTGAACCCTAATGACCATTTTGACCCTAATTGCTTTATTAGCAATTGTAGTTAGGAAATGCTAATCCTAATTAGCAAGAATGAATTTATGATTAAGAAATTTTTATATAATTAGAAAATTCTAATTATAAGTTAGAATTGTTAATTTTCTATTTTGAAAATCTAAATTGGAAATTTTAGGAATTTAATTACAAAGGGTTAAATCTAAACCCTAAATACTCCAAACCCTAAACCCTAAGGGTTTCATCTAATGTAAAATCTAGAAAATAAATGGAAAGGACAAAAATGCCCTTTGTGTATTATTTTTTTTGTAGCTTGCAAATCTTGCAAAATCATGGGTGGTTGAACAACCCTAAGCCTAAACCTAGCTAGCATTTGACAATTTATATCTATCTCAGTCGAAATTACAAGATCAAAGCATCATGTCATCAAATAAATAATTAAAGAGAGAGAAAATGACACTTAAAATTCTCATTTTCTCCAAACCCATTCTCTCACTAGAAATTCGAGATTAGAAGGAGATAGAGAGAGAAGGTAACACATAATCAGTGTCTTAGCAAGCCAAGATCAGAATCAAAAAGTCAGAATTGAAAATCAAAGCTCAAAAGGTATAAAAGTCCTAAATTTCGAAATTTATGATTTTAATGTTTAATGTTGTTGTTTGTTGGTTAAATATGTGTTATAAGGTGTCAATTAGATATCTGGGTTGTTGGATCATGGATCCATAACACCTAGATGCTCGAATCTAGCAATTTAGAAAATCTGGAAAAGTTGGAAAATGTTGACTGACAAGCCAATGTCAGGGCTTTTAGATTCTTCTGTGTTAATGATATGTGGTATTTAAAGTTATAAATGTGTAGTATGCTAAGTGTTCTTTATTCTGAAACTTGAATCAAACCTATAGCATGTCTAGATCGTAAGTTACAAGCGGTCAAAGATGGTTGACCGTTCATAGAATCTGGTTTTTGGGTAACCCAGAAACCCAGATCTCGTCTGTCAATCAATTTGCAGGGTCTTGATCTTGCTGTGTGTTAGTAGTTAGGCCATGTTGTTGGTAGATCTTAGTAGCCTGTCATATGGACTACATATATATGCTCTTGTATTACCCAGATCCTTAGTATTTTGAAAATTAATCGTGGTTAAAACCACGTTGACCAACTGGATGGATGAAGATTCTGGAAAACCCAGAATCTTCAAGAACAGTTCGTGACTCTTAGTTTGACCAGTCCAGATCTTGCGTTTTTGATGTTTTTAAGTTAATTGTATATGATATAATTGTAGCCTGACATCAGTACTACAATTTAACACCTCTAGATCACATAAACCGAACATGAAATGAACGTTATAAGGATCGAAAACTAGTACCTCGGCTGTTCTTCATTTTCTGGAAAACCCAGAAAATGAAGAACATAGTTGTCAGATACTTTGGAGGCCCAGATCTTCGACATGTAATTGTTGTATGACATATTTGATGACCGATTCGTGTAGTATTACATAAACACTACACGATCAATATTTAACAAGGTCCAGAAATCATACAGAACACGGATTAAATCTCGGTCAAACCACCCAACCCGAACACTGACAAGAACACTCAAGAACAGCTGAAGAACACATTTAGCGACACTTTTGTCGCCTAAAGACCCTTTAGCGACGCTTTATTTTCGGAAAAATGCAGAAAATGATTAAAAATTAGAAAAAAATGGTTTTTAATTATTAAAAATACTAAATAAATTGTGAAAAATTATTTTAAAGTCTGAAAAATAGTTTTTAACTATTTTGAGTATATTTTGAAAATATTTAATATTTTTGGAATATAAATGGTATTTATTTATTTAATTACAATATTAAATAAATTATTTAAAAATAGTTTTAATTCATGAAAAATCATGAAAAATTATTTTATGGTATAAGAAAATATTTTAAGTTATTTCTGATGACTTTTAATATTTTGGAATGAATTTCATTAATTAATCAATATTAATGATAATTAGTTTATTTAATAGATATATTAAATAAATTAAGGAAAATGGAATTAATGCTTTATAAATCATATAAAAATGATTTAAGTTTTATAAAAATATTTTAAGTTATAAATTATAACTTTTGATATTTTGGCATGAAAATATTAATATTTTAATATTAATAGCAATTATCGGATAATGGATTAAAGTGTTGAAAAATTATATAAAAATGATTTTAAGATATTAAAAATACTTTGTGATATTATAATTATATTATAATATGATGTAATGATTTTCATTAATATTTTATATTAAATGAATATTAATGATTAAGGAATTTTGTGGTATTTAATTTATGTAAATAGGGTTTTAAGGATTGAAAAATGTTGATAAATGGTAATAATTATTCGAAAATTATTACGAGCCTAGAAAAAATGTTTTGACTGATAAGGAAATTATCTGTGATATTGTTAAGTATTAAGTCAGAGTTTAATTGAACTTAAACTCGATAAAAGTCCGACTAGACCGTCGGGATGTTAGAATTGTGTCGGTTTCAACTCAGACTTAAATAGTTTGACTTGATACCTAGTCTTATGTGTTGTATAGACTGATAGGGTTATGTGGTAATGTGTTTAGGTTATTCTGTGGATATAAATATAACATTAATATACTGTGATGATATTATTCTAATATTGGAGATCTATATTATTAATATTAGGTCTTCGGGGTAAAGCGTTATTAAATTGCGTTGCGGTAATCAACGGTGCAGGCAAGTTTTCTTATACTTAACTCTAATAAGAGTGTTTTATTCAAGCTGATGGTTAATCGTTGTTGATTGCCATGAAAATTGTACTATGTACATCTTGCATGTATAAGTCATGTATGAGAGGCTGATCACCTTCATTACCAGTTGGTTCAGAAATGTTTTATCATGTTTAAAACTTGTTCAGTCAAAAGTTTGTTCGTGATAATTCTCAACTATATTGATGAATTATAGTCAGCTTATTATTCATACTCTTCAATCATGATATATTGTTATATTGTTGTATTTAAACTTGCTGGGCAACTTTCATGCTCACCCTTGCTATATCATGATAAAACATTACAGATAAGGCGAACGTGTTCGGATACAGGAAAAAGGTTAAGGCCAAGTTCAGCTTGCATGGGATATAAAGTACGGCTTGTTTGTAATAATATATTATGATAAATATTGTTGTATAATAGATATTATATGAATTGTGTCTAAGTTAAGGTTACTCGACCTTGGGGATAAGTGTGTAATGTATTGTATAAACAATTTATGTTTATATCTTCCGCAAATAGTGATAGAAATAGTATATCGAATCCGAGGTGATTTGGGAACTGGATTCGGGGATGCTACAGTTGGTATCAGAGCTGTTGGTTATGAAGCTTAGGTAGGAATACCTGAGACCAATAACCGCAGTGATTAGGGTAAGACTAACTCACATAGAGTTAGTGGGTCGGTAAGATTCAAAGATGAATCTCGGTAAGTTGTTAAGACACAGAGTTCCCTAACTCTGATAATAAAGTTGAACAGTAACGGTGAATAGATCGAATCTAAAAGACTTAAAATGCAGGGATAGGAGATCGTAAAACAAAACGATCAGATAGTGCATGGAATTGAATCGTAATATATACGATAAGATCACCATGTGATCTGATAAAGGTTATGATATGGGAAATGAATCAATCTATTGATTGAAAAGTTTACAGCAAGATTTTGTGTGAAAGTTGTACTATGAAATGGTACTATGAAAATGAAAACTCATAAATGAGTTATGGATTATGAATACGAATTGAATTCGTATTGAAAAAGGGGGTTAAGATTGGGTGGGAATTTCAATGAGGACTCGTGTAAGCAACTGAGTTGTATGATTCCTTGTATGGGCGGGTAATTGTACTTGGTGTAAAAACTACTTGGTTGGTGGCATTGGTAATAATTGAAATGTGGTGTCACGCTAGTTATTATATATAGATAAATAGGTCATAGGTAGAGAATATAGGATTAAGTACGAGTTCTTAGAACTCATACTTATGTGACATTCTTGACGCATAGTTATGTGAAATATTTATGAGCCCCTCAGCGAACGAAAACTCATATAATTGTGGCCAGGTTATGAAATCATAAGTGTGGTTTTATGAATTGGGTATATTTGTGTGTGAATGGAGTGTTAAGGATTATAGGAACAGATAGATTATTAAGCAAATGATCATTAGTGGAGACTTAGGTTTTCCTAAACTCTTAGCTGTGCTAAACTTCGAAATGATTAACATCAAGCTAAATACGCACTATGTGCCTTTTAAAAAAAATGTAAACTCGTAATCATTTTTGAAACGGTTTAAAGTATAGTCTATGCTACTTATTTCGGCTAGACACAAATGATTTGAAATATCAAAAATTGTTTTTATTTATCACTTATGTACCATGTAACCTGGTACAGAGATGATAAAAATGATGGAGTCATCAATGCATTATGACTTAGTGTGAATTTGACCTGAAGTCACTATTCTACTATGGTATGATGTAGTATGACAAAATCACCAATGACGGAATCCTCAACAGACTGTTAATACAGTGCGGCATCATGACGTCATTCTCGAAAATGTTTTCAAAAAATTTAATTTGCCAACGGGGTTTCGCTACACCTAAATAATTCGATTGAATTGAATTATTGATATGAGTCTATGCTATTTGATTCAGCTAGACTAATGTTATAAAAACTCCAAGTGTTTATTGAAAGAATTTCCCGAACCAAATTGTTTTGGTGAGGAATCCAATGATAAGACTGAGGTGAAAGATAATGTTTGGATAAATAATCCAATCTAGTAGCGTAAATATTCGCTAAAAATGTTTAATACGTTATGCATGACGTAACTGTACGATGGGATGATCACCTAAAGTACTAATAATGGTAGTTTACCTTCTTTGTGATTGTAAACAGACCAAGTAATGTATTGTTTTGCGGTATGATCACTACCGTTAAAACTAAATGTGTTCGTGGTCTATATGACCCCTCAGCACAATTTCAAAACTTTTACTCTGGTGAGAGGTGTATTGGGTGGCATGTAATAATGTGTGTGAATGGTGTATGATCAATAGTGTAAGGTGTAAGGAGAATTTCGGGGACGAAATTCTTATAAAGAGGGGTGAATGTGACAACCCGAGAATTTGGGCAATTTATTAAAATCTTAAATGATGGATTTAAGGTCAAATAATAGACCTAGACAGAAAATAAGTGTATGCGTTTAATGTTATTAGGATTGAATTTTGAGGATTTCAAAATTCGGTGAAGGATATAGGTGAATTATTCAGGATTAAGGATTTATGTGATTATGTTCTGTGTTTATGGTTAATGATGTGTTCAGAATGTGGTTAAGGGTCATGGGTTGATCAGATAATTTATATCTGTAACAAACCCTAAGTTTACATTAAGAACGACAACGTTCAGTTAGAAAACCCTAACGTCTGATAAGAAACCCTAAAAATCGGTTCTGGAAACCCTAGTTTCAGTTTCGGGAGTCCGAAACCTTAATTCGGATATTGAAAATCCTAGATTGGGAATGTAATGTATGTACAAAGTTAAACGTTATTAATATTAAATTAATTAGAGAAAACCCTAATGAATTATCAAAATCTTAATTGATTATTAGCAAACCCTAATACCAGATCTGAAAACCCTAATTTTAGATTCTGATAAAATGAAAGCCCTAATCTGGGAATGGAAAGGATAATTATAATGCTTATGTGGTATTAATTAAGTATTAATTAGGGTAAAGATTAATTAATTAACAAACCCTAATTTTTAATTCTAGGAACCCTAATTGTTCCGTCAGAAACCCTAATGCTCAGTTGTGGATTTAATTGCTATATTAGCAATGTTAATTAGGAAACCCTAATCCTAATTATTTCAATTTATGAGTAATTAGAAACTCTAATCTAATTACGAATATTTAATTTCTAAATTAGAAATTTTAATTTTTCTATTAGAAACCCTAATTCAAGGGTTTTGAACCCTAATGACCATTTTGACCCTAATTGCTTTATTAGCAATTGTAGTTAGGAAATGCTAATCCTAATTAGCAAGAATGAATTTATGATTAAGAAATTTTTATATAATTAGAAAATTCTAATTATAAGTTAGAATTGTTAATTTTCTATTTTGAAAATCTAAATTGGAAATTTTAGGAATTTAATTACAAAGGGTTAAATCTAAACCCTAAATACTCCAAACCCTAAACCCTAAGGGTTTCATCTAATGTAAAATCTAGAAAATAAATGGAAAGGACAAAAATGCCCTTTGTGTATTATTTTTTTTGTAGCTTGCAAATCTTGCAAAATCATGGGTGGTTGAACAACCCTAAGCCTAAACCTAGCTAGCATTTGACAATTTATATCTATCTCAGTCGAAATTACAAGATCAAAGCATCATGTCATCAAATAAATAATTAAAGAGAGAGAAAATGACACTTAAAATTCTCATTTTCTCCAAACCCATTCTCTCACTAGAAATTCGAGATTAGAAGGAGATAGAGAGAGAAGGTAACACATAATCAGTGTCTTAGCAAGCCAAGATCAGAATCAAAAAGTCAAAATTGAAAATCAAAGCTCAAAAGGTATAAAAGTCCTAAATTTCGAAATTTATGATTTTAATGTTTAATGTTGTTGTTTGTTGGTTAAATATGTGTTATAAGGTGTCAATTAGATATCTGGGTTGTTGGATCATGGATCCATAACACCTAGATGCTCGAATCTAGCAATTTAGAAAATCTGGAAAAGTTGGAAAATGTTGACTGACAAGCCAATGTCAGGGCTTTTAGATTCTTCTGTGTTAATGATATGTGGTATTTAAAGTTATAAATGTGTAGTATGCTAAGTGTTCTTTATTCTGAAACTTGAATCAAACCTATAGCATGTCTAGATCGTAAGT
This sequence comes from Panax japonicus, assembly GCA_020205505.1. Taxonomy (NCBI): domain Eukaryota; kingdom Viridiplantae; phylum Streptophyta; class Magnoliopsida; order Apiales; family Araliaceae; genus Panax; species Panax japonicus. Next base: position 18,244,983 of record CM035104.1, read on the forward strand.
TACAAGCGGTCAAAGATGGTTGACCGTTCATAGAATCTGGTTTTTGGGTAACCCAGAAACCCAGATCTCGTCTAACAATCAATTTGCAGGGTCTTGATCTTGCTGTGTGTTAGTAGTTAGGCCATGTTGTTGGTAGATCTTAGTAGCCTGTCATATGGACTACATATATATACTTTTGTATTACCCAGATCCTTAGTATATTGAAACTTAAACGTGGTCATAACCACGTTGACCAACTGGATGGATGAAGATTCTGGAAATCCCAGAATCTTCAAGAACAGTTCGTGACACTTAGTTTGACCAGTCCAGATCTTGCGTTTTTGATGTTTTTAAGTTAATTGTATATGATATAATTGTAGCCTGACATCAGTACTACAATTTAACACCTCTAGATCACATAAACCGAACATGAAATGAACGTTATATGGATCGAAAACTAGTACCTCGGCTGTTCTTCATTTTCTGGAAAACCCAAAAAATGAAGAATATAGTTGTCAGATACTTTGGAGGCCCAGATCTTCGACATGTAATTGTTGTATGACATATTTGATGACCGATTCGTGTAGTATTACATAAACACTACGCGATCAATATTTAACAAGGTCCAGAAATCATACAGAACACGGATTAAATCTCGGTCAAACCACCCAACCCGAACACTGACAAGAACACTCAAGAACAGCTGAAGAACACATTTAGCGACACTTTGTCGCCTAAAGACCCTTTAGCGACGCTTTATTTTCGAAAAAATGGAGAAAATGATTAAAAATTAGAAAAAAAATAGTTTTTAATTATTAAAAATACTAAATAAATTGTGAAAATTATTTTAAAGTCTGAAAAATAGTTTTTAACTATTTTGAGTATATTTTGAAAATATTTAATATTTTTGGAATATAAATAGTATTTATTTATTTAATTACAATATTAAATAAATTATTTAAAAATAGTTTTAATTCATGAAAAATCATGAAAAATTATTTTATGGTATAAGAAAATATTTTAAGTTATTTCTGATGACTTTTAATATTTTGGAATGAATTTCATTAATTAATAAATATTAATGATAATTAGTTTATTTAATAGATATATTAAATAAATTAAGGAAAAATGGAATTAATGCTTTATAAATCATATAAAAATGATTTAAGTGTTATAAAAATATTTTAAGTTATAAATTATAACTTTTGATATTTTGGCATGAAAATATTAATATTTTAATATTAATAGCAATTATCGGATAATGGATTAAAGTGTTGGAAAATTATATAAAAATGATTTTAAGGTATTAAAAATAGTTTGTGATATTATAATTATATTATAATATGATGTAATGATTTTCATTAATATTTTATATTAAATGAATATTAATGATTAAGGAATTTTGTGGTATTTAATTTATTTAAATACGGTTTTAAGGATTAAAAAATGTTGATAAATGGTAATAATTATCCGAAAATTATTACGAGCCTAGAAAAAATGTTTTGACTGATAAGAAAATTATCTGTGATATTGTTAAGTATTAAGTCAGAGTTTAATTGAACTTAAACTCGATAAAAGTCTGACTAGACCGTCGGGATGTTAGAATTGTGTCGGTTTCAACTCAGACTTAAATAGTTTGACTTGATACCTAGTCTTATGTGTTGTAAAGACTGATAGGGTTATGTGGTAATATGTTTAGGTTATTCTATGGATATAAATATAATAGTAATATAATGTGATGATATTATTCTAATATTGGAGATCTATATTATTAATATTATGTCTTCGGGGTAAAGCGTTATTAAATTGCGTTGCGGTAATCAACGATGCAGGTAAGTTTTCTTATACTTAACTCTAATAAGAGTGTTTTATTCAAGCTGATGGTTAATCGTTGTTGATTGCCATGAAAATTGTACTTTGTACATCTTGCATGTATAAGTCAGGTATGAAAGGCTGATCACCTTCATTGCCAGTTGGTTCAGAAATGTTTGTTCATGTTTAAAACTTGTTCAGTCAAAAGTTTGTTCGTGATAATTCTCAACTATATTGATGAATTATAGTCAGCTTATTATTCATACTCTTCAATCATGATATATTGTTATATTATTGTATTTAAACTTGCTGGGCAACTTTCATGCTCACCCTTGCTATATCATGATAAAACTATTGCAGATAAGGCGAACGTGTTCGGATACAGGAAAAAGGTTAAGGCCAAGTTCAGCTTGGGATATAAAGTACGGCTTGTTTGTAATAATATATTGTGATAAATATTGTTGTATAATAGATATTATATGAATTGTGTCTAAGTTAAGGTTACTCGACCTTGGGGATAAGTGTGTAATGTATTGTATAAACAATTTATGCTTATATCTTCTGCAAATAGTGATAGAAATAGTATACCAGATCCGAGGTGATTTGGGACCTGGATTCAGGGATGCTACAATATATAAGTTTTGGTCAATTTTGAGACTAAAATTAGCTAAGAAATCATGATGGAAGCCTTAAATTGATGATGAATGTTGTAAGAACATTGAAAAATAAAAAGAACGCAAGTTGAATGAATCAATTTGGTAAAGAAACGAATTCGTAGTGAATGAATTCGATAAACATGTTAAAACATGAAATTTTAGTATGAATATGAGTTTTGGATCAAGACTTGGGTTAGTTAATATTTATCTAAATTGTTGATTATTTGCTATGTTGTAGTTCTATGAATTACGAATCCATAGAGTCAAAAACAGACTGATTTGGATGTGTATAACTTGAGTTATGAAGGTTAGAAGGAGAAAGGGTTAAAAAATTGCAAAAACAGCAAAGCTGTGAAAAAAAATTGTGCACCTTTTTGCTAGGGGCGTTGTAGCACTCCCCCCAAGGCTATTTGGGGCTTTGCATCGCTGGAACAAATGTCAGTTTGGACTGTTTTGACCTCCTATAGTAAAATGGTCATAACGTTTTCATACAAACTTCGATTGAGGCGATTCAAAATGATTCAAAAAGATAACGAATAGACCTACAACTTTAGTTCTTTTAGTTCAACAATTTGAGGTCGTTAGAAGGGGTCAAAATGGCCATCTGTGGGACTAATGTGCATTCAGAGGCAAACAGAGGGTGCCTGACATGCACAAATTCAAGCGTAGTGCTTCTGACGATAAAATATATTGCTCTAAGTTGTAAAACATGAAGTTTAGTAAATATAATAATGTTTAACATTAATAAATGATGTATTAGATACGTTGTATAAACATACTAAACATACACAAGAGAGACGAATAGGGCATGTGACGAAAGAACGACGAAACGTCGTGACAAGTGTTAATGAACGTAAAAAGTGTTTTAATTCAATTGAAATAAACATTATAAGATATGGAATGGGGTTAATATAAAATCAATAAGGAGTCCTAGAAAGACTTAAACACTTGAATGAACTTAGAATATGACTAAGAAGAAATATAGTGAGATGTAAGTCGAAAGTTAATACAATCAAATTGAACATTCTGTATTGATTAACAGTAAGGATTATGGGATGTAGAGTAAATTTACATTACAACTACTATGCGTTGCTATTAACTAATAGTTGATGTGCATGATTTTATAATTGTGTAGGGAACGTGAAGTGTAGACAATTGTAACATATTAAACAGTTATTGGTAAACAACAATCAAGGCAAGTCTTTCAGTTTCTATTTGTTATGTGAGCTTGATGATGATTTGATTTTAATCTGTATTGCAAAGAGCATGATGTATTTCTTATGTTGTAAGTATCAAATGTTAAGGTCACTTAATGACTACATCGTTTGAGTGAGAAATGCCTATTGGCTTATGGAACTCAATTTTTATTTGATATGTGATGTACATCATGTATAATGTGTTTAGACAGATGTTTATGATGTATAAGATGAGCATGTTATTTATGTGCTACGTGTTGCATAAAACTGTTAGATTTCCTGGGCTGTCAAGGTCAACCTTGCAAATAACCATTTTTGCAGGTTAAGGATTCAAGGTAATGTTATGTGCTACTTGCAAATAATCATTTCTCCGTGTTTAATCATTTTTGAGAATGGTTTTCTTATGCTTGTTAGGACCCTGTCATAGAATGTAGCTTCTTGAATGTCTATAAAAGTCATTACCATCTTAGTCTGTGTCATGGATGGGATTACTTGAGATGTCAGACTCCTCCATCTTTGGGCATACTCTCTGAATGACTCTATGAAGCCCCCAAAATAGGTATACACAACACATTCTGAGTCGTCAAATACATGGTACAGAATTCAAATACAAACTTAATTTATACAACTGTCATGAAAAATACGACAATATAATAGCTGGGTTTCAATACAAATATTGTCTTGAAGACAATATTCAAACTCAAATGGAGTCTTCATTACAATTATTATCACACTATTTTATAAAATAGTGATGACTATTATAGCCACCATCGTGGACCATCACTCCATTCCCCGACTAGTCCCAACTATATTCTCATTTCCTTAAGAGAACAATGAACGAAAAGGGTGATCTCAACTAGCCCAATAAAGAATATTATGACTAAGATAATGTAGAATAAATTATCGTTAGCCTTCAACAGTATGAAAAACTGATAAAATACAATAAACAACAAGTTTAACTTCAACGGAACAAGCAATCCATTAGAAGAGTCACGTAGAGCATGATTTCTACTATCTTCTATGATTTAAAAGTTCATCATCAATATTTTATCTTTGTAATATATTTCAATAAATAATTCACATCACTAAATTATCCATGCACTACGGGCCAATGATATTCGTTAGTATCACATCCACGAATTATCCATGCACTACGAGCCAAGGATATTCATTATTATCACCAGTGGTCATAATCGTGTCAAACAATTGTCCATCAATGCACTACGGGCCAATGTGGACTTTTACCACATCATTTGTAATACTACAGGTCGTGATTATAATGATTAATAATTCATGGTCATAATCATACTCATCAACAGTCCATCTATGCACTACGGGCCAAAGATGACTTTCATCACAATATAAACATGAGGATGATGACAATGATATAAGAAATTAATCAAGTGAGATTAAGGATAAATATTAAAGATTTATAATTCAATTTATCCAGAGTTTAAGAATGTCCAAATTGTCAACATGATAACTACTTTTTAGAGTAAAATTCAAGAATAATATCCATGTATCAAAAATAATTTGGACAGAAAAGAAATCAATTTTTGTCGTGAATAGTATCCCGGGTGAATAGTACCCCATGACTAGTACTTTGTGAATAGTACCGTATGAATAGTACCGTATATATGAATAGTACCGTATATTTGAATACTGTCGTATGTATGAATAGTACCCATGAATAATACTCTGGCATGGAAAGATTAAAATTTAGCAAGAATGTTCAGAAAAATATTTATGTGAAACAATACTAGATGAAGAACAAAATTCAAGGATATTCTACTAATTTCAAGGAGTATAGAAGCAATACTTATCAAAATAAGTGTAGATTTAGGAATATGAAATAAAATAATATTACTTAAATACTACATAGTATGGAAGAAAATATTATTTCTTATGAATATTGAACAAAAATAATATCTCTTACGAATTTTGAACGAAAATAATATTCCTTACGAATATTGAACGAAGATAATATCCCTTACGAATATTGAACGAAAATCATATTCCTTACGAATATTGAACGAAAATAATATTTCATATCAATACGAAAAATAATCTCTTAAGAATATGAAATAAATAATACCCCTTACCTTAAAATGAGGGTAATTTTGACTGGTATAGCGGGGATATTCTTGAAGAAAACTTGCACTATTTGCTACACTCAAAGTTTCCTTAAACTCAAAAGAAATACGTTTAATATTATAGAAGAAGAATTCTTTGATTTTGGTGTGATTTTCATTTCTAAACTAAGCATCCTATTTATAGGAGAATGGCAGGGAACTATTTAAGAAATCACGGATGCACAAAAGGAAGAATCATGAGCGAATGTTCATGGATGAATTCTGATTTTTTGATTTTCACTATGTTACACTATGCAGCACTTTGCAAACACTATGCAGTACTATGCAGTACTAAGCAACACTATGCAGTACTATGCAAACACTATGCAATATAAAACAAAAAGTGAGATAACTTTCTACCGATGATTTTGAAAAATGAGTAAGTGGGGTCGATGTAATAAGCCAAATTTATAATAAATACATCATAACAAACCTCTTTATTTATATCAAATAACTTGACTAAACATATTTTTAATCTTTCAACAATTATTCATCATTAATATTATAATTCACAATATTAACAACCAAATCATTGCCAGGAAAGAGGGGACTTTCCGATAAGGACTTCTCCTTATTAGCGCGCAATTAGATGATCAAACCCTTTTTCTCGACAGAATTTTCTAGACATTGTCAATAACGTAAATAATAATATGAATAAATGTGTGGTCTCAATTATTGATTTAATAATATAAAATATTATGCAGATGATACTGTGACAGTAATTGAATCAATAATATAAGATACTATACATCAACTACTGTTGCAATAATTGAATAAAATTGAGTGACTTCTCACGTAAGCATCAATAATCAGAGATATTGTGAAATATTGTGTGCTACTATGCAACCACGCGTATTACTGTACTTTTATCACTAGGTATTTCAATATTTAAAGGTAAAAGTTTTGTCGTTATTTTTATAAAAATGTTATTTATGTTGCTTTCTATATCCGACAGTAATTCCGTTGTGGGGTCCAACAATGATTGTACCGTCGTACGAATATTCCCTGATAAAAAGAATATTCCCGACCAAACGAATATTTTATGACAACTTGTTTACTTTGAAAAAATTATAAATATTTTCCACAACTATAATATTATATCAAATCCACACCTTATTATTATTCAAAATAACATTTAGAGAAAATTAAATCTTTATTCATAAAAGTTTGGGTCTTATAGACTTATTGTTTTGTTTTTTAACCTTGGTGATTTGATATCTATCTGGAGACATTTGAGTTTGGAAATTGTATTGATTGAGAAAAGCATGGGCTAGTTCCTCCAAGCTATGGAATTTGGAGTTATCCAATGTAACGCCCGAGAATTTTGAATTTTCAATGAATTAAATTTTTATTTGGTTATGTGGATTAAATGAATTTAATTGAGTAATTATGTGAGTAAGATGTTCGAATGTCATTTTATGACCTAGAATGTGCGAATGTGGTTAGTATTCTGGCTTTGTGCTAGAATTAATTGTTGTGAATTATCAAGACGAGAACGAAGGTTTTCCGAGAATTTTTGCGTAAAAACACTATTCATCCGATTTCGTTCGGAGCTGGGGTTTGAGATTTTGAGAAACACGTAATGTTAGAATATTATGATATTATGGAATATCCAATAATAATTCCGTTATGGCAAACAAAGTTTTCGCCTGCGGACTTAAAACCTAAGGGTTGAGTATATTGATTTTCGAGAAGGAAATGAAACGCGTGGAAGAAATTGAGTTAAGGTTAAGGCATGTGTTATACAATTAAGATATTATTTAGTATCTATGTAGAATATGTTGAGTTAATACAGAGTACAATAGGATTATCGTACTAGTATTATACGGAAGGAATATGTGACTTATACGTAGGGAATACGAGTTGTATTCTAGAATTTAGTTAGACTTAATGTCAATTTATTTGGTTAGATTATGTTTAGCCCAATCAATTAAATGAGTAAGCCCAAGGGATTACGGGGTAAGCCCGAGTCAAGGCCCAATATTAGATTGGTTAAGCCCAATGCAAGAAAACCAAACCGTGGATCAAACCGGTGGGTCACCGAATGGGTAAAACCCATGGGGCAACCCATGGGGATGACCCATGGGCAAGGTGGGTCGGCCACTTGGTGTGCAAGGCAAGCACATCACTTGGTCACCAAGTATTTTACTTGGTGACAAAGTGGTAAATAAGTAAAGAGGTGGAGAATTGGACATTTTTGCCCTTCATTTGGTTTTCTATAAATAGAAAGCTAAGTTTGGATTTTTGTTGTTTTACAAAGCTTGTCCAACATATTTGAGAGAGAGAAAAGAGCTAGAAACTTATAATCCTTCTACTTCCAAGCAAACCATTAGACTTTTATCAAGAACGTTAACTACTTCAAGGTAAATTCTCATAAATCGTAATCTTCATCTTTTTCGATTTCTTTCTCGTAGATGAGTGGAGTGTGTTTATTGAGGAGATATAAGGATGCCTATTAATGATCAAATCTTTAATAGGACATGACCAAATAGAAATCGTAAGTGGTTACGTGAGTTAAAACCATAAAAAGTCTTGAACGTAAATTGAGTTTTGAATGAACGTTTAAGAATCGATATAGCTAAGGAATGTGCCTATTGCTTGGTTAGGATGTAAAATGAAGTCCATGGAATATTCCAGGTGACATGGCTTAGAGAACATTAGTAATGAAGTTATGGCGGATTTTGCGAAAATAGACGTTAAACGTCGAAAACGCATAAAGTCCGGATTAAAGGTCAAAAGATGTCGTGTGACTTGAAAATGTTGATTTCTATTGTCAACACGTGAGATAAGGTAATTAAGAGTCGTTGGCAAAAGAATCGTCGCATTCTGAATTATAACGAAGAAAACGAGTATTGAACGGACGAAAACGTTAAACGAATGCTTAAAAATGAACTTAAGGGTGAATTCCGAGTTAACAGATTCGAAAAGGTAAAATTCTTATACGAACACGTAAAGGATGTAATTTGGGACTTGTTGGAATTCAAATGGATCAATTCGGATGTAAAACGAACAAATTAGGAAGCCAGGAGTTTCGTTAAGAAACCAAACCCTGTGTTTTTTATCCCGTCGCAGCGCCAGTTATGGCCGGGAGAAAATAAAAAGGTATGGAGACTCGCGCCGCAACGCGAGAGTTTGTGCATGGACTCGCACCGCAGCGCCGAGTCCGGGCAAAACCTCTGGAGAGTGATGCCGCAACGCCACTGTAATGTAGGAGATGCCCCGCCGCAGCACCGACAGTAGAAAAATGTTGACCAAGTTAGTTTTTGTTCCATTTTGAATGAAGGCTTAATTTAAGACAATGAAGGTAATTAATGTTCATTATAAGACTTACCTTAAATCACTTATAAGGTGTTAATGTAAGAAGATCTAGTAAGGTTTAATAAAAATTAAACGAATAACACTAAGACGTAATAAGTGAACCATGAATGACGTTCAACGTTGTTAGTTAACCAGTAATGATCGAATGTCGTCTAAGGATGTAAGAATGATAATGAAACGTAACGAAGTATAGAAAGTTGAATCGACTTTATTATCAGAGTTAATTCAAATAAAACGTAGAAGAGAAAGAAGTTGGTTAAAACCGTAAAGTTAGTTTGTTTGATAACTAATTACAGTGTGCTATGTGAATGTATGATGTAGATCCTGTAAAGACTGAGAATAGATGAATTGTAAATTCGAAGACGCTTGAAGGTAAGTCTTTCTTGACGTTTGTCTGACCTTTGTGTTAGCCTAGTTTTTACGTGATGCATGTTATACAATGCATGAATGATTTTAAAGAAAGAGTCGATGCCTGTTTTAACTCGGCTAGACTAATACTGAAGAACTGATTGATTTGTTTACAAGTCTTTCGATATAGAACTGTTAACGCTATCATATGCCAAGTATTTGGTACAGATGTAAAGGTAAGTTTGTCTATGTACAAATAAAAGTATTTTTCATCGATTATTCGATGGGCACGCGAGGTTGCCAAATGTTGAACGTAAATACGTTTAACGTAAGAGTGTTGATCAACATAGAGTACAATAGGTTGATCACCTACAAGTGCTCGTAAGTAAAGACGGGTGGATGGCCTTAGTACCGGATATCCTTTTCAAGTATGAAAACGAAAAGAGTACGTTCATGGTCTATTGACCGGTTCATCATTCCTAAGCTATTATATATGCTCTGGAATTGTTGCAGGAGAAGTATTAGTCAAATATTTCATAATGCTTCATAGATAATTGTTCAGATATGGAAATAAAGCATGTATTGGTTGATGTGATATTCATAGAGTTGGGCGTTATGGGAGTTAGGGGCTATGGAAATCAAAAGACTCTAACAAAGCTATACATATATACAAACACACTTTTCTTTTAAGAAAATTCCACCAAGTGAGTAAACATGGAGAGAAATTGAGAGCCTAAGAGAGTTAGAACTAATTTTGGAGGATTACTGAGGATTTGAAAAGCAAGGAGAAGGAGCATCATATTAAACCAAGAAGAAATTCATCAAAAGGTAATTCATGAACCCATTTTATTTTTATAACAAAAATGAGAAGAAAATGCATATAAAATTGGTAAATGATTTGTTGTGGCTTTGTGTTGCCATGTTACTGTTGTTTGATGATTATAGATCATTAAAAACAAAAGATATGGGTTAATCATGCATCAAATTCATAGAAAGTCAAAGAATTAAGCAATGCATACTCTACCTTTGATAAAATATCTCTAAGGTGCTAAATTAATCAAAAAGGTGAAAGTTTGTTAAAGTTTGATGTTGTAAAATGTGAAAACATGTCAGAGTAGATGATCTGGACATTAGGAATAATTTAATTGCATGCTAGAAGAAAAATCCCGAATTTTTGTCAAATTGGGTTTAACTAAATATGTGATTTTTGGGGTTTTTCAGAGCCTCGGGATCATGGTGTATATGACTCGATTAACGTATGTAATAATTTTATAAAATAGTATGTAACATGAGGTACAACCTGTCCAAATTTCATAGGAAAGGGAGTTAAATTGAGCAAGTTATGAAAATCGTAGAGTCAATGAAAATCGTAGAGTAAACTCTGAAAATCGTAGAGTCAGTGAAAATCGTAGAGTAAACTCTGAAAATCGTAGAGTCAATGAGAATCGTAGAGTAAACTCTGAAAATCGTAGAGTCAGTGAAAATCGTAGAGTAAACTCTGAAAATCGTAGAGTCAATGAAAGTCGTAGAGTAAACTCTGAAAATCATAGAGTGCAGATAGTAGAGTTAAAATCGTAGAGTCAACACTGAAAATCGTAGAGTCAGTAAAAATCGTAGAGTGCAGATAGTAGAGAGAAAATCATAGAGTAAACTCTAAAAATTATAGAGTAAAGTTTATATTACAACTACTATGCGTTGCTAATAGTCGATGTGCATGATTATACAATTGTGTAGGGCACGTGAAGTACAGATAGCTGTAAGCTGTTAATCTGTTATTGGTAAACAACGATCAAGGCAAGTTTCTTACCCTATTTTTCATTATGAATTTATTCAACTCTTATTCAGTTGATTGCAGCGAGGGTAAGTTTGGGCTTGTGATTAATTAATCATTCGTGCAAGCTCCTTTATTGTAAAGTTCTATAACTTCAATTGTGATGCGAAACGTTATTGATGATTATTCAGTTCCTATTGCAACTGCTATACTTTAAAGTTCGTATTCCCTTAATGAACTATATTCAAGCATGCTTTCTAGCTTTCGTCCCAGCTAGATGTTATTGATGCAAACATAGTATATTGTTTAAACAATTCAAATCCTTTGAAGCTATTTGATGTTTACCAATCCAAATTACTTTGGTGAGGCCCCGTATGAATACTAAGATGAACAACCCGGATAACGGGGTAACTGATGACGGGAATATAGTCTCATTTACGCTTATGCGTTTAAACTTTATACTTGTGCACAATATAGGGTACGATAGGCTGATCACCTGGAGTACTTGCAGAGACCGTTTATAATCTATTTGATTGTTAAACCGTCTGATGGTTTTTGATGAAATAAAGTAATGTTCAGGGTATCTAACACCCCTTAGTATGTTATTGAGAATTCCAGAACTCTTATCTTGATATTCCAGTTTATCTCTTGATATTTATTTCAACTATTGAGAAATATTCATACTAATGCTTCTACTTCTGATGTATGTTCTCAAACTACTTTATATACTTGCTGGGCAATTTGTGCTCATTCTTGCTTAAACTTTTCAGTTAAGGCTGATAACGCTGAGGGCTCGGGCAAAGACAAAGGAAAGTCTAAGATGAAATGATGAGAGTTATTTATGTAGTAATTATATTTCCGCATATGATGTGATGTAGCGATAAACGCTAAGTTTAAGTTTCAGTTTATTAAAGGTTGTAAAGACTTGGGACATTATTTTGAATAAGTATGTAATAGTTAATATTATTATTATTATTATTATTAGAGTTACTTAGATAGATGATGATGTATGTTATATCGTGAGCACCATGTCCTGTAATCGATGTTACACGGATTTGGGGGCGTCACAGTTCTATTACTATTTTTGTTCTTTAATTTTAGTTTCTGTAATTAGGATGTTGTTCTCTTTAATCTATTCAGGGTTTAATTCATTAGTTATGAACTAATTCATCTTATTAAGCTTACATGGATCTTTATGTGTAACGATGGTTATCATGCTTTGATTTCAATTCAATGAAGCTATTTTTCAGTTCATCTATTATGAATTGTGCATAATTTATGAGTTGCTTGATCACCAATTATATGTGGACTTATATGAAATCGAGAGATGAAATATGAGTTTAGACTTAGTTATAATAGCATGTGTTGGTGATTTCTGCGTTTGATGGAATTCATGATTTATGTTAGGGATAGAGATATACCTATGCATCACATGTAATCGTATGAGAACTTGGGATTTAAACCTTCTTTTATTGTAATTCACATAAAGATATAGTGAATTAGTTAATTAGGGTGTTTGGCTTAATTCTATCATCTGTGGATTTAAGTTGAAATGGGTTTAGTGCATCGAGAGATGGCTAATAATACGTTTGTGTTCTTGATTAATGAACTAGAATAGTTAATTGGATTAAAAAGAAGTATGATAATGTGAGTGAAGCATAAAGTGAAGTTGTAGGCTTAATTCTCCATTATTTTACTAAAATTTATGGTAGTTAGTTGACTTGATTTGCTTTGATTTTTGTTTATTAGTTTTTCATTAATTTCAGTCATTAATTCGGTTAGTTTAATAAAATTGAAATAATACAAAGTTGGTACTTGTTAGATTAAAATTGATTTCTGTCTCTGAGGGAACAATACTCAACTTATCAATATATTACTTGTTGATCACGTATACTTGCGTGTCGTGCTTAATTAGAATACACCCAACAGCACTAAATTGAACTATTTTCGTCTAAAGTTCTTGTTCGCAATTTAATATTGCGGACGCTAGTTTATCATTAAAATGTTGTCATTGTAAATAAAAACATAGGTCCACAAAACTAAACTACGGATTCTGAGTTATAAAAACCTAATTGCAAATTATGTTTGCTATTCTCTTTCATTGATAAATGGTTCAATCAACTTGAGAGCGCATAGCTGACTAGCAATCAAGCATATCTACAAAAAAACATCACCAAATACTGGTAATCTGTAAATTCATATTTTGAATTGATTCATTTATTTTTCCATGGATTTGTTTGATGAAGAATCATTTCATTCAATATCAAGTACTGAGGAAAAATTGCATGATAATAATGATGAAATTGTTTTAGTTGAGGATAACATTCCTTATGTTGGTCAAATATTTGATACGTTGGAAGATGCTAAAAGGTTTTATAGAAAATATGCGAAACATGTTGGATTTGAAGAATGAATAAAAACTAGCAGAAACCATATGAGATCTGAAGATTTTTTTTCTAGATTGCATCAGTTTCGTAAAGCTGGATATAGGGTTGTTAAGAAAAATGAAATTGTCATTGATGATGAAGAAAATACTATGGTTAAGGACTTAATTGATAGAACAAAATGTAGAGCAAAATTTTATATTGTGCATGATAAGAGTGAAGATAAATGGTTGTGTCTACACTTGAATTGAATCACAATCATGAATTTGTGTCCCCTAGTAAAGTTTCACAAATTCAAACACACAAAAATATTTAAGGAGTTGCTAGGGATTTGATTGAAACCCTTAATAGATTGGTCCAAGTAGGATGATGAATGTTCTAAGCTCATTGGGAGAATGTATGAACAATGTTGGGTTCTCGAAATGGATGTGCGAAATATAATTAGAGATATTATATGTGATAGTATTGATTCAACTGATACATAGGGTGAAATAGATTACTTGAGAAAGTTGCACCGTGATAGTCTGAGTAGAGTTTATTTTAGTGTCAAATCAGGCATGCATAATCGTATCGGATGTATTATGTGGGTAGATTATCGGTCAATACTTGTTTATCAAAATTTTGTGATGTTGCTACTTTTGATACCACATACCGAGTAAACAAATATTCCAGGCCATTTGCTTCTTTCACGGATGTAAATCATCATTACCATTCTGTACTGGTTGGGTGTGCACTATTGAGCAATGAGACAAAGGATACATTTGTATGGTTGTTTGAGCAGTGGTTTGAAGCAATGAATTACAAGCATCCCATAACCATTGTCATTGATCAAGATCGTGCTATGTCGAATGCGATTGCTAGGGTTTTTCCTAATACACACCATTATGTACCTGGCACATTAGCAAAAAAATATCTTGAAAAACTTGGACATGTCTATTCATCACATCTAACTTTTAAGTCAGGTTTTAACTACTGCGTCTTTAAGTGTTTGATTATTCAAGAATTTGAGGATAGATGAAATTTGTTTCTTGAAAACTATGGTCTGCAGAATCACGAATGGTTGAAATCTTTGTATGAATTAAAAGTAAAATAGATTGGGGTGTATTCAAAAAAATTCTTCACAGTGGGAATGACTACTACTTCTAGGAGTGAAAGTATGAACAATTTTTTTTAACGAATTTATCAATACTTCCACGAGGATTAGAGATTTGGTTTAAAGTCCCAGAAAGCTATTGAGAAGCAGCACATCAGAGAGAAACAAGATGATTATATCATAGTAAATCGTGCAAGAAAATTTGTTATTGGAGATCCGTTAGAGATGCATGCAGCTAAAATATATACCAAAGAAATGTTCCGGCGTTTCCAAATTGAACTGACAAAATCGCTAAGTTAACTTCTAAAAAGGTGTCTTAGTTGTCAGCTTCTGATTCAAAAAACTACTTGGTGTTCAAAGTGATAGTTCTTGAATCTCGCTGTATGTATTTCATAGATGTGTAATATATAGATACTGGGATGGCGAAATGTAATTGCAAAATGTTTGAACATTCTGATACTATATGTCGGCACATTCTCAAGCTCCTAACTTTAAAGAACTTAGTTGAGATTCCTAAAGAACTGATACACAAGCGATAGACTCAAGATGCTAATAAAACCAGATGTGTCGCCCCGTACGTTCCAACCTCGGTCACATATTATGCCTAGACACAAATTGGTCGGTTCAATCATTTAACAAAACGATTTCTGGGTTTTGTATTGGATGTTTCATCTTCCTTGGAAACCACTAGATATGTTGATGAAATAATAGATCGTGGGGAAAAAATTGTGGCCAAAATTGATGTTGAATGTGTCAAAATAAGATCAGACTATAATGTGCAACCTTTTATCAAGATCGAGGATGCTATGAAATTGCACGATGATGATGTTGATGTTTCCAATGATCTTGTATTTGATCCAATATGTTCGCAGACAAAAGGTTGTAAAAAAGCAACACAGTTGAAAAGTGGTGTTGAACAATTCGCAGGACAGAAAGCACTTCGAAAGTGAGCAATATGTGGAATATTTACAAACCTTTAGGATTGCAAAGGCCTGAAGCTTCATAATTTCATTCTCTGTATAGATTTTGAGAAAAAGTTACTTGGGCAGTGTTATTGTTTACTTTTGCTCTATCTCTGCATTTACATGCATATAACTACGTGTTAACAAAATCTTTTTGAATTGTGAATCTTCTTTGTATGGATTATTGTGAATTTGTAGGCCTCCCTTTCGCAGTATTAAACTGTGGACACTAAAAGAATGAAGCAACGTCATTTTAATTAGTAGGTCATGTTCGTTTTAATTAGTAAGTCTCATCCGCAGTATTAAACTGAGAACTCTATATTGTAAAAGAAAGGGAAAACGATGTCGTTTTTTTAAAAGTCACGTCTGCAATATTAAACTTCGGACGATAGGTCAAACAGACTATCAGGATGGGTCAATTATTTAGCTTTTTTATGAAAACCATGCAAGTGTCGTCACAACATGTTGTCATAGCACTCCAAGATTTACATAAAAGAGCTAAACAATTGACCCATCTTGGCAGCACATTTCTTGTTATATGATAAACCCTATGATAACTTTTTGAACTTTCTCTATATAGACTTTAGACTAGTATTTTCTATATGGAATTATTGTTAAATTTCAAAGCTCAAAATCCTCTATTTCTCTTTCATATTGTTAGCCCAACAACATGATTTTTTAGCACACTTCCATGCAATGATACCAATATAAAAGAAGAAATATAAATTTATGGAGCCTTAATTCGAACCAAGTCATGCTTTGAACTATGAAATTTGTAGTATTTATAATAGAGACCTAGCGTCCGCAATATTAAACTGTGGACGGGACTTCTCAGATTCCAACTTTCTCACTATCGCAGTGCGCCTTTTAATCTGACCTAGCGTCCGAATTATTAAAATGTAGACAAGACTTATGAGTTTCATGACATCGTTTGGTTAAACCGGACGTTAGTTTAATTTTCAAAAGGAGTTGAGAGTTCGTAGTTTAATACTGCGGACGAGAGAATTTTTAAGGAGTATTTTGGTCATATGTCACGTCCGCAACATTAAACTGCGAAATACTGAAAATTTGACTACAGACGAGAGCAACAAGACGTTAAATATCCAGATAGACGATCAGGATTGATTGAAAGGATACATTTTTTTTACGTCAACTATGGATTAGCACCCATATATATACGGTCTCATTCTCCATCGAATCGAAGACGAAACGATTATAGTGACGATTTTTTGAGCTATAGCGACGGTTCAAACCGTCGTCATAGCTATGTCGTCGGCTTTATATGCTACAGCGAAAAAAGCAGTAGCTATAACCAAATCGTTTTTTGTTCACTCCATTTGGTTTTCTAGATAAGGGACCGTGTGTGTATGTATATATATATATATATATATATATATGGATTCCATCCACAGCAACCGGTTGTTGGGGAGCAACCCATTTTGGCCCAGCCGCTACAACCTGTACCGGCCTTGGATAATTTTTTTTTATAAGCCGCTACAGATTGTAGCGGCTGGGCCAAAAGGGGTTTCTCCCAACAACCGGTTGCTGTGGATGGATACCCATATATATATATATATATATATAAAGCACTAAAGAGAAACGAGCTCTCATAGCTGACCATATTTCAAAAAAGTTTACATTCCACGTACTTTAAATAAAGTGGTTGGCAAAAATATCCAGCTGATAAGCTTCAATAAGGAAACCTTGGGAAGCAATAAAGAAAAATGGAAGATGTAAACTGTATGGTATGTCAAAAGAACTAGAGCTCTTAAAGTAACCCTGCCAATATCTTACAGAGATGGATGCTATATCACAATTCTGACCAAAAGGGAAGCTTTCTTCAATACCATAGAGTATTATTGTCTTTAATACACGAGTTTAATTTATGCTATAAACTATTGCATACCGTTTCTAAATGATAGATTTACTATGATAAGCAGATGCATCAAGTAAATCATATCTTATATGGACAAAAATGAGTGGCTGCATTTTAATATTTTCACCTATTGAGCTAATCCCAGCTTATCTCCTGCGCACACCCCCCACATATGGTGCTGCAACCCCTTTTGGTTCCCTGGCTTTTAAGAGTTAAAATATGTGCAATGTCAGTACATTTTTGCAGTGTAGATCGATTCCTTGAAACCCGCTGAGCTTGCCGAAGATTGCTGCTCTCGGGCACATGAATGGGTATGTCTGAAACAGCTGGATTTCGCTCCAACGCAAATTCACCGAAAGGAACATGCAGGGTTGGCTTTCGCTCTATTGCAGATCCATTGAGGGGAACTCGGTGCACTTCCTCCCATTCAAGGCTTCTCTGGTACAATTCCCAAGCCATGTCTTGTTCCTCTTTTGACAGTCTTTCATCTTCATTCTCTTGTAAAAGGCTCTCATGTTCATGGTAATTTGCAATCCACCTGAACCCAGCATAAGACATTAGATATTTGGGATTTGGTTTAATGTTTTGCAGTACGGAAGTAACAACTGTCAACTTCAGCAGATTAGCATTAATATTATTTCATGTTAACAACAGAAGATGCACAAGCATTTTAAACAACTTGCATAAACTAGAGGGATTATACACATGCACCATAAATACACATTAAGTTATTTCATGACAAAAACAATATCATAATATGGTAACAGTAACTAAATTGCTCTTCGTGGAATTCAATAGACATAAAATAAGCGTAAAATATGAAAATTGACGACCAAAAAAATTTTGATATAGATTTGGCAGGGACCTCAGTACTGCTTCAATTTAGACAAAGGATGAACTAGCATTAACTATGATACTAGGTACTAGGCGAACCAGCTTGCGAATACTCATTTTCATGCAGTTGCAGTATATTAGGCATGGCTCTAAAATAGCAGGCAAACAAGTGTTAGTACACTCGCAGTGCATTTAGAGATCACTCACATGTTTTGAGGGATTCTTATATACAGATTGGGCAAAATCTCCTACAGACAGATTAGTATTTATAGGTGGTAATTTGATATCTTGAGAGTAAGAAACAGAATGTTGTCACCTGATAAGTGGGTTTATAGCTATTATTTGGGTACTTTTGGACTTAGTATTATGCCATTTTAAGTAATTGTAGTGCATTTTAGTTGCTTTTTGTGGGCAAAAAAATCGTACCTTGCTAGGGTTAGGGTTTCGTGTTAGTTGAGGAGGAGAGAAATCCACGAAGAATACGGAATTGATTGATTGATTGAAGAGGGGGGAAAAAACAGGTGGGCGATTACTCCAACGACGCGTGGCAGAACCCCTAGAATCCGGGAACCGTGTTAGGGTAGCAGGGATTCCAAGAGCCTTCTTGAGTCCTTCGAGTTGAGAGAATTCTCAAACCCCTTTTTAGTGCTTTTAGGTGGAATCTCCGAGCCTTTAAGTCACAAAAAGGGTCCCTTGATCTTCCAAGAGTCCAAGTCTTGAGTCCTGAAGAGAAGTCCCCTTCTCAATGGAATGGAAGGGGGATTTATAGGGTTTTCTGGAAAGTAGTCATGTGCAAGGCACATGCCTTCAGGAAATTCCGAAAATACCCTTTAGTCATTAGAATAATGTCCATATTGCCCTGTCCTTCTAGCCACCAATCCAATCCCTCAATCAATTCCCAAAACGAGCCGCCTCCACGAGTCTTCTGCCTCGGGACGCGTGGAGGCTTCTCCCGGGTCTAGCACATTTATTTCTGATTTTTCCGTCTTTATTAAATTTGGTTATGCGAACCCCAATTTGCACATTTAATGAGGTCGTGAAACCCTAATTGTGCATTTAATTCAATTAGGTCATGTGAACCCTAATTTTACACATGGGCCCACATTTGCCCCCTGCACGAGAGTCGCATTCCCAAATAGACGATCGCGCAAGAATACTTCTATACTGAAAAATCTTCTGAAAATCTTTCCATAGTTTGCTCAATATTTGCTTCCTTATTTTTTCCTGAAAATTAAGACAAGGAAGATCATCAAATATTACCAAATAAAATTTAATTTAATAAAATCCTTCTTTTCGTAAATCAAATCTTTCCCTTTTATCAAATGAAATCAAATCATAATTTTATTTTGGAAATAAAATCAAAACTAAATTTTATTTTGGAAAGATGATCAAATCATAATTTTATTTTGAAAATAAGATCAAATCTTAATTTTATTTTGGAAATAAGATCAAATCTTAATTTTATTTTGGAAATAAGATCAAATCTTTCTTTATTTGAAAGCAAAAGATTTTATTTATTTATTTACATATATATTATATATATATATATATATATATATATATATATATATATTATCATCTATATATATATATATAAATAATCCATTTTCGAAAATTACCCTTTGTTGGGAATAAAATTAAATCTTCTTTATATTTGATTTTAAAGATAAGACCCTTCCTTATTATCATTAAGAAGGAAAATCAAACATATATTTCGAATTTTCCCTTTGTTGGGAATAAAATCAAAAATCAAATCTATTCTATATTTAGGAAATAATATTTTTATATGTTTCCATTTAGAAATAAATTCAAAGATACTTATCTTTTTGGAAATCAGCTTGAATCCTTCCCTTAATAGAAAAAGAGTGATCACTTCCTTTTCCGTTGCAAGCATATTTTGGGGCTATACATGTATTCATATGTATGCATCTCCCAAGCCAACATGGCCGAACCCTAGGTGGCCTAAGGCAACGTGGCCGAACCCTATGGGAAAAATGATGTTTAAATGGAAAAAATGAAGTTTTTGGAGGATCAACTACTATTTTGATCATAACTTTTCACTCATTTGGAGTTTTGGGACCCATAATATATCAAAACGAAGATAGTGAGGAGCCCTACAAAGCCAACATGGCTGAACCCTAGGTGGCCTAAGGCTACATGGCCGAACCCTATGAGAAAAATGAAGTTTAAATGAAAAAAATGAAGTTTTTTGGAGGAGCAACTACTATTTTAATCATAATTTTTTACTCGTTTGGAGTTTCGGGGCCCACAATATATCAAAACGAAGCTAGCGAGGAGCCCTACAGAGTCATCATGGCCGAACCCTAGGTGGCCAAACCCTAGGAGGCCGAACCCTTAGGGGGCCGAACCCTAGGGGGTTTTGGAAGAGCAACTACTATTTTGATCATAACTTTTGACTCGTTTGGAGTTTCGGGACCCGTAATATATTAAAACGAAGCTAGCGAGGAGCCCTACAGAGTCATCACGGCCGAACCCTAGGTGGCAAAACCCTAAGAGACCGAACCCTTAGGGGGCCGAACCCTAGGGGGGTTTTGAAAGAGCAACTACTATTTTGATCATAACTTTTGACTCGTTTGGAGTTTCGGGACCCGTAATATATCAAAACGAAGCTAACGAGGAACCCTACAGAGTCACCATGGCTGAACCCTAGTTGACCAAACCTTAAGAGGCCAAACCCTTAGGGGGCCGAACCCTAGGGGGTTTTGGAGGATCAACTACTATTTTGATCATAACTTTTAACTCGTTTAGAGTTTCGGGGCCCATAATATATCAAAACGAAGCTAGCGAGGAGCTCTACAGAGTCATCATGGCCGAACCCTAGGTGGTCGAACCCTAGGGGGCCGAACCCTTAGGGGACCGAACCTTAGGGGGGACCGAACCTTATAATTTTTTTCTTTTTCAGGACTCCCCAATCTTTCTGACATTGTTTCTTCTCCTTTTCAGGTGTTTTGAAGCTTTACACTTGGACAACCAAGGAGGCCCCGTTTCTCATTGATTGGAAAAGGGCTCCCCTCCTTTGGTCTTTTCGTCGTCTTTTGGAAGCAAGTCCAAATTTATGCTCGTATAACTTTTTCTCCATCATAGAAGGAAGGCTTGATTTTATATCCAACTGCCTGTTGAACATTCTGCAGGCTTGAGAACAACCAAGGAGGCCCCGTTTCTCATTGATTGGGAAAGGGCTCCCCTCTTTTGGCCTTTTCGTCGTCTTTTGGAAGCAAGTCCAAACTTATGCCTGTACAACTTTTTTTCCATCCTAGAAGGAAGGCTTGATTCTATATCCAACGGCTTGTGGAAGTTGGGATGACTTCTTGTCTGATTCATCTACCCATATTCAAGAATAGCAACATTGGATCGACTAGCTACTTGGGAATGCTAATTATGTGGATAGCTGACATTCTTCTTGCATCCAGCTATGTAGGAACATTCGTATCCAATAGGACCATGTTGTTCTTCTTTCTACATATTCATCACTGCTTGGGGTGAATGCACCTTTACTCTGGAGGATGTCTATCTCATCTATCGGTTAATATTTGCCCCCTGCGCGTGAGTCACGCCTTTGGTGAGATGATCGCGCAAAATATTGTAAGTGTTGAAGTCTTGATTCTAGTGTCTGAACACTTCGCGGGGCTTGATGTTTTGCAATCCTCGAAAACAAAAGTCCTAGAAGAGGGAACCTCATCTCTTGAAATTTTCCTTTTGTTTGGAATCAAGAAGTCATTGAGAACCAAACATTTCTTGAAGGCCTAAAAGCCTTGAAAGCCTGATAGATTCGAAGGCATGATAGCCTCGAAGACCTACTGATAGCCTCGAAGACCTGCTGATAGCATCGAAGACCTGCTGATTGCTTTGACGGCCTGATAGCATTGAAGACCTGATAATAGCTTTGAAGATCTACTGATAGCCTCGAAGACCTGTTGAGGGCCTTGAAGACCTGCTGATAGCCTCAAAGACCAACCTTTAGGTATTCCTCTATCTTCAATTCGACATGTCATGTCCTTTGGATCATGAACTTTTGTAGTTCTTTTCATTTTCTGTATCAGAAAATCATGTACATTTATCTCATACAAACTAACAATTGAATCTATACTTTTTTTTCTTTTTTTTCTTTTTTTAAGAAATTTAAGAAAAATATTCAAGTATAAGTGAAAGTTTGTCAATTTATTGATAATAAAATTACTTTTAACGAAAAGCATAACGTTTCATATAATAAATCTTGCTTTTGTAGGTGAAAGCATAACGTTCACCACTTTTAGAGATAAAGTGTAACATTTTCGGGGTTGAGGGCTTATACTCAGGTGCCTCATTCACTTTTAATTATAAAGTGTAACACCCGGGTGCCTCGTCACTTGGGTCGTCCAATTTCTTGGCAAGTGCAGTATACGAGGACTTGAAAATGGGTGCCTCGTCACTTGGGTCGTCCAATATTTTGGCAAGTGCAGTCTACGAGGACTTAAAATTGGGTGCCTCGTCACTTGGGTCGTCCAATATCTTGGCAAGTTCAGTCTACGAGGACTTGAAATCGGGTGCCTCGTCACTTGGGTCGTCCAATTTCTTGGCAAGTGCAATCTACGAGGACTTGACCACCGTTTAGAGTGGACCACCATCTTGGGTGGGTTTTTTTTTTAGTCTTCAATTCTTATGCCTCCTCCCTTGGTCATCCAATTTACTTGGCAAGGAATATTCTTGAGGACTTAAACCACCATTTTTGGTGGACCACCATCTTGGGTGGATATTTAATTCATCTGTAGTTCATAGTTTGTTTGATGGTACGTAGAGCCAGTATTTGAGTTCTTGACTTCCGGGGCTGCACTATGGGTGATTGTGTTGCACGTTTCTTCTCCTAGTTCAATCTCCCCGGTCGCCAGCTTCTCATGGTATATTCTCCGTAGACTGTAACAGTCCATAGTGGAATGTCCTGCGTATTGGTGGTATACACAGAAGTCCGGTCTTCTTTTCATCTCTTCCGTTACAACCAACCGAGGCCTTGGAGGCTTCACCACTCCATATTCAACCCATTGTTCATACAGGTTCCTGAATGCCTTCTCGCTACATGTAATAGCCTCCGGAACTGGCATCCTGGTATACTTATCCCCATGCCTTTCTCTGCTTCGCTCAAATTTCTCATTCTTTTCCCTCTTGCCCCCTTGTGGTTTTGACTGAGAATCCGCCAAAGCCACAGTTGCTGTCCTCTTGCACTTCCATGTAACCATCGCATGGCTGGTGGGAAATGTTATGATTCCTCTCAAGTCTTGTGCAAAAGATGAGAGGGTCGCAAATGAATCACAAGCTTTGGTAATGAGGTGGGGCTTGAAGGCATCTAAAGCACCATTGTTGCATATGCTAACCAAGTTCTTTTCTTCAATTGGCTCTGCACACTTCTGTGCTTGGGCCCTGAACCTATCCACGTAATCTGACAGCTCCTCGTTTGGCTTCTGCTTGAATCGCATGAGCTCTACGATGGTTACCTGTTTCTGCACATAGAAAAATTTCTTAAAAAATTGCAATTTTAGATCATCCCAATCATGGACTGATCCTTTCTCCAAATTGTAGTACCAACTGAAGGCACTATCCGTCAATGTCTTGTTGAATTCCCTCATCAACAAGTTGTGGTTGTTTTCTTCATCATATCCTAGCCATGGAGACATCGACTCTACGAACCTGGCAATGTGTTCCCTGGCATTTCCTTTCTCCCCGTTGTATTTTGGAAACTGCGGAGGATGCTCAATATACCCCGTCGGATAAGGTTGCCTCTGAATGTGTGCAGGGTAAGGTGGAGTAAAATCTAACTCCGAGGGTCGGGATGTCTGCCTGCGAAGTTGATTGATCACATCGATCATATCATCCTTCGTCATGTACTGGCTTGTGGCGTGAACTCTCTGGGGTGTTGTAATATACTGCTGTATTGGCGGTGTGTATGGCGAAGAGATTGGTTGATGTACACTTGAATCGTGCAAAGCTGGCACTGGTGGCCTTTGCTGACTCACTTGCTGGACATGGCTTGGGACGGTTGGCATCTTCACCTGTGAAAATGCTTGAAGAGCAGTTGGGATGATGTTCGTTTGAGGTTGGCTTGCTTCCAACCTAGGTTGTGGCCCGTCACCACTGTTCTGGAGCTCCAAGTTGATTACTGGAACCGATTCTCTTTCAGTTAATGGAGGTACAGTCTGGTTCTCTTTGTTGTTACTATCATTGTTGTTGTCCTCCACTCCTACTTGTTCTCCCTGTGAATTGCCTGGGAACATGGCCTTGAAGGTAGGGATCTGCATCAATTGCTAGCGAAAGTTTCCCATCTCCTCTTGCTTCCTCTGCATCTCCAACATCATGGTCATCATCATCCCTTGTCCTTCTCGTGCTTCCTTTAATGCCTTGAGCATCTCCAGTTGCACAACATTCGTCTGCTCTTCGCTTACATTCTCGACTTGCCTTCCTGCGTCGGTTTGTTGTTGATTGGCCATGTATAGTGATGTTGAACTCCTTTCCAAAGCGTCTTCAATAAGTTGTTGGTAAAAATCAAGATTTGCGCCTTGGAAAGCTTGAGTTGTTTGCCTTGGAACTGGATTTGGTGAGGTAATACTATTTATTGGTGAAACAGCTCTTCCTGTAGTTCTCCCGCTTCGAGTTGTGGGCATACCCTTCACGAATTCTACACCTCCCCAGCGGAGTCGCCAAATAAATGTGGGCAAGGAAATCGTATCTTGCTAGGGTTAGGGTTTCGTGTTAGTTGAGGAGGAGAGAAATCCACGAAGAATACGGAATTGATTGATTGATTGAAGAGGGGAGAAGAACAGGTGGGCGATTACTCCAACGACGCGTGGCAGAACCCCTAGAATCCGGGAGTCGTGTTAGGGTAGCAGGGATTCCAAGAGCCTTCTTGAGTCCTTCGAGTTGAGAGAATTCTCAAACCCCTTTTTAGTGCTTTTAGGTGGAATCTCCGAGCCTTTAAGTCACAAAAAGGGTCCCTTGATCTTCCAAGAGTCCAAGTCTTGAGTCCTGAAGAGAAGTCCCCTTCTCAATGGAATGGAAGGGGGATTTATAGGGTTTTCTGGAAAGTAGTCATGTGCAAGGCACATGCCTTCAGGAAATTCCGAAAATACCCTTTAGTCATTAGAATAATGTCCATATTGCCCTGTCCTTCTAGCCACCAATCCAATCCCTCAATCAATTCCCAAAACGAGCCGCCTCCACGAGTCTTCTGCCTCGGGACGCGTGGAGGCTTCTCCCGGGTCTAGCACATTTATTTCTGATTTTTCCGTCTTTATTAAATTTGGTTATGCGAACCCCAATTTGCACATTTAATGAGGTCGTGAAACCCTAATTGTGCATTTAATTCAATTAGGTCATGTGAACCCTAATTTTACACATGGGCCCACACTTTTTATGTTATTTTGTAGGAAATTACAAAGGAGGGACGAATCTGGAATTTTTAGAAAAGCAGTGGCATTTTGGTAAATAAGTTGAAGTTGGATGCTGACTTCCAAGAGTAGAATCTGTGCGGGTCAGCATAATAGTTGGGTCAATTTTTGGTGATTCCTAGTAGGGTTTGGATTCTTTAAAGCCTACTTTGAGAGGGGAATTGAAGATATACAAGGAAGAGAATTGAGACTACCACGACACATAATTTGAGACCAATGTTCTAAAAGGCGCTAGGCAGGAAGCGGGCACCAGGGGGGCCTAGGCGTGATTTTTTATTTTAAGACAATTTTAATATTTTATCTTACATTATTCTAACAAAACAATAATATAAAACAAAATAATCTATACAATAATTAAATTATAGAATTAGTAGTAATTACACTTTAGTAAGATATATATCCATTGCTTGAAATAATTAAATTATAGAATTAGTGTTACTAGTAAGTAGTAACTAGTAAGTAGTATCTTGATATCTTTATATATATAATTATATATGTACTTCTTCTCTCTCGAGAATTTAAATAAATGTTATTTTTAAAAATTAGTGTGAAGTTTATTGAACGAGACATTTGATATTATTAATTATGAAATTATTTTAATGTGTAATTTTCAAAATTGAGGACTTAAAGAAAATGACAAATACCGTATACTAAGTATGACTAACATATCTTTGACGAATTAGTTTTATTCATAAACAAAAGTGGTATTAAATATTAAAATTTAAAATTTTAAGAATTCAATTCAATATTAAAACTTAAAAAACTAAACATAAATTTAATAATTATATTGAATTAAACTAAATATTACAAATGTATCATCATTTATAGAATTTCAAGTTGGTACAAATTCAAAAAATTACAACTATAATAAAATTATCCATTTTGACTTGGTCTTGTTCACTTCTTGTTGTGATTTGATATGCTATAACTTGCATTATTAAGAATATGGTAAATCATTAGAAAAATAAATATATCAAAATCTGGTTTTGGTAGTAATTTTAAAAAAATCCGCCTAGGCGCCGCCAAATTGGCTGGAGCGCTTTTTTTATCGAGTTGGCCTTAGGCGCTGCGCCAGACCCCCGCCTAGCGCCTAGGCAGCCGCCTAGGCCAATTTTTAGAACAGAGTTTGAGACAGAGACTAGAGATTAGACTTGGAGATTCAAAGGAACACACAAGGATTGTAGATTGGAGATTGAAGAGTGGAGTCAATTACTGAATTTTTCTTTTTCACTATTTGTAATTTAATTGTGATGTTTTTCATGGGATTTTTGGTTTTAATTTCTAGTATGAACTAATTTCTTAATTAAGGCTACAATTGAACCTTTTATAAATATGAATTGATTATTCATATTAATCCAATTAATTATTCAAATTGAGCTCTCTATCATTTTTTGTGTTTATTGCTTAATTATTTGGCTAATAATTACCATGTTACACTAGATGAATTCAGGAGATAAAATCTAGGGTTAGAACTAAATGTGATAACATGTATTCTTAATTATTTACATGGGATGAATAATAAAGGTTGTGAATTGAATAGTGATATCTCTTTTCACTGCATGTAACAATTGGGAATTGGGAATTGAAACTTAATGAATTTGATTCATTTGTTTTGCATAGGAATATCTCAGAACTAATTGAATTGAATATTTTTATTTGATCACTTGGAAAAGGGCTTATAAATAGTGTGAATTCCTCTTAACAACTCAATTGAATTTAATAATTGGATAAAATGAGTAATTAATTTATATTGCATAATTGGGGATATTGTAGTCTCAAGTCTTTATCATCTAAATCAAATCTTTGTATTAAAATTAGTTTTAGTTAATTTAATTTAGTTTTAATTGGAAAATCACAAAATTCGATTGTTTAAATAAAATTGGATTGATATAAAACTAACAGTTGGTATTTGTTAAATAAGATTCCTCGTGGGTACAACACGTTCTTATCACTTTATTACTTGTTAATCGTGTATACTTGCACGTAATTGTTGATTGTAAAATCGGACATCACACATTCTGATGTTCAAGTAGGGCTATGGTGTATAAAGGATGGACACTTCTTGGAGTTGACGTATCGGTGTCGGACACTAGCACTCCACAGACACTTCTGAATATGAATCACATACTTCTATATACATAATAATAGGTATTAGTATTTTCATTGAACTTGAATATATAAAATTTACTCATTATCTAAAATTTCATCTAGTTTTGATGGTGGATTTTGATGTAGGTTCGTTAATAACTTAGTAATTTCCTAATTTTTTTATTTTTAAACTTTTTTTATATGAACTATATACATTTTCCTTAAATTAACTCTTACAGTTGTATGTTATAGTCTTATTTGTAATTAGATTGGAGATGTTTATGGTACAAGTATTCAATAGTTTTCTTGATTTTATCATGCTTAATGAACAATTAAATTTACACATTTATAATTACTAAAGTCTAAAAATATACATAAAATTCAATGTATCCTACAAAATATCATATCATGTATTTCAAGAAAATGTAGTGCTCCGTATTGTGAATCGTGCCGAATCTGTATCTCGTGTCCGTATCCATGCTTCCTAGGCTATGGCACAATCCACATGTCAGCTGGCTCAGCTCATGGGTACAACATCTTCACGTTGATATAGGTTTTGGGAGATGTCTTCGCTTGTGTAGTTGTGGTGCGATAATGAGGCAGTTGCACATATAACATCAAGTTGGGGATGATCAATATCTATCTGCCAACTCAACTTGAGGGGGAGTGTTAAATCTATGAATAAACATGCTAAAATAATTAGGGTTAAGGTCTTCACTCTACACAAACTCCTTGTCCTCTCTATTTCTTCTTTGCTTAAAAAGGAAAGAATCATTCATAGGAAAAATCGAGAAGTTTACCAACACCTCATTCAGTGGGCCAATTGTAGTTTGGATAAGGCTACATTGGAGGTCAAAGACTTGCTCATTTTGACCTACCCAAATTTCAACTTCGATCCATAAGGACATGAATATATATGAGGGGAGGCAATGTTAGTTCATAGCATGATCACATGGCATTTTAGTAAACACTAAGCTATATGATAGGCAAATGGGTGTTAGTATACTGGTGCATTTTAGTGTATCCTGTTCATGTTTGTGATCTCAATGTAAGAGAATAGTTGTACTTTTTACAATATGAATGAAATGATTCCTGATCAATGTAAGAGAATAGTTGTACTTTTTACGATATGAATGAAATGATTCCTGAACTTTCAAGCTTTCTCTTCTCCTCCAACCTTCCTTTAAACTGAAACACACTAAAACCCTAACCTCCATTGTTGTTGTTAAGCTCAACTAGGTATGAGCTTAACATGGTATAATAAATGATAAGTTGATATACACTTGAATACTTCCTCTTTCCAAAATATAAGATCATTATAGACTTTTTTTAAAGTCAATTTGAAATATTTTTAAATTCAAAATTTATATGATTCATTTGGTTATTAATTATTTACTTGTAGAACTAGAAGTACTTTTGAGAGAGTTTACAATGTTCATTAATTTATTATATTAGGGTTAATTGAATTTTTGCCCACTAAACTAAGGTCGTTTATCATTAAATTATTTTTTTCTATCGGTCAACTCATTGAACTAGTAATTACTTACAAATAATTAAAAATCTATCGACCCTCTTAAAAAATTAATGTCAAATCCAGGTGGCACCATGCGAGTATTGAGAAGCTGAGTGTGTGTGTATATATATATATACACATTATATAGAGGACGGATCTAAAGCATACATCTCTTAAATAACATACATTTATTAAAATTACGTCGTTTTAAAGATTCTTTTAAAAAACAAAATAATATTAAAAAAGAGTAGTCCCTTTAATTTAAAAAAATGACACCCACGGCCCCACTTGTTTTTTAAAAAATCTCCTAAACGACGTAGTTTTAATAAATGTATGCTATTTAAGATAAATATGTTATTTAAGACTTATGCTTTAGATCCGTCCTCTATATATATATATATATATATATATATATATATATATTAAACTCATCTCATTTGATTAACCCATATTAAACACAAACCCATTAAATAAAAAGTTTTTAGCTTAAATTTTTCACATGTTTTTTTAAACTTTTCTTCTTCCTCCTCTCCTTCATCACCACCACCCGGTTGATCATTCATTGTTTAAGATTCAGATGGGTATGTTTTCTTCATTTGAAACCCTGAAACACGTGTCCACTCTACAGAGAGAGATCTTAGCAAAGGGAAGGGTGGGTGTATTTAGTTGGTCTCAAATTGAAGTTTCTGGAATAAAAGTCAAGCAAATGGAAATCTAGGGCATGTCACTCCAGTCGCACCTGAACTTCAGGCGTGTGAATAATTGTCTCTCTATTTTCAAAAGAAATAATTTCAATTAGTTAAAAACTCCACAAAGGATCTTTATAAAATTGAAGTTCTTCTCTTGGATCACATAAAAGGTGGGTTTGTAATTGAAATTGAAGCTTTTATATTGCTGGTTCGCTAATAAATTTGGGTATGCATTGGTGGTTTTGCGAAGATAGCAATGGTGGTGCTAGAAACAAAACAAAAAAAATATGATTATATTGCGACATCTGTCAAGGAGGTTATGGGTGCTGACGTTACTAGAAAATATGGTGATTCGTTGGTTTGGGTGTTTGCCGATGATGATTCCTGGTTTTGTATTTCTATATTTTTTATTTTATTTGAAAGTAAACTTCTTTAACTTGTTTAAGTGTAATTCGTTAACTATGTTTAATTTCTTTAAAAGCACTATTTAAAATTAGTTTAAGAGTAATTTATTTAATTTGGGTATATTTTTAATTACTAAAACATTAACATATTTTTTCATAATATGCAAAAATATTTTTTAATATTGTTGATTTTCTTTTTCTTTCCCATATATAAACACATATACATATAATTATATATATGTATGTATGTATATGCATATTTAATATATGAAACATGTTTAACCAAATATGGAATGATATGATTCGATCTGGGGATAACATATATTTATCCATAGTGCACCATTGTTCACTGGAGTTTTAACTGTTAAGACTATTTTAATCACAACTAAAATGAAGATTCTAAATACAAAATTAAATATGGGTACTTCACACTTGATTTTAGAGTAAAAATCAAGTGTATCCAACCTGAGAGATTTCACACGAATGTTGTAGACTCTTCACACTTGATATACAGCATTCGTGTCCGACACCCGACACCCGACAAGGATATGGGTACTTCACACTTGATTTTAGAGTAAAAATTTGACAAAATTAGAGAGTACCCATGTTCGACTATTCAAAATACATGTATCCAACCTGACCATGGTTTAAATTCGAAATAGCGGCCTAGGTTGTGGAAGGTTTTTTTCTTTTTTTTTTTATTTTTATAAGTTAATATATAAATATACGCAGTTTATTTATTATTATTATTCTTATTATTATTTCTACTTATTTTATTCCACAAAAAGAGTTACTGTTTGATATTATTATTATTAGTCCCTTTGTTCTGTCTCATTTGTTGATTTTCCGTTGCACCGTCCATTACGCCATTATGTCTTTGATTTCTCCGTTACATCGTTATTTTTTCACATTATGGTAAAAGTTCTCCTATATGCAAATTTATACTGATAATGATTGAAATTACAACTCGTGACTCGTTATCGGATCGATGAGTAAAGAAACTAAACTGATATGCCAAGATTTCGCCAACTCGGACGATACTTTGAAACATGAACTAGACACTTGGAGATGTGAGATGTGACCTCTTGACTTTCAACACATTTGTTGCAAGACACAAGTGGGGGGACATGGCCTTGTTGGTCAATTGTAAGTGGAGGAGTTGTTAGACATTAGTGGCCTTAAGTGAACCATAGCTTGGTGGCCTTGTTGGCCACTTTGATTGATTGTGGTGTGCAATGTTCGAAAAAGCTAAAAGCGGTACGAATGATTGATTGGCCACTTTGATTGATTGTGTGTTAGAGCATTAACAGTTTCCCTAATTAATTCTCTATCCTCAATTTTGAAGAATGCATCAAAAAATTATTATCCAACAGCTTCATTATTCTTATTTGACTCTCTATTTTAATCCCTATATAGGATTTTATTCCCCAAAGTGAGGGAGTCAAAAGACCATTCTCTATATATACAAAATGACATTTCACACCCTCATTTAAGTGGACAACTCATCAATCATACACATCTTGACATTTTTTACTACTTTATTTTAAAATTATAAACTTAATATTAACTTATATTTTAAAAATTAATTTCAAACGTATTCAAATTTAAAACTGATATAAATTTATTTAATTTATGTCAATGTAATTATAAATATTATAAAAATAATAATTATTATAAAATTTATTATTTTCAAAATTTAAATGAATCATATAAAATTTAAATTTAAAAATATCACAAATTAACTTTTTAAAAGTTAATATTAATCTTATGTACATTTGCAACTACAATCCATTCAATACTCATTTCATAAATTACTTAAAATTTAAAATAAAATAAAAATTATTTTACAGTGAAATATAATTAATAAATTATACTCTCTTTTATAAATTATAAGATTATTATTAATTTGATATTTTGACTATTGAAAATTTAAAATTTTAACTTTTAACTTTTATTATTTAAGGAATCAATATAAGGAACCTGTTGGGTACATACTGAAAAAATTGAATCTCTATTTTGCAAATGACCCAATAACATTGCAGAGTAGGGATAAAGATAAGAAAACTGTTGTGAATGCTCTTATGAATCTCAAAAATGCCCAACACTACCCCCTTGGATAGAAAATCCCACTTTGAGTGGTATACTCATTCGTTGTGAATATTGATTTCCTCATATTTTAATAACCAAACAAAGGAATAGCTAGACCTGGTAAAAAATAGGTTTGGGTTGGTTTTGGGTTACATAATATAGGTTTGGGTTGATTTTGGAACCAAAACCATATTACCTATATTTAATATGGGTTTTGTGGTTTGGATTTAAATGATTATAGGTCGAATCCAGATCGACCTATTTTTCAAATTATAGTTTCACTAAAATCTTAATTTTTGTTATACTAAAAGAGTCTTATTTTAATTTTTTAGACCCAAGTTTGAAACTAAAAATTTTAATTGATGAGACTAATTTAAGTATTAAAAACATTAATTTTGTGATTATAGGCACTTCCAAAAAAATTTACATTAATAATTATTATGTTAATAAAAATTAATGAAATTATTGAGAATTTTATTACAATAATTAGGAAATATTATTTTTTTGGTGTATATATAATCAGCAAATATTATTTTGGGGGTTGGGAGTGGGTGGGGTGGGGTGGGGGTGGGAGTGGGTGGGGTGGGGGTGGGGGTGGGGGTGGGTGGGTGGGTGGGGCGTGGGGCATCGGGGTGTATACATAATCAATAAATAATATTTTTTGAGGGGGTGGAGGTGGGGTTGGGGGGTGTCTATGTTGATCGACGGTCAAGACCAAAACTTAACATTGACTTGTTTTCGCAGCTGAAGATATTACATTACTACATTACATGGACACCAGAGTAATAAAAAGTAAGTTCTGATATTAGAATGAAAATAATACTATTCCGATTTTCGTCCTTCCTGAAAAACTAGTTTAATTTTTTTTAAATCAAGTTGATCATTTTTACAATAAAAATTTATGTTTTTTTATAAATATAAGTGAAAAAATAATAACCATAAAAAAAATATATTAATTTAACTATTCCCTACAATTTTCAACTAATTAATTTTTTTCCAAATTAATTTGAGAAAAAAATTCACAACTTATTTAATATATAAAAAATTTATAAAAGTCTGTTACTTATTTCATGGAGTCTATAAAAGTCATTTTAAAGTCTGTGAAAGTCATTAAAATCCCACAAATTCTACAAAAGTATGTTAGTTAAAAAAAGTCTTTAAAAATCTTAATTGAATACACTCCCTTAATTACTAGTACTTGGGATTGGGGGTAGGACTGAGCAAAAAACGGGTATAACCAAATTACTGAACCGAACCGAAATAATTTAACAGAAATTTTCTAAAAATTCGGTTATTTTTAATATTTCGGTTATACCCGATTTTTTTTTACGATTTTCGGTTAGTTTGTACGGGTTTCGCTTTTGGGTTATTCGGTTAAACCGAATAAAGAGTTATACTAATCTCAAAATAAAGAGTTATCTGATCTAAAATTAAGTCATTTATCAGCCGTCACTCTCACTCCCCATTCGCATCATCTCCTTCGGTAAGCTATTTTCCCTTATTCAGGGTTTTGATTCCTCTTGGACCTCTTCAGGTCAGCCCTTCACGGCTTCACTCATCGCCTCATGACCCTCATCACCTCATCACGTCATCTTCTTCACTCAACAACAATCACTCATCTGTAGAATCAAGGGTTAGCATCTGTCACTCATCAGCCTCATCCCAAACAGCAGTCGCTCATCCTATGGCCTCGACAGTACGTACTCTACTGCATCAATTAAGGGGTTAACATCAATCGGAGGCCATCATTCCACCCAATCTGGAGAATCAAATTCATCATCTCTATCCCAATACAACCAATACAAGGTATTTTTCGTCAGTTGTGAATATTTGAAAGATTGGGCTGAAATTGGGTGTTCTTTGTTTTAGAATTTCTATTGGGTATTACTGTTTCTTGTTTGGTGGATTGATTGCATTCTCGTTTGGGATCCATCTTCTTGCTAAAAGGATTTTAAACTTTGATGATTTTGGATTGCCCACCAAGTGTTCGACAAATTGATTAAGTAAACTCTGCACCTTGTTCGGTTATTAACCGAATTACCAAATTGTAAATTCAGTAATTCGGTATTCGGTTATTTCCATAATTCGGTTAGTTTTTCGGATAATGAAATTACAATTATTACGATTTTCGGTTATTATCGAATAGCCTATTTGGTTCGGTTATAACCGAATGACCAGTCCTATTTGGGGGTGGGGGTGGGGTGGGAGTGGGAGTGGGGTGGGGTGGGGGTGGGGGGGGAAATTAAATTAAATTATATAACATATTATAAAAACAATTTATGGAGAGAAAGGGAAAATTTAATTTAATTATATAATATAAATTGTATAATTTAAATGAGTTATTTTAATTAATCAAGGGAGGAAATATTAATTTTAAAATTAGTAGTTCGTTGCACTAAAAGTGTTAACTTTATTATGGATTAATTCCATAATGAAATGGTTTTTATACATAATTAAAAATGTATAAATTACAAAAGTATGTAATATGTATATAATGTAATATGTATAATGTATATGTGTTATATAAGAATGAAGTGTAATAATGCATACATGATGATGTATTAGCTCTACAAAGTGCAAACAACTATTATAGACTAATATGGGTCAAAATTAGTTAAACT
The DNA here is from genome assembly GCA_020205505.1 of Panax japonicus. Lineage (NCBI taxonomy): Eukaryota > Viridiplantae > Streptophyta > Magnoliopsida > Apiales > Araliaceae > Panax > Panax japonicus. The sequence continues at coordinate 18,280,180 of CM035104.1, forward strand.
AGATCCAACCCATATTTGTAATAATAATATGAGTCCAAAACCAAACCAATCCATTACCTAAAAACTAGTTAACCAACCCAATAGATCCAAGTGGTTTTGATTAACTATATGGTTTTCAACTTAAATTGTCAGGTCTAGGAATAGTCATTCCCATGAGAATGATCATTCCCGACTCTATTCCCCCAGGGTTCAAAGTCGCGGTACTTGAATACAGTGTTCTAAAAATACCCGGCCCACCTAGGCGCTAGGCTCCCTGGATCCCTCCAGGAAATTAGGTGGGGCCTAGACGAGCTAGGTCCCCTACGCAGAGCTTTTTTTTATTTTAAAAATTACTCAAACCAGATCTTGATATATTTAATTTTCTAATAATTTACCATATTCATAATGCAGGTTGTAGTAGCATATCAAATCACAACAAGAAGTGACCAATATCAAGTCAAAATGGATAATTTTATTATAACTGTAATTTTTTGAATTTGTACCAACTTCAAAATATATAAATGATGATACATTTATAATATTTAGTTTAATTCAATATAATTCTTAAATTTATAATTAGTTTCTTAAGATTTAATATTGAATTGAATTCTTAAAAATTTTTATTTTATTATTTAATAGCAATCTTGTTTATGAATGAAACTAATACGTTAAAAATATGTTTGAACTTTCAACAATTGCATGTTTGTGTTTGAACTTTGACATTGACAATATAGATGTGTTTGAACTTTAAGCAAATACCTTTATTATCTTTATTATAGATTGTTTTGTTTTATATTATTATTTTATTTGGGTAAATGTAAGATAAAATTTTAAATTGGTTTACAATAAAAAATTCCGCTTAGACCCCGCCCAGGCCCCCAGCCGCCTGCCTAGCGCCTTTTAGACCATTGCTTGACTATATAATGGGATATCAGTATAATTATAGGATGATATGCCATAAAAACTATATAATTAAATACATGTCATTTAATACATAGTGGGGGGGAGCCCAGACTCTGACCGTGTGCCTGTTGAAGAAAGAGTTGGCGAGAATGCTAGGTTGAAATTTTTATTGATATTGCAACATTATTTAAGTCATACAATACCTAACAGTCGCACTTGTTAGATTAATAATTTTGTTGGAGCAAAATTGTAAATTCTTTTTATTTCTTGCATATACCAATATCAGATGATACCCAGTGTTGTCGATACTGATACGTATCGTCCGATACTATGAACCCTGATTCCCCCAACCAAACAGGCAATTAGTGAACGAGAAAGAGAACACTTTAACAGAGGAACTAAAGAGGAAAGCACAACCAATGATAATGCACTAGGCCAAAATTTAAAAAAAAAAATTGAATAATTAGTTAAAGAGTTTACCTTGGGTGATGGCTGCTAAGTAAGCTTTCCATTAACTTGTCGGCAGAGATGCTTCTATGAGGAAGAGAAAGAGTCTTCTTTGGACAATTGTCATCATCAGTGTACGTATTTGGTATTGTTACATGTTTATTCTCATGGCCCAGCTCAGGCAAAGTATCAGAGTTTTCATCATCACCAAAATCAAATAGATGTAACATTTCTTCTTTAGAAATGGTCCTATGAACTTGTTGCCTGTCAACTACCCTTGCAGCAAGGCTTTCCTTCGTCACCTGATTGAACCAGCCTCTTCAGAAAAAAATTACATAGAACAAGAGATCAAGTAGTTATAATGATTAGCCATTACCTGGCGCTTATAAATTTTTTCCTCCATTGTACCATGTGCCATCAATCTGTACGCATACACTGGCTTTGTTTGTCCATACCTGAAATAATTTGCAGTATTTTGATTTGACATATAACATATATAAAGATGGAACAGGCTTACGTTCAAACAAATTTTATGCGTCAAACCTCCAAACCCGATATATAGCCTGAAGATCGTGTGTTGGGTTCCAAGAGCCATCGACAATAATTACACGATTAGCAGCTTGGAGATTGATTCCAAGAGATCCAGCTCTAGTTGATATTAAAGTGCATTTAACCCTCTTATTTGAAGATTCATTGAACCTGTCAACCAACCTTTGCCTTTCAGAGCCCTCAGTTCTTCCATCTAGTCTGTTGTGCAGATGAAATGAGATAAGATGACAAATCTGACTTCCAAATCAAGGAAAACGTTTATATGATATATCTACCCTTTCTTTCAATGCAATCAAAAATAAACTTTATAACATTATATTAGAATCATAAAAAAGACTAGATGTACTAAATAAAAACAGCTCCTTGAAAAAACCAATTATCTTTATGATGCAGCCCAACTTTGTTAGTAGCACATTATTCTGAAATCCACTTATTGCTAAGAAGAACATTTCTTGAAGGGCTTTGGTCATATATTTATTCTAAAATATTTTCGGCAGATTGGATGTCTAGATATTGAACAGTATTTGAAAATCTGGATCTGTAATAAATGTCTTGACTTTTCACTAGAATCCTAGGAACTGTAAGTTCATTTAGGATATGTTTGGTAAAAGTTTATGTGCTTCCAGTTTTTGTTTTCATATGTTTCTGTTTTCACTTGTTCCAACTATTGTTCTCACTAGTGGAAGCAGAAGTCAGGAATGCTGTTTAGTATCCATGTGATGCCATAAATAAATGAAAATATAAGATTTACAAAATTGTGTTGTACAATGGAAACGTTGCTACTTCATTTCCTACAGTTAATTTTTTTAAATGTCATATTTTAATTAGTATAATTTAATATATTCATAAGTTTATATAAATTTAAATATTAATTAACATAGGTTTTAACATATACACCTTTTATTAAAAGCCACTTATACTCGGCTGATAGTTCTTTAAATTTAATACAATGGCTCACCCAAAAAGTTGATACAGTTTGTCAATATGAGACGCAACATAGTCACATCAAATGAAACCAACTAAATCTCACACTACAAGCCATCTCAAGCAAAACGTAACAAATTTTAAAAAAAAATTAAACATATGTCAATATGTTATTTAAGAATTTAAAATTAAAAGCATTCTCAGAATATAGCATAAGCATATATGGTATTTCAAAATAAATTTATTCGTGTTTGTTTGTGTTTATATAATATCTAAAAGAAAGAAAGTTAATTTAATAGTTTAAAGATAAAGATAAGTGATGTTATGTTAAGATGAGGAGACAAGTCTAGGGTTTAGGGACAGCTGTGAGAAAGCAGTTTTGGGTTGATACAATTTAGTTAGTGATATTTTTAAAAATCAGAGATTGTTTTTTTATTTTTTTAATTCAGTGGACGGGAAGTATTGTACTGCCTATAAATATTTAAGAATAGTATTAACAAAATCATACCTCTATTGATTAATAAAAAATATCTTCTAGGAATTTTCCCTATCAGCCTTTCAGGCTTCTATAGTTTTAGATGCTACAATTGATATCCAAACCGGTCAATTAATTTAAATATCGAGTACAATTGTTCCAAAAACGAAAGTACGTACTCGGACACTTTTCCACTACTCGATGAACGTGTGGATTTTTCATCAAAGTTCCAATTGTTGAAAATTCTTTTAAACTTTTAACGCGTGAAAATATTTTTTAATGATTCTAATTTTTTGTAGAATTCGTCTTAATATCATCAATTATCTATTAACATATTTTGATCATTATTAACAAATTTATTAAGATTAAATAAATGGTGTACTGGCTGCAATGGAGGGGAGTCAAATCCTCCTGTTTCACTTTATATGCCAGAAGGAACTTTTGTCATTGTAGACACTCGAGATTTCGCTTTTTCTGGCCTGCAGGAGGGCAAAAGTGTCATTTAACTTCGGAGACAACCCCGAGGTAGGGCAAAAACACCATTTCACCCCGACAACAACCCCGAGGAGAGATCAAGGTGCAATGATGCACAGGCACGACGTGAACCGAATGAGGATCGGAAAGCTCAACTTTCACCGGACCGGGACCTAAAGGCACGAACTTCGAGACAGCGGGACCCGGGCGGGCCCAGCCTCAGGTGTACCTACTCTAGCCGCAGGTACACCTGCGGCTGCCTTCCGGATCTCTTAACCAGGGGCAGGGAGTTCATAATCAGAAGATGGGCAAGAAGAAGCTAGAGAGAGAAACTAGAGAGAGGCTCTGATCTTCATCATTTCTTCATATTTCTAGTTGTTTAAGCTTAGATCTTTGAGTGTCTTGAGTGATATAAGTTGGTTCACGCGTCTCCCAAGGTGAAAAACACTCATTTTAGCCACTTTCTTTGTAAATGTTGTTATAAATACTATATCTATGAAGATATAACAGTTTCTACCGGTTAAATTTGTTGTTTACCATATATTGTGTATTGAGAGGTAGACACTTAGTTTCTACCGGATAATTATGCATATTCAGTTGTAAATCAAGTTATTTGACATAGATCTAGCCAAATATAGCATTTTGAGCGGTTATGAATCATGATGCTCTAACCCGTATGCTAGATTGGCTTAGATCTATGGTAGATCTAGATGTTTTACTGCTTTTGGTCAGTCCCAGTCAAACCGTAGAGCCCTATATCTGTGTCTAGTGGTGAGGAGGTCCTAATGACTCGATACGGGGATTTCAACCGATGAAATCACCTCATATCAAGTCTAGGATATTGTATATACATATTTAAGTATAATAATGTGAGCCTAGAAATCCTGGTGTCGAGATCTAATAATCGGATCTTGACTTGATTCCCATTATGGACTTTTCCTCTGCGATGTAATGTTTATATAATCTGATATCATTGTACATGTAATTATTGGATCTTAAAAACGAGTTCAAGGGGTTAGTCCCGAGAAGTCGGATTTAAGATCCCGTGATAGTGAAAAATTGTATTTGTGGATGTTCGGATTCATCGAGATAGTTTTCATGCCCGATTATGATCCGACCCTTTTTAGCGCTTTATTGCATACATTTTCACCCAAAACGATTTTCCAATAAAACCACAAAGAGCTTTCATGAAGAATAAAGCAATTTGGGTAGATCACCTAATAAACATAAAGATAATAAAAGTATCAAAGTCCTCAATTCCTAGTCGAGCGAAGGATTTGAAAAAACCATTTTTCCACATTATCATTTCAATTTCTATATCATGTTTAAAATGAACTTTTAGTTATATCAAATCCTTCGTACCTAGGTGAAAAAGAAGTACAACACTACTTTCCATAACTCACATTAAGGCTTAGAAATAAATAAATAATGGGTTAAGTTCAGATGACCACCTGGGGTTTAAGCGGTTTTCCACTTAACCACCTGTAGTCAGTAAAACTACATTTAAACTCCCAACCTTTTGAGTTAAAGTGAAAACGTCACATTTTTCATCCAACTTAACCGTGCGTGTATGTCAAACGCCAAAAGCGCGTGAAAAGGGCTATAACAATTAAAAAAATGATAAATGTATGAAATACCCTTCTTCTTCCTCTCTTCTCCTCTTATTCTCCAACCAAGCTCTCTCACCTACATCCTTTCTCTACGCCGACCCGCCGACATCTCTCTCATCTCCAAAATATCAGTCGACTGCAACGGCATCACCTGCGACGACGTCAACCAGCTCTACCACAAGAACAATTATGTTCTCAACCTCAATCACCACAAACCCTAGACAATCAAGATCCCCAAAACCCAGAAAAATCAGACCCTAATCAGGAAGATCCACAAGTTCAGGAGCTAGAAGAGCAAGAATCAAGTTCAATGATATATCTGCTTACACATTATTTGATTCAGGTGCTACTTGTTCCTTCGTATCGCATGAATTCTCCCAACGATTAAATTTACCCCATGAAGAATTAAAATATCCTATGAACATAGAAGTAGCTAACAAGGAAATGATTCCCGTTAGCCATGTCTATAGAAATTGTGTTGTAGACGTCAGGGGATATAAGTTACCCGTGGATTTAATTTCAATTCAATTAGGAGAATTTGATGTAATTCTAGGAATGGATTGGTTATTTAACCATGGAGCGATGATAGATTGCCAAAAGAAGTGTATAAACCTTAGGACTCCAGATCAGTCTAAGATAGCATTCTATGGAAGTAGGTCGCCGAGACACTCAAGTTGTCTGACGATGATGCAAGCAAGGAAGTTACTAAGAAAGGGATGTGTAGGATATTTGGCCCATATCGTCGATACGCAGAAAGAAGGGATAGAGATGGGACAAATACCAGTAGTGAATGAATTTTTGGATGTATTTTCGGAGGAATTGCCAGGACTTCCGCCGGATCGGGAGGTCGAATTCGTTATAGATTTAGTACCGGGGACGGCACCGATTTCGAAAGCCCCTTACCGAATGGCACCAGCAGAAATAAAGGAGCTGATGGTACAGTTGCAAGAGTTATTGGATAGGAAGTATATTCAACCGAGTGTGTCTCCTTGGGGAGCACCAGTTTTATTTGTGAAAAAGAAGGATGGATCGATGAGACTATGTATCAACTATCGAGAGTTGAACAAGGTGACGATTAAGAACAAGTATCAGTTACCTAAGATAGATGATCTGTTCGATGAACTGAAGGGAGCGAAATATTTTTCCAAGATCGACTTGAGGACGGGATATCACCAGTTAAAGGTAAGGAAGGAGGATGTACCTAAGATAGCGTTCAGGACACGTTACGGTCACTACGAGTTCCTGGTGATGTCGTTCGGGTTAACAAATGCGCCAGCAACATTTATGGACATGATGAATCGGGTATTCAAGAAATACTTAGATAAATTCGTAGTTGTTTTCATAGATGATATCTTGATCTATTCTAAGACTCGGGAAGATCATGCTGAACATTTAAGGTTAGTGTTGGTGGCATTGAGGAAGGATAAGTTATACGCAAAATTCTCGAAGTGTGAATTTTGGTTGGCGAAAGTTCAATTTCTGGGTCACGTGATCGACAAGGACAAAATTTTTGTGGATCAAGCAAAGGTAGAAGCGGTTCAGAATTGGGAACAACCAAAGTCACCGACTGAAGTAAGAAGTTTCTTAAGACTGGCAGGCTATTACAGACGGTTTATCCAAGATTTTTCAAAGATAGCGGGAACGTTGACGAATTTAACGAAGAAGTCGGTAAAATTTGTCTGGACGGAGAAATGTGAAGATAGTTTTAAGGAACTCAAGAAAAGACTGAGTGAATCACTAGTGTTACCTTTACCTGACGATACATGTGACTTTGTGATTTTCAGTGATGCGTCACACAAAGGACTTGGCTGTGTGCTTATTCAACATGGTAAAGTTATTGCGTATGCATCGCGTCAATTAAAGGATTACGAGAAGGGATATCCTACCCATGATCTGGAATTGGCGGCAGTAGTATTTGCCTTAAAGATATGGAGGCACTATTTATATGGTGTAAGGTATGAAATATACAAGGATCATAAAAGTCTGAAGTATATTTTCACGCAGAAGGAGTTGAATATGAGACAAAGAAGATGGTTAGAACTTATAAAGGATTACGATTGCGACATCTTGTATCATCCGGGGAAAGCGAATGTGGTAGCAGATGCGCTAAGCAGAAAGGGCAGTGGTAGGTTGGCAATGCTAACAGCTCAAGAGGAGTTAAATAAGGAGATGGCTAGATTGGAACTCGAGATAAAAAGTCCAAGAGAGCCTGAGGGGAAATTTTTCGCAATAGAGGCTCATCCGACTCTATTGGACAAAATCAAGGAAGTACAAGGCAGCGATGAGGAATGTGTGAAGGTGAGGACAAGAATTTCAGATGGAGAAGAGCTTAAATTCAGTATGGGGGGTGATGGATTATTAAGATTTGAGAAGAGAATTTGGGTGCCAGCGGTGTCTGAATTAAAGGAAGAAATCTTGCAGGAAGCTCATAGCTCAAGTTACTCAATTCACCCGGGAAGCACAAAGATGTATCAGGATCTCCGCCAACATTATTGGTGGCCCAAAATAAAAAGAGAAGTCGTAGAGTGTGTCAGCAAGTGCTTAACATGCCAGCGAGTTAAGGTGAAACATCAGAAACCGAGCGGGCTACTTCAACCTTTAGAAATTCCAGAATGGAAGTGGGAGCATATCACGATGGACTTCGTGGTAGGACTTCCAACTACGCAGAAGGGTTACGATATAGTTTGGGTGATCGTTGATCGATTGACCAAGTCAGCGCATTTCTTGTCAATCAAGATCAGATATACCTTGGATCAGTTGGTAAAGCTTTATATCAAAGAGATTGTTTCCAGGCACAGGGTACCTGTATCAATTGTGTCAGATCGCGAACCGCGGTTCACAGCAAATTTCTCGAGAAGTTTTCCAGAACGCATGGGAATGCAACTGAGGTTGAGCACGGCGTATCATCCTCAAACAGACGGGCAGAGTGAGAGAACTGTTCAAACGTTAGAGGACATGCTGAGAGCATGCGTTATGGATTTCAAAGGGAGCTGGGATGACCACCTACCGTTGGTAGAATTTGCGTACAATAACAGTTATCACGCGAGCATCGGTATGCCACCTTATGAAGCTTTATATGGAAGGAAATGCAGAACGCCATTGTGTTGGGATGAAGTGGGAGAACGACAATTGCTAGGGCCAGAATTGGTGCAACAAACTGCAGATGTAATCAAAATAATACGAGCGAGGCTAGTGACGGCTCAGGATCGACAGAAGAAATATGCAGATCAACATCGACAACAACGAGATTTCAACGTCGACACTTATGTGTTTTTGAAAGTGTCGTCTTGGAAAGGGAAAATGAGATTTGGGAAGAAGGGAAAACTTAGTCACAGATTCATAGGACCCTTCGAAGTGTTGAGAGCCTTACCTCCGGAGTTAGAATATTTACACAACGTGTTCCATGTTTCTATCCTACGACCCTATAAGCAGGATTACAAGCATGTCATAGAGTATGAACCTATTCAGTTTGAAAAGGACTTAACCTACGAAGAGGTCCCATTACAGATAATCGATAGAAAAGAACAAGTGTTAAGAAATAAGATAATACCTTCTGTTAAGGTATTGTGGAGGAACCACAACGCCGATGAGGCTACGTGGGAACTCGATGAGAAAATGATGAAAAATTACCATAATCTTTTTGATTGATGTGTAATGATTCCGGGGACGGAATCTTTTTAAGGGAGGGTGAATGTAATATCCGAGTTTTATTTTTTTAATATTTTTTTATGAATTATAAATAAACGAATTTATATGAAACTTTTGGGTGATTTCATTTATTAGATGTAAGTGTGTGGTACATATATGTGTTATTTCAAGATATGTGATGAGATGTATTTAAATGGTTGGTTTAGTTTTATTTAACTATTTAAATAAAATTAAGTAGGGAATTATTCTATTTTATTATGTGGGATGGTATTAAATCATGAGCTGGAGTTCGGAGCGGAATTTAGAGACGCGGACTGTGTATTCGAGTTCGGAACGTCAAAATTAGTCAGGATAAACTGTAATCACGAAAACGTGTCACAGTTGACTTTTTGGTCAAAGTCAACCAGTTGACTTTTTTTGAGGAAAAAGTCAACTACGAATTTCAGATATGAATTTGACTAAACGAATAGTCCCATGACGTTCGAAACGTCGACTTTAGTAGGAATCGATATATGGTTCGCAAAGTTTGGTTCCGAAGGGTAAAATAGTCAAATAACTTATTAATTGATTAATTGATTAAAATAATATATGTATTCTTTTTTTCAATACAAATCAGCTGAACTGATGGACCCATGAGACTATTAAATTGGGACAAGGGAGGGAGTATACGTATATTACATAATAGCTAAGGTGGAAGTAATTTATTTTATTCCTTATAATCAAAATTCTTTTTATTTTTCTAACTCCCACATTCATTTTCTCTAACTCCCACATTCTTCCTATTAATTAACTATATTATTGTAGTATTAAGTATTGTGAGTAACTAATCATTAGAGTTGGGGATTATGGGAGTTGGGGGTTATGAAAATCAAAAGACTCTAACAAAGCTATACATATATACAAACACACTTTTCTTTTAAGAAAATTCTACCAAGTGAGTAAACATGGAGAGAAATTGAGAGCCTAAGAGAGTTAGAACTAATTTTGGAGGATTACTGAGTATTTTACAAGAAAGGAGAAGGAGCATCATATTAAACCAAGAAGAAATTCATCAAAAGGTAATTCATGAACCCATTTTATTTTTATAACAAAAATGAGAAGAAAATGCATATAAAATTGGTAAATGATTTGTTATGGCTTTGTGTTGCCATGTTACTGTTGTTTGATGATTATAGATCATTAACAACAAAAGATATGGGTTAATCATGCATCAAATTCATAGAAAATCAAAGAATTAAGCAATGCATGCTCTACCTTTGATAAAATATCTCTAAGGTGCTAAATTAATCAAAAAGGTGGAAGTTTGTTAAAGTTTGATGTTGTAAAATGTGAAAACATGTCAGAGTAGATGATCTGGACATTAGGAATAATTTAATTGCATGCTAGAAGCAAAATCCCAAATTTTTGTCAAATTGGGTTTAACTAAATCTGTGATTTTTGGGGTTTTTCGGAGCCTCGGGATCATGGTGTATATGACTCGATTAACGTATGTAATAATTTTATAAAATAGTATGTAACATGAGGTACAACCTGTCCAAATTTCATAGGAAAGGGAGTTAAATTGAGCAAATTATGAAAATCGTAGAGTCAATGAAAATCGTAGAGTAAACTCTGAAAATCGTAGAGTCAGTGAAAATCGTAGAGTAAACTCTGAAAATCGTAGAGTCAATGAAAATCGTAGAGTAAACTCTAAAAATCGTAAAGTCAGTGAAAATCGTAGAGTAAATTCTGAAAATCGTAGAGTCAATGAAAGTCGTAGAGTAAACTCTGAAAATCATAGAGTGCAGATAGTAGAGTGAAAATCGTAGAGTCAACACTGAAAATCGTAGAATTAGTGAAAATCGTAGAGTGCAGATAGTAAAGAGAAAATCATAGAGTGAACTCTGAAAATTATAGAGTAAAGTTTATATTACAACTACTATGCGTTGCTAATAGTTGATGTGCATGATTATACAATTGTGTAGGGCACGTGAAGTGCAGATAGCTGTAAGCTGTTAATCTGTTATTGGTAAACAACGATCAAGGCAAGTTTCTTACCCTATTTTTCATTACGAATTTATTCAACTCTTATTCAGTTGATTGCAGCGAGGGTAAGTTTGGGCTTGTGATTAATTAATCATTCGTGCAAGCTCCTTTATTATAAAGTTCTATAACTTCAATTGTGATGCGAAACGTTATTGATGATTATTCAGTTCTTATTGCAACTGCTATACTTTAAAGTTCGTATTCCCTTAATGAACTATATTCAAGCATGTTTTCTAGCTTTCGTCCCAGCTAGATGTTATTGATGCAAACATAGTATATTGTTTAAACAATTCAAATCCTTTGAAGCTATTTGATGTTTACCAATCCAAATTGCTTTGGTGAGGTTATGAATACTAAGATGAACAACCCGGATAACGGGGTAACTGATGACGGGAATATAGTCCCATTTACGCTTATGCGTTTAAACTTTATACTTGTGCACAATATAGGGTACGATAGGCTGATCACCTGGAGTACTTGCAGAGAATGTTTACAATCTATTTGATTGTTAAACCGTCTGATGGTTTTTGATGAAACAAAGTAATGTTCAGGGTATCTAACACCCCTTAGTATGTTATTGAGAATTCCAGAACTCTTATATTGATATTCCAGTTTATCTCTTGATATTTATTTCAACTATTGAGAAATATTCATACTAATGCTTCTACTTCTGATGTATGTTCTCAAACTACTTTATATACTTGCTGGGCAATTTGTGCTCATTCTTGCTTAAACTTTTCAGTTAAGGCTGATAACGCTGAGGGCTCGGGCAAGGACAAAGGAAAGTCTAAGATGAAATGATGAGAGTTATTTATGTAATAATTATATTTCCGCATATGATGCGATGTAGCGATAAACGCTAAGTTTAAGTTTCAGTTTATTAAACGTTGTAAAGACTTAGGACTTTATTTTGAATAAGTATGTAATAGTTAATATTATTATTATTATTATTATTATTAGAGTTACTTAGATAGATGATGATGTATGTTATATCGTGAGCACCATGTCCTGTAATCAATGTTACACGGATTTGGGGGCGTCACAGTTTTATTACTATTTTTGTTCTTTAATTTTAGTTTCTGTAATTGGGATGTTGTTCTCTTTAATCTATTCAGGGTTTAATTCATTAGTTATGAACTAATTCATCTTATTAAGCTTGCATAGATCTTTATGTGTAACGATGATTATCATGCTTTGATTTCAATTCAATGAAGCTATTTTTCAGTTCATCTATTATGAATTGTGCATAATTTATGAGTTGCTTGATCACCAATTATATGTGGACTTATATGAAATCGAGAGATGAAATATGAGTTTAGACTTAGTCATAATAGCATGTGTTGGTGATTTCTGTGTTTGATGGAATTCATGATTTATGTTAGGGATAGAGATAAACCTATGCATCACATGTAATCATATGAGAACTTGGGATTTAAACCTTCTTTTATTGTAATTCACATAAAGATATAGTGAATTAGTTAATTAGGGTGTTTGGCTTAATTCTATCATCTGTGGATTTAAGTTGAAATGGGTTTAGTGCATCGAGAGATGGCTAATAATAATTTTGTGTTCTTGATTAATGAACTAGAATAGTTAATTGGATTAAAAAGAAGTATGATAATCTGAGTGAAGCATAAAGTGAAGTTCTAGGCTTAATTCTCCATTATTTTACTAAAATTTGTGGTAGTTAGTTGACTTGATTTGCTTTGATTTTTGTTTATTAGTTTTTCATTAATTTCAGTCATTAATTCGGTTAGTTTAAGAAAATTGAAATAATACGAAGTTGGTACTTGTTAGATTAAAATTGATTTCTGTCTCTGAGGGAACAATACTCAACTTATCAATATATTACTTGTTGATCACGTATACTTACGTGTCGTGCTTAATTAGAATACACCCAACAGCACTAAATTGAACTATTTTCGTCTAAAGTTCTTGTTCGCAGTTTAATATTGCGGACGCTGGTTTATCATTAAAATGTTGTCATTGTAAATAAAAACATAGGTCCACAAAACTAAACTACGGATTCTGAGTTATAAAAACCTAATTGCAAATTATGTTTGCTATTCTCTTTCATTGATAAACGGTTCAATCAACTTGAGAGCGCATAGCTGACTAGCAATCAAGCATATCTACAAAAAAACATCACCAAATACTGGTAATCTGTACATTCATATTTTGAATTGATTCATTTATTTTTCCATGGATTTGTTTGATGAAGAATCATTTCATTCGATATCAAGTACTGAGGAAAAATGCATGATAATAATGATGAAATTGTTTTAGTTGAGGATAACATTCCTTATGTTGGTCAAATATTTGATACGTTGGAAGATGCTAAAAGGTTTTATAGAAAATATGCGAAACATGTTGGATTTGAAGAATGAATAAAAACTAGCAGAAACCATATGAGATCTGAAGATTTTTTTTCTAGATTGCATCAGTTTCGTAAAGCTGGATATAGGGTTGTTAAGAAAAATGAAATTGTCATTGATGATGAAGAAAATACTATGGTTAAGGACTTAATTGATAGAACAAAATGTAGAGCAAAATTTTATATTGTGCATGATAGGAGTGAAGATAAATGGTTGTGTCTACACTTGAATTGAATCACAATCATGAATTTGTGTCCCCTAGTAAAGTTTCACAAATTCAAACACACAAAAATATTTAAGGAGTTGCTAGGGATTTGATTGAAACCCTTAATAGATTGGTCCAAGTAGGATGATGAATGTTCTAAGCTCATTGGGAGAATGTATGAACAATGGTGGGTTCTGAGTAGATTACTTGAGAAAGTTGCACCGTGATAGTCTGAGTAGAGTTTATTTTAGTGTCAAATCAGGCATGCTTTCGTATCGGATGTATTATGTGGGTAGATTATCGGTCAATACTTATTTATCAAAATTTTGTGATGTTGTTACTTTTGATACCACATACCGAGTAAACAAATATTCCAGGCCATTTGCTTCTTTCCCGGATGTAAATCATCATTACCATTCTGTACTGGTTGGGTGTGCACTATTGAGCAATGAGACAAAGGATACATTTGTATGGTTGTTTGAGCAGTGGTTTGAAGCAATGAATTACAAACATCCCATAACCATTGTCACTGATCAAGATCGTGTTATGTCGAATGTGATTGCTAGGGTTTTTCCTAATACACACCATTATGTACCTGGCACATTAGCAAAAAAATATCTTGAAAAACTTGGACATGTCTATTCATCACATCTAAATTTTAAGTCAGATTTTAACTACTGCGTCTTTAAGTGTTTGATTATTCAAGAATTTGAGGATAGATGAAATTTGTTTCTTGAAAACTATGGTCTGCAGAATCACGAATGGTTGAAATCTCTGTATGAATTAAAAGAAAAATAGATTGGGGTGTATTCAAAAAAATTCTTCACAGTGGGAATGACTACTACTTCTAGGAGTGAAAGTATGAACAATTTTTTTTAACGAATATGTCAATACTTCCACGAGGATTAGAGATTTGTTTTAAAGTCCCAGAAAGCTATTGAGAAGCAGCACATCAGAGAGAAACAAGATGATTATATCATAGTAAATCGTGCAAGAAAATTTGTTATTGGAGATCCGTTAGAGATGCATGCAGCTAAAATATATACCAAAGAAATGTTCCGGCGTTTTCAAATTGAACTGACAAAATCGCTAAGTTAACTTCTAAAAAGGTGTCTTAGTTGTCAGCTTCTGATTCAAAAAACTACTTGGTGTTCAAAGTGATAGTTCTTGAATCTCGCTGTATGTATTTCATAGATGTGTAATATATAGATACTGGGATGGCGAAATGTAATTGCAAAATGTTTGAACATTCTGATACTATATGTCGTCACATTCTCAAGCTCCTAACTTCAAAGAACTTAGTTGAGATTCCTAAAGAACTGATACACAAGCGATAGACTCAAGATGCTAATAAAACCAGATGTGTCGCCCCGTACGTTCCCACCTCGGTCACATATTATGCTTAGACACAAATTGGTCGGTTCAATCATTTAACCAAACGATTTCTGGGTTTTGTATTGGATGTTTCATCTTCCTTGGAAACCACAAGATATGTTGATGAAATAATAGATCGTGGGGAAAAAATTGTGGCCAAAATTGATGTTGAATGTGTCAAAATAAGATCAGACTATAATGTACAACCTTTTATCAAGATCGAGGATGCTATGAAATTGCACGATGATGATGTTGATGTTTCCAATGACCTTGTATTTGATCCAATATGTTCGCAGACAAAAGGTTGTAAAAAAGCAACACAGTTGAAAAGTGGTGTTGAACAATTCGCAGGACAGAAAGCACTTCGAAAGTGAGCAATATGTGAAATATTTACAAACCATGAGAACCGAAACCATTATAAACCTTTAGGATTGCAAAGGCCTAAAGCTTCATAATTTCATTCTCTGTATAGATTTTGAGAAACAGTTACTTGGGCAGTGTTATTGTTTACTTTTGCTCTATCTCTGCATTTACATGCATATAACTACATGTTAACAAAATCTTTTTGAATTGTGAATCTTCTTTGTATGGATTATTGTGAATTTGTAGGCCTCCCTTTCGCAGTATTAAACTATGGACACTAAAAGAATGAAGCAACGTCGTTTTAATTAGTAGGTCATGTCCGTTTAAATTAGTAAGTCTCATCCGCAGTATTAAACTGAGAACTCTAGATTGTAAAAGAATGGGAAAACGATGTCGTTTTTTTAAAAGTCACGTCCGCAATATTAAACTTCGGACGATAGGTCAAACAGACTATCAGGATGGGTCAATTATTTAGCTTTTTTATGCAAACCCTACAAGTGTCGTCACAACATGTTGTCATAACACTCCAAGATTTACATAAAAGAGCTAAACAATTGACCCATCTTGGCAGCACATTTCTTGTTATATGATAAACCCTATGATAACTTTTTGAACCTTCTCTATATAAACTTTAGACTAGTATTTTCTATATGGAATTATTGTTAAATTTCAAAGCTCAAAATCCTCTATTTCTCTTTCATATTGTTAGCCCAACAACATGATTTTTTAGCACACTTCCATGCAATGATACCAATATAAAAGAAGAAATATAAATTTATGGAGCCTTAATTCGAACCAAGTCATGCTTTGAACTATGAAATTTGTAGTATTTATAATAGAGACCTAGCGTCCGCAATATTAAACTGTGGACGGGACTTCTCAGATTCCAACTTTCTCACTATCGCAGTGCACCTTTTAATCTGACCTAGCGTCCGCATTATGAAAATGTAGACAAGACTTGTGAGTTTCATGGCATCGTTTGGTTAAACCGGACGTTAGTTTAATTTTCAAAAGGAGTTGAGAGTTCGTAGTTTAATACTGCGGACGAGAGAATTTTTAAGGAGGAGTATTTTGGTAATCTGTCACGTCCGCAACATTAAACTGCAAAATACTGAAAATTTGACTACAGACGAGAGCAACAAGACGTTAAATATCCAGATAGACGATCAGGATTGATTGAAAGTATACATTTTTTTTACAACGTCAACTATGGATTAGCCCCCATATATATATACGGTCTCATTCTCCAGCGAATCGAAGACGAAACGACTATAGTAAAGATTTTTTGAGCTATAGCGACGGTTCAAACCGTCGTCATAGTTATGTCGTCGGCTTTATATGCTACAGCGAAAAAAGCAGTCGCTATAACCAAATCGTTTTTAGTTCACTCCATTTGGTTTTCTAGATAAGGGACCGTGTGTGTGTGTATATATATATATATATATATATATATATATATATATATATATATATATATATATATATATATATATATAGGGATTCCATCAACAGCAACCGGTTGTTGGGGTGCAACCCCTTTTGGCCCAGCTTCTACAACCTGTACCGGCCTTAGACAATTTTTTTTTTATATGCCGCTACAGGTTGTAGCGGCTGGGCCAAAAGGGGTTTCTCCCAACAACCGGTTGCTGTGGATGGATACCCATATATATATATATATATATATATATATATATATATATATATATATATAGACAGGATCTAAAGCGGACCAAAAAAACGGACCAATGAGCGGACCAAGTCAAAAACAAGCGGGTTTCAGGGCGCGGGTTTGCCCTGAAACGCGCGTGTTTTTGACTTGGTCCGTTCATTGGTCCGCTTTAGATCCTGCCTGTATATATATATACATATATATATATATATATATATATATATATATATATATATATATATATAAAGCACTAAAGAGAAACGAGCTCTCATAGCTGACCATATTTCAAAAAAGTTTACATTCCACGTACTTTAAATAAAGTGGTTGGCAAAAATGTCCAGCTGATAAGCTTCAATAAGGAAACCTTGGGAAGCAATAAAGAAAAATGGAAGATGTAAACTGTATGGTATGTCAAAAGAACTAGAGCTCTTAAAGTAACCCTGCCAATATCTTACATAGATGGATGCTATATCACAATTCTGACCAAAAGGGAAGCTTTCTTCAATACCATAGAGTATTATTGTCTTTAATACACGAGTTTAATTTATGCTATAAACTATTGCATACCGTTTCTAAATGATAGATTTACTATGATAAGCAGATGCATCAAGTAAATCATATCTTATATGGACAAAAATGAGTGGCTGCATTTTAATATTTTCACCTATTGAGCTAATCCCAGCTTATCTCCTGCGCGCACCCCCCACATATGGTGCTGCAACCCCTTTTGGTTCCCTGGCTTTTAAGAGTTAAAATATGTGCAATGTCAGTACATTTTTGCAGTGTAGATCGATTCCTTGAAACCCGCTGAGCTTGCCGAAGATTGCTGCTCTCGGGCACATGAATGGGTATGTCTGAAACAGCTGGATTTCGCTCCAACGCAAATTCACCGAAAGGAACATGCAGGGTTGGCTTTCGCTCTATTGCAGATCCATTGAGGGGAACTCGGTGCACTTCCTCCCATTCAAGGCTTCTCTGGTACAATTCCCAAGCCATGTCTTGTTCCTCTTTTGACAGTCTTTCATCTTCATTCTCTTGTAAAAGGCTCTCATGTTCATGGTAATTTGCAATCCACCTGAACCCAGCATAAGACATCAGATATTTGGGATTTGGTTTAATGTTTTGCAGTACGGAAGTAACAACTGTCAACTTCAGCAGATTACCATTAATATTATTTCATGTTAACAACAGAAGATGCACAAGCATTTTAAACAACTTGCATAAACTAGAGGGATTATACACATGCACCATAAATACACATTAAGTTATTTCATGACAAAAACAATATCATAATATGGTAACAGTAACTAAATTGCTCTTCGTGGATTTCAATAGACATAAAATAAGCGTAAAATATGAAAATTGACGACCAAAAAATTTTTGATATAGATTTGGCAGGGACCTCAGTACTGCTTCAATTTAGACAAAGGATGAACTAGCATTAACTATGATACTAGGTACTAGGCGAACCAGCTTGCGAATACTCATTTTCATGCAGTTGCAGTATATTAGGCATGGCTCTAAAATAGCAGGCAAACAAGTGTTAGTACACTCGCAGTGCATTTACAGTATTTCCTTCATATTTGTAGACTATATAAGAGAATTGGAGGTGGCAACAACAACGCACCAACCTGTCCAATTAACCTGTGATTTAATGGATTGAGCAACTAATTTACTTTTGAGGGTTGTAAACGAGTTGGTTAGATGGTTAATTTAATTATAGGGATCATTAGTGAGCTATCCAGTGGGTTACAGTTGGGTAATTTACTATTAACTAGGCTGAGAAGAACCGACATTGATGAGTTACATATGCAGCTGTCTTTTCCTTCCCACCCTACTGTCTATCATCTCTGTATTCCCTCTCTACTGGAAGCAACTATTGGAATTTCAAATAACAAGAGCACCAAATCGAAATTGAAATCATCTTCCTGGACGTCAATCAAGGAGGGACATGCACATGGGAGGCAATTTAGGGAAACTCATATCATGATACCAATAACTCTCCATCATTCCATGTATCCAAGCTAAAAAAAACACATTTGAGGACTAAGGGCTTCCATTAAACTTCCTTCTTAATCAGGAGGGAAGGGTTGTGATCAAACCTCTTAGAAGCTTGAGGAATGTTAAACGTCTGACTAACTATACATCCTTGGGGAATTTATGACATTTGTTACTCTTAGTGATTGCCTAACCTAATTATGGTTAAAGTCTTCCCAAACTCTTTTTCTTCTCAATTTCTTCTTTACTTTACATGGTATCATAGTTTAATCATAACCCTAATTAGAATATCAAAAAAGTCTCCTGATTAAAGCTTTCTTTCTCTCTTCTTTTTTTCCTTTTTTTTCTTTTTCTCTTCAACGCTCGCATCAGAGGATGGTGAGGTACATGCAGACTGAGAGATATAACAGATCGGTCAGAAATTCAATAATTTGACTGTAACTCAACCTGACATATCCTTTGCAGTTGGTGTAGTGGACCAATTCATATCTACTACTATTGCTCATTGTGATGTTTTTCGTCCTATATTAAGATATCTCAAGGGCGCTTCAGGACGAGGGATATGGTATAGAGATCACTCACATGTTTTGAGGGATTCTTATATACAGATTGGGCAAAATCTCCTACAGACAGATTAGTATTTATAGGTGGTAATTTGATATCTTGAGAGTAAGAAACAGAATGTTGTCACCTGATAAGTGGGTTTATAGCTATTATTTGGGTACTTTTGGACTTAGTATTATGCCATTTTAAGTAATTGTAGTGCATTTTAGTTGCTTTTTATGTTATTTTGTAGGAAATTGCAAAGGAGGGACGAATCTGGAATTTTTAGAAAAGCAGTGGCATTTTGGTAAATAAGTTGAAGTTGGATGCTGACTTCCAAGAGTAGAATCTGTGCGGGTCTGCATAACAGTTGGGTCAATTTTTGGTGATTCCTAGTAGGGTTTGGATTCTTTAAAGCCTACTTTGAGAGGGGAATTGAAGATATACAAGGAAGAGAATTGAGACTACCACGACACATAATTTGAGACCAATGTTCTAAAAGGCGCTAGGCAGGAGGCGGGCACCAGGGGGGCCTAGGCGTGATTTTTTATTTTAAGACAATTTTAATATTTTATCTTACATTATTCTAACAAAACAATAATATAAAACAAAATAATCTATACAATAATTAAATTATAGAATTAGTAGTAATTACACTTTAGTAAGATATATATCCATTGCTTGAAATAATTAAATTATAAAATTAGTGTTACTAGTAAGTAGTATCTTGATATCTTTATATATATAATTATATATGTACTTCTTCTCTCTCAAGAATTTAAATAAATGTTATTTTTAAAAATTAGTGTGAAGTTTATTGAATGAGACATTTGATATTATTAATTATGAAATTATTTTAATTTGTGTAATTTTCAAAATTGAGGACGACTTAAAGAAAATGACAAATACCGTATACTAAGTATGACTAACATATCTTTGACGTATTAGTTTTATTCATAAACAAAATTGATATTAAATATTAAAATTTTAAGAATTCAATTCAATATTAAAACTTAAAAAACTAAACATAAATTTAAGAATTATATTGAATTAAACTAAATATTACAAATGTATCATCATTTATAAAATTTCAAGTTGGTACAAATTCAAAAAATTACAACTATAATAAAATTATCCATTACTGAGTTTTTCTTTTTCACTATTTGTAATTTAATTGTGATGTTTTTCATGGGATTTTTGGTTTTAATTTCTAGTATGAACTAATTTCTTAATTAAGGCTACAATTGAACCTTTTATAAGTATGAATTGATTATTCATATTAATCCAATTAATTATTCAAATTGAGCTCTCTATCATATTTTGTGCTTGTTGCTTAATTATTTGGCTAATAATTACCATGTTACACTAGATGAATTCAGGAGATAAAATCTAAGGTTAGAACTAAATGTGATAGCATGTATTCTTAATTATTTACATGGGATGAATAATAAAGGTTGTGAATTGAATAGTGATATCTCTTTTCACTGCATGTAACAATTGGGAATTGGGAATTGAAACTTAATGAATTTGATTCTTTTGTTTTGCATAGGAATATCTCAGAACTAATTGAATTGAATATTTTTATTTGATCACTTGGAAAAGGGCTTATAAATAGTGTGAATTCCTCTTAACAACTCAATTGGATTTAATAATTGGATAAAATGAGTAATTAATTTATATTGCATAATTGGGGATATTGTAGTCTCAAGTCTTTATCATCTAAATCAAATCTTTGTATTAAAATTAGTTTTAGTTAATTTAATTTAGTTTTAATTGGAAAATCATAAAATTCGATTGTTTAAATAAAATTGGATTGATATAAAACTAGCAGTTGGTATTTGTTAAATAAGATTCCTCGTGGGTACAACACACGTTCTTATCACTTTATTACTTGTTAATCGTGTATACTTGCACGTAATTGTTGATTGTAAAATCGGACATCACACATTCTGATGTTCAAGTAGGGCTATGGTGTATAAAGGATGGACACTTCTTGGAGTTGACGTATCGCTGTCGGACACTAGCACTCCATTGACACTTCTGAATATGAATCACATACTTCTATATACATAATAATAGGTATTAGTATTTTCATTGAACTTAAATATATAAAATTTACTTATTATCTAAAATTTCATCTAGTTTTGATGGTGGATTTTGATGTAGGTTCGTTAATAACTTAGTAATTTCCTAATTTTTTTATTTTAAAACTTTTTTTATATGAACTATATACATTTTCCTTAAATTAACTCTTACAGTTGTATGTTATAGTCTTATTTGTAATTAGATTGGAGATGTTTATGGTACAAGTATTCAATAGTTTTCTTGATTTTATCATGCTTAATGAACAATTAAATTTACACATTTATAATTACTAAAGTCTAAAAATATACATAAAATTCAATGTATCCTACAAAATATCATATCATGTATTTCAAGAAAATGTAGTGCTCCGTATTGTGAATCGTGCCGAATATGTATCTCGTGTCCGTATCCATGCTTCCTAGGCTATGGCACAATCCACATGTCAGCTGGCTCAGCTCATGGGTACAACATCTTCACGTTGATATAGGTTTTGGGAGATGTCTTCGCTTGTGTAGTTGTGGTGCGATAATGAGGCAGTTGCACATATAACATCAAGTTGGGGATGATCAATATCTATCTGCCAACTCAACTTGAGGGGGAGTGTTAAATCTATGAATAAACATGCTAAAATAATTAGGGTTAAAGTCTTCACTCTACACAAACTCCTTGTCCTCTCTATTTCTTCTTTGCTTAAAAAGGAAAGAATCATTCATAGGAAAAATCGAGAAGTTTACCAACACCTCATTCAGTGGGCCAATTGTAGTTTGGATAAGGCTACATTGGAGGACAAAGACTTGCTCATTTTGACCTACCCAAATTTCAACTTCGATCCATAAGGACATGAATATATATGAGGGGAGGCAATGTTAGTTCATAGCATGATCACATGGCATTTTAGTAAACACCAAGCTATATGATAGGCAAATGGGTGTTAGTATACTGGTGCATTTTAGTGTATCCTGTTCATGTTTGTGATCTCAATGTAAGAGAATAGTTGTACTTTTTACAATATGAATGAAATGATTCCTGATCAATGTAAGAGAATAGTTGTACTTTTTACGATATGAATGAAATGATTCCTGAACTTTCAAGCTTTCTCTTCTCCTCCAACCTTCCTTTAAACTGAAACACACTAAAACCCTAACCTCCATTGTTGTTGTTAAGCTCAACTAGGTATGAGCTTAACATGGTATAATAAATGATAAGTTGATATACACTTGAATACTTCCTCTTTCCAAAATATAAGATCATTATAGACTTTTTTTAAAGTCAATTTGAAATATTTTTAAATTCAAAATTTATATGATTCATTTGATTATTAATTATTTACTTGTAGAACTAGAAGTACTTTTGAGAGAGTTTACAATGTTCATTAATTTATTATACTAGGGTTAATTGAATTTTTGCCCACTAAACTAAGGTCGTTTATCATTAAATTATTTTTTTCTATCGGTCAACTCATTGAACTAGTAATTACTTACAAATAATTAAAAATCTATCTACCCTCTTAAAAAATTAATGTCAAATCCAGGTGGCACCATGTGAGTATTGAGAAGCTGAGTGTGTGTGTATCTATATATACACATTATATAGAGGACGGATCTAAAGCATACATCTCTTAAATAACATACATTTATTAAAATTACGTCGTTTTGGAGATTCTTTTAAAAAACAAAATAATATTAAAAAAGAGTGGTCCCTTTAATTTAAAAAAAATGTCACCCACGGCCCCACTTGTTTTTTAAAAAATCTCTTAAACGACGTAGTTTTAATAAATGTATGCTATTTAAGATAAATATGTTATTTAAGACTTATGTTTTAGATCCGTCCTATATATATATATATATATGTTAAACTCATCTCATTTGATCAACCCATATTAAACACAAACCCATTAAATAAAAAGTTTTTAGCTTAAATTTTTCACATTTTTTTTAAACTTTTCTTCTTCCTCCTCTCCTTCATCACCACCACCCGGTTGATCATTCATTGTTTAAGATTCAGATGGGTATGTTGTCTTCATTTGAAACCCTGAAACACGTGTCCATATTATAATACTTATAATATGTATGTTTTATTTTAAAAATAAAAATACTTCTATGTTTTAAAATACTTATAAAATTTTTAAAAATGAATTTTTTTTTATATTTTATTTTTCTTTCTTTTTCTTATCTAAATATTTATAATATGTATAATATTAATAAAAATTAATATTATAATATTTATAATATGTATGTTTTATTTTAAAAATAAAAATACTTTTATGTTTTGAAATACTTATAAAATTATTAAAAATAAAAATATTGTTTCATTTCCTTTTTTAAAAATAAAAATACTTTTATGTTTCATTTCCTATTTTCTTTCTCCTTCAAAATGAATAAATAACTCTATTGTTCATCTTGCATTTACTGCTCATCTTCTTCATCACTGCATCCGACGATGATAAGAACAGGAGGAGAAATCCCCCCAATCGGCCAGAGATTTGCCCAATTAACACTCACCCGACAAACGCTCATATAAACACTCTCGCAAAACAACATCAGTGACACCATCAAGCACAATACAACCAAAACTCGAAGAATCGGAACTATCAATGGCGTTTTGAACGTTTCCCAGATGAACAAAAGTTGCCCCGCTAAATCATCTAGAGGACCCATTAATGGTGGCAGAGCTACACCTGTCAAGCAAACCTGCTCAAGCCGCCTATTATTTTGCAGACAACCCAAAACTTAATTCAGAACAAACCCAGTTCAGATGTCATTCAAAAAGGAAATAAATAAATAAACAAAATTGAATCGGCGCCGGTCGGTGTGAGCGGGGTTGGTGAAGCCATTTGAGCTCAATTTTTTCAGAGAGAGAAACTAGAGATAGAAATTGGGGATGCAATTGAGATCTGTGAGGGAACACCAACATTTGACCCTTTTAGAATGTGTACGGGTCAGGTTGACCCGACTGAGGAAGAAGATGAGCCACATCAGTATTTACATGTCATTTCTTTTATTTTTATTTTACTTTTGAACTGCCACGTAGGATATTGCACATTTTTAAATAGTATAGTGGGCTAATTGAATAAATTAAAAGCACAGTGACTAATTAGTTAAAACACTATAACCACAGTGGTGAAAAAGTGCTTTTTTCCATTCTTTATTTTAGTAGAGTTTATTTTGTTAAACCAAATTGTTTTGAGACGGAATCTGTAGGTTAGTAACTGAAATGAACAACCCTTATTCATGGGGGAATTTATGACGTGTCGGGTAACCGACTCCTATATTGTTGAAAACGGAAGTTGTCAGTATAGAAGATGTTATGCATAACATAAGATATTATTAAGTTGATCCCCTTATAATATCTACAGAGAGTTCTAAGTCTTTACGACCGACGAATGGAAAGTTCTAAGTCACTGAAGACCGGTTCTTGATTCAGCAACCCTTAGTTTACTATCATGAACAATTGTTGATATCTTTTGTTAAGCTATTCATCCCTCTTAATCAGAGAAGTGAGTTCTCTTATGTGTTGTGTTACACTTGCTGAGCTATCTTATGCTCATTTTTGCAAATATGTTTTATTTGCAGTTAAGGAAGTATTACCAAACGAGTCTGACAGTAGAACGGGAAAGTTAAAGAAGATTTGATAATTGGTCTTCATTATTTGTAATAGAACTTAAAGATGTAATAACTTTGGTGATTTGATTAAAAGAGTTGAGAATTATTATAAAAATGTATAGTGTACTTTACATTTAAGCTAGTAGATGTCGAAGTCATTTAACTGCTAGATTTACAGTATTGATAATGTCTAGAAAGTTCTGTCGAAAAAAGGGATTGTCTAATTGAGCACTGTTTTAACAGAAAACCTCATCTTTCTTGGGAACTGACTAGTTGCGAATATTGAAAGACTAGGATAGATAAATGGTGATGAAGTTGAGAAGGGTTTAGTGTTTGATTGAACTTATGGAATACTCAAGAGGAAGTATGGTTGGAGGAGTTGCATATTTAATGCATTAGAATAAGTTGTAATTTTTATGACTTTGAGATGTAACCGAAAATTGTAAAGTTTACGATTCTGGAATAAAGAGTATGATGTTAAGTTTTTAATTAAATGAGTTTTTACCAAGTATAATATTAGTGAATATTAAAGACAGATGTTGCAATCCAGGAATGGAGGTAAAGAATTGATGACTAGTCAAACCAATAGAATTATTCGTAGATTTAATAGATGAAGTTGTATCGTCAGTACCAGATTAAGTTTGAAGGAGACCCGGATTTGGGGGCGTGACACTATATCACAAACTATGGTACAACAATGCTTATAAGTTATAGCCAAATGGTTACTTAGTTTTTAGAGCATTATATTGCATTTCATTTCTAGGAACGTTACACTTTGTTTTTAACAATTTGGCTTCCCTTTAATTATTTGTACAACTCAAGTTCCTACAGCTGATAGTAAAACTTGAAAATTTCAGATTACCTATGATTTTGATTTTGTAATCTCAAGATTTCAACTTATCAATATTATTTGAAAAGTGATAAATTCAATATGTGATGTTGTGTACTTGAAGCACTTCCATTAGTGTCCTTAAACTGGTTCCTTAAAAATATTGTTCAACTGGCTGGGATTAGATTTTTCGAACAGAAAAACTGATGTGTGCATGAGCGTGTTCCCACTCAACCACGTACGTGTACACACAAAAGTAAATGGGATTGTACACTTACAAACTCAGGTAGTTGAAACTAGCACTGTTTAATACACAGTTATTTCTTCCCGTAGACGGAAGCGGCAGTCCTAGTGTGTGTTTGAAGGAGTATTGTGTGTTAGAGCATTACCAGTTTCCCTAATTAATTCTCTATCCTTAATTTTGAAGAATGCATCAAAAATTTATTTAATTTATGTCAATATAATTATAAATATTATAAAAATAATAATTATTATAAAATTTATTATTTTCAAAATTTAAATGAATCATATAAAATTTAAATTTAAAAATATCACAAATTAACTTTTTAAAAGTTAATATTAATCTTATGTACATTTGCAACTACAATCCATTCAATACTCATTTCATAAATTACTTAAAATTTAAAATAAAATAAAAATTATTTTACAGTGAAATATAATTAATAAATTATACTCTTTTATAAATTATAAAATTATTATTAATTTGATATTTTGACTATTGAAAAATTAAAATTTTAACTTTTAACTTTTATTATTTAAGGAATCAATATAAGGAACTTGTTGGGTACATACAGAAAAAATTGAATCTCTATTTTGCAAATAACCCAATAACACTGCAGAGTAGGGATAAAGATAAGAAAACTGTTGTGAATGCTCTTATGAATCTCAAAAATGCCCAACACTACCCCCTTGGATAGAAAATCCCACTTTGAGTGGTATACTCATTCGGTGAGAATATTGATTCCCTCATATTTTAATAACCAAACAAAGGAATAGCTAGACCTGGTAAAAAATAGGTTTGGGTTGGTTTTGGGTTACATAATATAGGTTTGGTTTGATTTTGGAACCAAAACCATATTACCTATATTTAATATGGGTTTTGTGGTTTGGATTTAAATGATTATAGGTCGAATCCAGATCGACCTATTTTTCAAATTATAGTTTCACTAAAATCTTAATTTTTGTTATACTAAAAGAGTCTTATTTTAATTTTTTAGACCTAAGTTTGAAACTAAAAATTTTAATTGATGAGACTAATTTAAGTATTAAAAACATTAATTTTGTGATTATAGGCACTTCCAAAAAAAATTTACATTAATAATTATTATGTGAATTAAAATTAATGAAATTATTGAGAATTTTATTACAATAATTAGGAAATATTATTTTTTTTGGTGTATATATAATCAGTAAATATTATTTTGGGGGGTGGGGAGTGGGGGTGGGTGGGTGGGTGGGGTGGGGTGGGGTGGGGCGGGGGGCATCGGGGTGTATACATAATCAATAAATAATATTTTTTGAGGGGGGTGGGGGTGGGGGTGGGGGTGGGGGTGTCTATGTTGATCGACGGTCAAGACCAAAACTTAACATTGACTTGTTTTCGCAGCTAAAGATATTACATTACTACATTACGTGGACACCAAAGTAATAAAAAGTTCTGATATTAGAATGAAAATAATACTATTCCGATTTTCGTCCTTCCTGAAAAACTAGTTTTTTTTTTTAAATCAAGTTGATCATTTTTACAATAAAAATTTATGTTTTTTTATAAATATAAGTGAAAAAATAATAACCATAAAAAATATATTAATTTAACTATTACCTACAATTTTCAACTAATTAATTTTTTTCCAAATTAATTTGAGAAAAAAATTCACAACTTATTTAATATATAAAAAATTTATAAAAGTCTGTTACTTATTTCATGGAGTCTATAAAAGTCATTTTAAAGTCTGTGAAAGTCATTAAAATCCCACAAATTCTACAAAAGTATGTTAGTTAAAAGAATTCTTTAAAAATCTTAATTGAATACACCCCCTTAATTACTAGTACTTGGGATTGGGGGTAGGACTGAGCAAAAAACGGGTATAACCGAATTACTGAACCGAACCGAAATATTTTAACTGAAATTTTCTAAAAATTCGGTTATTTTTAATATTTCGGTTATACCCGATTTTTTTTTTACGATTTTCGGTTAGTTTGTACGGGTTTCGCTTTTGGGTTATTCGGTTAAACCGAATAAAGAGTTATACTAATCTCAAAATTAAGAGTTATCTGATCTAAAATTAAGTCATTTATCAGCCGTCACTCTCACTCCCCATTCGCATCATCTCCTTCGGTAAGCTATTTTCCCTTATTTAGGGTTTTGATTCCTCTTGGACCTCTTCAGGTCAGCCCTTCACGGCTTCACTCATCGCCTCATGACCCTCATCACCTCATCACGTCATCTTCTTCACTCAACAACAATCACTCATCTGTAGAATCAAGGGTTAGCATCTGTCACTCATCTGCCTCATCCCAAACAGCAGTTGCTCATCCTATGGCCTCGACAGTACGTACTCTACTGCATCAATTAAGGGGTTAACATCAATCGGAGGCCATCATTCCACCCAATCTGGAGAATCAAATTCATCATCTCTATCCCAATACAACCAATACAATGTATTTTTCGTCAGTTGTGAATATTTGAAAGATTGGTCTGAAATTGGGTGTTCTTTGTTTTAGAATTTCTATTGGGTATTACTGTTTCTTGTGTGGTGGATTGATTGCATTCTCGTTTGGGATCCATCTTCTTGCTAAAAGGATTTTAAACTTTGATGATTTTGGATTGCCCACCAAGTGTTCGACAAATTGATTAAGTAAACTCTGCACCTTGTTCGGTTATTAACCGAATTACCAAATTGTAAATTCAGTAATTCGGTATTCGGTTATTTCCATAATTCGGTTAGTTTTTCGGATATTGAAATTACAAATTATTACGATTTTCGGTTATTATCGAATAGCCTATTTGGTTCGGTTATAACCGAATGACCAGTCCTATTTGGGGGTGGGTGGTGGGGTGGGGTGGGGTGGGGTGGGGGGTGGGGTGGGGTGGGGTGGGGGGTGGGGGGAAATTAAATTAAATTATATAACATATTATAAAAACAATTTATGGAGAGAAAGGGAAAATTTAATTTAATTATATAATATAAATTGTATAATTTAAATGAGTTATTTTAATTAATCAAGGGAGGAAATATTAATTTTAAAATTAGTAGTTCGTTGCACTAAAAGTGTTAACTTTATTATGGATTAATTCCATAATGAAATGGTTTTTATACATAATTATAAATGTATAAATTACAAAAGTATGTAATATGTATATAATGTAATATGTATAATGTATATGTGTTATATAAGAATGAAGTGTAATAATGCATACATGATGATGTATTAGCTCTACAAAGTGCAAACAACTATTATAGACTAATATGGGTCAAAATTAGTTAAACTAGATCCAACCCATATTTGTAATAATAATATGAGTCCAAAACCAAACAAATCCATTACCTAAAAACTAGTTAACCAACCCAATAGATCCAAGTGGTTTTGATTAACTATATGGTTTTCAACTTAAATTGTCAGGTCTAGGAATAGTCATTCCCATGAGAATGATCATTCCCTACTCTATTCCCCCAGAGTTCAAAGTCGCGGTACTTGAATACAGTGTTCTAAAAATACCCGGCCCACCTAGGCGCTAGGCTCCCTGGATCCCTCCAGGAAATTAGGTGGGGCATAGACGAGCTAGGTGGGGTCTACGCATAGCGTTTTTTTTATTTTAAAAATTACTCAAATCAGATCTTGATATATTTAATTTTCTAATAATTTACCATATTCATAATGCAGGTAGTAGTAGCATATCAAATCACAACAAGAAGTGACCAATATCAAGTCAAAATGGATAATTTTATTATAACTGTAATTTTTTGAATTTGTACCAACTTCAAAATATATAAATGATGATACATTTATAATATTTAGTTTAATTCAATATAATTCTTAAATTTATAATTAGTTTCTTAAGATTTAATATTGAATTGAATTCTTAAAATTTTTTATTTTATTATTTAATAGCAATCTTGTTTATGAATGAAACTAATACGTTAAAAATATGTTTGAACTTTCAACAATTGCATGTTTGTGTTTGAACTTTGACACTGACAATATAGATGTGTTTGAACTTTAAGCAAATACCTTTATTATCTTTATTATAGATTGTTTTGTTTTATATTATTATTTTATTTGGATAAATGTAAGATAAAATTTTAAATTGGTTTACAATAAAAAATTCCGCTTAGACCCCGCCCAGGCCCCCAGCCGCCTGCCTAGCGCCTTTTAGACCATTGCTTGACTATATAATGGGATATCAGTATAATTATAGGATGATATGCCATAAAAACTATATAATTAAATACATGTCATTTAATACATAGTGGGGGGGAGCCCAGACTCTGACCGTGTGCCTGTTGAAGAAAGAGTTGGCGAGAATGCTAGGTTGAAATTTTTATTGATATTGCAACATTATTTAAGTCATACAATACCTAACAGTCGCACTTGTTAGATTAATAATTTTGTTGGAGCAAAATTGTAAATTCTTTTTATTTCTTGCATATACCAATATCAGATGATACCCAGTGTTGTCGATACTGATACGTATCGTCCGATACTATGAACCCTGATTCCCCCAACCAAACAGGCAATTAGTGAACGAGAAAGAGAACACTTTAACAGAGGAACTAAAGAGGAAAGCACAACCAATGATAATGCACTAGGCCAAAATTTAAAAAAAAAAATTGAATAATTAGTTAAAGAGTTTACCTTGGGTGATGGCTGCTAAGTAAGCTTTCCATTAACTTGTCGGCAGAGATGCTTCTATGAGGAAGAGAAAGAGTCTTCTTTGGACAATTGTCATCATCAGTGTACGTATTTGGTATTGTTACATGTTTATTCTCATGGCCCAGCTCAGGCAAAGTATCAGAGTTTTCATCATCACCAAAATCAAATAGATGTAACATTTCTTCTTTAGAAATGGTCCTATGAACTTGTTGCCTGTCAACTACCCTTGCAGCAAGGCTTTCCTTCGTCACCTGATTGAACCAGCCTCTTCAGAAAAAAATTACATAGAACAAGAGATCAAGTAGTTATAATGATTAGCCATTACCTGGCGCTTATAAATTTTTTCCTCCATTGTACCATGTGCCATCAATCTGTACGCATACACTGGCTTTGTTTGTCCATACCTGAAATAATTTGCAGTATTTTGATTTGACATATAACATATATAAAGATGGAACAGGCTTACGTTCAAACAAATTTTATGCGTCAAACCTCCAAACCCGATATATAGCCTGAAGATCGTGTGTTGGGTTCCAAGAGCCATCGACAATAATTACACGATTAGCAGCTTGGAGATTGATTCCAAGAGATCCAGCTCTAGTTGATATTAAAGTGCATTTAACCCTCTTATTTGAAGATTCATTGAACCTGTCAACCAACCTTTGCCTTTCAGAGCCCTCAGTTCTTCCATCTAGTCTGTTGTGCAGATGAAATGAGATAAGATGACAAATCTGACTTCCAAATCAAGGAAAACGTTTATATGATATATCTACCCTTTCTTTCAATGCAATCAAAAATAAACTTTATAACATTATATTAGAATCATAAAAAAGACTAGATGTACTAAATAAAAACAGCTCCTTGAAAAAACCAATCATCTTTATGATGCAGCCCAACTTTGTTAGTAGCACATTATTCTGAAATCCACTTATTGCTAAGAAGAACATTTCTTGAAGGGCTTTGGTCATATATTTATTCTAAAATATTTTCGGCAGATTGGATGTCTAGATATTGAACAGTATTTGAAAATCTGGATCTGTAATAAATGTCTTGACTTTTCACTAGAATCCTAGGAACTGTAAGTTCATTTAGGATATGTTTGGTAAAAGTTTATGTGCTTCCAGTTTTTGTTTTCATATGTTTCTGTTTTCACTTGTTCCAACTATTGTTCTCACTAGTGGAAGCAGAAGTCAGGAATGCTGTTTAGTATCCATGTGATGCCATAAATAAATGAAAATATAAGATTTACAAAATTGTGTTGTACAATGGAAACGTTGCTACTTCATTTCCTACAGTTAATTTTTTTAAATGTCATATTTTAATTAGTATAATTTAATATATTCATAAGTTTATATAAATTTAAATATTAATTAACATAGGTTTTAACATATACACCTTTTATTAAAAGCCACTTATACTCGGCTGATAGTTCTTTAAATTTAATACAATGGCTCACCCAAAAAGTTGATACAGTTTGTCAATATGAGACGCAACATAGTCACATCAAATGAAACCAACTAAATCTCACACTACAAGCCATCTCAAGCAAAACGTAACAAATTTTAAAAAAAAATTAAACATATGTCAATATGTTATTTAAGAATTTAAAATTAAAAGCATTCTCAGAATATAGCATAAGCATATATGGTATTTCAAAATAAATTTATTCGTGTTTGTTTGTGTTTATATAATATCTAAAAGAAAGAAAGTTAATTTAATAGTTTAAAGATAAAGATAAGTGATGTTATGTTAAGATGAGGAGACAAGTCTAGGGTTTAGGGACAGCTGTGAGAAAGCAGTTTTGGGTTGATACAATTTAGTTAGTGATTTTTTTAAAAATCAGAGATTGTTTTTTTATTTTTTTAATTCAGTGGACGGGAAGTATTGTACTGCCTATAAATATTTAAGAATAGTATTAACAAAATCATACCTCTATTGATTAATAAGAAATATCTTCTAGGAATTTTCCCTATCAGCCTTTCAGGCTTCTATAGTTTTAGATGCTACAATTGATATCCAAACCGGTCAATTAATTTAAATATCGAGTACAATTGTTCCAAAAACGAAAGTACTCCGACACTTTTCCACTACTCGATGAACGTGTGGATTTTTCATCAAAGTTCCAATTGTTGAAAATTCTTTTAAACTTTTAATGCGTGAAAATATTTTTTAATGATTCTAATTTTTAGTAGAATTCGTCTTAATATCATCAATTATCTATTAACATATTTTGATCATTATTAACAAAATTATTAAGATTAAATAAATGGTGTACTGGCTGCAATGGAGGGGAGTCAAATCCTCCTGTTTCACTTTATATGCCAGAAGGAACTTTTGTCATTGTAGACACTCGAGATTTCACTTTTTCTGGCCTGCAGGAGGGCAAAAGCGTCATTTAACTTCGGAGACAACCCCGAGGTAGGGCAAAAACACCCTTTCACCCTGACAACAACCCCGAGGAGAGATCAAGGTGCAATGATGCACAGGCACGACGTGAACCGAATGAGGATCGGAAAGCTCAACTTTCACCGGACCGGGACCTAAAGGCACGAACTTCGAGTCAGCGGGACCCGTGCGGGCCCAGCCTCAGGTGTACCTGCTCCAGCCGCAGGTACACCTGCGGCTGCCTTCCGGAACTCTTATCCAGGGGCAGGGAGCTCATAATCAGAAGATGGGCAAGAAGAAGCTAGAGAGAGAAACTAGAGAGAGGCTCTGATCTTCATCATTTCTTCATATTTCTAGTTGTTTAAGCTTAGATCTTTGAGTGTCTTGAGTGATATAAGTTGGTTCACGCGTCTCCCAAGGTGAAAAACACTCATTTTAGCCACTTTCTTTGTAAATGTTGTTATAAATACTATATCTATGAAGATATAACAGTTTCTACCGGTTAAATTTGTTGTTTACCATATATTGTGTATTGAGAGGTAGACACTTAGTTTCTACCGGATAATTATGCATATTCAGTTGTAAATCAAGTTATTTGACATAGATCTAGCCAAATATAGCATTTTGAGCGGTTATGAATCAATGATGCTCTAACCCGTATGCTAGATTGGCTTAGATCTATGGTAGATCTAGATGTTTTACTGCTTTTGGTCAGTCCCAGTCAAACCGTAGAGCCCTATATCTGTGTCTAGTGGTGAGGAGGTCCTAATGACTCGATACGGGGATTTCAACCGATGAAATCACCTCATATCAAGTCTAGGATATTGTATATACATATTTAAGTATAATAATGTGAGCCTAGAAATCCTGGTGTCGAGATCTAATAATCGGATCTTGACTTGATTCCCATTATGGACTTTTCCTCTGCGATGTAATGTTTATATAATCTGATATCATTGTACATGTAATTATTGGATCTTAAAAACGAGTTCACGGGGTTAGTCCCGAGAAGTCGGATTTAAGATCCCGTGATAGCGAAAAATTGTATTTGTGGATGTTCGGATTCATCGAGATAGTTTTCATGCCCGATTATGATCCGACCCTTTTTAGCGCTTTATTGCATACATTTTCACCCAAAACGATTTTCCAATAAAACCACAAAGAGCTTTCATGAAGAATAAAGCAATTTGGGTAGATCACCTAATAAACATAAAGATAATAAAAGTATCAAAGTCCTCAATTCCTAGTCGAGCGAAGGATTTGAAAAAACCATTTTTCCACATTATCATTTCAATTTCTATATCATGTTTAAAATGAACTTTTAGTTATATCAAATCCTTCGTACCTAGGTGCAAAAGAAGTACAACACTACTTTCCATAACTCACATTAAGGCTTAGAAATAAATAAATAATGGGTTAAGTTCAGATGACCACCTGGGGTTTAAGCGGTTTTCCACTTAACCACCTGTAGTCAGTAAAACTACATTTAAACTCCCAACCTTTTGAGTTAAAGTGAAAACGTCACATTTTTCATCCAACTTAACCGTGCGTGTATGTCAAACGCCAAAAGCGCGTGAAAAGGGCTATAACAATTATAAAAAATGATAAATGTATGAAATACCCTTCTTCTTCCTCTCTTCTCCTCTTATTCTCCAACCCAGCTCTCTCACCTACATCCTTTCTCTACGCCGACCCGCCGACATCTCTCTCATCTCCAAAATATCAGTCGACTGCAACGGCATCACCTGCGACGACGTCAACCAGCTCTACCACAAGAACAATTATGTTCTCAACCTCAATCACCACAAACCCTAGACAATCAAGATCCCCAAAACCCAGAAAAATCATACCCTAATCAGGAAGATCCACAAGTTCAGGAGCTAGAAGAGCAAGAATCGGGTATGTTCTTCTGTCTTCCCCCCCCCCTCCCCTCCCCTCCCTCCCCTCCCCTCCCTCCCCTCCCCTCCGCTCCGATTGCAGATCTCAACCCACTCCTAATGACCTGCTAATGTGGTGGAGGGAGTTGTGGATTTGGATTGGGAGGAATCGTCCGAGGAATTTATTTCGTTCATGGAGGATTTTGTGTCAAGTTGGGTGCTTTTACACGAGGATGCATGGATAACAACGGGTGAGGTGAGGAATTGGATGCAATTGATTAAAGATGGGCATATGGTGGAGAATGAATTGAAACAAGGGGTTCAATTGGTGGACTGTTATTATCATCTTCCGTAATCATATTTGGGATTGAAGCCAGACAAGGGTCTATAGGATCAAAAGGAAGAGATCAAGGGCAATGACTTAATGGATGTTGAGGAGAGCAAGGATGAGAGTGTGTTGTGAAGTATGGGAGATCTCTGCTATGGTCGTATTGTCATATAGATTAACACTTTTCTGTTTGTGTTGATTGTTGGGTTCCAAATTTGCTTGGGAATTCGATTAGGGTTTATAGTGGGAGGAGGAATAGGGGCAAGAAATTGGGTGAATCTGGGTTTTTGGCTAATAATAATGACCCCAAGTTATTAAAAGATATGGTGAAAGATGTTGATCTTGCCGTGGAGAAGAAATTTAAGATTCTGGCAAAAGCTAAAGAGGATGCATTGAGGAAAGCAGCGGCGGCGAAAAATGCAGTGGCATTTGCAAATGGTGTAATGGGCTTGGTTGCCAAGAATAATGAAAATGGTGATGAGAGCAAGTGTTTGGACGATGAGGAACTTGCTTTTAAGTTGTTTGGGTGCTAGGAAGAAGGATTCAGGGCTTTTTTATGGGGAGATTGGGGTATGTGAGGATAGACAATTGAATGAGAATCATTGCAGAACAGTTCCAGAACATTTAGTTTGCAATTCTACTAATCTAAAGGGCAAGGAATGCCAAGAAAATGATGAGATTGGCATGGCTGAAGTCGTTGAAAAAGGCAATTCTGGTGATGGTAATAGATTTCACTCTGTATTGAACTATTACAAGAGACGAGATAAGCCGAATCAGAAGTTGCAACCTGAGGTGAATAGAACTCTGGGTTTTGGAAACATCTCTATGTTGTTTTATAGCAGACGCAGTCGTAAACTTGATCGCTATTTGTTGAAGTATAGGAGGCCAATGAGCTCAAAAGCAGTTTCAAATGGTGCAACACAATCCTGCAGAGTTCGTTTGACTGGGAAGCCATGAAACTGTTTTCAGATATGGGAAAATTGGGTTCATTTTGTTTTCATTTTTAATATTCTTAAATGTTTAATTGAAGGATTATTTTTTTTTTGTTCAGATTAAAGCAGAGCAGATCTTGATCGTATTACTAGGTCGATCTTTGTTTTTTTTATTGAGAAAGAAGATGGAAGCTTTGTATTTTCTATGCTCCCTTGCCTGTAAACATGGAGGGTAATTAAGTCTTTAGCCAACTCAAGTAACGGAGTTATGACGGAAATCATTTTTTCACTTCAACTCAAAAAGTTAGGAGTTTAAATGTAGGTTTACTGACTACAGGTGGTTAAGTAAGAAAACGCTTAAACCCCAGGTGGTCATCTGAACTTAACCCATAAATAATTAAAGCACGCACACACACACACTTTATGCATAGAAAATCAATAAAATGCGGTAACCGTGTTTTCACGGAAGTCAGGGGGTGCCTAACACCTTCTCCTCGCTTAAGCAAGCTCCCAAATTCCAAGAAACTCGGTTTCAGACCAATGCTACGGAGTCACATATTGGGCCATATTGCGAAAACTTTCAAATTCGGATGAGTTGCTACATCCATTTAAACCATACCAACTGGCAAGCTCTGTTTCATACGGTCCAACCATTAACATCAATAAAATCAAACTTTGGTAAAATAAGTCGACTAAATGTCAATCTTTTCCTAAAACCTCACCCTTTAATCAATCAATCAACATATCGAAATAAAAAGGGTAAAAACAAATCAAAAAGAGGAAAAAGAAAAATCTAAACCACTAAACGAATTTTTCCCGACGTCGACAATCATTTTATTAAATTCAGAGAAGTTGTCGAGGCATTGAATAAAAAAGCAATCTAGAGTGCCAATAATTTCATTATTCGAAAGGCAATTTCTAATGATCATTATGTAGGTACATGACAAGCTGAGGTCTGTAGTGGACAAGGTTTATCTGTTAATTATAATAACATGTTTTAACATAATGGACTAATTTTTGATTGTTGAGAGATGTTGCAAGGATTCTTACAACTATATATATATATATATATATATATGGCTACATGGCACTGATGTCCCTCCAAGTTGTCACTCACTTTCAAAGCCGTCCCTAAAATTCATTTTTTGCCAGTTAGGTCCTTCAAGTGACATTTTTTGACATTTTTGTCCCTTTTACCCGATTTGAAAGTAACCCGACCCATTTATCTTTTACCTGATTCGACATTGTTTGCACTTATGTCCCTCTAAGTTGCCCAATTTTATTTATATTTTCAAAAAAAAACTTAATTTTTAAAAAATAGAAAATTTTATTTTTGTAAAAAAATAAGTAAAGTTTCATAAAATATATATTCAAAAAAACTTTATTATCATACAAAAAAATATTATTTTTTTTAAAAAAATGAGTGAAGTTTAATAAAATATAGATTTAAAAAAATAAAACTATAATTTTAGAAAAAAATATTTTTTTAAAAGAGTAAAGTTTCAAAAAATATAGTCAAAAAATATTAAAAAAATTTCTGAAAAAAATAACTTTTTTATTTTTAAAAAATTTAGTAAAGTTTCATAAAATATAGATTAAAAAAATAAAATAAATAATAAAACTCTATTATCAAAAAAATAAAAATTTTATTTTTTAATAAACGAATAAATTTTAATAAAATATAGATTCAAAAAAATAAAACTTTATTTTTAGAAAGAAAAAGAAGAATATTACTTCTTTTTTTTAAATGAGTAAAGTTTTATAAAATATGGATTCAAAAAAAGTAGAACATAAAAATAAAATTTTATTTTTTTAAAAAATAGTATTTTTTATTTTTTAAAAAATTAGTAAAGACTCAGAAAATATAGATTCAAAAAAATTAAACTTTTTATTCTCAAAAAAAGAATTTTTTTTTTAAATATGCCAATTTCATATAATATAGATTTAAAGAAAGTATAAAATAAAAAAGTAAAACTTTATTTTAAAAAAATAGAATTTTTATTTTTAAAAAAATGAATAAAGTTTAATAAAATATAGATTCAAAAAAAGTAAATATAATTTTTTTTGTTTTTCAAAAGATGTGTAAAATTATTTTATGAAATTTACTCATTTAATTTTTTTACTCATTTACTTTAAATTTATTTTATATTTTCTATTTTAAACTTTTTTTTGAATCTATATTTTATGAAACTTAACATATTTTTTTTTTTTAAATTATATTTTTCCTGAAA
Source organism: Panax japonicus (assembly GCA_020205505.1). Classification (NCBI taxonomy): domain Eukaryota; kingdom Viridiplantae; phylum Streptophyta; class Magnoliopsida; order Apiales; family Araliaceae; genus Panax; species Panax japonicus. The sequence goes on from CM035104.1 coordinate 18,318,906, forward strand.
AAATACATTTTTTTTGTTTTTTTTAATCTATATTTTATGAAACTTTACTCATTTTTTTAAAAATAAAAATGATTTTTTTAAAAAATATAATTTTGTTTTCTTGTTTTCATTTTTTAGATCTATGTTTTATGAAACTTTACTCAATTTTTAAAAAATAAAACAATTCTATTTTTTCCTAGAAATAAATTTATTTTTTTGTTATATTTTTTGAATCTATATTTCATGAAAAATTACTCATTTAAAAAAATTATTATTTTTCTAAAAATGAAGTTTTATTATTTTTATATTTTTTGTTGGAATCTATATTTTAATAAAATTTTCTCTTTTTTTAAAAAAAACTATTACTTCTGAAAATAAAGTTTTATTTTTTTGAATATATATTTTTTGAAACTTTAGTCCTTTTTTTATTTTTTTCTGAAAATAAAAAAATAAATTTGGGTAACTTAGATTGGCAAAATTGCAAAAAAGTCGAATGGGGTAAAAAGATAAATGGGTCGGGTCGCAGCCAAATCGGGAAAAAAGGACAAAAACACCAAAAAATGTCACTTTAAGAATCTAACTGACGAAAAATGAACTTTAGGGACGACTTTAAAAGTGAGTGGCAACTTGGAGGGGCATAAGTGTCATTTAGCCATATATATATATATATATATATATATTGTAGAGATAGAAAGTCTCACATCGAGCAACTAAAACCTAGAGACTCGATATAACTTTAAAGGCTACTCCACTCATAGTTAATTGGTTTTGAGTTGGATGATTCAATAAGGCAACCATTAGCATTGCAAATGATCCAGTACAACATGACAAAACGAAACACATTGAGATTGACAGACATTTCATCAAAAGAGAAGTTGACAAATGGTCTCATTTGTATCACTTTCGTCATGATGGAACATCAATTGGCCGACATTGACTAAAGGATCGAGTGCAAAAATATTTCATCCGTTGTGTCAAGTTGGGCATGCATAATATATATGCACCAACTAGAGGTGGAGTGTTTGAATGTAAATAGAATAATCTCAGGATAACTGTAGCTAAATTATAGGGATTGATTGTAATAACTTAATTGTAGGGATCGTAATAGCTTGATTGTAGGAATTGTTATAACCTATTTATTAGCACTACAATTAGAGAAAAATAATGGAAAAGAATTAACCTCACATTCACAAATTTTATATCATTTCTTTCTACCCTAATAAGTGTTCATATACATATATTATAGTTGTCAAGGCCCGTGATGTGGTCGTAGTCGACCGCCAAGACGAGTAGGAGATAAGCGTCGGCCATGACGTCCAAACTACAACAAGTCGTAAACAATGCAAAATTTATACATTTGTTTATTTTACTTGAAAAGTATATTGAACAATAAAATTATATATATTAAAACTAAAAACATAATAACTAACACTATGTAATACACTTAAAAAACACTTATTTTAATGCTTCACAAATTAAAAAATAAAACAATTGACATTGAAAACTAGTAGAACAAGTTAACAAACACCACAAAAAATAAAGAATCAACCAAGTCAACAAACATCACACATTACAAGTCTAATAAGTACTAAAATCACACCACAAATCAAGACCATAGGTTATGATGAGTCATGGGTGCAAAATGACTTGATCACTTAACTTGGGCAGCTCAACGTCCAAGGCGTTGCCTTTTCCTTTTCTAGCGCCAGGACGCCTAGTCCTCGCCTGAGAAACGTCATGACAACTAAGACATATATATATATATATATATATATATCATATATATATATATATATATATATTGCCACGGCCCCAAAAATTCCTAAACCAACTGTGTGAGCTTAGACCAACTACATGTGAGTGTTGTTATGTAAGCCTTGCTCGCCAAGAGGACACAAAGAGAAGTAAGAAAGCTCAACAAGAAGAATACTTATAAGTAAAGAGGCATTGTATTCACAAGAGAGTTTTAAACAATACTTGAGTTCTTGGATGGTTTGGCCAAATGAAGGCCTCCCTTATTTATACAAGTGTTCATCTAGAGTAATCTATACAAAATTATAAATATTTACAGGCTCCTACATATTTCTACTACATTCTAGAGTATTCTAGCATATCAAGGAATACAAGAGAAAAGTGTGAAATTTTATAAGGTTCCCCTACGTAAGCATCCTAATAAGCGCCAAGTAAACATCTTGTGTGACATAACCTCAGGATAATCAGCCCTTTTCAAGCGAGTTGTGGCATCTCCCCCACCTAAGCTGTCAACGTCCTCGTCGAGTCGTCGTGGAGAGCCTTGATCTTCTCTTCAAATTGCCATAAAATCTCCCTTGGCTCCCAACTAGCCTCACTACGACAATCCTTTCCATTTCACCAAGTACTCATAACTCGGAGGGAGATGCTTCTTCCTTATGATATTGATCCGCCATGATGTACTCTGCCTCCTTGTCAAAGAAAGTAGTAAGGTGGAGCACAAGTAGATTAACCGTGCTTGGGGTCTTCCTCGTCCAAGTGATGAGGCTTGAAACAACTCATGTGGAAGACCGGAAGAAGTTTAAGCTTGGGTGGCAGCTCCAACCTATAAAACACCTTGCCAACATTAGCTATAGGGAATGGTCCCTCGTATTGCCCAAGCAACTTCTTGTGCAGCCCATGTAACCTCTTTCGTTGCTCAGCATTCAATTTCAAGAGTACTAAGTCTCCAATATTGTACTCCACGTGCCTCCTCTTCTTGTCAGCCCATTTCTTCATCATTTTGGTAGCCTTATCAAGGTAAGATTGGGCAGTGTCAACTTGCTCATGCCATGACTTAGCCGCTTTGAACACCGCCAAGTACCTCCCTTGGTACCTCGTCACCAAGGTTTGAGGAGTTGTTGGCCAGTTGCCAACTTAAAAGGGCTCTTGTTGGTAGACTTGCTCCGCTACAGATTATAGAATTGAGCAACAGCAAGCAAATTTTCCCAATCCCTTTGGTTGGCACTAACAAAGTGTAACATTCCAGAATTTTAAATTATAATATTTAAATATTTATTGATTTATATAAATATTTAAAGGATATGTTTATTGTTGAATAAATAATTGCTCAATTTGAGTTGATGTGGTTTAGTTAATTATTTGTTGAATAAATAATTAAATATTAAATATTTATTGATTTATATAAATATTTAATGGATATGTTTATTGTTAAATAAATACTTGTTCAATTGGAGTTGATGTGATTTAGTTAATTATTTGTTGAATAAATAATTAAGGAGCTAAGAAAAAAATAATTGTTATGAGGTTATATACTAATTTAATTTAATAATTAAGTTAGAGAGCTAATAATGATTAAATGAATTATAATATTTTAATTAGATTTTGTAATTAAAATAAGGTGTTAGTTGGATTAAATAAAATTATAATTATAAAGAAATTATAGTTTTGTGATAATGATTTATGTGTTAAAGTAATTTAATAGATTAGTATTTGAATTGATTAAATTGATTATTTAATTTATTAGAAATGTGACAAATAACCTTGCTATAAAGGAGTTATTAAAATAAATTAAGGGAGTTTAATTCAGTTTTGTCAAACAAAGCCTAATGTCTATTAAGTCTATATTCAAATTGTGTTTTTCCAAACAAGGCATAAGGATTAATTGATTATAATTTTAGTGGTTAGCCAAACAAACCTTATGGCTTTTGATTTTCAAATAAAACATAACTGATATAATTATATATATACTTATATTATATCATTAATATATATTATTATATACGTTATATTATTCTACGTATGTTAGAAGAGAAAAGAAAGACTCAGTTGAAGAAAAAGGAGAGAAAAAGAAGAATACAGAGAATATTTGAGAAAATTCTAGAGAGAAAGTGAGTGATTTCTAACAGGTTTTGAGAAAGAAATTGGGAAAAGAAGTTTGAGAATCCAAGATAACTATCATCTTCTTAATCAAAGGTAAAAATCTTCATGAAGGATAAATTGTTTGTTATATATGGCTTTATATGATAAATTAGTGTTGTGAAACTATTTTCATTAGTTTATATATAAACATAGTCAATGAATTGATGTATGTATACAATTTGTGAAGAAAAATATATTACAGAGTGTTCATATGAATATATATATATATATATATATATATGAATATGGCTTAGTTTAAAGTAAAAATTAAGGTTTAATTAGTTGTTAAATTGATAAATTGACTATTGAATTTGATAGAGTATGTATAATCATAACCATGGTATTTTGAATTTACTGTTTTGGTTGAAAAACAAAATCACAGTGTTGATTTTCATTGAAAGGAGTTTTTTATCAAAAACAATGAAATTGGTTGTTGTAATGTTGATGTTATTATGTGTTAAAACATGTTAAGAGTATCGAAATTATGTTTATATGAAGTCTATATGTGAATTACATGTTAATTAGCTTATTAGATTGGAGCTTGTAGGCCACTTTGGCTTTTTGTTCATGTTGTTGCTGAGCTTGGTCGCCGAGCTCTGGACTCTGGCGCCGCAACGCGGCCCAGCAGTACAAGTTTCGCGCCACAGCGCCAATCTTTGGTCTGTGACTCGCGCCGCATCGCCAGCTCAACGCCGCAGCGCCAACCACAGTGTAAACTGTGGCGCCGCAGCGCGAGTTAGCAGAATGTTCTGACAGTTTTAGTTTATTACACAAAGTTTGAAAATAAATGTTATGTGTTAATAATAGGAATGTTAAATGATGATTTCAGTAGTATTAAACTATGAATGAGTATGTTATCAAGGGTTAACTAGTATTAACATAGTTTGATTATGTGAATTGGTAATTTAACATACATGATGTATATATTTGATTATATAGAAATAAAATGTTGGTAATGACTAATTATGTCATGATGACATATATATAGGGTAATGAGATTCAAGTGGTAAGGGTTAGCTTGTGCTAAAGGCAAATTCTCTAACTATACTTTTATAATTGTGTGAATATTTAAACTCTGTTGAGCAAGTTCTCTAACTCTAAAACTTCATTATGCGAGTTTGATTTTGTTGAGTACACTATTGTTTTGAATGCAATTTCAATTACACAAATGGCTAACTCTGCACTTTCGTAGAGCTAGATGGTTTATTATTGAGAAAGCTCTTGTATCTAATTGTTCATAGGGATGCAAGTATTCTAAATCGTATATTTAGTATTGAGCAAGTTTCTTTAATATGTAACTTGTTATTTAGCATGCAATTGCTATATTTTCATATTCTAGTGTTGAACAACTCTATCGTTCAAATTACTATTCATTATGCATGCTTGGTATCCAATTCTCAATAACTTTGAATTAATATTGTTCAAAGCAAATTATGATATGATTATTCAATGCTTATGCTATTAGATTATTCCTAAAGCATGATGTTAATTTACAAATATCAATTCAGTTATGATTATTCCATAGCATACAGTTATTTCTTTTGTAATCAACTAATCCTTAGTTGATTACCGTGAATTCTAAATTACCCTGCAATGTATCAAAACCAAACTTACTTTGGTGCGGACTTGTATTCTAAATACTGAGATGAACTCTTTTATTAGAGGTTTACGCTTAGCGTTGAAATGATTGTGCACAATACATTGTACGAAGGGTTGATCCCCCTAAGTACGTGGAGTCCTTATAGGCTTATGACTGTTAAAGTTAAAGTTGAAATATTACTTGTAACTGTGGACATGATTCGTGGTCATTAGACCCTCAGTAATATGTTTAAAATGTTAATAGAAACTATCATTCAGTTATATTGAACCTATTTCTGTCAAAGGTTGTAATGTTGTAAAGTAGTTATTCTTATTTCAAGTGAGCCTTGTTTGCTCACTCTTGCATATTATATACTTCTTGCAGCTAAGGTTGAGATGGTCAATGAACCGACCACTAACAAAGGAAAGAAAAAAATGTACAAGTAATGAAGACTTGTAATTTTATTTTATCGTTATAGACTTTTGAATGATGTAATAATTTAATTTCCGCATTTGAATGATTGTAATTAAAGGTTAGATAACCTAGGATATTTTTATTTAAGTTTAATCCTGTATGGGCAGGTTTTATTATTCAATTTTATTATGATTGGATAGTTAGAAATGAATTTTTGATTAAGTGAACACCAAATCTTGAGGAAATGAAGTACCAGGATTTGGAGGTGTCACACAAAGTGCCTCGAGTAAAGATCCAACAAAACAATCGCGCACTCAATTTGCCTATTAGTTTGAGAATAAGCTCCTACAGAATTGCAAATCAGACCCCTTGATTTTGAAGAGAGCTCCGTCCAAAACTTGCCCATGAACCGAGGATCACGATTGCTCACAATTGTCTTAGGCAAGCCCCAATATTTCACCACGCCCTTGAAGAAGGAACGGGCTGCCTCTTCTACCGTACAATCTTTTGGAGCAACTATGAACATGCAATACTTAGAAAATCAGTCAATAACGAACATAATAATCCCAAAACCATCCGAAGGAAAGAACCAAAATGAAATCCATGCAAACATTATCTCATGGTCGTTCTGGTATAGGTAAAGGCTCCAAAAGTTCCCCGGGTGCTTGGTTCTCTACCTTGTCCTATTGGCACACAAGCAAGTTTTCATGTGCAACTCCACCTCATCTCGCATGAGACCAATAGTAGCTTGCCTCCAACAAGGCTTGGGTTCGCCTTTGGCCTAGATGACCAACCCACTTAGTGTCATGGCACTCCTTCTGACACTCCGCCGTAGTTTTTCCCACTTTGGAACATAGATCCATCGCCCCTTGGTTAGGAGTAAGCCATCATCCACCAAAAATTACTTTTTCTTCCCCTCCTTGGCAATTCCCATTAGTTTCTTGGGAGGTTCAAGTGTCATCCCCTCTCTAATGAGGTAAAACAACTCCATGTGCACCTTGGAGATAGCCGCCAACTCTGCCTTGCGGCTTGGTGCGTCCGCCACAAAATTAGCCTTCTCGGGTTTTGGCTCAAGCACATAATCAAACTCACCCAAGAAACCTTGCCACCTAACTTGCTTAGGACTCAATTTCTTTAGAGATTGAAAATAACTTGTAGCAATGAAGTCCATATGTACCACAAATTTCAACGAAAGCAAGTAGTGCCTCCACGTGCAAAGGCAATGTACAATCGTTGTCATCTCCTTCTCTTGGACTTGTAACGCCTCTCCGTATCATTGAGCTTCCGGCTCTCATAGGCTAAAGGATGCCCCTCTTGCATCAAGACCCCCCCCCCCCCAATGGCAAAGTCTGAAGCTTCCGTGTGAACTTCAAACACCTTGACACAATCCGGCAATTCCAACACCAGTTCCTCCGTGATAACTTTCTTTAGCCCTTCGAAAGCTTGGTGACATTGTGTGGTCCACACCCATGGTTTGTTTTTCTTGAGCAAATCAGTTAGTGGGGATGCCGTTGCTTAATACCCCACGATTAAACGTCGGTAGTAGTTGACAAGCCTAAGGAAAGATCGTAGCTCCGCCTATTTGATAGGGGGCTCCCATTCCTCTATAGCTTTCACCCTGTTGTCCATCATAAGTTTTCCTCCCTTGATCACATGGCCCAAAAAGTGCACCACCTCCTTAGCAAATGAATATTTCTCCCGCTTGACATAAGAGTTCTTTCTCCTTGAGAACCTTGAAAACAGTCCGTAGGTGCTCAATGTGCTCCTCCAAAATGTGGTTATAGATGACGATGTCGTCCAAGTATACCACTACGAACTGATCCAAGGATGGAAAATCTTGTTCATGAGTGCAAAACGTGGTTGGTGCATTCATCAAGCCAAATTTCATCACAAGGAACTTGAATGCGCCATAACGGTTGACACAAGTGACCCGCATCCCCTTCGGCTATCCGAACCTAATAGTACCCGGACCTAAAGTCAAGCTTCGTATAGTATTTTGCCTTGCCAAGTTGATCAAACAAATCGGCAATAAGAGGAATAGGATGCTTACTTTTAATGGTTACCTTGTTTAGAGCCCAGTAATCAATGCATAGGGGTTGAGACCCATCCACCTTTTTGAACAATACCGGCAAACCAAAAGGCGATTTGGACGGCTGAATGAAGCCAATATCTAGCAACTCCTTCAATTGCCTCCTTAGTTATTCACTTTGGAGGTGACATCCGATAAGGCGCCTTGGCAGCCAGATTGGCTCCCGGTTCCAATTTGATTTGATGATCCGCCACACGCCTTAGTGGCAGTTTCTTGGGCAGCTTGGGAAGCATCACATCATTGAATTCCTCAACCACATCTTTGCTCTTTGGGGGCAGAGCATCATTATCTCCCCCTTCTTCCTCAACTTACTTAAGGGCAGCCAACCACGTTTCCTTCCCCTTCTTGACTCCTTTCTCCACTTGCATTCTAATTTACTGAACAAATGTTTAAATGGTGGAGACTAGAGATATCAGAGGAAAGGAAGGAAGCCTCACTCTTCAAGCCAGCAGCTTTGCTAAGCATCTTCTGCCAATTGTCAAGCAGTAACTACTTTCCAAGAAAGGGGGAGATTGAGATAGGACGAAAAAAGGGTATTCCCAGGGAAATCGCCGTATTCTTAGGTGTTCTTCGACTCTGGCCTTCGTGATTGTTCTTGCATTGAGGGCCACGATTAATGGTTTGGATACCGAATCCATTAAGATACTCAAAAAAGAGTTTGATCCTGGCTCAGAAGGAACGCTAGTTTGCCACCAAAAAGTCCACCTTCCCATGCCAAGTGCCAAGTTGTAGCTCCACACCATGAGCCACTCCACGAATAGGTTTGGCTAGGGCATTCACCATTTTTAACCAGCCCTTAGATTCTGCCACCTTGGGTCCTAGTCTTCGCGCCTCCACTGGACTCGCAAAGTTATGAGACGCACACGTGTCAACCATGAGTTGGGTGGTCTTCGCATTGATGTGGCCCTCCACATGCATAAAGCTTCTATCACCCTCCTAGTGAGTATTTGGCTTGCCTTTTAGTACATTGAGAAGTTTGACATAACCCATGGTAGCCTCCACACCTTCATCTTGTTGCTCAAACATAGAGTCAAGTGCCTTTCGTTTTGGGCAATCCATCTCCCAATGAGGACTGGCACAAAGCCACAAAGGAAGCCCCCCTCCCGTGGCTTCAAGTACTTGCCTTAGTTTCCTTCATGTCCTTGCTTCCCTCCTTTTCTCAGCATGGGAGTGCGACTTGTTTGACCCATCCTTAGCTCCCCACCTTTAGCATGCCATGGTTTATTGTCCTTATGTTTTGATGTCTCGCCCTTGAGCTTGGAACTTTTGCCCTTCTCAATAGAGCGATACTCCTCCACCTTATGTCGTTTCAACTCTTAGCCAGCCCAAGGTTTGAGTCCATCTATGAAATTAAAGAGAAAATCCTCCTCACTAATGTTCGTTATTTGGAGCATGAGGTTGGAGAAAGTCTTGACGTAATCTTGGATGGAACCATCATGCTTGAGCTTCTTCATTTTCTTTCGGGCATAACGGTTGACATTCTCGCGATAGAATTGCTTCTTGAGTTCAGCCTTGAGAGTATCTCAATAATCAATGGTGCACGTCCCCTTCTCCATCTCTGCATACTTTCTACGCCACCATACCATAGCAAGAGAGAAGTGGTGTTTACCTTGGCTTGGCCCTCCAAGTTTAGGATAGCGAAGTAACACTCCATATGCCATAGGAAGTTGTCAATCATGTTGGCATGCCATTATACTCCTAAAATTTAGGCACATCCTTGACCCGTGGAGTCTCCCTTGTCTGGTGGTGTGTGTCAATAGCCCCATTTGTCGGGGCGCTTGCAAAAGCCAAATCCGCCTTGGTCTCTTCCATGACAGCCTTCATGACACTCACCTCGCCCCGAATGTTTGACAATGCCTCCAAGATCTTTTAGATTGGAAGGACATTCTCACGCATCCAATCATTGCTAGCAACGGTAATGGCCTCGAGCATTTGATAGTGGTGCTTCTCAAGCTTGTCATCGACCATCTAGATAGATTCCTCCATACCATACTCTAGCCAGTAAAGCCGCTCCTTCACATCCGCCATAGCAACTTTGACCCTTGTGACACGTGCTTCTAGCCCAGCCATTGCATCATGCGACTTCACACCTCTTTTCTCCTTCTAGGGGTTAATGCTTTCAGCACAACCCCTTAGTCGCTCCTCGATCATGTTCAACATGGTGTGAAGTGACTACGAACACCCTTCGTAAGCCTAGCTCTGATATCAACAATCACGGCTCTAGAAATTCCTAATCCAACCGCACATATATAAATAACATATTATATACACACATCGCACCACGAGCACTCCAGATACGAATAACAAAAACATACTAAAAACAAGATTACATTAACATTCGAAGGATATCAGTAGATGCCAAATCATAGTTGACATAATTTATTACCATAGTATAAGCAACAAAAATTAAACACAATGAAGATGACGGTAAATCTTGTAGCCCCCGAAACAAGAAAGTTTCACCAAGGAAAAGAGAGATGACATCAATCCATATGCATGCAATTGAAACATAAAACCAAGAAGTAAGCCATGAAAATAAGGAAGTAAAAGGATAATTCCCCTGTACCTAAAGCAGCAATTTAAATTTTAATATGAAACATGTAGCATTTTCTCTCATGCAGTCATGCTTGAACTGAAATTTACGCACCTATACCAGTCTTTTCCTTTCTTCCAACATTTCCTTTCCTTTCCTAGTCGAGGTAGTTTTGAAAGATAAAGTTCAATCAGATCTAGAGTTGCTAAGCTTTGGCTAAATATCAGCACCTTGTCTCCCACGTCAGAACTCATGGACAGGATATCAAGCAGCAAAACCATTTTTCCGCTGTATTTGACCTCTTTATGGTTATTCCTGTGTAGAAGATTGCCCCACCAATTCTGAAAGAAATAAATCAACATCATGACACTTAACCAAGATGGAGGAGGTAAAAGAGAAGGATGCTAAGTACACAAAATGTAAATTGTGATACACATCAGGCCTATTTCCATCAATTTTGTGTTAACAAAATGTTGTCAGAAAACTTTGAGACACAATACCTAGGGTAATTCTTTAAACAAATAAAAGATGGAAAATTTTATAGAGCTCAGTCTAAAATAATGTATATCAAGTCAATAACTACTATCAATTACTCTGGAGGAATTTTGTCCTGACCTCACTAAAAAAGCCATTACCACTTTTTCTCGGTAGATAATCTTTCCTGTTTTTCAGTTTATCTGTAAAAAGTATAGGAAGATATAGTTACTAAAATTATCACAAAAGATCAAAACGAATAACTAAGCAGGGAAGTTTGAAGTGGTAAAAATGATCAAAGGTAGGAATTGAAATGTCATGAAGCCCTTATAAATAATTGAAAAAGTTATTACATATAAGACCAAATAAAGTGCATGAATGAGCAAGTAAAAAGATGCAAAAGGCAACAATTAATAAAAAAAACAATGAAGAAGGAGATCGCAAAATAAAAGCATAATATCCTTCTAGTTGATTCCACACTGGCATATGACTGGACAAATTTTAGTTTTACCATTAATATCAATGATTCTGCGTACATGTTCGGGTGTCAGTTTTATTCCATCAGTAGGTTTAGGTCAGTGGTATGTATTACCTTGAAAGAATATTCTGAATAATCTTGATACATGATAAAAGAGACTAATCGCATTTCCTTAAAAATGACGGGAATATTATTTAAATTAATTGATGCACATCAATGTGATACTTAGTTATCAGATGGTTCCGGTATCTTTTTTTTATGTGTCACATGTTAATTTCTTTTTGGTATGTCGATGGAGGATAAGAATGCACTTATAAGAAAATGAAGAAAATACGAAAATGCTTCTCCATCACACGGGTTCTGAGATGCCCACTGACCTTGGACAAAAGCACCCAGCTTTTTCTCAAATTCTGATGAATCGTCTTACTTGCGGGAAAAAAATCCAGATCCAGTGCAAAGTAAGCATAGAACAATGTCACTCATGTCAAATATGAGCTAGTATGGTTGAAACACTTGTTGACTGAGCTGGGATTTAACAAGCTAGTACCTATGCAAGTTTACTTCAATAATCAAGCAGCTCTATAAATTGCTTCTAATTGAGTATTTCATGAGAGAAACCAAACACGTAGGAGTTGACTGTCATTTTGTTTGTGAAAAGGTACTAGAAGGGATTATATTCGTAGATCATGTGAAAAAAGGCAATCAACTAACTGATAAATTTACTAAAGCTTTAGGCTTAAGCTCGAATCACCTATATTTGTAACAAGCTAGCCATGATTGATATACACGCTCCAGCTTGAATGAGTGTGTTAGGCATTCTAGAGGATTTCAAAAGCGTGATTGGATGTGTAATGTGAAGTAAGGTAATCATTGATAGTAATTGATTTACTTTCCTTGTATAGCATGGCTCAAAGACTATAAAAGGCTCAGCTCTCATTTGTACAGTATATTGTTATGGAATTAACCTCTCTCTACTTCACGTTTCTTTAGGTTTATATACCAGTATTTGTTTTTAATTTATCATTATTATGTTTTAGCTGTCGAGGGTAATTTGGTAATTGAATGTTTGGGCTGTAAAAGTGGGTTGCTAGTCTAGGTTTGAAGGTTTGAGCTTTAGATGATTTTAAGGCTTGTTGGGTGCGAAAATAAGTCCAAAACAAGTTTTAAAATTCATCCATTCATCAGCCAAAATTTGGACCCAAGTCCTTGATCCCCAAGCCTTGGGCTCTCCATATACATGACGTAATAGCTTTGTTGTGGGGAATAGACAGACGGATGAATAAAGCATAGTCTGTTGGCCTCTTGGGTGTGAGGCTCAAAAACCCTATGTGTGATCCTATGGGAATCTAGGTGTGAGGCCACAGACTATCAGCTCCTCCTAGTTTTTCATTTTTCTTCTTATTTCATAAATTTATGCGCCTATATCTCTTAAATCAGATCTGAAAACCTCTTGTGACCAATTACCATGCCTAATTACAGTTACCAATCATACCCCAGTAATAGATCTCACGGAAAGCAAGATTCCTATTCCCTAATTATTGTTCACATCCCCCAAAATATCCTCTGAACATCATTCAGTTACCTAAGGCACTAAAGGTTTATCCCTTTCTATAATTTAAAGAAAAAGAATGTTCAAAGGGGGAAGATTTTATGTTGTTACTACGGTGCTGACATTTTAAGATTGGAGCATATTCTATGTTTAATCAGTTTTATATACCACTACTTCTGTTAGTGTTTACTGTTAAAATGATTTTACCTATAAAGGGCAGTGCTCTAAATATCCCTGCCAAGGTCCCGTGCACTGCCTAGGCATGAAGCAGACCTCTACCGCTTCGGTTTGGCTAGGCACCTAAGCCCCGGTGAAATTAGAATGCTTTTCTCATCAATTTAGTTGAAGATTTGGAGCTATACATTTCTTGATATGAATTTGTTATCACCATAAGACTGTGTTTTTATTGTTTGTCTTGAATTCTTGTTTGGGATCCAACTTTGACCCGAATGAAAGAAAGATGAGGTATAGTGGCAGTAGCATAGGATTAAGGCCGATATGCCTAAGTTCGTAGCACATCACTAATCCTCTATTGGGGTGCAGGGGCAAAACCCCCGCAGTATGGCCAGTTGTACTATTTGGGGCACATTATGTTTTTAGCCCGACTATATATATATGTTATTATAGCTAGGGTTTCAGTATTCTTTTTTTCTCAATTTTTAGTCGTTTTCTGATAGAGATTCCCATCCTGTATTCCTCACACTTTGATATAGTGATATCTTCTATCTCTCGTCCGTGATTTTTCCATATTCCATGAAAATTGTGTGTTCTTGACTTTATTTTTGTAGTTGATTTTTTGTGTTTGTCATAATTTGTTCTAACATTTTTTGGTATTTCATGTAAAATTAGAATATTTACATCACATATATGTTTTATATAGTAATAGTAGTAAATACTAGGGGAGAGCGCGTTGCAGTGTGGTGCGGTTATAAGAACCAACCACAACCGCAACCAAAATATGTGGTTACTAATATTAACAATCAAAACTATGCGATTACTTGCGTTTGCGATTACTTGCGTTTGCGGTGCAGTGTTGATGTTGTTGCAGTTGTATAATCACTTTCATATATATTAAAATATTACTAATTCACATTATGAAAATTATTTTATAGTACTAATTCACATTATGAAAATTATTTTCATTTCAACAAATACCTATTTAAAAATCTTATGTATAACACAAATAATAAAAAGTTGAATTTACAAATTGCAACTATACATGAATAATATGTAAGGAACTACTATTACATATGTTAAACTAAAATAACTAAAGACGTGGACTTAATTACATTAATTAAAAAAAATTAATAACTCCCCACAAATAAAATTCTAACAAGTCATTTATGTTTCTTATACTAGTAGTGATTATTATGGATTATCTTGTCATTCATATTAATTTGCATAAAGTTGAAGGAAACTAAGGAATTTTTAGGAAGATATATAATATTACACGTACAAGTGACTAAATCTCATAAGAAACAAATTAAATTACATTATTCACTTGCAACTTTATTATATGTACTACAACATGATATTTAGTATATATAAAACATAAATAGTTTATTATAATTTATAAAGAGTGGTGTGGTTTGTGATGGAGTTTTATTTTTTAGGGGTGTATCCGCAACCGCATCCACAATGTGCGGTTAGTAAAAAATAAAAACTGCACCGCATCCACAAATTGTGCGGTTTTATGCAGTTGCGGTTACAAATGCAGTTTATTACTCTCCCCTTGTAAATACAAATATATACAATAGAAAAATAAATAAATAAGACAACCAAGGTGCCGCGTCCACCGACTATGTCCGCCTAGGATTTTTAGAACACTAATCAAGGGTAATTTGGTACTTTGATGTTTGGTCTATAACACTGAATTAATAGGCTAGGTTTTAGTTTAAAGAGTGTTGATTATTTTGAGGTTTTTTTAGTGTGAAATATTTCCATAACAAGTCTTAAATACATCCAGATCATCAGAAAAACTTGGGCCCAGCACGCAAGTTAAATTCCCCAAGCCTCTGGGCTCTCTATATACATGATGTAATAGCTTTGTTTAGGCAACAGACAGATGGATGAATGAACGAACATCGAATTATGTATTTGATGTCTGATGCATCTTATTCTATATTTTGATGCTCAAAAGCCTCTGTGTAATGCCTCTGGGATCTAGGAATCAGGCCTAGACTATCCTGCTCCTCCTAGCATTTCTTCTTCTTCTTTCATTAATTTCTGCACCTCTATCTCATCAATTAGATCTGAAAACCTCCCTTGCAACAATAATAATACTCCCTCCGTCCCAAATTAATTGCTCAGTTTTGACTTTTTTAAGTCAAATTGACTATTTTTAGAATTAATAATTAAGCATATATAAATATATTTCTAAATTATAAAAATTGGAATTATTAATAAATTGTATATACTTTCTTTTTTGTTATAATCTCTTCACCTATATTTTAGCAAAAATAGTAAAAAGATTAGTTTTAAAAATGGTCAATTTGACTTTAAAAAGTCAAAACTGAGCAATTGATTTGGGACGGAGGGAGTACTAATTACAGTGACCAATCATAGCCCAATAATAGAGTTCACAGACAGCAAGACTCCTATTCCTTAATTACCGTTCACAGCCCCTAAAACAACACTCTATTTTAGTGTAATTCAGGCATGAAAGTTTCTCCATTTATGTCCTTTTGAAACCTAATTATCTTCCATCATGTTTTTAGCCTCAAAATCCCAGAAAAGCAGCCTCTAATAAGTCTTTTCTCTTGCTGCCCAATTAACTTCAGTATCAGAATTCACAATCAACTGGACCCACATTTGTCCTGCATCAACCATTGCCTGAATAGCTCTAAGAAGCAAAATTGAAAAGTATATTAAATCTGCAAAGCTAAATAAACCTAAACTTAACTCCAGAATTTTCAACATTAATAATACAAATATAATTAAATAATTATTAGATACAACTGACTGAAGGTGTATTATTTTATTCAAATTCACTGGTACACTCACATAGCCAAGTGACTCAGTCATGTAACTCACTAACTTGACAATAGTTTTCTGGATCATTTGTCACACATAGACATGTCTTTCAACCATCTGTCTTGTATTTTCCATAACAGAGCTGAAATGCCTAATATCAAAGAGAAATATATTCTTCAAGTTCAAGCAAAGGGATATGGGAAACATAAAATGAAAGAGAGTTAAAAAGGTTGGATGATCTCTTCATTCATGAGCAAAGCAAGACACAAGTACAAAGCAGGTCATAGTTCAGATTGTCAGAGAATGTAATCAGTTTTCCTATTCATTCCAACATTGCAGTTTTAGATTGGGTAAATAAATAATTGCAATATATAAACTATGGAATTGTTCCAAAAAAACAAATTAACAAAGACCCACAAAACACATTTTAGCTCGGCTTCATTGTTTAAATAACTTTATATTAATACTATACCTCCATTCGTATTATGTTCAATGTTCTCATCACTCGAACTGTCATCAGAAAGAAAATTCTCAACCGCATCTTCACGTTTTTCATAGTCTTTGTTGTCTTGCATCAGTTGCAAAATCCCAGGATGGTTCCAAATCTATCATAAAAATGAAATCAACGTCAATACTTGCAAAAAAAATTAGCAAATTGACAACATTTATTAAGTTAACAAAGCCGATATCCTGTTATCATCTGAAGAAAATTATCTACTTACACATGGGTATAACAGAAATATTCACATAAAAAGAAAGTAAGGCAAAAAAATAAAAGAGACTAAAATTAAAGAAAATAAAAATTAGAATCCTCTTCATAGGATTTATATACACTGTATTATATGTTTTTAATTTATTTATTTTCTTCACTTTGACCAAATTTTCTAAAACTATTGAATTATATTTTTCAATTAACCTTGATAATTTTAATATAATGAATTCATATAGTAACATTTCCCAAGGCAGCTCTATTCCTCAAAATGTTTTTCAAAATACTCCGTAAAGTTTTTCAAAATCTGCAAGTATTATATATAGTATTTTTGAAACAAAAAGTTGGCCAAGCACACCACCCACTTTCGGCTATAGCAACATGGAACAAAAATTAGAAAGATTTTCCCTCCCTTTCTCTCACATTCGGTTTTGCCAAATTGCAAATGCAAGTACACTTCAAAATTCAGAAAGAAGCCTACTAAGATTGGTGAATACTAGTAGTTGGGCAATTGTCTCCTACATGAAGTCGCAACTTACCTATGTTAAGTTCCCTTACACAATGAATTAAAAGAAAAACCAAAGATAAATAGGATTGAAGTAAAGGGTTTGGGAAACCAAAATTGGTGGAGTGTTAGTCCAATGGATAAAAGAATTAAAACTAGAAACCAAGGGACAAAAGGGCTATTAACCAAGACTCTCTACATTGGCCAAATCCCACACTTGGTTTTAAATTTGATCATATCCCTCTATTTCAAAATCAAGATGATCTCTACCATTAAACTTTCTAATGGACCATCTTGCCCTCACTCTTGATTTTCAATAAATACCAAGCTATTAATCTTTCTCCTTACCAATTCACATATTCAAGAGCTTACTTTCTCTTCTTGCCATAGTTGTCACAGCGCCACGGCAAGTCATGCCAGTAGTCAACTTCCAGGATGCCAAAGCGACCACCATGGCATTCGTATGGCGACAAGTCGTTTAAAATGTACAATTTACATACTATTTATTTTACTTAACAAATATATTAGCAATAAAATTTCATATACATTAAAACCCAAAACATAACACCATGGAATAACATTAAAAGCACAATTATGTAAATACTTAGCAATAACAATCCAAAAATAAAACATTTGATATTAAAAACTAGTAAAAAAATGAAGAATTCAACAAACACCACATAAAAAATAAAGTTGCAACCAACCATCACATATAAATAGTCTAATAACTAATAAACACCACATAGCAAGCCAAAATAATGTCTAAACTCTCTACACTAGTCTCTAAATATCGTTCAAGTAAACTCATCGAGAAAATGGTCATCCACATTTCCTCCACGAACTACTCTCATTCAAAGGCATAGGTGGTTGATAGACACGTAATTCATATATTTTATTATCCCTAATTTTGTCCTTTTAATTATATTAGTTTATTAAATTAATATGTTTTATTTTATTTTGTAGGATTTAATAGTTGTTGCAATAAAGTCAAAATCTTGGTGATCAAGCAATATTTAATGCTCTTATTCATATAAGGATTGTCCAAGAAGAATCTGACAAGGAGAAGGAAAGAGGTGGAACAATCTTAGTGCAATTCAAATCCAACAAGAGAAAGAAAAGTCTATCTAGAAGATCTTTTTGAAGTTGATTGCTACTAGGAAGTTGAATTCTACATGGAAAGGGAATGATCAAAGTGTCCAAGTTCAATGAATCTAAATTAGGGTTCAAAGTTATTTTTCCTATAAATAGGCCTCTTGTTTGAGAGAAAAAGGCACCACTTGTTATTTTCTTTTTCTCAGTTTTTCACTAGTGTAGGAGGGAGTAAGATATTTAGAGTTTGTCGTTTCTCTTATTCCAATCACGTGTGGAACATACTGTCAGGGAGTATTTGTAACTTTCTTTTATTTATATTATAGAAATTCTCTTTTTAATTATTGTTCTTATTTCATGCGAATAGTAGTACTAATATTATTTGTTTTTGTTTTTAATTCCATGGCTAGCTAAATTCCTAATACCTAGGATTATGATGAAACTAAATATTTCATAACTATATTTTCTTTCCGTTCCTAAATTAATGCCTAATTATTTTCACCTTCATATTTTCCTCCGCATAAATTGCATATGATTTTTATATTGATTGCGAGGTTTTGATAAGTTATAGTTAATCTGTGAATTTTTCATAACTTATGCTTGCCCATATTAATTATATGAATCATTATTTTTAAAGGGAAGGGGAAATAATTTGGGAATTGATTTATGAAATAAGAAATTATTTATTATGTTAATATTTGGTGGATTCTAATTCCTAGGTATCTTTTCTCATTAATAGTTTTCATTATTAATTAATAGTTTGCATAATTTAGTTAAAAAATCTTCTCCACCATTTTTATTTCTAATTTGCCTAAAATATTAATTAAGGATATATTAAAGAATTAATCTAGTCTCTGTGGGTTCGACCTGTACTTGCCAGTTCTTCAATTCGACACTGTGCACTTGCAGTTACATATTTTTATCACATCAGTGGTCTTTCTCCAAAATCATAAACCACGTCTTCATCATTTGGAATTCTCTCTTTTTTATCAACTTCATTATCGGAGTCAAAATCCATCAACCTTGATTCTCTTGAAGTTGAACCACCACGACGTCAAGTGCACATAATGACATTATCACTAGTATTAGCACGAGGCCTCCTTGAAGGATTGCGACCCTCAAGCGTGTTGGATGCACCGATTGCTCGATCCAAATCATTCCTTGTAAGATCTTCCCCGGGATAAACAATATTCGCCTCATTATTGATCCATTCATTACCCCATTCAAAGTTATCAATGGCTAATGGATCAAAAAAAAAATTCCAAGTTTATGCCTCTTCTGGAACCTTGAGTCGATCTTTCAATTGTATTTGACATACACCAAGTCACTCAATCATTCCAATTTATTCCTCTTCTTCGTATGAATCTAAAATAAATAAAACAAAAAATAATAATATTAATGATAAAATTTTAATTATATAAAAAATGGTTAGTATTGGTAGTGAATGACTTGTTACATTTGAACCAACAATAGAAAGTACTTACAAACTCAAATGTACTTGCGCTCGCAACCGGAAGAAGAAAAACAAATGCCTAGAAATCTTTTTGCAAACTTTGTAAGCTCTATAACCCGCCCTCCAAAAGCATTCCACCAATCAACTAGCAAACATTTAAAATAAATATAAATATTTTTAAAATGAGAAAAGGAAGAATGTATATAATTATAATGTATCTTTTATATCTTTATATATATTTCAATATACTTACGAGAATTCTTTAATTTATGTTGCCTAATCGTCATTTTTCTTGCAAAAGTATCTCGAGAAGATTATCGCTAGATTGCTTATCTTGTCTAGCAAATCTAGCTCGGCACCATCTTTGCAAGAATGTCATTGAGTCTTCTCGTAGAGTACCTGCTAACACCGAACGTTCCACTTTGATATCAAAGTACTTGCCCGGATTGAGAAACAACACGCTCCATATAATATTTGCTCCATTTGGCTTTCCCATCCCCACTCAACAATGCCAATCACCTTGTAGAGTCTTTGTTTGTTATCAAATTAATCTCTGATGTTTTTATCCGCACATTCCATCGCAACGAAAATTTCTGGCATAACAGGTTTTTCATCACCATCAACAATCCTCAATGCTACAAGAAGTAGTTGTGAAAACTATGCTCCTTGCCTATATTTTCTAAAGCTTTCAAAAAGCTCTCTTTCAAATCAAATTTCTAACACTTGCTAGTGAAGAGAAATTGGTCACAGTGTTTAGTTTTTAATTTATAGTATATGTTATTATCTCATAACTGTTTAGATTGAAAATTTGTTCTACGCATTTATATATACTTATATTTCATCTAGCCCTATTTATATAAATACCAAATATAAGGCACTTTTGTAAATTGAAGGCTTCAAGACTATAGTGAATTTTTCTCTTAATGATAGAGAAAACGACCCCATTAGTTTCAAGTCGGAACCTGGTTGAAAGTATAAGTGAAACTCTAATTTTGAGACACCGAGGGCTAAAACGAAAAATTTTCCTGTTAAAGGAAAATAACCTAGTGGAACCTCAAAGTCAAGTGGTCATTATAAAAGTATCACTACCTAGATCGAATATATTGTTATATATATTTTTTGGTTAACCAATATTTATTTGTTTATATCAAGTATTATTTTAAACTGATAAATATTTGGCTACTAGTATTTGATATCCAAACTTGATTGATATATTTGCTTACACAAAAGCATATTACTATTATTACACACATAAACTTTATTTAAACTTTAATATATATTTCAACTTAATTGATATTATCTTCGTGCACAAGAATCATATCACTCACATATAAATGTTAGTTAAACTTTTATATATTTATGTGAACTTAAAAGATCTAACTGCTTATTCTAGAAGCACTCTGAACTGAATTATATACATATATGCTTATGTGAGCATTCTTTAAACAAACTATTTTATTTTTATAACAAAAATTAGGCGAGTTAGTTTATTTGGTGTATGTGAGAAAGACGAGTGATCTTAAGATTAAGACCAAGACCAAAGTCGTAGAGAGGTCAATGAGTAGTTGGGTCTCTAGCATACTTGTGAGGTAAGGAAGAGACTGTTGTTTCAAGATCATAGAATATAACTAAACTCAACGTAACAGGTTACAAAAAAGTTTGTCAACCCCTCCTAGATTATTACTGAACTTCCACGATTGAGTTAATTATAAATATATTCCTCTTCAACTAGAAAATACAAATCTAAGGACAATTTGTTCTAATCTGGAACATTCCTCCACCACTAGGATTTCTTGAACATCACTAGGTACAATTCAAGAAGATCAAAAGACAACCCTAGACTAATAATAACAAAGAACAAACATAATGTGAGAATTAGGGACTTGAAGAGACATAAAAGGACTTTAAATACAAAATTTCAACACATAGAATTACTCAATTCAATAGACTGGAAAACAATGCCCAAATACGTAGTAGTACAGCAATACTAAAGATAAAGGGTTTGTTTGGTAACTACTACTACTTTCGTGTTTTTGCTTCCTATTTTTGTTTTCATATGCAGTTTCTACTTTTACTTGCTTTCACTATTAAAAACAAAAATCAAAGAACATTGTTCAATAACAATGAATAAATGTCTCTCTTTTATTCTATTTTATGAAGTGAAATTTGAAATTTTGTTGTTAATAAGATTGGATGACTGGACCCCATTAGAGTTGGAATGGCTTATTGTGTTGCCCAAATTGAAGAAACAACTTTTTGTGTTTTAACTTTTTAGCTACCAAAGTCGGTTTTGCTTCCACTTTTTTCAAAGCAAAAACAATTTACAACCAACATTTTCTACAACTGATTTCAAAAAAAAAAAAAAAAGTAGAAACAAACATTTGAAAGCAAAATCAGTTACTGAACGGACCCTGTGTACCTAGACTACCTCTTACTTAGTTTATCACAACTCACTCCATGTACCATATATTGGAATACATTTTTTTTTTTGGGGTTTGAAACTCTTGAGAAATTACAGTTTTCCCTGAAACTCTTGAACAATTAGTTTTTCCTTAAAGTCTCAAAAATTTTGTTCTGCCTATTTTAGACAGACTTGACACCTTTCACAAAAATAGCAATTTCTTCAAGGAAGCCCAAAGCTCAACCAACTTTCATCGAGAAACTACACTCATAAATCTTCAAAATCATGATGTCCTTGAATGCAAAAACTTCATTTTCTTGAACCGGCCACAATTTACGGCTTGGGTGATTCATTTATTTTATGGGTTAAAAGTAGTTTGAATCAAATAGATAAAATAAAACATATGTAAAATAAGTAAAGCCACAGTAACGGCAGTTAAGGCTGCACAAAAAAACATTTAAACTAACAAAATCGACCGGACAAAACCGACCGGATCAGACCTAACCAGTGTGTACCAGCTGGTTTAGTAGCAAGATAATTAAGTGATCAATTCTCAAAGTTAAAAAAACGCAGAGTTTCAATTAGAAAATGGTTTTATTACAGGAAAAGAAAGACAAGTTTAACAAGTGACCGACTAAAAATAGAGATATTTATATGAAATGTATATTAATTAACTTGTAGGCTATCACTTCTCTCACTCTCGTCTACTTTGCCTCTCACAATGTTCCATCTCTCCATATCTCTTACGCTTGAACTGTATTAGAGTAAAAATAGATGTATTGAATATTGTTGTTATGTTATTACAAAGAGTACTAAAGTCTTATTTATAGACTGCTAATTGAGTAACGGCCAAGTATGTGTGGACACCAAGTATGTGAGAGCACCAAGCATACTTGGTGACCAAGTTCTAATAATAATGTACTCTAATAATGCCTATAGACATTATCCTACAATATTCAGAACATTCCCCCTCAAGCTGAAAGTCTTATATTATGACTTACAGTTTGTTACCCTCCGTCCTTTGTGTTGTCCCATGTTAAATGTCCTCTTTCTTTTAATAACCAAACTTTTACACATTTTTTCCTATTATGCACGTAGCATTAAATATCTCATATTTTTCTTATTCTAATTCTCTCACCATATTTAATGACATTAGTATGGGTAATTTTGTCATTTTATTCCTCTTATTAATATGCGTGAAAAGTCCACCAGGACTTTTATCCTGGGACGGAGGGAGTACAAAACATATCCCAAAAAAAAAAAGATTCAAACCAAACATAAAATGAAACTATGCTATCTCTAACACTCCCCCTCAAATTGAGATCCTCTTCAATTTGTTCGAATAAAAAAATAGAAAAAAATGAAAAGAAAAAAACAATGACCTTTATGTCCAAACATAACTTCACACATCTACTTTACAAGGATATTTTGTGCTGGCAATAACGAAGAACATTTCTCTCCAACAACGATGAAGTACTCATTGCCCTCAATAACGAACGACTCTCGAGTCTCCCAAAAAATTGAAGGGCACACGCCTTCCTCAAACATTTGCTCCATAAAAATTATTACCTTCCAATCAAAAATCTATTTACATATTTCAACCCGAGAAATTAATTGCTCTGGACATATCACCCTTGTTAAGGAAAAAAAAAACTCCACTAGTACCAAACAAACCCTACCCTAAGGCAATAGTTTCTCCATATGTCGGGAACTGCAACTCCATGCACCAACTTTACCAACACATGACAAAACTCAAACTAGTGCTCCAACAAAAAAACTAAAACAGACTTCTAATCACCTAATTTTTTTTCTATAAAAATGATGCATGGCGGCGGCGGAAGCAAGACATTTTAATTTGATTGTCATGTTAAAGATAAAATAGATGTATTGAATATTGTTATTATGTTATTACAAAGAGTACTAAAGCCTTATATATAGGTTACTAATTGAGTAGGGGCCATGTGTGAGCATCAACTATGTGTGGGCACCAAGCATACTTGGTAACCAAGTTCTAATAATAATATACTCTAATAATGCCTAAAGACATTATCCTACAATCCTCTTAACAAACTACATTGTTTCCTTCTCTGATTCTCATGGACAATACTATGTGAATTATCCTACAATCCTCTTAACAAACTCCATTGTTTCCTTCTCTGATTCTCATGGACAATACTATTTTTCACACTATCGCTTTCACAAATCTGTAATTATGTGAATGTTATGGATATTGACAATTTGACATAGTAACAGTACTATGTAATGAAAATTATTGGGTAACAGGTATCATTACTTCTTCATCCACCTAATCACCCATTGATCTGGCATTGTTTGAAGTCCATAAAGCCTTCAGATCTGAATATCATATCATTTATTTGGGTGATGGGTTTATTTTTGGGTTGTAGTTGCAACATTTCAACGAACTTATAAAATATTTTTGGAAAAACTTTCAATTTTTTGTTTCTACTTGAGATTTTTGCAACTTTTATCACAATATTTGGTCTAAAGATATGAATATCCAAGATGCAAAACTGATAACAAACCGAAACCATCTAATAAACCGATCAAGCCGAATATACGAACCACCAAAACAATAGGTCAACTATGGCTTGACTATAGTAAAAACCGAATACGTCGGTTTCAGCTATTATTTTCATAAATAGTTGAACGCTAGAGTGCTTCAGGCTTCTGTTCATGCTCATCAACAGCCTCTGGTAGGCTGATTGGCATTGAACCTTCCCAGATTGATCTTTTTGGCTTTCTTTCTTCTTGCTTGCTATATATTCTAAAAGCTTAGGCCAGCGCCAGTCATCCTTTGCTCGAAAGTAAAGCGGAAGTGTTTGAAATTTTTTAATCGTGACCATTCGCGTCTAAAGGACCACAGAAGATGGTTTGTCTAGAAAATGGTGCATAGCCAGTGCCTGCCATGCACATATATATAAATATATATATATATATACACACACACACACATATATATATGTATGTGTGTGTGTGTAAATAATAGTATGAGATTTACCTTATATAAGCAAAAAGACTTATGGGAGGACACTCCACCAAAACTACGTCATTTAATGAAAATGTATTAAAAAAAGGACTCTCAACCCAACATCAATTCTCTCCTAATCCTACCTAACTCTCCATCTCCCTCCCAACCTCATTCGCCCTCCCCCTCTTTTTTTTATGATTCGGATTAGTTATGCACAACAAATTTTATCTTTCTTCATTTTTTTACACAAATAGATAAATATAAGTGTACTTTAATTCAATTCTTACTTAGAAATTAACACTAGAAATAAATATGTAGTAAAAGTGTATTTACTTTCGATGCCCGTTTAAGATATTGAAAAAACTAAATGCACCTCGTAATTTTAATTTTTTTTGAAGTCCGTATGCTCCACATTATTAACATGTGGGTAGTAGTAATTGATTACAGATAAGCTGAAAGTGGAGCAGTTCTATTCATGTACAAGTAGCAAAGGTATCTGTTTCTATCTCTCATGGCCACTACTTCATTAGATTACACTCAGTTTTGTGATTATTTGTTCCTCTCTGTGACCACTTCTTATAAAAATGACTTAAATTTCTTTACTAAAATCTGTATTTAGAAGGGCCCTACAGAATCTACCAGTATAATATATAGATATATATATATATATAAAAATTCTACTGTATAAAAAAGTAAGGAAGGAAGAAGAGGGTTGTTAGAAACAATCAACTCAGAAGACTTAAAGAAGAGGACTAATGAGCCGTGGGAAGGATGTGGAGCGAGGACTTGGGGTTGAGGAGAGAGAAATTAATATGATATTGAACGAGTTTTTCCTTCTTTCATTATTTTTCATTTTAAGTTTACATTAAACGGCGTAGTATTGGAGGAGTGACCAATTACATATGTCCCTCAACCCATCGAGTTTGCCTCTATGTTTAAAAGTTAAAACCATTGTTACAGAATTGTCCGATTAAGAATTCCAATATTGGAAGTGAGATAACCACAAAAAAGAAAAATAATGTGGAACTTGACACTTGACATAACGTATATTTGTAGACTGATCAAAAAAAAGAGGGAGTAGAGCAAAAAAAAACAAGCCAAACTCCAAAACCAAGTAACAGCCATGTTTCCTTATCTTATATAATTAACTACCAATCCCTTCTAAATTATAAATAGAAATCATTTTCCATCTCCTGTGAATTAAAAATATGTATAAAAGAGAATATTAAAAAAATAGATCAGAACGTGTTAGCACCGAATGCAGAATCAATTTTTAGTGTGTATATTAAGGTGAGTGATAAAAAATTGGATGCTTGATGTGCATGCAAACCAAGAATATACCTGAGCTAAAGCCTGGTACCCAGCAAAAAAACTCTTTCGTGACTTCTCAGTAGAAACTTTGTCCTTTGTGAATCCATGCACATCAAGAAATCTTTTGTATAATTTCCGTTGCAAGGGAGAAAGCTTTACAGCTATCACCAAAACAGTTTTAGGAGGCAAGTCCTTCTTCACCACATTCATGTCCATTCTCTGGACAAATCCTTTTAATTGCTCATACAGGATATGAGATCTTTGGTTCATAATTTTCACATCATCAGCCGTAGAATTGGTATGCTGACCATTCTCTATGGGATTTTGGAATCTTCACAACATGAAACACTACTTGAGAAGGATAATAAATTTAAAAACTAAAAAAGCCATAAGAAATTGGCATAAATAATGAGAAAGTATAAAAGAAAGGCCGGTAAAATTGCCAGTGTGTTATTGTTATTTCCAGAGAGAGCATGCTCTCATAGACTCAAACTACTTTTCCATGGAAATAACATTTCTAAAATAGCAATCAAAACAAGGTTGGATAGATTTCTTGCCGGTTCCTAAACTCATGGCTGCTGCCAAGAAATCCTTCTCTCACAAAATCAACCATCTGACAAGAATCAAATTCAACAAACAAGAAGATCAATAACAATTTCAAACAACAAGTCAGAAACGCAAAAGCAGATCTTATGTGAACTCTTACGCAGTAATACTCCATGAGGTTATTCTGAAGAGGAGATCCAGTTAATGCAATCCTTCTCTGGCATTTCACTTGCTTAAGGGCTTGGGTTATATCAGCCCTGGTGTTCTTGATTATATGGGCCTCATCACAAACAAGTATATCGGGTCCCTCCTGACTCATAAAAACTTAATTTTGTCAAAGCAGTGACTTGTGCAAGACATGGAAAACAAGCATATGTAACTTAATAGTTCAAAAATAAGGGGAAATAATTCAATTATACAACCTTTCAAAATGTAATTCACATAAGATTCACGATTTAACAACTACGAATACATAATTCACATACATATTCGCAAACTAGAGTTCACATATCAATGTTGACTTTGCAGTAGGATTGCATCTAGTCTAACACATACAATTCTAATTTTGCACTAAATCGCATTTAGGATCATCCATACACTGTACACACGTGCACACATTCGCTTGTTTATCTTTTGGCTTTGAAATTTGAGAATAAGCCTTGCTTTTCGATATACAAGTCTTCTACAAACTCTCGCACAAACAAGTTTTCAACAAAACCTAACATTTCAATCAAATCGATATCAATCAATCTTCTAGACTTGCTTTTTAAACTCAAGGTCATTCAATTTCAAACCCTTGATATAAACTAGCAACCAAATAGTTCAACAAAGACACTAATGTTGGTTGTTTTCCAAATATGTAGGCAAGCCTATTATCATCATATATATATTCATGGCTTCAAGTCAATTAGATCATATAGATTAAGAGTACTTTATGAGTGCACACCATGTGTTCGATAAATTGAAGAAGTAACAAATAGAGCAATTTTAAGCATACGAGAGTTGGGTGCCTAACACTGCCCGACTTGTAACCAAGTCCCCGAATCATGCTTAGTTAACCTTATGTTGTATTTCTTTTAAAAATAAGATGGCGACTCTATACTCCACACCTTCTCACATCACCACACACGCACATGCTCGCAAGAGCTACCTTCCCTCTCGAGGCACGTGGCTGCCACAGCTAGTGAGTAAAGTAAACTTCCCAATGCAGCTATAAACCTACATGAGCCACCCAAGTTTCGGTACACATCATACATATAAAAAGGAGATTCCATGGGATTGGCACTAAATTGGGGAATTCAAATTGCTTCAACAAATTGGTTTCCTAGACAAGTTCTATGATGGCTTTGAAAAACTAAGAGGAACGGTGCTATACATGATGGCTCAACTCATTAAGGAGATTTTGGTGGCCAACTTTGTGGGGGGCTTTAAGGGTTAAAGCAAAAGGACGGTGAAATTACTTGAGCCTAGCTAGCACCCTCATCCAACCATACAGACAACATAACAATATGAAATCCCCATTCCTAAACCATACATTTCTTTCCAAAATACCAGCAACACTTGGCCTTCTCTCAATGCTTCAAAACAGAAAACCCCAAACCTACATACCCCATAACCAAGCCCCCTTCACCATACGTCAATACCTTCAAGCCAAGGAAGGCATGTGTCGTATTGAATCTGAAAATTATTGAAAAGAATGGTTTTGTCAATTAATTCCAAGCTCTCTTATCTTCTTCTCCATGTTCTATCAATTTCTCTCTTTTTCTACCTAAATCTCTTCTACAACTCACTCTGTTGCTAATGTTTCATCACAATTTGATAAACTAACATCAGTAGTTAATTGAAAATTGCTATTGGGATCAGATCAAGTCACAAAACTAGGGTTGTTCAAGATAGAATTGATGTGCAGATTGTAGAGTAACAAGCTACACCATGACACTGCATAATACCCAGAGTGAGTGAGTATTCCTTAACACACTACAAGCATAACTCAGAAAAAGCTTAAGCCAGTTTAAACAACAAAAATTGAGCCAGAAGATTTTAATCACCAAAAATTTGCAACAAAGGGAGCAGAAAAAGTTAACTCCTTAAGAAAAAACGCATGCCTATCAAGAACCCAGGCTGGAGTTGTACACTTGGCAATTAACTGATATCAAATCGTTTGGAATTATTGATGGATCACGTATCATTTTATTGTGGTCTTCTGCTTCAGGGACTTTAGAGGACTAAAGTTAGTGATATTGAGGATCAGGATTTCTTCTAGGATTCCTGATTCTCCTCTCTTGAACTTGAACAAAAAAAATTCTTATCCAAAAATAAAACCCGTTAATAACTCGCAAAGAAAATCATACCAGTAGTTTGCTTTGAAGAAGGGCGAGGGGGGAGAGAGTGTGCTTTAAAGGTACATTTATTTTTAGGCCTGTCTGGCTAGGTAGGCAAGACAAGTTGGTACTAAGGCAAAGCAGTGCACGTTCAGCACAAGAGGTTTATCCAGGAAAACTTCCTTCTTCAATCCCAAAAACCTTAAATAGGATGGTTTATGTTAACAAACTCTAAACTATATACTATTTTTTTTATCTCGAGTATTTCTTCGAAAAGAAGAGAGGACTGAACAGGGATGAAAAGGGAGTCCGCCACCAAAATTCACAAAATGGAAAACACTAAAAGTACTATGACAGGATGCACCAACCTATGAAAGTCCTACGGAAGGTTCTAATAAGGAGCAAGTGAGGAAAGTAGCCCCACTACGAAGATGTGAAACAGTTGCAGTTTATATATGTCATTCATAGGAAGACCTCCAAAGTATATGAACCTGCACTGGCAATTTGTTCAAATTTCTTAATCACCAACCAATATACATACTGTTACATATGTTTATGATTTTCCTTCAAAACACACTAATTCTATACCACAAAAAAAAATAATAGAAAATAAAATGGTATCGTGTCCAATTGGCTTCTTTTTCATGGATAGCATGTGATGCCCCAAATTCGCGTACCTTCAAACCCAAGTTCGGTGCTACACGGTGCAACAATATTCACATATATCTAATTATATAAACTTAATGACACGAATGTAATTTCTATAATATTACATCATATCCGCTCACTCAGATTCTATTATTACACTATTATTACAAGATCTTCTATCCTTCTTCGTTTTCCTTCCTCTATCCTTAATGGATTCTTCAATACGTCCATCCTTAGCTGAAATCATATAGTTTTAAGCAAGGATGAGCATTAAATTACACAGCAAGTATAACATTTTAACAACAAAATCAAGAATCGTATGATTTCATTCAACAACTGAATAATAGTCGTGAACTACTTCGAATAAACTGGAATAATACACAGAAATATATATATATATATATAGGGTGCGGATCAGGTAAGAACTCCCTTACGATACTAAAATGCGAACTTTTTTTTTTTGCTTTTTTTTTAAAACAACTAAAAAAAATTAATATTTTATGGAACTGGACTTTTTCCATAACACAGTGTTTTGGATGTGATTTGGATACATATAACAAAACAGGTATATACAATCTGTGCAGACTGTACATACATTTTTTGGGGTTCATATTAAAACTTGTGGGGTTCATATTCTTGGAGCATTTTCAACCACTCATTTCATAGGAGTAAATAAAATAAGAGTTTAACATTTTTGTTAAAACTTCTGCAAAAAAGTTGTGTCGCAATATTTATGTGACGGAAGGAGTAGATATATTAGTATCTCACTGAAAAGTACTATGACAGTTAAAACTGGGGAAAGAAAATAACCGTACTGGAAACAATTATTATGTATGTACAATCACCTGCAGCGCAAGCAAAATGTCCCTAGCCATATCACGATCCTTTACATGTTTCCCAACAGATAAATTACGAAAAGATGTATAGCCAATCAAGAAGACACCCCCCTTACGTTTCCACTTCATAAGTAACTTGGATCTTTTCTCCCTGACAAAATAAGCTCATAAATACACAAATATCTTGCTCTGAAACAGTACAATTTGAATATAAGAAGCCAAATTCAGCTTTTACGTAGACACTACAAAACGAAACAAGATTAAAGTGAATCAAAGTGCAAGCATATCATTTCATTGTGCTTAGTAAACAAAAAAAATTGCACTTCTCAAAAATCTATAATAAATATGCAAGTTTGCACAGAATAATGTAACATTACAAGACTGCATACCACCAATGTGCTAGCTTTTTTTAGAAAAGTCTAACTAACTAAATGTGAGCCCTTAAATATGAAAGAGGGACGCATACGACAAAAGGAGGGGCACATGTTTGATGAGCAGACCCTAATGACCAAATTGAATAAAATTTCCCGAACAAGGAAAACCGGAATGAAAAAGACGGAAAAACGTACAAGTGAGAAAGGTACCCCTAGGGTCCAACCTTAGGGTTCGACCTCTTGATTTGTTTCGACCGAAGATTCTTTTTTGATGCAAGTTGAGTTACCGAACGAAACGAAGATGAAATCGACAAAACTGGGCAAAAGAGGATGCCAACCTAGGGAGTGCACCCCTAGGGTCCGGGGCCCTAGAGGGGGCACACTCCCTTATAGGTTTCAGAATGACTCTCGGTCAAACTTCGCAACAACGAATCGAGGTGTTTAAAGCTAAGAAAGAGATTAGGAAGTAAAAAATGCATATTGATTTAAGGATGTTCTTCCCTAAGGCCTTCGTGACTTGAAGAGCTTCTCAAAGAGTCTGAAGCATAACAAAAAAGCGAGAAACAGATGGAGCAACTAAGGAAGAACAAGAAAGAATCGAAGAAGGCCCTAGGGTTCCCCCCCCCCCTCTCCTATGGGGTTCGACCCCCCTAAGGCTCTGCCACCCTAAGGTTCGAGACTTTTCCCAAGGATCTTTGTCGATAAATCTTTGGATGGGGGCATTTTTGTGAAGAAAGAACAAAAGTAAATGAAACTCCGTCAACGGAACAAGGATTGAATTTAAAAGAGTAAAGGGGCCTCCATAAGTTACTAGGCAGAAGACTCAGGGAGGCATCTTCGATTGGGAAATGGTCGAGGGATTAGAAGAACGGGAGGACCTAGGCGTCACTTACCACAGCATGTCTCTCCTATAAATAGACCTCTCATTTAAAGAAAAAGGACTTTTGGATTCTTTCCACACACAAGAAAGCTCCTTTTGGATTCTTTCCACACACAATAAAGCTATCTAAAGTTTTGTCACGTGTTGTCTTGTTGATTGCCTATCCGTTCTTCTCCCCTCTACGAACCTTCGATCATGCCCATACTCTTTGTGAATTTCTCTCCTCAACCAATTCGAACCCTAATTAAGTGAGGTACAATTTCATTGCCTACACTAAAAAGTCTACAACTTCCACTTATTTGCTAAAATGTCATAGGGCCTTCTAAAAACATACATGTCCTTAAGAAGATTTTGTTTAAGCTTTCCACCATTGCTTATTTTCGCCTCCCATATCAAATCCAATATTAAGGAAATAGAGAATTTAGATATCTCAAGAATTTCCACAACCTTTTGCCTATGTTCTTTTGAACCTTTTTCCTTCCTAACCATGTTGAATAACTATTAAAGAATTTCCACAACCTCTTGCCTATGTTCTTTTGAACCTTTTTCCTTCCTAAACATGTTGAATAACCATGTTGAATTTTTCTCTGTATGTGGCATATGGAGGAAGAAAAGACCCTTATTCAGTTTTAACTTGTATCAATTTTATTGGAATGTACAAGTTTAGTCTTTTCGAATGTTCTAACTTGGTAGATCTATCCAATCAACTAGAGAACAAAGGGAAAGAATTTAAAGATTAAAATATTCGGGGAAGCTGACTCAACACATTATCTGCATAGCAAGAAATGTGAAAACTAAAAATAAACTAAAAATTTCTTCTGTTGTTAAGGATTCGTGTTTCATCTATTGTTAACTCGAGGACAATTTCTTTCCAAGTGGCAAGACAAAATGCGTGATCACACGGTATATTATCAGAAGATTGTATTTTATTTGGACTTGCAAAAAGCACGTGATTTGGCAGATATTCTCAAATCTTTATCATTTTAAACTTGACTTTTAGGCTCTAAGAAAGGAGTTCGGTTAAGATTTTAGGCATGCTGTTAAGAATTTAAATTATGTAATAATTTCTAATTAACTTTCCCTTTCAGTTCTAATCAGCCCTTACGTAAAGCTAGGAAGCAGGGGGTGGGTGTGAGCCCCTTAGAGCCTAGCTAAGCAAGGATGCGGGAGGTGCTGGGTGGATGCTTACGGGGTTCAGCATATGTTGGGATGTTTTTCTGTTAAGAGTGCATCTGGATTCAAAGAAAAAGGAGAGAGAAAAATAAGATTTGCAACGTGAATCAAGAGAGAAGAATAGCACTTGCCTTTTAGGGCTATTTGATTGGAAAAAATAAGAGGGTACCTACTAGAAGAGCAACTAGAAGAAGGCGACATTGTCGACACTCTGGCACAACTCTGGCGAGACCCAGGTTCCTTCTCTTTCTCTTCTTTATCTAGCCTTTTTGTAGAGAGGTGACCTGTACTGTGTCTACTATATGGTCTTTCTCTTTGCAACTTTTATATATTTTGAACTACTTTTTTGATTTTTTAAATGAAATATGTATGTGTATCTTTATCCGGTCTTGTTCCTTTCTGAATTACTTTGTTTTTCCACAGCAAAATGTCAGGCCCAACTTGAAGACTGGATAAATGCTATTTAGGTCACTCTAATTTAGGTCAACTTACAAATGAGTCGCTCAACTTTACTTTTCTTACAAAAACCGTTAGTCATTTGACTTTAAACGGAATTTGACACATAAGCAGCTGACTTATAAAAAAAAGCTTGTCGAGAATTATCCCACAGGCCTTGATTATGTAGATCTAAAAAGGAAAATTTTTGGAGAAAATAAAAGACTTATTTTAAAGTATAATATAAATTAGAAAAGTTAGCCAAAAAAATAAGAAAATAAATGAAAAATATATTTAATTATTTTTGTAATTAATACCAAATAAACTTTTATTCAATTCTTTACAAATAATAATATAAATTAAAAAATTTTGCCAAAAAATAAGAAAATAAATATAAAATACATTTAAATATTTTTGTAATTAATATCAAAGGAGTTTTTGTTTAATAATTTACAAATATAATAATATAAATTAGAAAAATTGGTCAAAAAACAAGAAATAAATGAAATATATATTCAATTATTTTATTATTAATATCAAATGAATTTTTATTTAATTCTTTACAAATATAATAATAATATATATTAGAAAAGTTAGTCAAAAAACAAAAAAATAAATGAAATATATATTTAATTATTTTTATAATTAATACCAAATAAATTTTTATTTAATTCTTTACAAATATAATAATATAAATTAGAAAAGTTAGCCAAAAAATAAGAAACTAAATGACAAATATATTTAATTATTTTTGTAATTAATACCAAATGAATTTTTGTTTAATTATTTACATATAATTAAAAATATGCTAGAACAACAATCAATCCAACTCAACCCAATCAATCTAAGCCAAGAAAATTAAAATGAACTGGGCAAGATTAAAAGATAGCAGGTAAAATGCAAATGTGGCCACTGAACTTTAAGTGTTTTTGGGAATTGAACGCGAATTGAGCCCCTTATTGTCAAGAAATTTGGATATTGAACCCTCTGGTGCCACGTGAATGTTGACTTGCCTATGCGGCACCGCTGACGTGTACCTTTTCTAAATTAATTTCCAAAATATGGTTCTCCCCAAATTTGAACACAAAACCTCAACTTTGAAGTTTTGACCATGAACCCACCCGAACACCACATGCCTAGTTGTTAGATTATCCCAAGGAATAACTTTTATACTAAATCAATTCATTTCCAATGTCAGTATTATCTTCTCTAACTTGTTCCTAAAGTTCACTAATGGTGCAAATTCAAGATTTTTGGCAGCTAAATAACCATCAACATCGAAATTATAACTCGATGGAACATGTATAGTCGACCTAATCATATAATCAAAAAGCCTAGCTTCTTTATTTTCAATTAATTTCTCGCAATCTGATCTCGTAACTACCCCTAAAAACTTCGATTTTTGGGTTCCAAACTCGATGACAAAAATACACTGCAAGGAGGCGAATTCGTGGGCGGAGTGAATGGAATCGAAGGGGGATTTGAAGATGAGATTGGAGACGAACGGAATACGGTGAGATTTGGTGGATTGCACTAAGGAAGCTTGATTGGAAACAAAGTTATTAAAGTGGATAATGCTCATGGAGCCGAGAGCGGCCATGGAGACAGCCATGGAGGACTCGGTGACGGTGTCCATCGGAGAAGCCACACATGGAGTGGAGAGGTGTATGTTTCGGGTGAGTTTGGTGGCGAGTTAAACTGAGTCGGTTGGGAAATCGATGTAGTGAGGGAGGAAGATTACGTCGTTATATGTGTAAGAGTATCTCTGATTGAAGAGCCTGGTTGCCGGAAACCCATCTTCGAACTGAGCTAAGGCGGCCATGGAGGAAGCTGGTAACTGGAGAGAGAGACAGAGAGAGAGAGAGGTTAGGTTTTGTCCAGTACAAACTTTCTCTCTCCTCATGTTCAGAGATAAAATACATAATAAATATTTTTATCTCAAAACAATTTATTCACAATGTCTCTAAAAAAGTAATTCTTATTTATTAACATTTTCTCTATAAAAGGTTTAATTTATTATTTACTTTATCTCTTCTTGTTATTCAATTTATGTTTTTAAAAAAGTTTCAATCTCACTTTTTGTCTTTAACTTTTACCGGCGTCAACCCAATAAATTACCCATTTGTCATATTTAAGTATATTAGATTTTTTATTAATATTAACTTATCTAAAAAATTATAATATTTCTTTATGTTAAATGAGCATTACCAAATGTTGAATAAGAAAATAAAAATGAAACAAAAAAATTGACACATAATTCCTCACATATCCAAACATTAAAATGAAGATATTCAATTCCCACCATTCTTGAACCCAAGTAAGATTTCCATTCCCGATAAAATATTCTCGAGTACCAAATATGACTTGATTGTTATTTTTATTCTCTTATTTGGGGGAAAGGAATTGTTTCGTTATATAGGTTAATCCTTGCGAAATATTAACAACTAAGCATGTGATGCTCGAGTGGTCATGTGACCAAGATTTCAAATTAGGGGTTTTGAGTTCGAATCCTGCAATTGGGCATATTTTTGAAAAAAAAAATAGAACACGGCCACATCAGCTCGTACACGTGGAAAATTAATTGGAAAATGCTCACGTCAGATCTGCTACATAAGCGCCACGTGTGACACGTCAGCAGGTCAACGCCCATGTGGCGTCTGGGGGCTCAAAATCCAAATTTTCGAATAGAAAGGGGCTCGATTTGCGTTGACCAAAAGAAAGGAGCTTAATACCCAAAAACACCTAATGTTTAGTGGCCGCATTTGCATTTCACCCGAAAGATAGCAAAGGAACTATCCCAAATTGATACCATCAAAACCTAACGAAACCAGATTCCGATAATGGAATCCGGTGATGGATCTCATCAGTTCCCACAAATCCAATCTGAACATTAAGAGAAAAATATAGCATTCAAATCGGAAGTTAAAAACTGTTAATAGCTATTTGGTTCTCATTGCACATGGTATACATTTCACTTCCCTTACCGCCATGACCGCCTCTGCAACTAGACCAAACTCTCTCCTCTCTCCAAGTAAACACCATAACCAATAAAAACTGCATAAAAATTTGTAACAAATCATGCTTCGCCTGTACACTCAAGCCATTACCCGACGTCGTATTTGCTCCTCTCTCCGTCGCCATTTCTCATCTCCACCTTCTACCCGAAACCCAGAAAATTCCATTGAATGCCCAACAGAACTAAAAAATTCCCAACATATCCCCCGCCAATCATCCACCACCCAACAATCCCTCTCTCTTCTCTCTCTTCTTCCTCTCGGTTCTCTCGTTCTACCCTTTTCGCCGCCTCCGGAACACTAATCACCGCCATTGCTGTAATTTCAATTAACGACTCAGATAAATCAAAATCATCAAATGGTATATATATTGATTTGGAATCCGCAATTGAGCGTTCGAATGAGTCGTTTAATAGGATTATTAATTGGATGAAGCAAACGGGTGTGGCTGCTTCGGTGCTGTGAAAATCGTTGACGTCGGTTTTAAGTTCGGCGAATTATGAGGTTCAGTCGGGGTTCGAGCATAAGGTTGCGTCACTTTAGGCCGACATTGCGACGGCGAATGAGAGTCGGAGAGTGGCGATTGTGGGTGTCGGCGACGGTGCCGTGGTTGATTGGTTATGGTAGTTGGGTTGGGCTAGCTGGGTGGGCATGGTTATACTTGCTTTTGATGGGTGGCAATAGCTTATGTGTAATGACTAGGATTCAATAAATATTTCTTTTTTCCACGTCACTATTCCGTTCAAAAACTTAACCCCGCTGACAGAAATTCAAAATTTTGTTAGAAAAGTAAAGTTCAGTGAGTTGACTGTAAAAAAAAGTTGAGTGACTCATTTGTAAGTTGACCTAAAATAGAGTGACTTAAAAAGCATTTATCCCACTTGAAGCCTAACCACAAAGAGAATAGAGATAGAGAGAAGTTTGAGAGAAATTGGGAGGAAGGAGACTTTTTTCGATTACTTCATTTCACAAACTATCATCTTAAACTTGGAGGATACTACTCAAATTACTATACTTATAGAAAGCGAATGTGAGCTCCTAACCTACAATATTCTTCTTATCCTTCACTCACAAATAACCAACTTCCCCATGTGCTCATATGTACATGACAACTACTAGAATCTACCAATAAATCCCTTGCCACCCAATTTACCCCTTCTTGACATTCCCTCCCTCTTAAATCATTCTTGTCCTCATGATTGAAGAATTAAGTCTGGATAGTTGAGTTTAAGAGGCTATTCATATTCCCATGTGTCTTCTTCAAGGCCGCAATACTTCCACTGCACTAACTGTTGATATATGATTATGCTGCCCTTAAAAATTTTCCATTGCTTCAGTGTTCTGAGTGGTCCCACATCAAAATTCCCTTCTTTGCTTACTTCAGTAAGTTGTGTGTTAACATGTGTTGTTCCCAGGTGCCTTTTTAACTATGAAACATGGAAAGTTGGGTGTATTCTTCAAGTGTTGGGTAGCTCTAATTTGTATGCAACATTGTCAAATTTTTCTAGGATCTAATAGGGCCCATAAAACTTAAAGGCTAGCTTCATGTTCTTCCTTAAGGTGACTGAACTCTGTCTATATGGTTGCAACTTTAGATAAACCCAATCTCCCACACTAAAGTCTCTTTCAGTTCTTCCTTTGTCTGCAAGGATTTTAATACTTTGTTGTGCTTTGATAGGTTTTCTTTGGGTCTCTCCATTTGTTACTCCTTTTCAACTAGGATATCTTCTAAAGCTGAATGTTGGCTCCAAGGTACAAATGTTTAGGAGTATAGAGTCATATCCATAGAGAATCTTGTAAGGAGTAGTTTGTAAAGAAGTGTGAAATGTTGTGTTAGACCACCATTCTGCCATAGGAAGCCAGGAACTCCATGTCTTGAGGCATAACTACACATACTCCTTAAATACTGCTCTAGACAGATTCACTCTCTCATTACTTCCATCACTCTATGGGTGATAGGATGTGCTATGTGGAGCCTTGTCCCTGCCAATATGAGCAATGTTCGTCAGAAGTCACTTAGGAATAGGGGGTTCCCTATCACTAACGATGAAATTTGGTATAACCCATGTAGTTTTAAAATGTTGTCAAAGAATAATTGGGATAATATTTATGCTGATATAGGATGGCTGAGAGGTAGGAAATGACAACTCCTATATATATCAATTACTACTCATATCCTTTGGAATTTGGGAACCCATTGATAAAGTTCATGGCAATATCTCTCCATGGTTGGCCAGGAATAGGTAAAGGTTCAAGGAGTCCAGGGCTTTTGACTGTCACATGTTTAGAAAATTAACAGGTTGGGCATTCAGCTACCCACTTGATGACTCCTCATTCCAACCCAATAAAAAATATTGTTCTATCCTTTTGAAGGTATCCCTTACCCCTGAATGGCCTCCAACTCCCTTCTCATGGAGTTCTTCAAATATGTGCTTTCTCAACTCCCCTTGAAACCCGATCACCCATTTGCCTTTGTACATGAGCAATTCATGGTTCAGTTCAAACTCATTTGGTCCCATATTGCTGGCTGATAACTCTACTATGACCTAGGCATTATGGTCATCTCTCTCATAGCTGTCAATTATTTGGGTCATCCAAGCTGGTTGAGCGATTGTCAAGTAATTGAAGTCTGCAATTTTTTCTGAACTGGGGTTTTGTGAAATCTTTTCCTTTTGTACTTGTATTTCCTTTCCTTGTTGAGTAAAACTAATAAGAAGATTTTTATAGTCCGTAGTCCATATGCACTTCTCCTAACTGCTTCAGACATGTAGTTCCCAAAATAGCATCATGTGGCTGCAAATTAAGAATCCAAACTGGGGTGTGGAAAGTATGGTTATTGATGACCAAGAAAACTCAAGGCACCATGTGTTTCTGCGGAGTTCCTCACCACTGGGGAGAGTAATGATGACAGGATTAATAGGGTGTAGAGAAACAGTTTAGTGCCCTTGCAACCTCTTCATTTAAGAAATTTAAAGTACTACCACTATCTACTAACATCATCAATTTCACTTTTCCCCTTAAGAATTAGTGTTTGATTCCCCTTTTTCTTCAGCCTCCACCTTGGTAGGATTAGGTTCTTCATCAAATTGACGGGTCCAAAGTACTCTTTAGTCTTGAGGCACATCACAAGTGATCATAAAATTATGGGGAGCCTTGCATCAGTTACCAAAACTGTACTTCTTATCACAGTAGAAACAAAGCCCTTTAGCTTTTCTATCATCTCTATGGGCTGCAGTGATGGGTTTAGGTTTGTTGAAGTCTTTTTCAGGGTAGGTAAGCATAGGTTTTTTGGTTGCAGTCGGTGTCGGATAGTCTATTTGGGCATGACTAAGGGTTGGCACAAGTGTTTGAGGTTTTAGGATAGC
Organism: Panax japonicus; assembly: GCA_020205505.1. Taxonomy (NCBI): domain Eukaryota; kingdom Viridiplantae; phylum Streptophyta; class Magnoliopsida; order Apiales; family Araliaceae; genus Panax; species Panax japonicus. The sequence goes on from CM035104.1 coordinate 18,358,914, forward strand.
TACTAGGAGGTTTAGAGGTGGATGTTTCAAAAAAATTGGCTTGTTTGAAGGCTTGGGACAGAGTCTCAGGGTCAAGTAACTTCACCATTTTCTTAGCCTCATCCTTTAACCCTCCAACAATATTTCCCAGAAAGAAGTCCTCAGACAAGTGGGGAATCTTCTAAAGTAACCTCCCCTTATGCCTCTCAAGCTCATCATAGTAAGCATTCACAGTTCCTTTATGTTTCAGCAATTTAAGTTGCTCATAAATGTTTTCCATTCCTGCCTCGGTGAACCTTATAGTAAAGTCATCAGTAAACTCCCTCCATGTGAAGCCTTCCTTTCCATTTATGTAAGCCTTGTACCAGAATTTTGGGGAACCATGAAGATGCCTCCCAGCTATGGCAATTGTTCTTTGAAATGAATTCCATGGATGCTAAAATACTCCTCAGTCCTCAGTCTGGCACCAACTCTTAGCATCATCTCCCTCTGTGAATGATGGGACCACCAGTTTAAGATACTTAAAGCACTTTACCCTCTTCATTATCTTCATCAAAATTACTCTTCCATTGAGCATCATCTTCTTCTTGTCTTCTGGCCCTTTCCTTCTCAGCATGGCTGGGATTTCTAAAAAATCCTTTATTCCTTCTATGGCCCATATGAACTGGCCTCTTGCTCCTTCAATGATCTCCAAAAGGATTCTCAAACCCATCATCATTATCCGAGCTATCTTGCCTTAGAAACCCATTCATATCATCTATGAAGTGATCCATTTTTTCATCAATGAGCTGCACCTTCTCATTGGTATACTCCATATAGCTCAAAAAATCTTGTTGATGCATTTTGTTGGACACTTGGTGTGAAGGTCCAGCCATGGTTCTCAGAGTTTCAGAATGAAATAAATCACAGAACTATTGTGATTTTGAATTTGAAAAATGATCAAGCAACAGCAATACTACTTGATAAGGATTCAGAGCACGTGAATAGCTTTTTAAGTACAGAAATGGAATTCCTTCGTGAAGCAAACTGAGTATCCCAATAGAACATGACTCAAATTCAACTAGCCAAGGCTTAGATGAATTTTAACAGAGCAAACAAGCACACAAACAATAAATAAGTAGCAAGTTACCGGAGTAATAACAAGTATAATACAAGTATAATAGCAGAAACATTTTAAATGTTTTAGAATGAAAAATCAACTGACATGATAATTTTGTTTTTGGATTTTTGAATTCTTATACTAATGGGTAGATATGCTAAACAAAGTGAATTAAGTATTTTAAACACAAGCAATGGCAGATCAAGCAGAGTTATACCATAGATTTTGGTATGTTCTACCGACAATGAAGAACAAGTAATTTGTGAGAAATATGGTCTGGGCTATTGTTATAAGGGTATATCGAGTGAGATGAAAGTGTATTATACCTGTTTCAAGTGTTTTAATTCGTGAAATTGTTGAGTTGCAGGTGTTACAGAAAACAGAGCCTCCAAAGTCCTTTTTCTGCTACTTGATTGCTGTGATTTTGAGTTGTTGCTGGTGAACTGGGGATGGTTATAGAATGAGTTTGAAGTGTAGAAGAGAGTAGAAATGATAGATTCCAGATGTTGAAGATTGAGGAAAACAGAGGAATAGAAGGAAGAAGATGATGATTTTGGATCAACTAGAGCTCTGATAACAATTTGTCAGGTCCAACTTGAAGCCTAACCAGAGAGATAGATAGAACAGATATAATCACAAGAATTAGAGAGAATTAGGGGGGAAGAAGGAGAAGAATTCAGTGTTTTATCACTGAATTCATGTGTGTGTGAGAGAGAAATTAAGGAGAACGCATTGAAAGCTCTCTCCATTACTTCATTTCACAAAATATTCTCTCTCCATACTTATTAAATATGGAGAGAGAATTAGAATAAGAAAAGTATGAGATATTTAATGCTACGGGCATAATAGGAAAAAATTTGTAAAAGTTTTGTTATTAAAGTTAAGTGGACATTTAATATGAGACTACCCAAAATAATAATAAAGACTTTTATCATGGGACGGAGGGAGTAACTAACTTCCCCATGTACACATGTGCTCACATATATATGACAGCTACTAAAATCTACCAATAAATCCTTTGTTGCCCAATTTACCCCTTGCCTGACACAAAATTGCTGATTGGTGTATTACTTATTAGTATATTAATCTCCCAATAAAATTAGTATATCACTTATTAGTGTATTTCAATGACAGTTACTATATCAATATCAAACTGATTGGTAATTTGGTATATTACTACAATACTTATTACTGATTTGGTTCTACTATCTACAGATCAAATTGCCTGTAAATGATTTTTGAAAAAAATCACTTTAAACAATTTTTATAATTGCTTAAATGAAGTGTCTAGTTTTGTGAAATTTATTCTTTCTTCTAAATAATTATATACATGTATATAATAATTAAATGTATCATATGATCATATCCCCGCCACACCTGAATCCCCATTTTCTAAAATTTGCAAGCTCCGATATCACTGTGACGTGCCCGTGTCCTTGCTTCTTAGTTAAAAGGTTACATTATTTAATTTTTTTAAAAATTATATCAAACCAAGTTAAACTTTGCTTTTTTCCGTCTGGTGGATTCCAGAACTCATTTTCTTCTTGGATTCAAGGGTTTTTAGTATATTCCAAGTAATTTTACCTAGTGGACCTCAGGGTTCCTCAGCGAGAAAACATATCTAGTCCCCAATGGCTTCCGTCCTTAGTTATCAAGTTATGTAAACTTGGGAAAAGCAACAACAGATGCGAAAAAAAATAGAAAACGAAAAATACAACAGATGAGAGGAACTAGATGGTAGTTAACTAATGGTTCACAAAGAAACATGTCTTAAAATTACTAATCATAAGAGAACAAGGAGAAAAAGAACTAAAACCTTAGAACATCTTCCAACATGAAGACACGGATTGGCTTTAGCTCTGAAGGTTGCCACTTCGTGAACTCATGCTGCCAATTATGTAAGACATTCACAGGTGTGACGATAAGTGCATTTTTCAATCCTAAATCCACACTTCTCATAGCAGAGTACAAAAAAGTTATGACCTGAGAACAGCACAAATAAAATTCCTTGGGTATATCATGTCAAAAAAAATGGATGAAAACAATGGAAAAAGAAACATGTCGCTCACAATAAACTGATGCATGACAGATTTAAGATAAAGAATTAATGGAAAATAAACTAGGATTTAAACTCTACGTTTAAACCACTAAGATCTCTCAAGTGTATCAACTCCACGTATCAACACTTCTTAGTTAAAATCCCTCTACAGTATGAATAAAATAATCAACTTCAATATCAATAGTATGAAGTCTAATGACTTGTGGGGATTACATCACTATTTAAAGAGACACAAAGCCCTAATATTACTTGGGGAATAATAAAAGTACTAAAAGACTAAAATACCCTTATTAATAATTCATAATCACTAATTAACATCTTCAATCCCCACTAATAAATAAAATACATAAATCACATTATCTACTTTTATATTAAACATAATAAAAACTCCAAATAATAAATATAAAAAATCTCTTCTTTGTTCTTGATTTGGAGTCCCCATCATAAACCCAGTATACGAAATTGAGCATTAATGCTGTAAAAATGAATAAGCCTTAATATTGACTAATGCAATGACAGAAATTGTAAACTGATATGGAAACACTAGTAGTAGTTAAATCATCAAGAGGAAAAAAAAGTCAAAATATTGGCAGTTCAGTTTCACAACAAATTACATACAAGATACTGACAAACAATCGGTCACAATCTGATGACCAATCTAGTTGTTGAAGTAGTAGAGTGTAACTGAAATCTAACTAAAGTTTTAGGCAAACTAAAAACAATATTAAGACCCTTTTTCCGGACAATAGTCACCAAAACCTGCAAAATTAATCAAAAACTTCCAAGTAAATGAGATCAAAAATCCTAGTTATGTAAACATAAATAGCAAATAGTTTTATTTTAGACATTAAATCTATCTAAGACTTGCAGGTGACCATTTAGAAGTCCTTTACATTCTTCTGCAGCACATATACATTATTTCTACTTGGTTGTAAAATATTATGCAAATTTTGAAATAAGAATATGTAGATGTCAAATAAAATTCACGGACTTTCACGAGACTACATATAAATTTGTCGTTTTCTGCATATTTAGTAACGCTTTGGATATTTGAGCCCGACTTCTCACCCTTAATAAATATAATGACATCAAGCAATGGTTAAGATGAACAACGGAAGAAAATGTTCAAGATAAACCACTAAATAACAAAATTTCTTGATGATTAAGATGAATAACTGAAGAAAATGGTCAAGATGAACAACTAAATAACAAAAATTCCTTAATTAATTAGACCATTCTGTCATAAAATTACTAATATTAATGCATGGTGAAAAGAAAAAAATGCATAGAAACTGTAGTAAGGAGCATACTTTGACATTACCTGAAAAGTTTTACCTAGACCCATGGTGTGAGCGAGAATGCAACCCAGACCTTTATCCCCAGACTTTGCCTTTAAAATTGACTGAATGATATTTTCCCACATAAACCTTATCCCCGACACCTGCAGTAACAGGATCCAAGAAAAAACTTGTGACTTCAGCATTACAAATTTAAATAAAACATAAGCAGTTGAAAGGTGGGACAAAACACATTAGAGCAAGCAAAAGTAATATTTACATCAGATTAGTAAGTAATTATCTCACAATTGCCTAGTTTTTTAGACTTTTGGTCCTTTACACATAGTGGCACGCATAAAATTTCTAGTATTAGTAGGTTTTGAAATTATAGCTACTTTTCTTTATTACGTTGCAACTGTTTTTATTTGACATCCTAGGACTACGACTAAGGGGATGTTTGATAAAAACTGAATGAATCTGAATCTGAATGAAAAAAGTTGTTTGACAATTGACATGTCTGAAACATCTTAATAACATACTTTTATTATTTTACCCCTCTAAAAAAATTCAAAAAATTATTGTAAATTTATTTAATACTCCCTCCGTCCCAGGATAAAAGTCTTGATGGACTTTTCACGTATATTAAGAAGAGAAATGAAATGACAAAATTGCCCATAATAATATTTCATTAATCATTCCCAACGTAGGTGAGAGAGTGACTTATTATACTTATTAAATATGGAGAGAGAATTAGAATAAAGAAAGTATAAGATATTTAATGCTAAGGATATAATAGAAAAAATTGTGTAAAAGTTTGGTTATTAAAGAAAAGTGAACATTTAACATGGGACTATCCAAAATAGTAATAAGGACTTTTATTTTGGGACGGAAGGAGTATTACTTAATATAATAGTTAATATTGTTAAAAAAAATTATTCAACTGCTCATTCAGCCAAAAAAAAAATGGGACTTGAACCATTTTACCCAAATCGTCTGAATGGCTGACCGATTCAGCATTCAGACAATTTTTTTAAAAAACAAACGCACTGAATGGCTGAATCGGTCAACCATTAAGCAGAAAACAAACAACCCCTAAGAGTAGTTAAAGTATGTCTTACAAAGGGAGTCTTAATCTCAATTTGGTAGAAAGAATAATATAGAATTCTAATTGAAGCTTTGAGCTTTCTGTTTTTCTACCGATCTACTGGGAGATAGGTTATCTCCTTAAATTCTTCTACAATTTCTCATTCTTCTTTGCTTCATGCCCTACTTGCGTAAGTTTCCAGTTTAACCCAAACATCATATATCCAAGTATATCCTACACGACCTGGTTGATAGAATCGAAAAATAAATAGTAATATAAATACTTTTCAATCATGAATATGCATAACTTCTGAATTAGAGTAGCCCTACAAGCTTAGTCAGTCAAAAGTGACAAGTCAAGTAATAACTTGAAACTCTTACGAAATAAGTATGCATTTCAACTGCAATTAGATCAATACGCAAAAGAGAATTTTGTTTAAGCATGCACTTAATGGAAGACATCCAGCCACTCCAATCACAGACAAAGGGGCTACAGGAAGCAATCTATTATATTAAAACCACATAAAGAGCATGATTCAGCTAGATAACAAACTGATATATGTAACCTGATGGGCTTTCAATTTGGTAGAGATACTTGGCGGAATCCTCACAGCCTCTTCCCCTTCCTCCCTCGCCACATTCACTATATAACCTGTTATAGCATCTCCGAGGACTTCAGCTGCACAGCCTTCAGATATATTTACTGAAAAACCAGCAGAAGTTGCCCCCATAGAGTTGGTAGAGAATTGAGCTTTCAAAGACTCGAGACGGGCTTGACGTTCCTGCGCAATTACGAAAAACAATAAGCAATCTGCTACCAAAGAAATGATGTTATTTGATAGAAGATACCTTTTCCATTGCAATTTTCTGCTTCGTCACTTCACCTAATTCAGTATCGTCAATGATCCTGCGAATTCTTTTCTTTTGTCTTTTTCTGGTGCTGACAAAATTAGGAACATAGTTAGAATATTAACTCATAGCGGAGCCTCCCACAAATTTTGTAACAAGCTGAAAGTCCATGATGCAAAATTACTGTTTATTGAACTCTGAAACTCAGATATTAAGTCCATTGCAGGGGAAGGAGTTTATCAGAACATCAAGATATTGAATCATCATATCCATACACCTCAAAAAGTGTGGCAGTAAAGCCTCACATATTTCTTACATCTAAATTCTATCAAAACTTAAAAAAATGTGCATACAAAACCACGTCTATTACAGAAATCAATCGTGCTGTAACCTTAATGTTCACTACTTGCAGTGATTTACAAACTTGCAATAAATTAAAATCAACAAGTGATCAAAAGGAAATAAAATCTATATAGCTATCATAGTTGTCAGAATCTTACAATTACAATACAGAAGCAATTCCATACAAAAAAGAAATCAATCGTACTATAACCTTAGTGTTCACTACTTACAGTGATTTACAACCTTGCAATAAATTAAAATCAACAAGTGATCAAAAGGAAATAAAATCTATATAGCTATATCATAGTTGTCAAAATCTTACGATACACGATACATTACAATACAAAAGCAATTCCATACAAAATCGTTAGCATATCAAAACGCCGTATCTTACGGTGTCGCACGTCACATATGATACAGGTATAATATATTTATAACAGGTATACAGGTATAAGAATTAAAATAACAACCTAACGCCTTTTTCCATTTGAAGAAGTGTTTATTCAATCTATCTAATATTTCTTAAAATGCTTTTTATAATTTTTTATCGTTTTCGAAGGACTTTGTTTCCACTTTTTTTTCATGTCTCATACTTATATAGAGACATAAATACATAGTTTTAGAGTTTTTTTTGCTCTACATTTTCCAGTTTGGGACTTAATTTCACATGAGTTTATACGTATAAGTTAAATAAGCTATTTTTTCTCTCAATTCCTTCATAAATACTACTTGTACAATATTGGTTATTGATTAAGCCTCTAGTTTAAATTTTTTCAAACTATAATTTTAATATTTAAAACTTGTCAATAGGCTAATTTGATTACTTTAATATTAAACTAAAGCTAATATAATTTATTGCCCAAGAAAATAAGTTCTCTATTTGTTTAAATATATAATTATTGTGTTTTATGTCTTTCAGTATCTTACAATATGATACATGATTCAGAGATTTTCTATGCAAGATATGATTCACGAATTAACAACTATGAGCTATGTAATATTTTAGAGCAAGTGTAGCTAGTATAGGCACATTTCCTAGATGATGGATGCATAAACTGCAAGCTTGGATACAGGCATAAACCAAGTTACCCTCTCCAACTTAGAAGGCAAAACATCTCGCGAGAATTTTGGTTTTAACTATCACCTTGAGACAGGATTAATTTAACAGAGATAACCATATGCACCACTAGGGCAATGCTCATTCCACGAGTTTCAACATGAAACATAATCAGTATACAAACAATTGTTAGATATTAATTTCCAATTTGGGGGGTGTTGCACCTGATTACAACATTGTCATCTTCATCACTGTCTGAGCTCGAAACCATCAGATCTCTAGATATAATGGCTCTTTCAAATTGTAAAGTCAACCGCTGCAGGATACTTGGAGTGCAACAACAACATTTCCAACCAGATGCCTGGACTTCAAACAAACATTTTTCCCCAAGATTGCTCCTTATACAAATGGTACAAAATAACTTTTTGCATGATCTACAACTTATTAGGTCACTGTTCCGGCCACACCATCCACAGTAGCACTCTGAGCACTCAGGATCCTGCCATAACTGAACTTCATTATAAGCCACAAAAGGAAACTCTAAAAAACCTCTACACAACAATCCCATCTTGGAAAATAATTAAGTAGATCTTCTCATTCAATTAATTTAACACTAACGAACTTGAATGCACATGGTTTTAAGATCAACAGCAATAGCACAGAAATATATTATTAAAACTGTTAAATATAATATAAATGAACCCGAGAATGCATTATTTTAGACCAACAACAATGGCACAACTATCGCAGCAGATTTCAACAATCTCAAGCAACTACTTGAGGTGGGACATAAAAAGAGTTACTTTCAACATCAAATTAATAGAAAACTACCAAAAGGATGAGGTATCTCTCATGTGCCACTTAAAATAAAATAAAAAATAACTAAACAAAAAAAGCAGTTACTTGTGAATATTCTTCTATGATATATTAGTAATAAATATATATACAGTAATATTGTATTTTATCACATGATCTTGACAATACTGCTAAAATTTTGAAATTTAATGCACAGAAAATGATGATTATTCATACCTTCACATGAGTCTTTGATTCAATCAATGATTTACATTCTCCACAAATGATTACATCCAAAAGTGGATGTGGGTGAACTTCAGTAGCTACTTTATGACAAGCTGTGCAGTGAAAGACCTCTTCCACACTTTGTGATAGATTACAAGCAGGAAACCTACCATTTTCAATTCCTTGCAAATCTTGATGATCCACCCTATCACATGCGCCATCAAGAGTTAAACAAGATTCATCCTTTGTAACAACAGTTTCATCATCACTATCTATAGTAACAACCCGAGTCTTCTTATAGTCAGAGCCTACTTCATCACTATCATGTAAGCGCTTGAAACCTCTGGCATCAATTAGACTGGGCAAAGAAGAATCAGAACCAATCTGTGAACTGTCACGTGTAATGTCAATCTTATAATCATTAGGCCCAACAGGGTTCTCAACTAAAACAGAATTTAAGGTCTCAGAATCATCTATATTGCCCTCCACCAGCCTATCAACAGAGGAAACATCTTTCTGAAGAGCCTCCTGAACATGAATAGAACAAAGAAGAATATCAGTAACAAGAAAGATAACCAGGTCAATTCAAGTGACACAACTATTGATGGATAACAGCAACTACAGAACATATTCATGTGAAATGCAAGAGATTCCAGCAGTTTTTGGTATGAGACTCGATGAAACCTTATTTTACATAGCTCGTATACAAAAGAAGCTGAACTCACAATTAAGCTGAACTATGTCAGCACTGGCCATGTGCACAAAGGTAATTTCTCAGTTTCTCAAGAATTATTTATCTGCCCATTGAGAATTGGACCTAATTGGAACAACTAATGTGGTCCATGTATGTGATCGAAAAATTTGGGAGTTCAAGGACCCAGTTGGAAAAAGTAAATAATAAAGTTCAGTTGGTACAGTGTCACTAATCCATCCATGGTTCAAACTTCAAAGTCACGGTAGCGGCCTATGTTTCAGAAGGTCATTTTGACTCGGTATCGGTTTCGGACAAGGTTGTAGTTCAGCACCGTCCGATACCTATACGATTATTTCGGCATAAAGACCGATACTTTGAACCATGAATCCATCCCATTACTTGGCAAGACTCTTTGTAGATGATTAGAGCTCAAGGGATCAGAAATTACTGGATACTGGATAGAGAGATACTAATATACTATACCCGAATACGCAGTGTAAATACACACACAGACACAATAGGGAGAGTCAGAAAGGAGATGCAGAGGGAAGAGGGAGGGGATAAAGCACCAAACTAGAATTGTTATCAGCTATAGTACATGATTAAGCTTCCTCAAATATTGTATTAGATACAAAAGCCATTTTTAAGCAAGTGTGGAACAGAAAATTACAATAAATCAAATTCACACAGTAAACGGACATTTTACATTAATAATAAACAGTACTTTAATAAAGGTTTTTGAGAGGATATAAATGTGCATTATCTAGAGACATCTTATCTATTTGTTTTGTTGGAGAAAGACAGAAGTTTTAAGATTAAAGGTCAATTGGATTAGGAAACTGTGTATGATTAATATCATTGGCATAATTTTTCAAGCTACATACAAAAAAGGAATATCAGTAGAAATGCTATCAAGAATTTTGGTTTTTATGTTACAATGAGTGCACAATTTCCACGAGTCAACACGCTATCAATCAATATGCAGATAGTTTTGGGAAAGTATTTTGGCTAATTCAACTCTTGACAACCACATTTCCTAACATGAAGTCGGAACACAGTAGTATCTTTAAGGTATAGGAGTCTATATTTATGCAACAGAACATTTCGCCAATGAATTGCATCCTTCCAATTAATATCTACTCACAGACGAATCATAAGAGAGGTAGACAATGAATAGAGTACACCAATTTTAGATAAATTTAATAAATATCACATAATAAGCTTTCATGATAAACAAGTCAAGCTTGAACCTTAATCTACATTGGTTCCTTTTTCATACGAGCTGAACTTGAGCAAACCAAAACTCAGCTCGGCTAGACTCATTTGCACCCCTAGCAAAAAGGATTTTAACAATATTAAAAGGAAGAACACTCCACCTGTTTGCATCTGTTTCTCTTGTCTCCTTCGTTTCAAAAGCAGTTGAAGCTTCCGATCTATATCAACATCATCTTCCTCTTTAACCTGTCAGTACAAAGGGAGATTAGCGAAACAAAATAGATACAACTTGAATAGATGCTAACAACAACTAAGGCAACTATTTTACGAGAAACTACACCAAAGGGCAAATATTCTCTATTGCACCGATGAATGCTAATCTCTGTAATTCCTATATCTCAACATAAACAATTGAAGATGATACTATATCTCAACGAGGAATTCAATACCATGAGTATAATTTAACTACAGAAAAGGACAAAACTTGTTCAGGCAAAAAGTTCACCAAGCAGCTAATGTTAGGGTTAAACCACAAAAGACAGCTGATGCAGATAAGCATTTCAGGATGAGTTATATACTTAGATGCAAATTGTCCACATTTGCATCTGTTGCCATATAGCGTGACTATCTTAGGTAACAATAAGTATTATACAAATATGAAAACTAGACCAAAAGGAGAAATATATGCCAAACTGATGTTTTACAATTTCAAATTTTAAAAGATAGTGCTCCATTTTTTTCTGATATACATGCTTCACCCTAGTTACATATTTCCTACCAATTATTTGTCTCAAAATCCAGTCCTGCATCAATTACTAGTCAGCACAAAGAAGAATGTTAGCAATCAGTTTTCTTAAAATGTATTTATTGAAGTATCTAACATTGGTTTGATAAGTTTTCCCAAACCAATTGCCAATGCGTTAATTAGCCTCCCGTGGATACATATGTCTACAGGCTTAATGTGCCCGATGCGCGACTTCAGTTACCATCAACACTCCCCTACGTGTGGAATATTTTGAGCCACACAAGTGCGCAATCTAAGTATTTTATAATTAGCCCAATTAAAATATTAATTGGAATACACCAATGTACATGGATTACATAATTCTATGTGAGTGGGTATATGTATGCACATTTGGGGGAAAATAACAAATAAACCAATGTACATGGATTATACATTTGGCCTATTATTTTGTAGCAGAGCATGAAACCGTGCATTTACAGTAGCTATGCCCGCCCCAGCGGGCTATTTATAGGGCAAGACCCCCGCCCCGGCGGGGGTGGTCTGACTTACAACTGCTGAGAAAATCTGACAGAACATGTTTTACTAAAATGGGCATAACTTTTTCATACGAACTCCGATTGAGGAGATTCAAGATGATCCGGAACGAGAACGAATAGACCTACAACTTTTGTTCTTTAAGTTTTTCAAATTGAGGTCATTAGGAAGGGTCAAAATAGTCATCTTTGTGACGGTTACGTAATCGAAGGCCATCAGAGGGCGTCGAGCGAGCACATACGCAAGTATAGTGCTCCCAACGATGGAATATGTTATTCTAAGTGATAAAACATATATATGCATGATAATAGACATGAAATATAAGATTACCTTGCTCATAATAGAATGCTTTAGCATGACTTGGTATGTGTTTTGAATAGAAACTTGGAGTTTTGAAAAATGAATATTGACTAACCTTGAGTCTTTGAAGTTATGATATTTTAACACATACATCTTGATGAGTTATGAGTATACTTAAGAATGAGAAGTGATTTAAAGTTACTTTACTTATTATCAACTTACAATAGCTTAGTTGAAAATGTTTTCTAAAGATAACTTGAAACTTTAAGAACGAACTTAAAGTAATTTGTGTACTTAAAGTTCTAAACATGATAACACATATACATGGCTTAGTTAGCTATGAAACGAGATTAAAAGTTGCACCTAGTTGCTTTACCTTGGCCTAGAATGACTTTTAAAAAGTGAACTTGAACGTCTTATGCCTCTAGACATGACGAATATGTTCATCTTTTAGCTAAGCATGAATTGGACGTTTCAAGTGTGGTTTAAAATACGTTTTCAAATAATGAACTATGCTATGTCTATGTGAAGCATACTAGTAGAGGCTTATTAGTACCAATATATGGTTTAAAAGCTTATAACATCGAATTTTGTTAAAGAAAGTTGTTAAGCCTTATTGATTAAAATAAATCATTATGAAACTAAGTAGTTTGAATATGAACGACGTAGATCACTGTATCTATAAACTTTAAATGTGTCGAACACATAGCGAGTCAAGTGTGTGATAAATGTATATGAATATTGATGTCAAGTACGGATGGTTAAGTATACCTATACATACCTAGCTATTCTAAGTGTATGATGAAAAAGCGAAATGAAGGTTTTACAAACCTAGTTAAGAAACGATGTAATATTTATTGTTATATTAAGAACGTATGAAATGTATGACTAATGGATATGAATCCACGATTATATAACTGTGTAGGAATACACGCAGTGCAGATAAGCTTTAAGCAGTTAAGTAATAGTTGATAAACTACGAATCAGGTAAGTCTTTCAGTTCCTATTTGATATATGAATTCTATAACTGTTAGTTGAGCTATATTATGCTATTAGAATGTTGATGTATATATATGAAATGCATATGAGCTATGTATGAAATTTTAAAGTTGATCTTTGATGATATGCTTGTGAAGTAAATTTCTATGCATGTTATGTGTGAAGTAACATGCGTAGTTAATATTAATTGATTATGAATGCATGAACTGAATATGCTATTATATGTTATGTGCTGCATGAAAACTGTTAGAATTGTTGGGTTGTCGAGCTCACCCTTGCAAATAACCATTTTTGCAGGTTAAGGACTCACGGTAAAGATTTCGTGTTTCTTGGTTGACAAAGTAGATAGTTTCGCAACGAATGATACTATTTAGATTATTACTTGAACCATGTTTAGGTTCTAGGAGTGTACTTGATATATATTTACGATGTTTAATACTTGTTGTATTGTAAGGATGTATTAGTTAATACATAGAGGATATTGAATCAAGATGTAAAATCTTATACAGTCATTCCAATAGATTGAACCATATTATATAGTTGATTCAAGAATTGTAATTGGTTCAAAGTTATGAAATCAATAAAAGATTTTATTCAAGAGATTGAAAAAGTTTAAATTATTCTGCATTTTTATAATATCGAATGTAATGTAATACAGAAATAGTAAATGACCAAATTAGAAACTTATAAAAGTTTGGGGTCATTGTGCAGATCCTGGAAATGGAATGAATTTATATTCTAAATTGTAATAAGTAAAGTTTTATTCATTAAGTTATGAATGAAAAATATAAATAGTTTGACGATAGTAGTATCGTGGCGGACCGGATCCGAGGTTCGAAGGGATCCGGATTTTGGGCCATCACAGGATTATCACTGTAACAGCTTGTCACTAATTCATCTCAAAATTACCATTGTAAAATTGCTTAATTAACTAATTAGTTAGTTGATTTCATTACTGATTTCGTGTTAAGACAAACTAGGGTTTGTTGGTATCAGAGCCTATAAAAATAATCTTCCTCCTCACGACAGTTCACTGTGACTAAGCTATTCAAATCTTTTCCTTCAGTACACTTATAGTCAGTGACAACGCTCGAGGACAAACCAGCAAGGATTCAACTCAATTTCAAGCCAATTAAAGAGCAGCATTGCTGCTCTTTTTCACCTATTTTTACAAGCTACCTGCAACTCCAAGTTTCCAGCCTAATTTGTTGATTGTTTGAGGTAAAGCCACATTTATCCTACTTGAATATACTCATATACATTGTCCCTCACTTCAATTCATCAATCAGATCCATTCTCCAGTGTTTTAACCCAAATTTTGAATCTGCATCACTGTCGGGAAAAAAAATTTAATATCCTACACTCAGAGATTTAATTTAAGCCGTTGTTTGATATGGATTAGAATCTCTAATTGAACATCATGCTAACTTGTTTCAATCATCAAATCCATTTGAACCACAAAAGTAAGTTTCATTCAGTCCCTATATACATTGTTGCTGTTCGGCATCAATTAGATATAGCTTCAGTACGTTGTTGCTACAACAGTCGATTGAAGCTCAGTAGGTTCTTAGCTGTCCTTGTTTCCATGATTGCTACTAGAATTAATTGAAGCTGAGTAAGTTACTATACAACATCACTTGCTTATGATATTGTACTAGTTGCTGCTATTGTACTAGTTGTTCCCTCCATTCCAATTTTATATATACATTTTGACTTTTTAAGTCATTTGCGAAAACCTAAAATATTAAAAATAACAACAATTCATTTAAGTTTTGAAATCAACAAATATTGAAACTAGTTAGTTTTTAGTTACTGTACAAAATAGTATAGTTGTTTGTACTAAAATCAAAAAAAATCGTATCACTAATGGATTTTGAGATTTCGCAAATTTACTTGTCAAAATCTATCTCTAATTTTGGAGCAAGGGGAGTCTAACTAACAAGCTAATCTCTCTTTTTTTTAATTCCTTTCATTCAGCCCCTGGCCTTACAATGGCAAATTTCAAGAAGATAATAAATTATAAATGTTATAATGATAGATATAAAACATTGACAGACCTTCCTAAAATTTTTCTTTTGTTCTTCAGAAAGGTTGCTTTCTTCTTCATTAACTATAGCATCAGGAAAATCAGAACTTCCTTCAAGATCATCAATTTCCTCCACCTGAAAACAAAGAAGTGGTATTAGTATTTATGAGAAGAAAAACAAAAAATAAAAAATCATGAAATCAATTATCAACTCGAATAGGGAATAGAATATTGGAGGTTATAAGACAAAGTTCGCAAACTGCAAAGAGAAGTGCTTAGATTGGTTATACCATAAACCATCAATACATACGGCAACCTAAAATAACTGACCTCATCCACCCCTGGAAATTTGATTCCCAACTGCGCAGCTTGCTGTGGAGTACTAGCCAAGTAAACATAAGCCCAGTGGTTGCTCCCAAATGAAGTACTATCAGCAGATGAAGAAAATATTCCGTTCAATGAGGACCAATCCAGATCTGAGGTTTCTATTAAAGCTTCCTTTCCGTCAATAGCAAGTTTCTTCCCCAAAAAACCACTGGCACCCTCCTCCAGAACTTTACCTAGCTTGCTATATACAGCCAATATAAATAATTAACCTTCATCCATATAATGTTCTCTTTTTTCACAAGTAACCTTAAATCCAAAAATCCTACAGTAGAATAGAAAGAATAACTTACTTTCTCACAGGCCTGTGAGTTTGGAGATATTTTTCAGTATCTGCAAGTGATACAGTAACGTCATTAGTAACTTGAGAGCCAACCCAGTGGGCCCTCTTTTTCCATGCTTCAGTGCTGCAACCATTAGGAGCCTGACTTTCAATCCACTTATAGAGGCTAGGGAGTTCAATACCAGCACCGTCAAGTTGTTCCTGTTCAAAGAAGCATATAAAAGAAAAAGAAAGTAACTAACAATTATGAAATTCAAAAAGAATCATCAGAATGCACCATAAACTACTTCTAAATAAAGAATCAAGTCCAGCAAC
Organism: Panax japonicus; assembly: GCA_020205505.1. Lineage (NCBI taxonomy): Eukaryota > Viridiplantae > Streptophyta > Magnoliopsida > Apiales > Araliaceae > Panax > Panax japonicus. Next base: position 18,375,174 of record CM035104.1, read on the forward strand.
TTATGCATGCAATGGAGGGTCTCAATACAGTAACAATTTTATTTAATATTATGAGCCTTATAATCCTATACAACTAATAATCTCCACCAAAAAATTAAGATTAGGGGAAAACAGGAGCGCAAACCAACAGCTTAGGCCACTGTGCTCCGCGATGATCACATCATATATACCAATTCAGTAAGAGTCTGTTTATTATAGTGGAGGGATTCATTACATATTCAAATGATAAAAGTGACATGACTATGGATAAATTAGTCATATAACATCACAAAAGAAACCAAAAAAGAAATGCTACAATTTCTGTGGGACTTCCTAGAGTTGCAATATTTATAAGACGGAGGGAGTATTATAAAGAAATGAAGTTCTAAAATTTGTTGTGATAAGATTCATGACCTTATTAAAGTTTCAATGGCTCCATTTCTTGCCAAAAGAAGCAAGTTTTTGGTGTTTTTACTTTTTTGATACCAAAAGGGTTTTTACTTTCACTTTTGCCGAAGAAAAAACAGTTGGCAAACAATGTTTTCTGCCACTGATTTCAAAAAAGTAGTAGTAGAAACAAAAAAATGAAAGCATACCCAGTTACCAAACGGGCCCTAAACTTTCAGGTATGGTCTACCTCTGCAGAGGTACAGAGCAAACATAGACACAATAACTAGTCTCCCCATCATAGAATTCCGATATTACATCTTCATCTAAGAAGGTTAATAAATGTATTCAAAGTAAACTTATCTAAGGAAAAATAATATCTATTCAATGTGAATTAGCATTAATAGTAGAAGGTTTAATCATGAAAAAAAAAACAACTAAATAAGTTTTTGGGAAAATACTTGGGCATGCAACTTCATGTTGATCTGATATTCATCAAGAATATGAATACATATAATAAGATATACACAGTGGAGGACCTTTGGGCTCGTATATTGTGTGCGCATGTGTTTGTGCGTGTGCGTGTGCGTCCGTGTGCGTGTGTATAGAAGAAGGTAGTGTCTATATACAGGTATATTAGTCTTCAAGTTCAACACTTGTTGATTGATTTCAGAATTAGGTACCTTTGAATTCTCAGATTAGAAGAAACACCAAACCTACTGCCAATAGCCAAAAGACTAAGAAAATAATTGATCTTCACGTAAGAATACAGCAGACAGTACGTTGGAGTTCATTCAATAGATAATCAATTGCTCCATCTCCTTTTATGATTTCATCTATTCCATAACATGTTTTTAAGGATAATCAGGAGTAATACTTTTGGACTAGAATCTCATGTACATTTTTGCCTAAAGCCTTCGCTCTCTATTCTGTGATTATGTTGGAAACTTTTTTCTCAAAGCTTTATATGTTTGAGCAGATACCAGTTTATTTCCAAATAATTTATCATTTCAAAAATCCACCAAAAACTGCACCTCTTCATCTGAAAGTTTTGCTTAAACACTCATAGCTGGATGTGGACTTTGTGCCAAACAAGGCAGAATGAGCATATTCAAGTCTTTTGATCTATATACATATGTATCATACGAAGTAATTTTGATCTTCACTTAATAATCCAACCTTAAGGATGCAAAGAGTATGCAAAAATATGAAAATAAATAAATTTTCATATAAACCAGGGTTGTGGAGCACCATTGTTATAATGCTGTGAAATAAGAATTTTTTACGGCTCAGATTTGATTATTTTAAATTATTATAAAGTCGTTGACACATCACTTATAGGAAAATTTAAATGTTTTCATATTTTAGGATGTTATTTGCATCAATACGGTTGGATTGTTAAGAGAATATCAAAATTACTTATATGACAGTGTGTGCGTGTATATTTATATATATGATTGTCTAGAAGCTAATGGTAGACATGGAAACAATTGAAAACAGAAATTTTAAAACTTTTATAAAGAAAACCACATGGCAAAGGACAACGTTCATTTGTTAAAGAGTCCAAGGATGCTTTTTTTAATTAATTTGTTGATAAGTGAATCCAATAAGGTAAATAACTTGTGTAACTACTTACTACCTGTAGCTTAAAGCTAAGATGTCACAATATACATAAAGTGACATACCAATATGATATCATATCTATATAAAAATATTGTAGGATAAAAAGTCATTTTGCACATAAATTTCAAAGATAAAATCGTAAACGTCTCAAGACAGTGAGGACAATAATAACCATAATAAAATCAGAAAAAAATGTAAGAGAATCTAATAGGTATATCAAGACCAAATCAATTCTCTGTATTGAAAAGAGCCAGACCAACAAGTGAGCGCACTCGGTTTCAATCTCATCAAGCACAGCTTCCCATTCTTCTTTGAGAGTTTCCATTTCATCCATAACAGCCTTCTCCAGCTATCCAAGATCCATAATTTAGTGATCAGCATGAACAACAAAATGTAGAAGATTAAATACTATACAAGGGTGAAAACACTAACTTCATCCCCATTATAAGATTGTGCCAACTCTTCCCTAACATCAATCTCTATTTTTGATAGTGCCTCATCTTCTAGTGATTCTTGGGCCTCAGCAGCCTAAATTTGAAAATGAGAGAAATGGAAGAGAAGGAAAAGGAAGAGCAAAGCAAAAGTGACAAGGAAAAGACAGATCAAAAGGGAAATGGTACCTTACTCTCAACTTCCAAGAGCTCAGAAATCAGCTCTTCTATTTCTTCCTCAGTCAATGGTGTCTGGTTCAATGAAAGCAAAGAAAGAACAAAGAATGGCCCATTATTTAAATCTTATAATTGAAACTACATTAACTAAAAAAAGGAGTACATATGTTTCTAAATAAGTAAAATATATATATTCAAAGAGGCACCAAGGGGGTGATGCCAATGCACAATCAGAGATAAAAATTAAACAATAAAAGAAACAGGTCAAAGACCTGTGCCACCAAGACATATCACAAAACATCCAGTCACACTCTCTATCAAAAAATCAGCAAAAGCTATTGTCGATCCCGTGTACACAAAGTTCAAAATAGCAGCATCAACTACTTGGTTTGGTTTCTTTAGTCACCGCTCCGATAACGATACCCGAATCGTGATTCCAAACATTATCGAGGCTATGTATAGGCAAAATTTCGCCGTAATGGGGAGAAATAACATCGTAGCAGGGAGAAATAACAGAAAAATAAAGGTAAAATAATTAAATGATTGATGAAGATAAATGATTACATTTGATAAACTTTAGTTACTAATGTCTATGCTTGTAGTCTTTTGACAACTTAAAACATAGAGGACTTGGCAGTTTTGTTGGACTATGTGCTTAATTGTTATGAATTTAAGTCATAAATTGTGTTTTCAATATGAGAATATGAGGAAACATAATTATTATTATTTTATATATTATCTTTGCATCTTTTGATAGGATTCATGAAACATGATATGGGGGTTTTCAATTCACGATTTGACAACTATGCTTCCACCCCAGATGTAATTGTAATTTTCTCTCTCACAGTCTTCAACCACAAGAGGCTGCTAGTTTTTTCCTCAGCAACTAGTGTCAATAAAGAATATGAAAATAGTACACATTACCACATTAGAACATACAATATGTACAGTGAAATACTATCTGAAATTCTTTTCATCAGTTAATCGGGAAAAAAACAGAATATGATGAATTTCTTTTCAATTACCTCGAGATTTACTCCATCATCTTGCCCCGATGACGATGGTTCATCATTATCCATATCATCTATAAACGAATCGCTAGAGGCAGTTTCTAATTCGTTCACTTCCTCACATTTGCCCTCCATCACTGATCAAAGGGACAATCAACTACTGATAAAGTTTACCCTGGAATGAAATATCTAGGATTTGAGGCACCATACAAGTAAATAGACTCATAATGAAATATGTCACCTAAAATCCTTGACACAATGTGACAAGGTTGAAAAGGAAAGGGATAAAAGTAATTTCAGAATTCAGATGGAAAGTAATATGGAAGAGTCTCAAAGATACATTCCTTGTCCCGACTTGAAAAGACCAATTTTCCTTTTCAAAATGTTCCAAAACAAATGTGAATTGTCCAATTTGAAAACAGGGGTACAAAATCTCATTACATAAAATTAAGTACTGATCAACTGCTATTTATATTAAAACTTATCTTATAAACTTTTAAGTTTTAACTTTCACATGTGGACTAGTCTGAGACCTTACTATGGTTGACTTTAATGTAAAGAACTGATATATACGCACTACAAAATTAATCTCTAATTGTTAAAATTGTAGTAATAACAACCTACTTCTTGCACTTCAGCTTTCAGCTTTCAGCTTTCACTAATATTCATTCTAAATCACAAGTTCAGTTTCTACTACACATAACTTATATATTATTAGATACATGTATATTATTAGTAATAAAGCCAGAGCAATCAGGTTGGAAAAAAATACCCTCTAATTTAGAACATAGAAATAACTTCCCACTTCTTATCACATTACTCCTAATTCCTAAATAGAGAATAGGCACATGTGTGTGTGCATGCTACCTTCTAAAAATGAGACTCCTTTGACTGTTTATCCAATATTGGTTTGCACTTTTCAATACCATTTCTGAATAGTATATTATAGTCTTTATACATTAACAACACAAAGAAATCATTTTTTACAAAAAGTGAAAATATATTTAGAGATTGAACAAAGCTTACACAATAACATATTAATTTATATATTCAAACGCATTAAATTTTACATTTTCTACAGCAAAATAATTCCAAAGTTCAAAACAAAACGGGAAACAAAAAAATGATTATTTCCATAATTTAACAACCCAAAACCCTATAGTGAATGGGTCACTTCCCAGTCACAAGCAACTGTAACCTAGCCGAAGAATTAGACGTACCGAATAAATTAGGTAAATTGGTGAAGATATACACCGGCGAGATGATTTGGGGCTCGAAAACCGTCACAGGTAGATGATTTTCGTCTTCGATTTCTTGGACTAAGTTGCTTTCACTTTTTCCCCTATTATTGTTGGTGCGTTTTGATTTTTGAATTTGATTTTAAGAGAGAGAATGGCGCAAGGAAGATGAAAGGACAAAAATGAAAACCCCAAAACTAATCGAAAGATATGTTTGGTACTGCCATTTTGGTTAATTCCGTTTACTTTTCTTTAAATTTGTTTTTGTATTTTGTATTTTGTATTTGTGCCTCTTTCATGTACTTTAACTTATAAGTTGATCTTTTTCATTTTCAGTTATAAGAAAAATAAAGTTGTGAATATTTTTAAAATTTAACTTAATATTCTAAATTTTGAATTGTGTATCAATCTAAATATCTATATAAATAAATAAATATAATAAGACAAATTTTGATTTTTTTTATCCTTTGTTTTATGGTATTAAAATGGTAGAATTTAAGTACAATTAAAACTCTATTTATAATTATAAAAATTATGATAACTTCTTATTTTACAATAATTCTATTTTTTTAATAGAAGTCATTTAGTTAATTAATCATACAATTAATTCTGACTTCAAATCATGTTTAGGACTTTACCTTTTAGATTTCAACTAAACTTTGTACTTTATATAACTATATATTAAAAGGAAAAAATATATGTACACAGCTGTGTATTACACAGTCGGTTATGACGACGGTTTTTTGGACTATGGCGACGATTTCAACCGTCGTCATATCTATTCTGGAACATGGTGACAGGTGACCGTCGCCATATCCCGAAAAACCCGTCGTCATAGCCCTGTTGTGTAATACACAGTTATGTATATACATATAGCCCATATTAAAATTATAAAAAAAAGATTATGAAAAAATTTGAACTTATTATTCTACAATAATCTTAAGAGTCCTTTAGTTACTTAATCTAATATATCAAACTTAAAATTCATGTTTAGGATTTTATTTTTAGATTTGTACTTAACTTTTGTGACAACCCCAAAATAGGTCAATTCCATCCAACCCATTCTGAATCGCCAAATACATAGTACAGAAAATAACTACAACTTTATTAATACCATTGTCATGCAAGATACGATAATACTTAAACTGTGAGTTTAAATACAAATATATACCAACTATGACTCATGTCCCAACCGTGGACAGCACCTCATAATAACACCTTACATAAAGGTATAGTCGAAAACTGTTTTAGAAATTAGAATCTTTGGGAAGTGCTCAAGGAAACCTTCGTACATAGGAGGCCATGAATGATAGATATCATATACCCACAGAATTATCCTTGGTTGACCCAATAGACCCCAAAGAAAAACGAGAAGATTACTATCATATTCTTCCCAATGGTGAGTCTTCTCCTGACATATCATTATCTCCATTGTCTCTAATTGGGTATTATACTCCAAACAAACACCAAGATTATATAGGTAGTGCTTGTAAATATACTCAGCAAGTGGATGAGCACAACCCTGTCTTATGATGACACAAGGTTGTATGTCATTAGACATCTTGTATGATAGTGGCAAAACACCCTTCCAAGTTAAATTCACATCACCCTCAACATCTATAGACCACCGTTCTATTCCCCTATTATTCCCCGCTTGTCCCAGCTACACATTTATTACCTGAAAGGAATTGTGAAGCAAAAGGGTGAGCACAACTAGCTCAGTAAAGAATATCGTGACTAAAGATAAATAAATTATTAATAACCTTCAATAGTAATAAATCAGAGATTTAGAACATATGGTAGATGATAAAACCTTTCAACCATAGTTGCAGCGAAACGAGCAATCCATTAGAAGAGTCAAATAGACCATAAAATCTATTATCTTCTCCATGTTAAAAATCCATCAACAATGTTTTATTCCTGTAACATTAATCAACAATTCCTGTCCACAATAACATGTATAATTCATAATCGTAATTGTAGTTCTAAATTCCTTTCCTCATCCAGGACAAAGTTAATTTTTATCACCTGAAACATCAAAGATCATGGTTATACCAAATCACAGTTCATATTCATAATCCTACTAATAAAATCATATTTGCACTATGGGCCAAAGATATTCATCAACAAGTCATCTTTGCACTATAGGCCAAAGATATTCATTAACAAGTCATCTTTGCGCTACATGCCAAAGATATTCATCAACAAGTCATCTTTGCATTACGAGCCAAAGATATTCATCAGAAATCATTCATTTTTGCACTGTAGGCCAAAGATATTCAGTTATATCATCATTTAGGACTGATGATGATGCAAAATATTTTAAATAAAACGAATCCAGTGAAACAAAAGAACAAATATTAAAGATTCGTACTTTAAACAACCCAAGTTCAAAAATGCTTCATAAATAACCAGATTGGAGTAAAATTCAAGAATGAAAACTAAAACATAGATCCAATCAAAGATAGGAATCATAACAGACAATCTTGGACACATAGAAGAAAAATTAATTTTTCTGTGAATAATGTCGTATTTGTGAATAATGCCATATACGTGAATAGTGGATCTGTGAATAGTAACTTCGACACCAAAAGATAGAAATTTCACAAAAAATATCATCATGCTTTGTGAATAGTATTCGTGAATAGTAACTCATGAATAGTAACCCCGACATGAAAAAGTTCCAAATTTGATAAAAAGTTCAAACCAATATTTCGGCATAATGATATTGAAGAAATAATTTCATTTATGAAGAAAATAATCTCCCTTACCTTAGAAAAAATAGTATTTCTGACTGAAATACTTGATATAGTGCTAAAAGAACTTGCACCGTATAGCAACACTGCAAAATATAAAAATACTCACAAAATACGCTCGATATTATAGAGAGAGAAAGAGAGAGAAAACTTCAGTTTCTGTTGTGTTTTTTAATTCTAACCTAAGCACCTTATTTATAGAAAATTGTTTAGAACACCAAAGCAAAAAATTTAATAAAATATTATTATATTTATATAAATTTCCTATGTACACCAAGAATCTGAATTCAGCATGCATTCAACACCAGTGGGGCCCACCAACAATATAACAACGTTTTTGTTAATAAAAATTATTAAAACTTTAAAAATCAATTATTCCGGAATTTCAGAACTTCAATAATTCATAACAAATAGCCCTTTTATGAGAAAATTTGAATCACGCGACTTTTTATAGGAAATTCAATTCTCTACAACTTTGTAGAAGAAAATTTTTCCAAATTTTAAACAGAAATTGACCGAAATTCATAAACGGACTATTTTACAAGCTATAATCAAATTTCAGTCAAGAAATGGGGCCACAAACATGTTTAACATATTTTAAATAACTTTTGCTACAAAAATACTATTCCTCCTCATATATTCATATATACCACATTCATTGTAAAACTATCACCATTATTATATTATTAAAATATAATAATAAATTATTTTATTAGAAAAGATAACATATCATTTTTCAACAATTGTCACTTTAAATTTTTTTCCATCTATATCCACATAAAATGAATATTTTCCTCATCATATAAATCAATAATTAATTATTCACAAATAATATTACAGAATCACAATATTGACAACCAGGCAATTCCCAGAAAAGAGGTGGCTTTCCAATAAGGATTTCTCCTTACTGGCGCAATTAGGTGACCAAACCTCTCCTTAGATAGAACTTTCTAGACATTGCCAATAATGTTATGTAATAATATTATTCAGATAATATGAATTATTGCTCCGATAATAGAAAATACTGTGTAGTGACAATTATTGAGCAAAATTAATATAAAATATCAACGCAGCAATTATTGAATCAATAAAATAAAATATTGAACAGTAATTACTATAACAATTATCGAGTAGTGCCTTCGTACGTAAGAATCAATAATTCAAAAATACTGTGCAATACAGTTTGCTACTGTGCAACGACGCGTCTTACTATATTTTAACCACCGGGTATTTCAACAGTGTTAACGGTAACAAATACGCCGTTAATTAAAAAAAAACTTCATTTTGTCGTTTTCTTCATCCGACAATTATTCTGTTATGGGACCCATAAAAGGATGCGCTGTCGTATTAATATTCCCCGACAGGAAGAATATTCCACAACCAAATGAATATTTCCCGACAACAATGAGTATTTTATAACCACTTGCTTATTTAAAATATTTACATATATCACCTTTAACTTTAAACTTTTATCAATTTAACCATTTACTGAATAGTAATTATAAGAAAAAATTGAATACTTTTATTTCATAAAATTCGGGGTCTTACAACTTTGTACTATGAATAACCATTTTCTATTCATTGTCGACGTCGAGTTTTTTTCCCAATTGATTAAAAATTTATTGTGTGGGGATATTTTTTGGAAAAAAAAAACAACTTATGTCGATGGAATTTTTAATTTGAAGTTTGATTTTAAGATGGGTCAATTAGATAAAATCGTCAGTTGGAAAAAATTTAAATGTATGTACTAACTTATCCAATTTTTTTGGTTTTTTATGAATCAGATTGTCCATGTGGGAGCCCCAGATTCGGGTCCCAAATCATCGCGGATCCGGTACAAACAATTCTATATTATTGCGGAAGATATAAACATAAATTATTTATACAATAAACTTTACACACTATCCCCAAAGTTGAGTAACCTTAACTTATACACAATTCATAACTTATCTAACATATAATGTTATTATCACACATAATTGTTACAATTTCGTTGCACATGTAAACTAAAGTTGGGACTATCTTTGACTTTTCCTTGTATCTGACGTATTCGTCTTAATCTGCAATATTAATCATATAATATAGCAAGGGTGAGCAACAAGTTTGTCCAGTAAGTTTAAGTTCAATAAATTAAAGATATATCATGATAGAAAGAATTGAACAATAAACTGGCTAAAGTTCTATAATATAATTGTGAACTAACATGAATAAATTTTCATAGCTGAACGAACATAGAACATGAACAAATATATCTGAACTGAATGGTAATGAATGTAATCAGCCTTTCATACCTGATGAATAAATACAATGTGCACAGATTGCGAATCAATAATTCATAGACATGGTAACATCAGTAGAGATTACCCACAAGCATATTTCAAAAATATCAACTCAAGGTCGAGTTAAAGAAAAACTTGCTTGATCCTTTGATTACCGTTACACAATTTATCTAGCTTTGTCTGAAGACCTAATAATAATAATATCGATTTATAAATTAGAATAATATCATCACAATACTTAAAATAACTTAAACACATTATCACATAATCCTATCAGTCTATAAAATACATAAAACATAACCTCAAGTCATACATTTAAAGTCTGAGTCGAGTTCGGTACAATTCTGACATCCTGATTGCCTAATCGGACAATTATCAAGTTTAAGTTCAATTAAACTCTGCCTAAACACTTAAAAATTATCTTAGATAATTTTATTATCAGTCAAAATATTTTTCATAAGCTCGTTATAATTTTTAGATAATTATTATCATTTATCATGAATTTTCAATCATTAATATCGTATTTATATAATTAAAATACCACATAATTCTTTTATCATTAATATTTAATAATAATTTATTTAATATTAAATATTAATGAAAATTATATCATAATATTAAAATATATTGAAGTATTTTTAATACCTTAAAATCATATTTATATGATTTTTAAATAGTTAAATCCATTATCCAATAATTACCATTAATATTCAATATTAATATTTTTTATGACAAAATATCAAAAGTTATATTTTATAACTTAAAATATTTTTATAACACTTAAATCATTTTTAAATAATTTTTAAATCATTAATTATATTTTTTCATAATTTATTTAATATATTTATTAAATAAATTAACTACAATTAATATTAATTAATTAATAAAATTGATCACAAAATATCAAAATTCATTAAAAATAACTTAAAATATTTTCTTATACCGTAATATAATTTTAAATGATTTTTCAAGTATTAAAACCATTTTTAAATAATTTATTTAATATTATAATCAAATAAATTAAATATCATTAATATTTCAAAAATATTAAATATTTATGAAATATATTCAAAATAATTAAAAACTCATTTTTAGAATTTAAAATAATTTTTAGTAATTTATTTTGTATTTTTCATAATTAAAAACAATTTTTATCAAATTTTTAAATAAAATAATTAATTTCTAAAATTAAATGTCACTAAAGGGGGCCTATAGCGACAAAACCGTCACTATAGGTGTTCTTCATGTTCTTGAGCCGAATCCCAAAAACTAATGACAATTTACAAGGTGGTAGGTTTGACCGGTTCTAGAATCATGATCTTTAAGTTTCTGGTTTTTCTAAAGTGTTAATGTTGTAGTATAAGTGTGATGCCCCCAAAATTAGGTATACATCACTCATCTTGAGTCGCCAGGTACATGGTACAGAATTCAAATACAACTTAATAATACAAATGTCGTGTACAATACGACAAAACATAAACTGTGAGTTTGAATACAAATATTGTCTACTAGAGAGTATAAAAACTCAAAAGGAGTCATCATTACAATTATTATCACACTATTTCAAAGAATAGTGAGGACTACTAATGCAAACATCTAGGACCATCACTCTGTTCTCCGACTAGTCCCAGCTACGTTCTCATTTCCTGAAGAGAACAATAAAAGAAAGGGTGAGCTCAACTAGCCCGATAAGAAATATTATGACTAAGATAATGCAGAATAAATTATCATTAGCCTTCAACAGTGTTAAACTGATAAAATATAATAACTATCAAGTTTAACTACAGTGGAACAAGCAATCCATTAGAAGAGTCAAGTAGGGAATAAAATCTACTATCTTCTATGATTTAAAAGGTTTTTCATCACTTTTATCGCTGGGACTCAGCTTAATACATAATCCACATCATCGAATCACCCCTGCACTACGGCCAATGATGTTTTTTAGTATCACGAACATGAATTATCCATGCACTATGGGTTAAGATAATCATGTTTTCATCAACGGTCCTGATCATGCCATAAAATAATTCATCTTTGCATTACGGCCAAAGAGAATTTATAGCCATAATCATACCAAAAACTGTCCATCAATGCACTACGGGCCAATGAGGACTTTTTCCACATCATTTGTAACATTACGGTTATGATTATACTGAATAATCCCTGGTCATAATCATACCAAGTCCATCTATGCACTACAGGCCATAGATGACTTTCAACATAATATAAACATGAGGATGATGACAATGATATAAGAATTCAATAAAATAATTTCAAGAATTAATTTATCCAGGAACTAATAACGTCCACATTATCAACATGATACTTCTTTGTAGAGTAAAATTCAAGAATGCTCAGAAGAATATTTCCATGAAAATATAGTCAGTGAAGCGCAAATATCAATGATATTCCACTAATTTTATGGAGTATAGAAGTCAAAGTTTTAACCAACTGAGTATAATAAAGAATGGAATAACAAAAGAAATCACAATGCATGTGATAGACCGCACAGGCAGGTTATTCCAACAGAATAATAAATAACGGAACCAGGTCTGGCGTAAAACACACAGACAGGATATTCCAACAGAATAATAAAGAATGGAACCAGGTCCTGCGTAAAAAACATAGACAGGATATTTCGACAGAATAATAAATAATGGAACAAGGTCCGGCGTAAACGCACAGACAGGATATTCCGACAGAATAATAAATAATGAAATCACAGAAGAATTTCACCAAGTATGGGGTAGCCCGCGTATACAGGTTATTCTAACAGAATAATAAATAATGGAATAACAGAAGAATTTCACCAAGTATATGGTAGCCCACGTATACAGGTTATTCCAACAGAATAATAAATAATTGAATAACAGAAGTTCTCTTCATGAATACAAAAGAAATAATAACCCTTACGAGTACAACAAATAATATTTCCTACATTTGAAAGAAGAGTACTCCGACTAGTAGGTCGAGGATATACTCGAAGAAAACTTGCACTACGCTCAAAGTTTTCTTAAACTCTAAATAAATACGCTCAAGATTATAGAAGAAGAACTCTCTCTATAGTTTCTCTCTCTAGAGTTTCAGTGAATTTGTAAGAAATAATGAAGGAATGAGCTTCTATTTATAGAAAAATGGATTGCATAGTAACTAACTCATGAACGGTCCAGATTGATTTACTTTAATCTGACGGTCCATATTTAAAGCAAAATCTTTTAAATAAAATATAATATATTCTATTTATAATCTAATAAAACGAATAACTTTATAAAAATTTTTACTATGCAAACACTATGCAGGCACTATGCATAATAAAATATAATATATTCTAATTATTGTCTAATAAAATAAATAACTTTATAAAAGTATTTTACTATACAAACACTATGCAGGCACTATACAAACTATGCATAATAAAGTATAATATATTATAATTATTGTCTAATAAAACAAATAACTTTATAAAAGTTTTTTACTATGCAGGCACTATACAAACACTATACATAATAAAATATAATATATTCTAATTATTGTCTAATAAAATAAATAACTTTATAAAAGTATTCTGTTTTATATAAAAAGATTTTACTATTAGCCTAATAAAACGAATAACTTTATAAAAGTATTCTGTTTTATATAAAAAGCTTTCTGTTTTATTACACTAATAATACCAATAAAACAAAACTGAGTGACTTATCACGTAAGCATCAAAAATCAATACCGTGTGCTACTATGCAACCACGCGTATTACTGTACTTTTACTACCGAGTAGTTCAACAGTATTAACGGTAAAACTTTCGCCGTTATTTTCATAAAATATTTTTGTCGTTTTCTCAATCCGACAATAATTCCGTTGTGGGGTCCACCAATGATTGTACCGTCGTACAGATATTCTCCGACAAAAAGAATATTCCCCGATCAGTTGAATATTATACAACAACTTGCAAACTTTTTAAAATTTATAAATACTACCCACAACTATACCACTATCTCAAATCCACACCATAATATTCAAAAATTTTTTTTGAGAAAAATAAATCTTTATTCATAAAATCTGGGGTCTCACAATCTCCCCTCCTTATGAAATTTTGCCCTCGAAATTTACGTATGTTCCTGGTATGCCGAATAGGCGAGGATACCTCGACTTCATTTCAAATTCTAACTCTTGAGGTATAACCTTTGAGTGTTGAATACGATTCTTCTTATCCAAGATTTTAACACGTATCTCCTCAAACGTTAAATCATCCGCTATCTCGTCCGGTTGTAAATAAATAATGTGGTTTGGGTCGTCCACATATTTACGTAACATCGATACGTTAAAAATGTTATGAACACGTGACATACTTGACGGTAAAACGAGTCTATAGGCCACAGTTCCTACTTCATCGAGGATTTCAAATGGGTCAATTAAATCAAGGGTTGAGATTTACTGTATTCGTTGATTCTTGCTTCTAGAATAACGCCCTCTTGAACCATCTTCATTCTTCACATTAATCAGCTCCGGGTGTGTAGCTTGAGCGGCTTTAACTTTATCGATTAAATTCGATTCTAATCGTATATTCGTTATCTTCACGTGGGTTCATATATTCGCACTTATAACCGCATACGATCTTCTACTCAACGCGTTAGCTACCACGTTCGCTTTTCCACGATGGTATGGTACGATCATAATCTTTAATAGATCAAGCCAACGTCTTTGGCTCATGTTACGTTCGCTTTAGTTGAAAAAATGTTTAAGGTTTTTTTTTGAAATGGGTTTTGTACTGGGGTCAATACAAAATTCAATTTCATGCTCTAGGGTAGGCTAAGAAGTCTTCAAGAATACGTCAGGAAATTTATAAACAATAGAAATATCATTCAAAACTGTGACCCTCATTCAAGACCTGGATAGTATGTCACATAGATACCTATCAACTTGCCATCGTCATTCACGACGTCGCCTACAGAAAGTCTGGCTTTGGTGCATTTCACACAAGGAAGTCAACAACGAAAGGCTCAGGGCTCTTTATTTATGACTTGATATGACAATGATTGACTTTAGTAGTTTGGTTGCTTGAATTCGCATAACAGGTTGGTTAGGAATATGAAAGCTAACAACCTTACGAAAAGCATGATGAGTAGTTAACCAATTGATTCCTAAAATCATATCAAGAACAAGTATTTTCAATGAGATAAGATCGACAGATAACGTGAAAGTGTCGATTTGAATTAAACAAGATTTATAAACAGTGGAGGTAATGAATGTTTCTACTAACGGAGTTTCAACCAATAAGTCAAAGTCTATTTCTCCGGAGTTAAATTTAAACGTTGAGCGCAAGCAAAAGCGATAAAAGAATAGGTAGAACCAGTATCGAATAAGGTATAAACTTTGCAAGAATTTATAATTAACTAACCAGTGATAACTTCGTTCGATTCCTCGTCACGAAAAATACTCTCTCTTAAACTACCGAATTTGACTTGTTCAGGACAGTCTTTGGTGTCGTCATTACCACTGGAATTAACTTTCGCTATAGGGCATATTCCTCCCTCAACTGCTTCGTCGTACTCCTGCTCCATGATCTGAATCATTAGCCTTCGATCCATATCGAATTGGGGTTGACCGCAATGTGTAGGGTAATTCAAAACTCGATGATGGGTTCTCCCAATTGCTGTCGAAAAAGAGAAATACATATCATCTATATTTAGCTTTCTTGGATCAGACTTCTCTTTCCACAATATCAACGCGTCGTGTGGCTTTTACCCATGCATCTTTCATTCTCACTCGTTCAGTTATTTCTTCTTTCAGCTGCTCCTTGACATTTGAATTCCTCAGATTCCAGCTTTAATATCGTATACTCTGCCAAAGAGCGCTCATGTTCAGCTATCGCACATCGGGTAATACAATTTTGAATTGTTACATTCCTTTGCTCCACGATCGCCTTCCGTTCTTCAACCTGCTCTTCTAACTTATGAATACGATTTTACAATTCTATAATTTGATCAATAAGTTCTTCTAATAAATCCTCCTCAGGTTCCTCTTCTTCCTCACTCTCAGTTGCTACCTTTGTGACTAGCTTGAGTGCAACTTTTAATTCCTCAATCACCACATGGATATCTCTAATCACATTATCTTGGTTGGTGATTAGAGGTGTCTCCACGGTCTCATGTTCTCCATTGCTATTCTCAACATTCTCGGATGTCATTTTCAAATATTGCCACAAAACAACGGTTAATTAACATATCACATATTATCCCTATACTATGACCGACCAATTAAATACCAAATAAACTTAGGTAGGTCATACTAGCGAAGGAATTCCCCGTCTCTCCCCTCCTAGTTCTATTCTCACATCTTAGCAATGGATCATATCCCTAAGCTTTGATACCAACTGTGATGCCCCCAAAATTAGGTATACATCACCCATCTTGAGTCGCCAGATACATGGTACAAAATTCAAATACAACTTAATAATACAACTGTCGTGTACATTATGACAAAACATAAACTGTGAGTTTGAATACAAATATTGTCTACTAGAGAGTATAAAAACTCAAAAGGAGTCCTCATTACAATTATTATCACACTATTTCACAGAATAGTGAGGACTACTAATGCAAACATTTAGGACCATCACTTGTTCCCCGATTAGTCTCAGCTACGTTCTCATTTCCTGAAGAGAACAGTAAAAGAAAAGGTGAGCTCAACTAGCCCAGTAAGAAATATTATGACTAAGATAATTCAGAATAAATTATCATTAGCCTTCAACAGTGTTAAACTGATAAAATATAATAACTATCAAGTTTAATTGCAGCGGAATAAGCAATCCATTAGAAGAGTCAAGTAGGGAATAAAATCTACTATCTTCTATGATTTAAAAGGTTTTTCATCACTTTTACCGCTGGGACTCACCTTAATAAATAATCCACATCATCGAATCACCCCTGCACTACGGCCAAAAATATTTTTTAGTATCACGACCACGAATTATCCATGCACTACAACTTAAGATAATCATGTTTTCATCAACGATCCTGATCATGCCATAAAATAATTCATCTTTGCACTACGGCCAAAGAGAATCCATAGCCATAATCATACCAAAAATTGTCCATCAATGCACTACGGGCCAATGAGGACTTTTTCCACATCATTTGTAACATTACGGTTATGATTATACTGAATAATCCCTGATCATAATCATACTAAGTCCATCTAGGCACTACAGGCCATAGATGAGTTTCAACATAATATAAGCATGAGGATGATGACAATGATATAAGAATTCAATAAAACAAGTTCAAGAATTAATTTATCCAGGAACTAATAACGTCCACATTGTCAACATGATACTTCTTTGTAGTGTAAAATTCAAGAATGCTCAGAAGAATATTTCCATGAAAAGATACTGAATGAAGCGCAAAGATTAATGATATTCCACTAATTTCATGGAGTATAGAAGTCAAAGTTTTAACCAACTGAGTATAATAAAGAATGGAATAACAAAAAAAATCACCATGCATGCGATAGACCGCACATGCAGGTTATTCCAACAGAATAATAAATAATTGAACCAGGTCCGGCGTAAAATGCACATGCAGGATAATCTAACAGAATAATAAAGAATGGAACCAGGTCCGGCGTAAAACGCATAGACAGGATATTCCGACAGAATAATAAATAATGGAACAAGGTCCGGCGTAAACGCACAGACAGGATATCCTGACAGAATATTAAATAATGAAATCACAGAAGAATTTCACCAAGTATAGGGTAGCCCGCGTATACAGGTTATTCTAACAGAATAATAAATAATGGAATAACAGAAGAATTTCACCAAATATAGGGTAGCCCACGTATACATGTTATTCCAATAGAATAATAAATAATTGAATAATAGAAGTTCTCTTCATGAATACAAAAGAAATAATACCCCTTACGAGTAAAACAAATAATATTTCTTACCTTTGAAAGAAGAGTACTCCAACTAGTAGGTCGAGGATATACTCGAAGAAAACTTGCACTATGCTCAAAGTTTTCTTAAACTCTAAAGAAATACGCTCAATATTATAGAAGAAGAACTCTCTCTATAGTTTCTCTCTCTAGAGTTTCAGTGAATTCGTAAGAAATAATGAAGGAATGAACTTCTATTTATAGAAAAATGGATTGCATAGTAACTAACTCATGAACGGTCCAGATTGATTTACTTTAATCTGATGGTCCATATTTAAAGCAAAATCTTTTAAATAAAATACAATATATTCTATTTATAATCTAATAAAAGGAATAACTTTATAAAAGATTTTACTATGTAAACACTATGCATGCACTATGCAAACAATATGCATAATAAAATATAATATATTCTAATTATTGTCTAATAAAACAAATAACTTTATAAAATTATTTTACTATGCAAATACTATGCAGGCACTATACAAACACTATGTATAATAAAATATAATATATTTTAATTATTGTCTAATTAAACAAATAACTTTATAAAATTATTTTACTATGCAAACACTATGCAGACACTATGCAAATACTATGCATAATAAAATATAATATATTTTAATTATTGTCTAATAAAATAAATAACTTTATAAAAGTATTCTGTTTTATATAAAAAGATTTTACTATTAGCCTAATAAAACGAATAACTTTATAAAAGTATTCTGTTTTATATAAAAAGCTTTCTGTTTTATTACACTAATAATACAAATAAAACAAAACTGAGTGACTTATCACGTAAGCATCAATAATCAATACCGTGTGCTACTATGCAACCACACGTATTACTGTACTTTTACTACCGAGTAGTTCAACAGTATTAACGGTAAAACTTTCGCCGTTATTTTTATAAAATATTTTTGTCATTTTCTCAATCCGACAATAATTCCATTGTGGGGTCCACCAATGATTGTACCGTCGTACGGATATTCTCCGACAAAAAGAATATTCCCCGACCAGTCGAATATTATACAACAACTTACATACTTTTCAAAATTTATAAATACTACCCACAACTATAACACTATCTCAAATCCACACCATAATATTCAAAAAAATATTTCGAGAAAATTAAATCTTTATTCATAAAATCTGGGGTCTCACAATAAGTGTAATACTACAACTACATACCAAATACATGGCCAAATCATAACCAATCTTCAAGTTCTAGGCTCCAGAAAAGCTTGTCAGATTTGTTCATCATTTCTGGGTTACCCAGAAATGAAGAACAATTCGAGGGTTTACTTTCTGTGCCTTTAATCTTTTATTATGGGTCTGGTATATGTGATGTAAAGGTTCGGTCATGTAGTCCTTGTATTAAGGTACAAATTTCATACGATAGAAGAGTCTAACAACATCTCATATAAGAAATATAGGTCGGTCAAAGTGTACCATAAAAACTGTCTTTGAACATTTTTGGATTTTCCAGAAATGTTCTTCGGCAGATGGTCAAACCAAGTTTGACCTGTCGTATCTTTGATCATGTGCAAGATCTGGTTGGTCTAATGACTTATATGTGTAGTTCTCATGTCAGGCTACAATAAAAAAACAACAAATTGGCCAAACACATTACCAGAAGAAATATCCGAAGCTATCAAAACGCTTGTCAGACTTTCTGGGTTTCTGGGTTGCCCAGAAACTTAGTTGGTCATGGTCGGTAAACGACCTTTGACTGCTTATAACTTTCAATCTACACATGATCGGAGCTTGATTCCAGTTCCAGATTAAAGCTCTTACAACATACTACAACTACAAACCTTTAAAACACAAAAACAAATAACATGCAATGATCTATGAGCCCTGACATTCGGCTGTCAGGCCATATTTTAGGGTTCATAGATTAGTTTTTAAAAACTTGATTTCGTGCATCTAGATGTTATAGATCCATGATCTAACAATCCAGATCACTACTTAACACCCTTTGACACATTTCTAACCAACAAATAACAACATATATCATCAGATTCTAAATTTTTTAAGATTTAGGGTTTATATCACTTTGATGCTTTGATCTTAAATCTGATCATCATGATCTGATCATGGCTTGCTAGGGATCATACTAAGGACTGAATTACTTAATATTTTCGTGGGTCTAGAAAGAGGAGTTGGTTGTGAGTTAGAACACAAATAAGCCAAATATGTGAACTTTCTCTCTCTAATTCTATATATATCACTTGATATAATGAATATGGCTAATGATATAGCCGATATGTATTTATTTTTGTCACATGGATGATCTTGGTGGTTTACCAACTCCAAATATGGCAATATCTACAAGTTTCCTACAATAATGCAACAATGGTAATTAGGTCATTTGACTTTTAAATTTAATGGCACTTTAGACATTTACTACAACCTTTAAGATTTAGACCCTTAGGGTTTAACCTTAAGGTAAAAAAAATATTATCCAATTTAGGTTTTAAAATGGAAAATTATGATTTCTAAATTATAATTAGAGTTTTCTAATTATATTAAGATTTCCTAATCATAATTCAAGCTTGCTAATTAGGATTAATATTTCCTAATTAAAATTGCTAATTTAGCAATTAGGTCCATAG
Source organism: Panax japonicus (assembly GCA_020205505.1). NCBI lineage: Eukaryota > Viridiplantae > Streptophyta > Magnoliopsida > Apiales > Araliaceae > Panax > Panax japonicus. Next base: position 18,395,602 of record CM035104.1, read on the forward strand.
TTGTACATTAGGGTTTCAAACAGAATAATTAGGGTTTCAAACTTTAAAATTAGGGTTTTCTAATTAATTATTAGAGTTTTCCTAATTAAGTATATAATAATTAATACGTACTTTTAAATTCCTAATTTAGGGATTTCGTAATCCGAATTAAGGTTTCAAATTCCCAGAACTGAAATTATGGTTTACAGAACCGGTTTTTAAGGTTTCTTATCCACTGCTAGGGTTTTCTAACTGAATGCTAACGTTCTTAATATAATATTAGGATTTGCAACATATATAGATTATCTGGTCAACCCTTGACCCTTGACTCCTAACCACATTCTGTACACATATATGACCAACACACAGAATATATAGACTTATATACTTAATCGTGAATAATTCACCAAAAGATTTTAAACCCACAAAAATCCGTCACAAAATTTTGAAATTCTTAAAATTTCTTCACAGAAATATCAAATCCATTCACTTATTTTCTGTCTAGGTTTATTATTCAACATTTAATTCATCATTTAAGATTTAAATAATTATCTAAATTCTCGGGTTGTCACAGTCCACATGTGATTTCGTAAAAAAATTTCTGAAATCGAGATTCTAAGAGTTTGGGGAGTTGCTTATGCGATGAGAAATTGTTAGGTACCCCCGACTTCTATGTAACCAAGGTTACCACTTTTCTATTATTTTCCACATAGTTTTTAAAAGTTGCCTTTAAAAAAAGAATACAAGTGTGTGCTGTAACGACCGAGAAAATAAGATTATAATGTAAATTATTTTTATTTGATTATATTGAATAAAATATTATTATATGTTGATTATAACGCATAAGTAAGTTGAAGGTTATTTTATAACCTAGGATGAAGATATAATCGTAGCATTCTGACTACGTGCTTGAAATAAACTGTATGAATTTCCAAGACGAAAATAAAAGTGTTCCGATAATTTTTTTTGAAAAATTGTGACGCCCTCAAAATAGGTATACATAACTCATTCTGAGTCACCAAATACATGGTACATAATTCAAATACAAACTTAATTATACAACTATCGTGTCAAATACGACAAAACATAAGCTGAGAGTTTTAACACAAATATTGTCTCGTAGATAATATTCAAACTCAAATGGAGTCTTCATTATAATTATTATCACACTATTTTATAGAATAGTGAGGACTACTATAACCACCAACTTGGACCATCACTCCATTCCCCGACTAGTCCCAACTATATTCTCATTCCCTGAAGAGAACAATGAAAGCAAAGGGTGAGCTCAACTAGCCCAGTAAAAAATATTATGACTAAGATAATGCAGAATAAATTATACTTAGCCTTCAATAGTGTAAAACTGATAGAATACAATAGACAACAAGTTTAACTGCAGCGGAACAAGCAATCCATTAGAAGAGTCAAGTAGAACATGATGTCTACTATCTCCTATAATTTAAAAGTTCATCGTCAATATTTTATTTCTATAACACATTTCAATAAATAATCCACATCACTGAATTATCCATGCACTACGGGCCAATGATATTCGTTAGTATCACATCCATGAATTATCCATGCACTACGGGTCAAGGATATTCATTATTATCATATCCATGAATTATCCATGCGCTACAGGTCAAGGATATTCGTTAGTATCACCAGTGGTTATGATTTTTCCAAACAATAATTCATCTTTATACCCTTGGTAAAAGAGAACCTGTTAGCTCCCAATAGGCACACAATAGATCTAGAAGGGGTGTAAGAACCCGAATTTTCAGAAAATGTTAAAATAAGAATTTAGTGAATAAAATTCTTAAAGCATGAGATGGGTTCGAACAAGAATATATATGTGTTACGAGGTATGTGGTATTGTGTTACATATGGTAATATGAACTATGTGATGTTGTGTTTAATAAATATATATCATTATTATATATTTGTTATAAATTGTAGAGATGAATTAATATGAAGATGGATAAAATTTATCTATTGATGTTAAATAATTTATGTGAAATTATTTTATAATAGTAAGTTGGTGACATTAAAAATCTTCTATAATCACCAATTTCTTGAGTATATGTACGAGTATATATCAAGTCTAAGGCAGTGCAACCGTACTCTTTAATGCTGGATGTATAGGAGCTGAGCTAAACGATTATTTCAGAGAGCGGAGGTATATATGAATTAGTAACCAATTTAACTCACTATGAAAACAATGTAGACGAGACGGAAACTAATTTGTTGGTTGTTTGTGGGAAACCACGCAGTGTACTATGTAGACACTCGAAATTTTCTGCACACATATTACTGACATTTCAGGAGGGCAGATTCGTTTTTCAGAGATAACCCTGGAAGACAACTCATATTTAGTCCTGATACTACCGGAAGTTCAACCTCAACCCCGGAACACACACCGGGAGTATCAGTTCCAACCTCGGAGATAACCCCGAGGCATGCAGTTCCAATACCAGAAATTCCACCAGAGAAGACCGATCCATCTTGGAGATAACCCTTAGATATTCAGTCTCAGTCCCAATACTGGGAGTGGCAGTTACCAACCTTGGAGATAACCCCAAGGAATGCAGTTCCGAAGATTCTGAGTGACTATTACGCAGGATAACAGATAGAATTTGAAGCTTGAAGACTTGAGGGCATGGTCCCATCTTCCTGACTTCGTACAACCTCTAATCCCATGTCATTGCGTAACTCTTGACTACGGAGATCCGAAATAGGTCTTATATACCTCAGTCGGATGCCCGAATTATAATTCTGAAAGTTCAAGCGAACATTACAGGTGCATGTGTGCACGTACTTCGAGACGGTGGGACCCGTGAAGCCCGGGGCAACCTGGCCAGTCGCAGGTACACCTGCGGCTCCCTCCCTCTATAAATAGAGGGCTTGGGGTGGCCATTATGTAAGAGAAAAAGGCGAGGAAGCCCTGTCAAATTTGCTATGTACTCACCCTACACTGAGTGCTTTCTCATTTTAAACATTTGTGAGCTCACATATAGCTACTTTTGTATTGGCGGGAGTCGAGTGTTCATCCCTTTAAAGATATAGAAGTCTTCTTTGGCATCCCACTGTAAACCTTCTCACACATTTTAAAGCCTTTCTCTTTATATTCGCACACACTATTCTTCACGTTGAGAGTCGTGTTGCGCGTGTTTGCCCGGACTTCGATCCGTGGTTTTATTTCAGTTTGTACACACATATATATATATATATATATATATATACTTATATATATTTTTTATACATGAATTAACATTATCGAGTTATGCCTCGATAGAGCCTAGACTTCGGTCTGGAGCGTTTATTTGCTTTCGTATATATATATATATATATATATATATATATATATATATATACACACACACATTCAGTCCCACCTGGAGTTTACTTCGTGGTAGTTGACCGTCTTTAAAGCTTTATTTTCTTTTCGTCCCGCCTGGAGTTTACTACGTGACGGTTGATTGCTTTTACAGCTTTATTTATATTTCTGATCCCCCATAGAGGTGCTTCGTGGTGGCTGATAATGTCTGTATATATATATTTATAACTTTTATATATATACATGCTTACTACGTTATTATCAATTATGGCATCATGTGAGCGTAGGAATCATGTGATCACAGATTCAGTCTACTGGCTCTAGATTCGGGTCCCGTGATGGACATTTTCAGATGTAAGCAGCTTGTAAATTTATTCACGGTGTTTGTATTTCCTCAGATGGTTTTCATACCCACGAGGAGTTCGGCACCATTTTGTACATTATTTTCTCGAAATGCTTTGCATCTCAAAAATTAAAAAAACAATCAAGCTGAACACTTAATAAAAAATAGGAGTGTAAAAGATCTCAATTACTATTGAGCACAAGGGTTTGAAAAATCTCTTTTATAAAACATCACTGCCATATCTTGTTAAAAACTGAATTTTTACACAAATTCAAACCATGTGTATATAGATGCGAACGAGGCCTCAAACTACTTCCAAAATAATAGCACATTGATCCACACACACATACACATTCATATAACAGTTTCTTGAAATGAGGCGGTCACCGTGGTAACACGGATGTCGGGGGTGCCTAACACCTTCCCTTTACATAATTAAGTCCTCGGACCCTAATGAATCTTGGTTTCACCGACCTGTTTAGCAGTGTCACATCACTGGATCAATGTACAAACCTTTTCTCGGTTGTGTTGGTACAACCATATAAAAAACCAATTGACGACTCTTAATAGTCCATCGTCGACATAATATATGTCGGACCTTTTTCACTTGTTTTTTCAAACAAATCTCACCTAATATGAGAACACCAAAGAACAAGTAACGAAAATGGACAAATAAAAATCCCGACGTCGACAGGTGGCGATTCTGCTGGGGACACCAGTAAGAGGACTTAAGCCGCTATTGTAATCTTTTCAAAACTGTTATATGTTTGTGTATGAATGTTGCATTTAAATTTATGATGAATGTGTACGAATGCATATATTTTTCTGCGCTTAATGCGTTACACTATATCTGCTTGTGATATTATGCTTCGCACATGTCATCATTTTCATAAACGGTGAGACACGTTGTATGTGATTGTATATTGTGTGGTTCCTCCACCAGGAGGCTATCCTGTCGGTGTTTGATTACTGGACTCGTAGGAAGACTAATTCCAACGAGGCTCAGGAAAGGCACCACCCAAATTCGCTCCAGTTTAAAAATCGGATTAACTTCTCGTCGAGTAAATTGCGATGATTTGGAAACCTTAATGCCAAAAAGCCGAGAGAGTAACCTATGATAGGCCAACCTCTGATAAATCAAACACAGAGGAAAGTCTCTTCATACTTTTTCATTACTTGTAAAGTAAATTACTTGTAATTTCATGTAATATTCATCTCCATGTAATGAGAAATATGAAGAAACATGTGTACATACATATTTAAATTAACATGTTATCCTGTATTACAAACAGCTAACATCCGCCTTGCAGGATAATATTCCTAGAACGAATATATAGCATGTAAACATTTACACATTCCCTAAATACTGATTAAGTAAACAAATCACAGATTTTGCTGTTTTGCTTAAAGAACTACACCAGTCTACTCAGGGTGCGAGGATACCCATACATGCTGAATCCTCTACACAAGGAGGAACCCAAGGTCCTGATAAAGCCATTACAGAACCTAAACTTCAGATGGATACGACCAACAAAAGTCACGATATCACCCATCTCAAAGGAGATCCAGACACCGGTGACATCAGGAAGAATTTCCTTCAAATGGAAGAAACCCTTCGTACGATCAAAGGAATTGGAGCACACAGGAGTGTCTCATATACTGACCTTTGTATATTTCCTGGTGTTCATTATCCAGAAAAATTTAAAACTCCTGACTTCGAAAAATATGATGGGTTAGGAGATCCTTACACACATTTGAAGGGGTTCATTGGAGAACTTGGATCTACGAAAAGCTCAAGATGAAGCTGTTTCAGAAGAGTCTGACTGGAGAAGCCCGTTCGTGGTATACCAGATTAGACAACTCAAAGATCCATAGTTGGGAGGAGCTAGCTCACGCCTTCCTCACTCAATACAGCTTCTAGTTTTAGATGGCTCCTGACTGGTATCAGATTACCAAGGTCAATAAACAGTTCAATGAGTCTTTTAGAGAATATGCTCAAAGGTGGAGGCGCCTAGCTGCTCAAGTTATTCCTTCCATGACGGAATTAGAAATGGTCATGACTTTCATAAACATACAAGAAGCTCCTTTTTATGAAAGAGTCTTAGCTAGCATTGGTAAACCATTTTCTGAAATGATTAAACATGGAGAGATGGCTGAGATGGGATTGAAGGCAGGAAAGATTCTAGACCTAGCTGCCCTTAAAGCTATTGCTGAGCACATCCAATTCAGAAATTATGGAAACAACCCCCGGAGGGTCTATAAAAAGAAAGAGGAGGATGTTTCCTTGATACTATAGGGTCAAAAAGGCAATCAGAACATGCCTTTCCATAGAAGAAATTACACTCCCTTTCAAGCACAGTCTTCAAAGTCTCCATTGCCAAGAGGTGGAGAAGTCAAACGCCCTCGAGAGTTCACACCCTTAGAGGACTCGCTCGAGAATATTCTCTCTCTTCTGACAACTCAGAAGAAAATCACGCATCTTCTTCCACCAGCCAACCCTTGTGGGAGGGGTTTCAATGCTGCTCGGAAATGTGCTTATCATGCCGGGGCACCTGGACATGATACTCAAGATTTTTGGGCCTTTAAACACAAGATCCAGGATTTAATAGACAATGGTGAGATCGTGGTCACCAAACTAGATCAACCTCACGTACAAGACAACCCTATTCCTCAACACAAAGAGGAAGAGGTCAACATGATTAATTGGAGCAGTGGACAGAGTTTCAATTTTAACCGTGAATCATCCCAGACCATCAAATACGGTGTTAACAAATGGGATTATGCCAAATTCCAGTTTGTAATGGAACAAAAGATGAAAGCTCTGTGTAAATAGATTGAGCAATTGGCAGAACTGGTAACCTATCAGCATCAAGTCACACGCCAATTAGTCAGCCAGGAGCATGCTATTCTGCTCCCTTTTGTTGCAAATACTCCCTCGTCATATTCAGAGAAAGAAACACTAGAAGACAAAGTGACGAAGAGAGCAAGTGCCAAAGCCCGTAGGGAATTTGCCAACAGAAGGGAATTTACATACCTGGGCCAACCTATAGAGGAAATACTTCAGATGCTGATCAATGAAGGAAGGATCACTTCCCTTCTACCTCCAATCAATCCACGTTCAGGACGATTTAATTCTAATAGAGTCTGCCAATATCACTCCCATTCTCGCGGTCACAGTACGAAAGAATGCTGGGCACTCTGCCACCTCATTCAAAATCTAATTGACAGCGATGTGCTGCAGCTAGCAGACGACGATACTTTGCTATTTGAATGTGAGAATACTTGTCCTACTAAATGGAAGGGATTGGTAGCAATTATATCCGCTGAGGCTGATGGGACTGTCAAACCTCTCACAATGCAAGCAATTCAACTCAAAGGAATTGACAATCCTTTGAAAGTGGTTGCTCCCAAACCAATCAACTTGCCATTCAGACCACAATATCCTTTTATCAGCTTACAAAAGGTCCCATGGAATTATGGAGAAGCTGAAGGATCCACCTGTGACGAACGAGATTTTTGTAAATTAATTTTAATATTTATTGAATTAAATAAATATTTTCGATGATTTAATTATTGGATTAAATAATTACTTGATACAATTGTGGTGGATTAATTTAATTATGTGTTACATTTATTAAATTAATGTAGAGAATATTTATTATTCAAGTATGTATTTATGTGAGCTTATTGAATTAAATGAAATATTTAATTAAGCATGATGTTATTTTAATTAATTTAATTATTAATTAGAGAGTTAATAATTTGACATTAATTATTAATGAGAAATTTAATTATGTGACTATGTGAATTTATGAGAAATTATTATATTTTATTTAAAGTAAATTAAATAAAATATTGAAGTTATTTTATAAGGAGTGTGACATTAATTAAACTATAGTATAAGAAGTTTATCAAATTAAATGAGAATGAATTATATTGAATAGCCAAACAAGGCCTTAGTAGTGTTTGAGGGCAGTTAACCACGAATTGGTTAACTGACCACAACTACGTCAGTTTATAAAATATATGCATATTCTTTTACTTCATTTTCTTAAGTCTGATAAAACTAGTTAGAGAGAATCTGATAATTTTTGAGGAGAATTGTGAGTCAGTGATTGAAGAAGGAATTGAGAAAGAATTCATCTCCTATTAAAATCTACACTACGCTTTGGGTAATTCTATCCAACCCAATTCTTATTTTATGTCTTTTAAAGTTTTCCTAAATATGGCTTAAGTCATCTGTAAAGTTTCTGTAGTTGAATGGGGTAACAATTATGTGTATATATGTAATAATTCGAGTAGCATAGCATATCTTATATATATTGTATATGATTCCATATCATAAGTTTCATAATACTATGAATTGCTATTTCAAAAATTTATAGAGTTTGGGTTATGGCCATATGGCCTTATACGTGATAATTCATGTGTTGATCATATATTATCCCTAAATTTTACACTCGTATATTATTATGCATGTTGATACGAAGAGACTAAAGTTTAAATAAGCGAATTCAGTGTTATAACGAATCCGTAGTGACAATTTTCATGTTTTATTTTCAAAACCTCCAAGAACATCAAAGTCAGTGAAATTCACACATTTTAGTTATGTGATTATGTGTTTTAATGGGTTAAAACCATTCTATAAATTTTGGGTTATGATTATAAATGAATTATAACATGTGGGAATGTCTAAATTCGTGTAGTAATATTTTAAATTGGAGTTTTTGGTTGTGTTCTGCAATTTTCGTGAATTGCAGAACAGTTTCTGGCTCGCCGCGCCGCGGCACCAGTCTCACGCCTAAACGTCTGCGCCGCAGCGCCAGGTTTCCAGCCGCAGCGCCATGTGTTTGGCTGCAGTGCCACGGGGCCGCAACGCGAAGATCAAGTGTAACAGTGGCGCCGCAACGCCACTCTCCAGAAAGTTCAGAAATGTAATTTTTAAAATGTTTAAGTCTAACAATGTGTTAGTAAATTAATGTAATGAACATGTAAACATGTTAGAAGTATAATATGATGATAAAAGAGTTGTTTAACATGTTCATAATATAATTGCATGTGGATCGAATTATTGAATACATAATAAGCTTGTTATTCATGAAGTATAAATTATGTGACAAAGTGGTAAATTAACTAAGTATAGTTAAATAATCAAAGTAGACAAAGAGAATGAGTTTATGATGATTAGTTAAGTTATAATTAATTGGTATTGTGAATGTGAATGATATGTAGGATTTAATTCAAAGAACGTGCTTAGTTAAAGTGTAATCTACGCACGAGGCAAGTTTCCTAACCCTACTTGTCATTATTGTTCAAGTTTATTATTTTCCCCGAGTAAATTATCATTACTATTATTCAAGTTCAAATGTTATATTAAAGATTTATTATCTTTTCAAAGCATGATTCAGTTATACAATAATTGTTCTATTGTATACTTCTTGAGATTATTATTCGAATTGAATATCATTATTATTGAACCTTATTAGACTAGTGAACTTTATTGATTCAACTAGTCCTTAGTTGACGAACGTTCTAAATTTCAGAACCCTTATTGAATTATCCAAACCAAACTTCCTTTGGTGCGGACTCGAATGTCAAACTGAGATGAACAACCTTGCAAAGGGATTTACTTATGTGTTAGCGTTTAGATATTGTGCACAGTATGGTATTAAGGGCTGATCCCCCTAAGTATGAGTAGAAAGGTCCATAGTCTTATGACTGTTAAAGGTTTCAAGTATAACCCTTGACAACCTAGGACATAGTTAAAGGTCTAATGACCCTCATAATTCTTTTGATTCTTGTTATTAATTCATGATTCAAAAGTTGAGCTTTTATTCAGATGTCTTTGATTTACTCGCATGTTATTATACTGTTATTTCATTATTATACTTGTGGGCATTAGTGCTCACTCTTACTTGATAATAACATTGCAGTTAAGAATGAAAGAACTGATGAATCTTCCACTAGTAAAGGCAAGGGCAAAGTTAGCAAATGATGAAGACTTGTTATTTTATTTGACAATGCATTTATGTTTAAGAATTGAGTTAATGATATTATTTAAGACTTATTTTTTTATGATTCCGCACAGATGTTTAAGGTTAGTTCAACCTGGGATGATGTTTATTATTCAGATGTTGTAACCCCATAAGGGGAAAATTTTATTTTATCTATTGCATGGTTTGCATTTATTATGGTTAGATAGATAGATGATATTTTTACAGTGAACACCAAATCCCGTGGAATCGGAGTACCCGGATTTGGGGGTGTCACAAGTTGGTATCAAAGCTGTAGGTTATGAACCTTAGGTAGGGGAACAACCTTAGGTAGTAGCCTTATCGAAAGAAGATAGTGATGGAAAACTCTTATCGAGTTATAAGAAATGAATTTATGTAATTCATTGAAGATAATAAAAGACCTTATGTGTTTATGTGTTAAAGTATGCGTTAGATGATACGACTTAGTAACTAAAATTTAAAATTTTGTTGTCAGGATGTCGAATGTTGGAGAAGCTAGTCAAGCTGGGGAGGAAGAACCCTGTGTACCTATAGTACCTACTGAGGAGGAACCCCGTGTACCTATAGTACCGAGAGAGGAGTAGCCCCGAGATATTCATGTCGTTAGGGAGCAGCTGGTGCAGAGGGAATCATCTCCATTGATCACCGTTGTTGGTCAGGAGCATGAACCTGAGACTGATCCTGAGGAGGAATTTGTTGAGGAAGAGAAAGAGGAAGAAGAGTAGTTACCACGGTACACCGTTGATGCTGAGATGTATAACACGTTATACGACCGTAACGTGGAGTTACGAGACGAGGTCCAGTATTTGACTGAGCGAGCGGTTATTCAGCATATTACTCTAGAGCAGAAGCATAGGGAGATTTCGACTCTTCACTCTCGACTGGCAAATGTAGAATGGGATTTGGTCCATGAGAAGGGTCAAACTGAAGATAAGACCGAGGAGATAGAGAAACTGAAGAAGGAACTGAAGGAAACCTCCGATAGACTAAAGATAGCAGAGGAAGGCTGGGTAAGAGAATCGTGTCGAGCTGATCGTACAGAGGATGATAGTCGTGCAAAGAAAGTAAAGATTGGGGAAACGTACTCTACACTTAACAAGGCAATGAATGAGATCCAAGATCGAGTTTTGAGGTACCCAATCCAGTTCAAAGGACTACCATTATACATGATGGATCGCAGGACAATGCATCGCATCTTAGAAGAGGAGCGTAGCAAGGCTAATCAGTACCTTGACTGACAATGATATGATTTATTTAATTATGTGAAGAACTTAATTAGTTTTTAGATGTAAATTCTGACGTGTTTATGAAAGAAAGAATATTTGAATGTTTTAAATCCTGTGGATTCTTTATTCCAGGATAGTTGATGTAAATAGCAGTTATGCTATCGTTTAATGTTAAAACTTTTGATTTGAATGAAAATATATCAAGTTGTTTGAGATGATGTGTTAAATGAGTATGTTAAATTATTGAGTAATGCCTTAACTATTTAGAGAAATAAATAAAGTTCTAATAAGCGTTTATTTAACAGAATTATACCGCCAAGAATAAGACAACCACGTCAACCGGCTCAAGAAGAGTCAACCAATAATAACAATAATTCCAACGCTAATCCCGTGCAGCAGTTGGTTAACTTACTGACTGGAGCCATGAATAATCAACCGCAAGCTCCACCAAACACAACGTATAAAGACTTATAGGCGGTGGGACCGCCAGAGTTCAAAGGTTCCATGAACCCAATCGAGGCTCAAATGTGGGTTATGGAAATGGAGAAGGTTTTCAACGTTACTAGGGTTAGAGAAGATCAGAAGACCGCTTTTGCAATGTTTATGCTGAAGTCTGAGGCTAGCTACTGGTGGCAAGCAAACAAATTACGAGGAGGTGAAGGTGTTATTATATGGGAGAGATTTAAAGAAATGTTTTTCGAAATGTATTTCCCAACTAGTTCGCAGAATCAAATGGAAGTTCAATTTCTGGAACTGAAGTAGGGAAACATGAGCGTACCTGACTATGCAGCTAAATTCAACGAGTTGGCAAGGTTTGCCCCGTACCAAGTACACACTGACGAGAGAAAGGCCAGAAGATTCGAACAAGGACTAAAGCCTTGGGTATACAGTAAAGTATCAATGTTTCAGATAAACACATTTACCGGAGTATTGGAAAAGGCCATCCTCGCTGAAGGTGGAAGCGATGCGGTGACCAAGTACAATCAAAATCAGAAGAAGAAGAAGAGTGAAGGTGAAATTAATAACAAGTCTAGTGGAAATGGCATAGGAGGTGGAAATTTCAATCAGAAGAAAAGGTGGAACGACAGCTCATCATCGGGGAATCAGCAAGGTAATCAGAAGAAAAGAATTGAAGCATGCCCGATGTGCGGGAAAGCCCATCTAGGAGTTTTTATGAAAGGAAAAAGAGTGTGCTACAATTGTAGTCAGGAAGACCACATAACACCAAACTGTCCAAACCCAAAGAAGGGTGCTTGTTTTACTTGTGGTTTGAAGGACCATCTGGCAAGAGACTGTCCCAAAAAGGGATCGGGAGAGTCAGGATCAGGAGGAAACCGGGGAAATAACAGTGGAAATGCCTTAACCATCACCGGACCTACCGCAACAAACCAACCGATTGCCCAGACTTTCAATATGACGGTACAAGATGCAGTTAAATCCTGTGATGTGGTGTCAAGTATCATTCCGATCAATAAAATTAATGCTTATGTTTTATTTGATTCGGGTGCTACTTGTTCCTTTATATCCGATGATTTTGCCAAGAATTTAGATTCGCCTAAGAATGAATTGGATTACCCCATGAATATAGAAATTGAGAATAGTGAAATAATCCCTATTAAGTATGTACATAAGAACTGTAGAGTGAATATTAAGGGTAATATCATGAACGTAGATCTTATCCCTATTCGACTTGGGGAATTTGACGTTATATTAGGAATGGACTGGTTATTCAATTATGGTGCTGTAATTGATTGCCAAAAGAAGCGGATTAACCTTATAACTCCGTCAAAGGTTGTATTTTATGGTAGCAAGTCACCTAGATAAACGAGTTGTCTGACGATGATGCAGGCCAGGAAGTTGTTGAGACAAGGCTGTGTAGGATACTTAGCTTACATAGTCGACAGTCGAAAAGAGAATCCAAAGGTAGAAGAGATACCGATTGTGAGGGACTTCGTCGACGTATTTCCAGAAGATTTACCATGACTTCCACCAGATAGAGAAGTAGATTTCGTGATCAATTTGGCGCCCGGAACTGCTCCAATATCGAAGGTACCATACCGAATGGCACCGGTAAAGGTGAAAGAATTAATGGTACAATTACAAGAATTATTGGACAAGAAGTACATTCAACCGAGCGTATCGCCGTGGGGAGCGCCGGTGTTGTTTGTGAAAAAGAAGGATGGATCGATGCGGCTCTGCATTGACTACAGAGAACTGAATAAGGTCACGATTAAGAACATATATTCATTACCGAGGATCGACGATCTGTTTGATCAATTAAAGGGAACAAGCTTTTCCAAGATAGACTTGAGGAGTGGTTATCACCAACTGAAGGTGAGGCCGGAGGATGTACCGAAGATAACATTCAGAACGCGTTATGGTAACTACAAATTTTTAGTAATGTCGTTTGGTCTTACGAATGCTCCTGCAACATTTATGGGGCTAATGAATGGTGTGTTCAAGCCGTTTTTGGACAAATTCGTGGTGGTATTTATAGACGACATTTTGGTATATTCCAAAACCAAAGAAGAACACGAAGAAGATTTGAGATTAATGTTGGAAGTATTGAGAAGATAGAAGTTGTATGCTAAATTTTCAAAATGCAAATTTTGGATTGAACGAGTACAATTTCTTGGTCACGTGATTGATAAAAACGGAATCTCGGTAGATCCATCTAAAGTAGAAGCCGTGATTAACTGGGATCAGCCGAGAATGCCGTCAATAGTAAGAAGTATTCTTGGATTAGCAGGATATTATAGAAGGTTCATTCAAGACTTTTCCAAGATCGCAACTCCGTTAACGAATTTAACTCGGAAAGCTATGAAATTTGTTTGGACGGATAAATGTGAGGAAAACTTTCAAGAATTGAATAAGAGGTTTAGTACGGCACCTGTGTTATCTCTTCCGGATGATACAGGAAATTTTATTATTTTTAGCGATGCGTTGTATAAAGGACTTGGATGTGTGCTTATGCAAAACGGCAGAGTCATTGCGTATGCATCACGACAGTTGAAGGATTACGAGAAGGGTTACCCGACCCATGATTTGGAGTTAGCTGCAGTTGTTTTTGCTCTAAAAATTTGGAGGCACTATCTATACGGGGAGAAGTGTGAAATATATATGGACCACAAGAGTCTGAAATATATTTTTACACATAAGGATTTGAATATGCGTCAAATAAGATGGTTAGAATTAATTAAGGATTAAGACTGTGAGATTTTATACCATTCCGGGGAAAGAAAATGTGGTTGCCGACGCCTTAAGTAGAAAGGGTCGTGAGAAATTGATGATGTTGACTGCTCAGGAGGAGCTAATTACAGAAATGGAGAAACTAGAGTTGGAAGTGAAGTATCCTATGGAGATTGATGAGAAAATATTTCAGATGCAATCTGGTACAACTCTACTGGATAAAGTTAAGGAGGCTCAGCTTCAGGACGAAGAATGTAAAAAGGTGACAAAGAAGATATCTGAAGGAACTAAACCGAGATTTAAGATGGATAAGGAAAGAATACTGCGATTTGAGAATAGAATTTGGGTACCGCTAGTATAAAAGATTAAGGAAGAAATTTTGAGCGAGGCTCATAGTTCACGATATTCGATTCACCCTGGTAGTACCAAGATGTATCAAGATCTTCGACAACATTTCTGGTGGCCGAATTTGAAGCGTGATGTTGCAGAATGTGTTGCCAAGTGTCTGACCCGTCAGAAAGTGAAAGCGGAACATCAGAGACCGAGTGGATTGCTACAACCGTTAGAGATCCCAGAATAGAAATGGGAACATATTCCAATGGACTTCGTGGTTGGCCTTCTGACGACTCAGAAAGGCTACGACGCAGTATGGGTTATCGTTGACCGACTAACGAAATCTGCACTTTTCCTTTCAATCAAAATAAGATTCAACTTAGATCAGTTGGTGAGGCTATACGTAAAAGAGATTGTTTCAAGGCACGGAGTTCTGGTATCAATTGTTTCAGATAGAGATCCGCGTTTCACATCAAATTTCTGGAAACGTCTTTAGGAATGCATGGGTACGCAATTGTGAATGAGTACAGCTTATCACCCTCAAACAGACGAACAGAGCGAACGAGTTAGAAGATATGATAAGAGCCTGTGTGATGGACTTCAAAAGAAATTAGGATGAATCACCTACCGTTAGTAGAGTTCGGCTACAACAACAGTAACCACGCTAGTATTGGCATGCCGCCTTACGAAGCGTTATACGACAGAAAGTGCAGAACTCCACTTTACTGGGATGAAGTTGGTGAAAGACAATTGCTAGTGCCAGAATTGGTACAGCAGACGACAGAAATAGTCAAAGTGATTCGAGCACGACTCGTAGCGGCTCAAGATCGACAGAAGAAATACGCTGATCCACATCTTAAAAATATCGAGTTTGAATCAGGTAGTTATGTTTTCTTGAAGGTATCTCCCTGGAAGAGGAAGATCAGGTTCGAAAAGAAAGAAAAATTGACTCCAAGATTCATTGGACCCTTTGAAGTACTGAGAAGAATCGGAGAAGTTGCGTACGAGGTAGCCTTACCTCCAGCACTCGAGAATGTCCACAACGTCTTCCATGTTTCTGTGTTACGACCCTACAAAGCTGATTACAAGCATGTAATTGAATACGAACCCCTACATTTTGAGAAAGACTTATCTTACGAAGAAATTCCTGTCCAAATTATCGACCGAAAAGAACAAGTTCTCAGAAATAAAGTTATATCTTATGTTAAGGTAATTTGGAGGAACCACAACGCTGAAGAAGCTACGTGGGAACTCGAAGAGAATATGATGAAGAACTACCCTCATTTATTTACTTAATTATGTGTAAACGATTCTGGGGACATAATCTTTGTAAGGGGGGAGAATGTAACGGGTCGAATTTATTGAGTCGTGAGTCTGGGGACAGAATCCTTTTAAGGGGGGAAAGATGTGACGAACGAGATTTTTGTAAATTAATTTTAATATTTATTGAATTAAATAAATATTTTCGATGATTTAATTATTGGATTAAATAATTACTTGATACAATTGTGGTAGATTAATTTAATTATGTGTTACATTTATTAAATTAATGTAGAGAATATTTATTATTCAAGTATGTATTTATGTGAGCTTATTGAATTAAATGAAATATTTAATTAAGCATGATGTTATTTTAATTAATTTAATTATTAATTAGAGAGTTAATAATTTGACATTAATTATTAATGAGAAATTTAATTATGTGACTATGTGAATTTATGAGAAATTATTATATTTTATTTAAAGTAAATTAAATAAAATATTGAAGTTATTTTATAAGGAGTGTGACATTAATTAAACTATAGTATAAGAAGTTTATCAAATTAAATGAGAATGAATTATATTGAATAGCCAAACAAGGCCTTAGTAGTGTTTGAGGGCAGTTAACCACGAATTGGTTAACTGACCACAACTACGTCAGTTTATAAAATATATGCATATTCTTTTACTTCATTTTCTTAAGTCTGATAAAACTAGTTAGAGAGAATCTGATAATTTTTGAGGAGAATTGTGAGTCAGTGATTGAAGAAGGAATTGAGAAAGAATTCATCTCCTATTAAAATCTACACTACGCTTTGGGTAATTCTATCCAACCCAATTCTTATTTTATGTCTTTTAAAGTTTTCCTAAATATGGCTTAAGTCATCTGTAAAGTTTCTGTAGTTGAATGGGGTAACAATTATGTGTATATATGTAATAATTCGAGTAGCATAGCATATCTTATATATATTGTATATGATTCCATATCATAAGTTTCATAATACTATGAATTGCTATTTCAAAAATTTATAGAGTTTGGGTTATGGCCATATGGCCTTATACGTGATAATTCATGTGTTGATCATATATTATCCCTAAATTTTACACTCGTATATTATTATGCATGTTGATACGAAGAGACTAAAGTTTAAATAAGCGGATTCAGTGTTATAACGAATCCGTAGTGACAATTTTCATGTTTTATTTTCAAAACCTCCAAGAACATCAAAGTCAGTGAAATTCACACATTTTAGTTATGTGATTATGTGTTTTAATGGGTTAAAATCATTCTATAAATTTTGGGTTATGATTATAAATGAATTATAACATGTGGGAATGTCTAAATTCGTGTAGTAATATTTTAAATTGGAGTTTTTGGTTGTGTTATGCAATTTTTGCGAATTGCAGAACAGTTTCTGGCTCGCTGCGCTGCGGCGCCAATCTCAAGCCTAAACATCTGCGCCGCAGCGCCAAGTTTCCAGCCGCAGCGCCATGTGTCCGGTTGCAGCGCCACGGCGCCGCAGCGCGAAGATAAAGTGTAATAGTGGTGCCGCAACGCCACTCTCCAGAAAGTTCAGAAATGTAATTTTTAAAATGTTTAAGTCTAACAATGTGTTAGTAAATTAATGTAATGAATATGTAAACATGTTAGAAGTATAATATGATGATAAAAGAGTTGTTTATCATGTTAATAACATAATGGCATGTGGATCGAATTATTGAATACATAATAAGCTTGTTATTCATGAAGTATAAATTATGTGACAAAGTGGTAAATTAACTAAGTATAGTTAAATAATCAAAGTAGACAAAGAGAATGAGTTTATGATGATTAGTTAAGTTATAATTAACTGGTATTGTGAATGTGAATGATATGTATGATTTAATTCAAAGAACGTGCTTAGTTAAAGTGTAATCTACGCATGAGACAAGTTTCCTAACCCTACTTGTCATTATTGTTCAAGTTTATTATTTACCCCGAGTAAATTATCATTACTATTATTCAATTTCAAATGTTATATTAAAGATTTATTATCTTTTCAAAGCATGATTCAGTTATACAATAATTGTTCTATTGTATATTTCTTGAGATTATTATTCGAATTGAATATCATTATTGTTGAACCTTATTAGATTAGTGATCTTTATTGATTCAACTAGCCCTTAGTTGATGAACGTTCTAAATTTCAGAACCCTTATTGAATTATCCAAACCAAACTTCCTTTGGTGCAGACTCGAATGTCAAACTGAGATGAACAACCCTACAAAGGGATTTACTTATGCGTTAGCGTTAAGATATTGTGCACAGTATGGTACTAAGGGCTGATCCCCCTAAGTACGAGTAGAAAGGTCCATAGTCTTATAACTGTTAAAGGTTTCAAGTATAACCCTTGACAACCTAGGACATAGTTCAAAGTCTTATGACCCTCAGAATTCTTTTGATTCTTGTTATTCATTCATGATTCAAAAGTTGAGCTTTTATTCAGATATCTTTGATTTACTCGCATGTTATTATACTGTTATTTCATTATTATACTTGTGGGCATTAGTGCTCACTCTTGCTTGATAATAACATTGCAGTTAAGAATGAAAGAACTGATGAATCTTCCACTAGTAAAGACAAGGGCAAAGTTAGCAAATGATGAAGACTTGTTATTTTATTTGACGATGCATTTATGTTTAAGAATTGAGTTAATGATATTATTTAAGACTTATTTTTTTATGATTCTGCACAGATGTTTAAGGTTAGTTCAACCTGGGATGATGTTTATTATTCAGATGTTGTAACCCCATAAGGGGAAAATTTTATTTTATCTATTGCATGGTTTGCATTTATTATGGTTAGATAGATAGATGATATTTTTACAGTGAACACCAAATCCCGTGGAATCGGAGTACCCGGATTTGGGGGTGTCACACCACCTCTTATACAACTGCAACAGTGTCGAAGAAAAATTCACTGTATCTTCAAATGAAGTCCACCATCAAGTCAAAGGGGAAAATACCCATGGAGAAGATTGAAAAATACCTCCGCATTATGGGTCATAACGAAGCCAATGTGGTTTTAAGTTTAAGAGAAGCTCCACACCAAATTTCAATCCTGGACTTAGTTTTAACTTCCAAGGATCACAGGAAGATCTTACTGAATGTTTTGGAAGAAGCCTACGTACCGACATCAGTGGATGGAGAAAAATTTCAACATCTGGTTGATCACAATTTTAACAACAATGTGATATCTTTCACTGATGGCGACATACAGCCCGAAGGGACCGGTCATTGCAAGCCATTGCACATTGTGGTTTTGTCCTCCGGATATATGCTAGCTGGACTCTTGATAGATGGAGGTTCATCTCTAAATATATGTCCTTACGTTACTTTGCTAAAGATGAACGTCAATCTCAAACGGATCCGAAGCAGCCATATGGTTATTAAAGCTTTCAACGGAGCCCACCGAAATTCAGTCGGAGAGATTGAGCTACCATTCGAGATTGGTCCCCATACCTTCTACGTTTCTTTTCATGTGCTCAAAATAGATTCAGGATACAAGCTGCTATTGGGAAGACCATGGATTCAAATGGCTGGGGCCGTCCCCTCAACTCTTCATCAGCAACTGAAATACATCATTAATGACAGCCTAGTCACAATCAACGCTGAATCAGAATGTCCTAAACAAAGGGACATACCCCTCATCAGATTCAATTCATAAGTTGAACCGGTCAATTTTCATGCCTTGGAGGTAAGCAACACTCACTACCACCCTATTGGGGTGCCACCTCTCACACCCAAGATTTCTGCCGAAGTAATGTCGACTGCTCAAGAAATGATATCTTTGGGTCATCAACCGGGACAAGGGCTGGTAAAAGTAATCATGGTATTAAACACCCAAAAGTGGTCAGTCAAACTGGGACAGATGGACTGGGCTATTCTACCAGTTCCAGTCACAGGAATCCACATAAATATCATCAGATTCCTTCATCTTCAGTTACACGATGTTTGTCTTTACCTACAACTTCTGAGTCCGCACAACCTCCTGTAAAGGTGCCAGCCAGTGTCGTGGCTATGTTATTTCCCAAGCCGATACCGGTAAGGGAGAAAGAAGTCTTTGTTCCAGATTCTAGAGTGGAGGAAGAAAAACGAAGAATTAGCAAGACATCGTCAGAATGATATCAGGAATACGCATCATTGTCCATGATGAACATACAAACAGATACACCCCAGACGATGATTGCCCAGATGTAATGGTCACCATTCAGGGAGAAGGAGGACGATTACAGCCCCTCCATCACTGTAGTCCATCAGGACTTTTCCCTCGATAATTGGAACAATACTCCTTGCATTGGTCGACGAGGGTAAAGCGGGCATGAATTCTTTCTGACCTGTAGATATCATAATTGCTTATTTTTCTGTATAGTATTAGCAGTTATTTTGTTAGTACATGTTAACTCTTTGTATGATGAAACCATTTCATATATACTAAGTGAAAGCTTATTTTGTTTCAGGACCCTGAATTTAGATGTGCATGTACTTGCTGATAAGATGACTCTTCTCCACAAGGATTGTAACTTTTATATAGAGTTGGATTCAGCCTTGATGGAAATACACGAGGACATTGAGGTGCCTCCGTAGATTAAAGAATGGGTCAAAGACAAACCTAAACCCAACCTTGATCAAACCACTTCCTTCAATCTCGGAACCTTAGAAAGCCCTAAGTTAATCCAGATTGGTTCAAACCTTACCCCAAACCAAAGGAATGACATGGTTACTCTATTAACCCAATTCCAGGATGTGTTTGCACGGTCTCACGAAGACATGGTGGGTTTGTCCACTGACATTGTTCTTCATCTCCTTCCCATTAAAGAGGGATTCAATCCAATCAAGCAGAAGCTCAGGCGATTGAAACCTGAGTGGAGTTTAAAAGTGAAAGAAGAAATTGTGAAACAATTTCAAGCTGATATTATCATGGTGTCCACATATCCTGAGTGGATATCCAACATAGTTCTCATGCCTAAACCCGGAGGAAAGGTGCGAGTTTGCGTGGCTTACCGGGATCTAAACAAAGCTTTCCTTAAAGATAGCTTTCCCGTACCATTTATCCACATTCTCATTGACAATACTGCTCAATACGGCATGTACTCCTTTGCTGATTGCTTTGCTGGATACCACCAGATTATGATTGCCGAGGAAGATCGTGAGAAAAATGCTTTCATCACACCTTGGGGAACTTTTTGCTATAGACGACTGTCCTTCGGCCTCATCAATGCCGGAGCTACTTATCAATGAGCTATAATGGCTCTTTTCCACGACTTAATGCACAAAGAGATAGAGATCTACGTGGATGACATCATTGTCAAATCCCAAAGGAAAGACGACCACTTAGACCATCTCATAAATCTCTTCAACAGGTTGCGTAAGTACAACTTGAAGTTGAATCCAGCCAAGTGCGCCTTTGGCGTTAAATCAGGCAAGTTGCTAGGATTCCTAGTCAACCACAAAGAGATTGAGCTGGACCCCACAAAAATTCAGGCTATCACGTAAATTCCCATTCCTCAGACAGAGAAGGAAGTACGGGGAATTTTGGGAAGAATTAACTTCATTAGCAGGTTCATTTCTCAACTCACAGCAACCTGTGAGCCTATCTTCAAGTTAAGGAAGAACTCCTCCATGAAATAGAACGACGAGTGCCAGAAAACCTTCGTTACAATCAAAGAGGAGCTAGTCAAAGCTCCTATTTTGGTACCACCCAGGGATGATGTTCTCCTGTTCATGTACATGTCCATAAGTGACAATGCCATGGGCTGCATGCTGGAACAGAAAGACAATAGAGGCCATGAACGAGCTATCTATTACCTCAGGAAAATATTTAGCAGCAGTGAACACAAGTACACTCTGATTGAGAATACTTGTTGTGCTTTAGCATGGGCTTCCATGAGGTTACAACATTACCTCCATGGTCACACAACCCATCTCATATCCCGCGTGGATCCTCTCAAGTACGTGTTCAACAAACCCATGTTAAATTGCTGGCTGTCTAGATGGCAGTTGATCCTACAATAATTTGATAGCGTCTACGTGTCGCAAAAGTCGATCAAAGGTTAAGGAATTGCGGATCAACTGGTTGCCGCACCTTCAGGTGATTTCAAACCCTTGGAAACCTACTTCCCAGATGAAGGGGTAATGACAGTTCAGCAACACCATAAGTACGATACATGCCATACATAGAAAACTAGTATATGCCCGTGCCTAAAGGCACGACGTGAAATAAAAATACTATTATTAAACAATTAATATATACCCAATCATCAACATATATCTAACTACCAAAACATCGAGCTAGTCTATACTAATTTCAAAAAAAATCGGTAGAATTTCTTTAAAAATAGATATCTCAAAAATTCTAAATCTGTCTACAAAACTTACAATCATCAATACATATCTAAACCACCAAAAAAACTAACATTCCATACCCAAAAATCATCATAACCATGTATAATTAATTAATTTTACAAAAGACGTAACACACAAAATACACATCAAGCTAGTTATTACTAATTTTAACACAACAAAGTTTAACATACTAACTGCTAGATAGTTGTGGAGAAATTTACCTCAAGAAATTGCTCAATGATTTTATCAGTTACATGAACTGGATTATTACGCATTAAATTTGGAAAATTAGAAATTCTTTGCAAGAAAGCCTCAATTCTACTGTGTTGACCCTCATCCATTCTTACATTAGGAATGTCCATATTATCACCTTTTTTAAAACATGAATTGTATACCAATCTGTTCACATATTTTTTGATGCTATATCAAAGACAAATGAGAAAAATTGAAACCAAATGCTCTTTCAAGAACCAGAAGACATTTTTTAGAAATGGGCATCCTTTATAATGATGTTTTTCTTTTCTCCTCATCACCAAGAGATTAAGCATCCATGTAGCCCAGTAACCAAAGACATAAATCAATTTTCTAGGTTGTACTGATCCAAATAAATTAGGTATATAGAATTGAGAAAATATATACACCCAAACAAACATATAAAATAAATATGATTGGGACTCTGCATATTTTTTTATCTTCAATCAAATAAGAGCAACACCACTTTTTTCTTATGTCCAAAAATTGTTTTTTGAAAAAAATCCTAGAAATCAAGTGTTTTCATACCTAATCAATCTCCCCCTCTTACTACTCTTAGACCATATGAAAATGAAAAATGAAACAACCAAACGGATCATATGAAAAATGAAACAAATGAAACAAATTCACCTCTGAATTATTCAAAAACTCAAACCATAGTCACTCATCTCCCTTGGGAACAAAAAAAAAGGATAAGTAAACCCAAAAGTAACTAAAATTCTATAAACATTAAACTCACATGAAGCCTTATCATAAATCTGGATTGTTCCAGTTGATTTAGTTGACATAAAATCAAAGACATTAAAAATATCACCACTTATATTTATCAACTATATAACAACACTCATCTACTTTATTACGATCATCAACAACAACCACTATATAACAACACTCATCTATTTTATTACGATCATCAACAACAACCAACCATTACAACACAATCGAAACAACACAAAATTTCAAAAATTAATCATCGAAATTCCATAATCCATTTTTTCAATTAAAAGTTTTACTCGTTGCTTACCAAAAATAATCGTCACTTAGCAACCTCTGCTTGCCATCTTCGCCGCTTAGCAAAAGATATCACCACTTATCAAAAGCAATCTGCGCACGGGCCGAAGTGAGCACCGATCAGAACATGAACAGAGAGTAAGCACAAAATTAACAAACTTTTTGGAGGCTCAAATGAGACTTTCTTTTACAAAATCTGTTCAAATAGTTCTCCAATTTCCTTTTTGCCCTGCAAAATAAATTACAAAAAGATCAATTATGCGACTTCATGGAAGGTTAGTGTAAAACTGATCAATTCATTTTGCAACCCTAACCTGGCTGTTTGTTGATTACCTAAAATTTGTAACTTTTAATATTGGGGCAAGGTTGAGCACTGGATTGGGGAAATTGGGAAGAGAAAGGGAGTGAGGTAGAGCTGGGGTTGGATTGGGAAGAGTTGGGGTTTTGATTTTGGGGAAGAAAGGAACAGAGAAGGTTGAGCACTGTATTGAGGAAATCGGGAAAAGGAAGGGAGTGAGGTAGAGTTGGGGTTTTGATTTTGGGGAAAAAAGGAACAGAGAAGTGGATTTGGAATGGGGGCTCGACAACAACAGGAGAGAGAGAAAGATTATTTAGGCGGTATCTTTTGTATGTGAGATGAGATGTGAGCCGCTAGATTAAATTAGAAGAATTGAGATTAAATCTGAGCCGTTATTGTGGTTTGTCAATTTTAAAGTGAAAGTAGATTCAAAATTGGTTGTGTTTTATTATATAGATGCATTTCAATGGAGCTGTTAATATAGAAGGTTTTAGAGCTGGAGCTAGTTCTGGTATCCGGTACGGAGGAGCAGTATCCCGTCACCGTCAAATTGTAGTTTGTCAGCACCAACAACATAGCTGAGTATGAAGGCTGTCTCATGGGGCTAAAACTTACCCGTTCAATGGGCATCAGGCGGTTAACTATCTTTGGGGATTCAGAGTTGGTAATCAGATAATCTAAGGGAATCTATCAAACCAAAGAGCTACATTTGCTGCCTTACCATCGACAGGTTTTACAGATGGCTTTGGAGTTCAAAGAAATCTCATTTTTAAACATTCCTCGTAATAAGAATGACTTTGCAGATGCCTTAGCAATTTTTGCCTCCTTGATTCATATGCCTGACAAGGAACACATGCCAGGCGTCAAATTTACCCTACACAAGGCACCATCCTATGGGAACTATATTGGAGAAGTATCGGATGAACTAACTCCCATCCATCACCCTTGGTATCAGCATATCAGGGAGTACCTACGAGATGGATCTACACCCACTGAGGCGAGCTCGACTGAGAAAAGGCGGATCCATCGACTTGCTATGAAATTCTACCTGAGCGGAGATGCACTCTACAAAAGAGATGCATGATTTGGTCTCCTCAGATGTCTAGACCAAGACCAATCTCAGAGGCTCATGGATGAGGTCCATGGTGGAGTATGTGGCCCACACATGAGCAGCCCCATGCTTGTTAAGAAGATCCTCAGAACAGGACATTACTAGCTTACCCTCAAAGCTAACTGTGATGATCACGTCAAGAGGTGTTATCAATGCCAAATTCATGGAAATGCCATCCACACCCCTCCGAGGGATCTCCACAATATGAGTTCACCTTGGCCCTTCTCAATGTAGGGAATGGACGTTATCAGACCCATCGATCCCAAAGCCAGTAATGGGCATTGCTTTATATTCACCATGATCGACTACTTCACCAAGTGGGTAGAAGTAGCCTCCTTCCCCAGGGTTACTAAAGAAGTCATCATTGCTTTCATCAGAAATAATGTCATTTATCTATTTGGACAACCAGAGGTCATCGTGTCAGACAATTTTAAGAACCTCAACAACAAAATGATGGAGGAGTTATGCAGTAAATTTCACATCAAACATCTTAACTCCATCATCTACCATCCAAAGATGAATGGTGTTGTTGAAGTGGCTAATAAAAATATCAAGAAGATCATGCAAAAGATGTCCGCCAACCACAAAGAATGGCCAGACTTATTGCCACTTACTCTGTTAGCCTATAGAACATCAATGCGCACTTCTACTGGGGCAAACCCCCTACACATTAACCTATGGGATGGAATCAGTGCTCCCTGTAGAAGTTGAAATGGAATCCCTCAGAATGTTGATATACGCTCAGTTGGATAAAGACCAATGGGTACAAGACATGTATTACCAATTGTCTCTAATAGACGAAAGGCGAATCGGGACTATCTTCTATGGTCAATTATATCAACAAAGGATCACCAGATCCTACAACAGAAAAGTCCAGCTACGTCAATTTAAGCAACATGACTTGGTTTTAAAGAAGATCCTTGACAACCAAGATCAGTCCAAGGGAAAATTCTCCCCTAACTGGGAAGGCCCATTTATTGTCAATAAGGTATTGACAGGAGGCGCTCTTAGATTGCAGGAAATGGACGACGATGAATTTCCCTAACTCATCAACTCAGACACCGTGAACGGTACTATGTATGAAGTTACCATCAAGCAAACATCATGGTGTTGGATCATCAGATCACCAGTCATTCCGATTTTTTAACCCTTCATTACATACAATTCTTTGCCACATTTTTCCCCTCAGGGAAACATACTTTTCAAGCCAGCAACCTGGTTTCACTACGTTCATACAATTTTGGTTATCCCCCTAGGGATTGAACCTTTCACACCTGCAGTTTATCCTGAAGATGAGATTAAACTTTTCTATGCTTGCAGTTTGTCCTGAAGACGGGATCAAACTTTTTCACACCTGCAGTTTGTCCCAATCATGGGATCAAACTTTCTTCTCCCCGCAGTATTGCCTGCATATGGGATTCATACCTCTCTTCGGCTATGAATCTTCATAAGGGGCGAACTATATCGACCTTATCTCCTCTTCAATAGGAGTACGTAGGCAATCATTTTATATGGCCCGGTCGCAATAAAACAAAAAATAACAAAAAACTTTTCTACACCCTTCTCCTTACAAAAACAAAAACAACAAAAACATTCCTACAACCATTTCTACCACATATATCGTTGAATCTCTTACACCAGGTTCGAACTACGCAGACCTGATCTCTTCTTCAATAGGAGTACGTAGGCAGCCATTTATGGTTCGGTCTCACCCCCTGCCAAAACACAAATATTTGTCAACTGGTACTGGGATCATCCTTCAATCCACCACATTTCATCGGCTTCAGACCTAAAGGGATGGAATTACCTGAACTCCTCCTAAATAGGAGATTCAAAGACCATCTAAGCTACGGTTATGCCTCAAAGAGCAACACCAATCTATAAGAGATGAAATTAACTAGGCTCCTCCTAAATAGGAGTACTGGCGACCATATGTGGTGCGGTCAACCTCAGAGAGGAGAGCCACACTCTTCTCCATATTTCCATACAGAAACCAGTCCCAAGACACCAAAGATGGTAGGGATCCACATAGATCAATGATCCATTCTGAACTATCCAGTGACAACTTAATTTCCATCCATCAAGGAGGAATTCAGAATACATCAAGATCACAAGCCCTGAAGAAGCAGGCAAAATATCAAGTAAGTATCCAGACATATCTAAAAGGGAAGTGATCAAAAATATATTTCCCTGATATATATATATATATATATAATACTGTTTGATATACAATGTAAACTGTACATGACAAAATGGCTAAGCTAGTCTGTGCAGGAAAATACAAGCTCATCTACAAATTAGTGTATATGCGAGCTATCAAGCCTAGCATGTCATCCCTCTCAGCAGAAGGAGGTAAAGTTGTGGTCTCCTGTACAAGGGTATCCATACGAGCTAACAGATCTACAACCATCTGCATGGTGACTTTATGCTCATCAATGTACGTGCTCATCTCTGCAATCATTGGTAAGATATCTCACTGTAGTACTATCTATAACGGCTACGTCTCGGGTAGATATGGCTCTATCCCTCTCAACTATCACAATATCTCTGGCTGATCTGGACTTATCCCACTCAATAACAGCGGTATCTCTACGAGCTAATGCCTCGTCTCTCTCTAACAGAGCTACGTCTCTCCCATCAAGGGCTGTCAACATCAAGGCTCTAACCTGATCTCTCTCAAAGGTCATCAGATGAAGACTCTGTTAGAGTTTATGCCCTAGAGGCCAATTATTTGATATAATTGCTTAACGTTTTGATGTTATATTTGATTGAATAAATGAATGATTTTATTATGGTTTTATTTATTGCGTTATATAAATGTTAACATAATAAAAATCCTTAGAATAATGATACAAATTATATAGTTTCAAGTATATGACTTGAACATGAGATTATATAATTACAATTAGTATCATTATTCTTAAATGTCCCTAGTCGAGTATCATTATTAATGGGACAACAATGATGCATTAAGACTAGTATGTGGATTGACTGATGAACAAATCTCATTGGTCATAAATATATGAGATATTAAGTCAATGCATAGGTACATATTAGAGAACGATGTACTGAACAGACCCACCATGAGAATTCTATGTGGAGCATTATGCGTAGTTTCATTAACAATTCTCATAGTGACAATGATGTAATGGTCCTCCGACCTGAAATCACTATATTTCTACACGAGAATTTATGTACTTTGATATCATCAAATGTCACCTTTAATAGAGTGGACTATAAAGGTGATTATTGGGTACATCATGAATCGTGTGAGGAATATGAGTGATCTAGATGGAATTTAACCATCCTATATATTAGGGGTGATATCCATAGGCCTCTTGATTGAGTAGGACTATGAAATACATGACCATGCTCAAATACTGATTTGTTTCATATAGTCTACTCATTGATCAAGAAAAATTCAGATTAAATTATGAAGAGTATGACACATTCCATGACTCGAGTTTAATCTAGGATATTAAGGTTAAAAGGATTAAATTACATTGAAACATTGGTCACGAAAAGGTTTCATCGAATCATCGATCTTATTTTTACTTGGGTAGCAGTGATGCATTACTAGATGCCGCTCACTGTTTATAATTTTATAATATGATTTTAAAATTATTACCAACGTAATAATAACCTATAGGGTCACACACATAGAACATATTTAAAAGAGAATTAATTTAAATTGAAAAGATTTAAATATATCAATATGATTGATAATATTTAAATTATGAATTTAAATTAATAGGATAATTTATATATATAGGTATATTAATTAAGTAAGACTTAATTAAGATATATATAAATTCGGATTTTAATAATATTAGGTTTTGATTAATTCCTCCTAACTGCTATATATATATATATGATATATATCAGTCATTTTAGGGATTGCGTCAAAATACAAAACCCTAGCCGCTCTTAGAGAGAGACTAGATAAAACAGTTTCAAAAATCCTCATCCTTGGTGGCTAGTACCGCGGTTCCTTCTTCTGCAGATCATAGGACGATTCGCGGAGCGTTCGTGTGGATACCGTAGAGACGCAGTTTTGTTGGATTGCATAAAAGATTCGAAGCCATTTCAGAACTCTTTCATAATCGGTATAATATCTAAACCACTGAATTAATTTCTGTTTCGCATGGATCCTGTTTTGGGTTTCGGAAATTTCTTTGATTATTTTATATTTCCGTTGCATTTTTGTGCCAAAAACCCTACAGACTTTGCTTGAAGTACTGTGCCGAATGTTGGATCATAACATTGCTAGTACTGGGAGAATCTAAAGGAGATGCTAGCAACCCAGTAGACTGCTCCTCCTCGATGTGAGAATCAACGTCCTCCATGGGCTCTCCATCATCTGAATCACTATCCGGTACTGTGGGTACTGCCGCAGCCGATGAAGTCTCTGTCTCCATCCACGCTGAATACTCTGATGAACAGCCCGAATGGCTAATAGAGAAGGCAACTATCTTATGCTGATCCCAATATGCATACACCCGGGATCGGTCCTCTGCTAATAGATGGAGAGAAGCTAAACGTTGACTTAGCGCCCCCTCGAAAGGATGGAAATCCTAGAACAGGTCAAACTGTGACATCACGACCAGCGGGTGATAGGTAATCATGCCCTTCAAACCAGCCATAGGGAGATAGTCCATGCCTGGAGCATGAGTAATAAAGCTATAGGGTGAACTAAGCCCTGTGCACGGTAGAATGTCAAACGGATCTCTGATATCTGCCAAGAACATCGACCAAGACATAGCGTCTGTACACTTCGATGGCTGAAAGGAGTAAGACATATGTGACGCCCCAAATTCTGACTACCACTTGGTCACTCGAATTCAGTTCGTCACATGCTTAAAGTATTACCATAATAACTAAAATCATACATTTACAATGAAAGATCTAATTTACAATATTATACAATGTTTTATTATAATTATTCTCCCAAGTCTGGCAACCTACAATGCTTAATAACTTACATAATAATATCGAATAAAGACTTATTACATAATCCTACTTAAGCTTAACATAGTCTAAAAATAGTCTTAATATAACATAATAAATTTAAACATAAAAGGGACAAGCTAGTCGGTATCCTTGCCCTTGCCTTTGTCTTTCCTAGAGACACCTCCCTGTTCCGCCTTAACTGAAAGGTTTTAAATAAGCAAGAATGAGCACAAATTGCCCAGCAAGTAATATACAACAAGGGTAAGGAGTTTTATAACACAAGTTTAAGATATCGAAGTATCATCTCTAAGATAGTTCAGAGTTTCAGAATAATATCATGAATAATGAATATCAATAATTCTTGGAATAAGAACGATAATTCAATATAAATCGACAGATATATATGAATTTAAAGACAAATCAAAGTATCCGACCGGATAACAATTTATACTGAGCAGTCACTAAGGACTGTTGAACATATACTAGAATTACCAATATTAAACTAATAACCCAAAAGAATCAAGTATTATAGATGATCAGTCTAAAATACTTTAAGTTATGCATAACACCACAGTAATAATATACTCATGTGTCGGGGTTCCCAATAACATACATTCCCCTTACCTTAAGGGTTATTCAACTCAGTTTTCAAGATTTATGCACCAATCAATTGGTTTAGACAGTTTTATAAACATGCATATAGTCTAGCCGAATCAATGGCATAGACCCTTTCACAACATTCGAGAAAAATATCAAGTTCAACATGAATAATAGTTTTCACAATAGTTTTAGACATACTAGCTCAATTGAGCGAATAAATAGGATAACTTGCATTCAATGAGATAAGCTTACGATATTCGTTGAATAAAGTAACACAAGAGTTAGAATACTTGAATAATGTAAGGTAGGGTTTGGATACTTGCTCAATATAGATTTGAGTAAGGTTAGAGAACTTGATCAACAATAATTGGAGTAAGTTTAAGAGACTTGCCTTACGCGTAGTTTATCTACGTTAAGAAATCAACACTTTTAAATCCTATTTATAACGTATTATATGTTTAAGATGTTCATTAGCTAACAGAGTCTTTAATCAAGCTTGACATGATTCAAGTATGCACATATGGTACAAAATCAGTTTATAAGTGAAGTTCAACCAACATATCTTTGTTGTGATATTATGTAAACATCCTCTAGGACTTATCATTCGAAAATCAAAATTAACCTCTATTTACATCACATAGCATGCTTCTCAACATATTACATAACATATTATTCATATATTACAAGTTAAAGTAATCATATAGGCATGCTTCAAACATTAGTTCAAAAATAGAAGTCGTTTTTGACTGCTGCACGGCGCAGCTGCGCCCTGTCTAGGCTTAGGGACGGCGCAGCTGCGCTGTCCCTTGGCCAGACCTGAGCCGAGCTACTACCTTGCAGTTTCTGTCCCACTATATCATACCACTACACCTATAGTTTAACATACATGCATGCTAGAAGCTTTCACATACCACTCTACCATTCTTGTGTTCATCTTTACAAGTTCTTAATTTAAGACTTTCTATGGAATCTTAAAGCTTAATGCGACACACAACCACCAAGTTTATCATGCTTACTCTCTAAACATACACATTAGTCACAAAACTCATATTAGGCATGCTCGCGAGTATTCATAAAACATGTGAAACTAACATCGATTTGGTTGAAATATGCTTTGTTTATGTTTTTCTTAAAATATGATACACAAGCATGGTATATATACACCTAGACTACATGAGTGAGTCTAAGAGTAACATCAAATGAGATCACAAAAGTCAGATTCTAATCCTCAAGGTAGCATGCTCGAAATTCATAATTTCATTCGTAAAGCTTACTAATTAGTTCCACATGTCGATGCTAGCTTACTAACTTCATAAACACCATCTAAATGTTTATTCATGCATTTCTAAGTCATACTAACATGTTTATAAAGTCAGTATTCATACATGGCATGCATAAATATTAAGTTCATTTCTAAGTTTTAAAATCCATTTTAAGCTACATGTTTTCTTTAATCATGCTAAGCTAGTCTAACATGTTCACATTAGGTTCATATACTTGTATATACCCCTTACACATGATGGCATGTTATTATAAGTCATAGTACTATAACAGATTGGAAAATAGAAGCTCAAAAGTGATCTCAGTAGCCAGCGCAACTGCGCCTTAGTGTTAAAACAACGCAGCTGCGGTGTATCTGGTTTGAGCCAGGAACAGTAAACCTCGGCAACTGTTTAGCCCAAACACAGAAATTACTCATGAAATCGTTTCTAAACTCTCCTATTACAGTTGAAACATATTTATATAGTCATATAACAACTAGATAACCCATACCCAACCTCTTTAACATCTAATTCCATGAATTCAAGAATTTAATTTTTATGACTCAAGAATTCTATTTATAGAAACTGAAAATAGAAGTAAGGAAGAGGAGTTATACCTCTGCAAATGTGAAAGGAACTTGCTTTAAGAATGCTTGTATGCTTTCAACTCTTACTTAGTAAATACCAGACAATTTCCAAGCAACCCAACTGATAAACATGTCTGCTATTTATAGAAAAAATTTTACACAGACATTGCAATTTCTCATTGAATCAAACCCATGGATTGTAGGATTGCATGAAGGTTATGAAGGAGATGTTAAATGGTGGTTGAAACTCATGATAACCACCACTCCCTACCATGATAATCAGCTAAAAAGTTGGAAGAAGAAATAGGCTTAGCCTTTTTGGAAGAATACGTATTCTAGCCTTGAGTTACTGTTCATGTACTTGTGCCACTCATTTTGGGACAAAAGAAATCTCAGCAACACTTAGCTCCATCCCATTTAGTTACTTTGTTAACCAAAAATGGTTTTAATGTCCAGGTGTTACCACATTAGGAGAAATTAGGGCTATTTATATACTCACATCATATAATCCATGTACATTAAATACACACAATAAAATAATGCAATCATGTATTATTGTCCGGATAGTTCCATAATTATCTCTACCACCCATATAACCATATTATAACCTTATTATATTAATTTATGTCAAATAAACAAACTATTTACTTCCTTGATTAATTACTACTAATATAATTTAATTCACTTCTTATTGAAGAAATTATGGAATTTCATAACCATTAATTATCGATAAAATTCTTATTATATTTATAAATATATTGCAATTAATAATAATAATAATATATTATTAATTAATTACAAAGAAATCAATATTCTACCACAATTAATTAATATTAATTAATGGTTTAACAATCCCATTGTTGGACATACCATACTTTATTTCGTGGTTTATCAATGTCACACATATCACATAATTGTTCTATTTTAATTTCCAAAGTGAAAAAAATTAGTTTTCTCCAACTGTCCATTGGCGCAGCTGCGCCGTGCCCTGACAGTGCCAAGACTGGTTTATCTTCAGCCCATGCCAATTTTCATCGCTAAACTCATTTTATATGACATGAATTAAGGTCCACAAGAGTGCTATTACAAGTCTACGTGCGTATTGATTACACATATGAAATCACATGATCGACACGATTAATCTTCTAGATTCTAGTTTTAATTCCTCATTCCACATTATGCCACACAAGGCATTTCACAAATCTCATTATCAATTCACACTTCTTAATAGACATTTATCTAGTACGAATCAATTGAATTAACCAACTCACAAAATAATAATACTTATATTCACATAAATATTATTTCCATTAATGTATGCATTTAATAATAAGTGGAAATTCTCGGGTATTACATCCTTCCCCCTTATAAAAATTCCGTCCTGGAATTGCTACAAGGTTACACAAATAGATGGGGATAATCCCTCATCATCCTATCTTCTAACTCCCACATAGCCTCCTCGACATCGTGGTTACGCCAAAGTACTTTTACAGAGGAAATAACTTTATTTCTCAAGGTTTGCTCTTTCCTATCAAGAATTTGGACAGGAATTTCTTCGTACGCTAAATTCTTCTCCACTTGAATGGGTTCATAAGAAATCACGTTCTTGTAGTCAGGCTTGTACGGACGTAACACGAATATGTGAAGCACGTTATGGATGTGTTCCAACTCAGATGGTAGTTCCACTTTGTATGCTACTTCACCCACTCGCTTTAGTACCTCGAATGGTCCTATGGATCTTGGACTCAGTTTTCTTGTAAAGCCCCTAAACTCGGGTACTTAAAACCTGAACTCAGTGTTTTACGATACCATTTTTATGAGCGAAATAATACTAATAATAATAACAATAATATAAATATCAAACTTAACTTACATTTATCAGAGTCTAATCCTAAGTACGCAACCTTTACTATATTCTTTACATGATATATAATACATATCATTATCTTAATACAGTCTAACTATTATAAAAGATACCATTAACCATATTCTGTTTGCTTTCCTTTTCACTTGATCTTGTCTGAACCTTCGGGTTGATCATGCCTAGCTGAAAACATTTAATTTTAAAGCAAGAATGGGCATTTGGGTGCCTAGCAAGTAATAACAATTAGAAATATAAGTAGCTGAAAGAAATAAATGTTTTCTTTGTACATCACTTCTACAACGAATTTATAGTTGTGAAGTAAACTGAACCAATAATAACAACATAACAATTCTATCTCAAATTTTTAAAACTACGTATTGACTATATATATAGGTATTAGTCGACAGATTATGAACATTATTTTTAGTTTTCGCTAAGGTTTAGCAGAACTTCATCTGCAAACCGTCATAACTTACGGGCGTTAGGTTGTACTTCCCATGAGCCCTGTATTGATCAATACTACATTGCAAGAACGATAGGATCGTTCACATTGTGCGCCTTGGGCGCATAAAAGTTTTCGCTTGATCGAGATGTTCATACTTAGTCTGGAATTCGAACCAAAACAATTTGATTGGATACAAAAAGGTTTTATCATATTCAACGATATTTTGAAATTTGTGTCTAGCTGATCAAATAGCTTAGACGGCTTATATATATAGATATATATATATATATATATATATATATATATATATATATATATATATATATATATATATATATATATATCAACAAGTATTTAACTAGAACGACTATCCAAGTGGGGACACTTGTATAACCATATTTTGAAATTAACGAACAGAATATATATATGAGTTTTATAATATAATATCACGTGATAAACAACGATCAGATATAATATATACGACAACAAGGTTAATAATTTATTACAATAATAATATAATTCTGAAAGTTCTTACTCATGTGCATTGCATAAAGAAAATGCAAAGGTAAGATACTTGCCCGATGCGCTGCTTACAGTTCGAAACTTAGTTCTATCTTTATATAACACCTATCAGTAATAAGATCATTTGATCGATTACAATAACATACTATAACACATAGCACTGCTTATTGCAGTCAACACATAACCTAATCACATTGTCCTATATGTTCTACAACCATTGAATCACAAATAAACACATATCTAATCAAATTATCTAAGTCCAGATCAATTTCTGAAACATGTCAGTGTACTGACGTCTTTATCGGGTAATTATCGAGTCTAAGACCCTATCCTGGTGCTCAATATCTGTAAGTATCAATCATATTATTTTTAAATGACTTATAATAATTTTAAAATATTTATTAACATTTATCATGAATTTTCAAACACTGAATCATTATTAAATGATTTAAATATTAAATAATTCTATTATCATTAATATTTAAATAATATTAAACCATTAATGAAACCATTGCCAAAATATTAAAGTTAGTTATAATAACTCAAAATACTTTTAAAGTATTAATATTACCCTTAAATAATTTTTAAAACATTTAAAATTATTTTTAAATAATTATCATTAATACTAAAGTATTAATGTATTACTTATCAAAATATTAAAAGTACTTAATCATAACTTAAAATATTTTTAATTCATTTATTTCCTTTTTAAATGATTTTTAAATAAGTTAAACTATTTTTAAACTATTTATTTAATATAATTATTAAATAAATCTAATATCATCTAATATTAAATAAATATCATTAATATTAAATTATTAATAAAATTATCCTTTAAATATTAAAAGTTGTATTAATTTTATAACTTAAAATATCTTTAAACACTTTATTTTTATTTTAAATGATGTTTATAATATTAAAATCATTTTAAAACTAATTTATTTAATATAAGTATTAAATAAATCTAATATCTTTAATATCAAATAATTTTTGAAATTTGTCTTAAAAGATTAAAAGATATGTTTTATAACTTAAAATATTATTAAATACCTTATTATCATTTAAAATGATTTTTAACATAATAAAATAATTTTTAATTTATTTATTTAATTCATTTGTTAAATAGCTTAATTATCATTAATATTAATTAATTAATAAAATCCATCACAAAATATTAAAATTAACATTTATAACACAAAAATATTTTTAAACACTTTATTCTTATTTAAAATGATTTTTATAACATTAAAATCAGTTTTCTCCAATTTATTTAATAAACTAATTAAATAAATTAAAATAATTTAAAATAATATCTCAAATAATTAAAAGTTATTTTTCAAAATTTAAAATAATTTTTAAAATGGATTTTGTAATTTTTAGGAATTTATTTCTATTTTTAATCATTTTCGAAAATTCAGAAAATAAAAATAATAAAAACCATCGCTATAGGCTATAGCGACACATTTCTGTCGTGTTGGGTGTTCTTGGCGCAAGAACACTGACAAATCAGTGTGCAAGGTGCTCGGTTCGACATATTTTAATTCTCGGTTCAAGCATGCTCTAGGCCATATAATGTTACTAGATCGTAGTACTAATGTAATATTACACTTTCCCATAATCAGAGTGGTCATACAACAATTCAAATGCAAGATCTAAGCCGTTAAAACTATTGCCAGGGCTGTTCATCGAGTTCTGGGCTGCCCAAAAAAATCTGGTCAATGTCGGTCAACGACTTTGGTGGTCTTATCCTGGTCAATCGGTTGATGAAATGGTGGTGATAGACGTCGGGCCTAATAGAGGAACTAGCATGGTATCTTAGGTGAACACTAAACAAGTTTAAACATCAATAATCAAAACGTTATAAGCCATTGAAAAGGCTGTCAGAGCTGTTCTTCATTTTCTGGGTTACCCAGAAATGAAGAACAGTTCGTGTAGCCATATTTGGGCTTCCACAACTTGAAATATGTGTAATGTTTTAGTGATCTAAAATCTTCAGCGTATAGCCAAAATGTAGGACAACATTTCTATTACACAACATCAACAAAACAAAAATAGAATAATAAGATCTTGTCCGGTCAAACCATGTTAGAGGCCACGCTGATGAACTTTCTGGGTTACCCAGAAAGATCATCCTTGAACCTTCTGCTTGGTTTGACCATCCTCCATATCTCATATGTTTGTGATAAAAGTTATCTAAGAGCATTAACCTGTAGTATAACTACCATACTATAACTGTAATGCAACAACAGAAACAAAACAACTAACAATAGAAAGATCTGGGCCCATGAACTTGCTGTCAGAGCTTTCTAGGCAAGTTCATGGCTGCACAGATTTCAACCAGTCAACGTCGGTCAACGTGGTTTGACCATGAATATCTTGCAATCTAAAACTAATATAGGCCTGATTCTTGCTCTAGATCAAAGACAACATATCAGACCACATATTTAAACCTTTAAACATCAAAACGCATACATGAACAAGGATCTGTGGCCACTGACATTGGTTGTCAGACCACAGTTTGAACATTTTCCAGATTTGGCAAATCTTTAAATTCGAGCCTCTAGATGTTATGGATCTAACATCTAGCAACCCAGATCATCATTAGATACTACTAACAACACATTTAACACAAAAAATCTAACATCTAACAACAGATTTTTGGTTAGATTTCAAGCTAGGGTTTTATACCTTCTTTGATCAAGTTCTGATTCTGTGCTTATGATTTGTTAGGGATGGTAGTGGGGATCGGTTCTTGGTTGATATTAGGAAAGAATTTTAGAGGTGTGAGCATGAGAGAGTTAAGGATGAGAGTTGGTGTAAAATAAGTGAGCAAATGACACTACCTCTCTCTCAAATCTATTTATATCCTTTAGATGCAATGAATTGGCTACTGAAATGGCTGATATTTGTCAACTTAAGTCACATGATGGGGTTGTTGGTTTGGTGAACAACTTCACCAAATGTCAAAACTTATACACTAGATTCAATAATGCATACAAGGGTAATTTGGTCTTTTGTCATACCATTTTAATGGCATTCTTGTCATCTTTGGAAAACCTTAGGGTTTGACCCTTAGGGTTTAAACCTTAGGGTTTAACATAAATCATCATTTGTAGGATTTTTAATTTAGGGTTTGCATAAAATTAAATAAATTTTAGTTTTTAAAAATTTGAAATTAGGGTTTTCTAATTATGATTAATTTTCTAATTACTTTATACAGGAACATTAGGGTTTCATATCACTAATTATGATTAACATTACTAAGTAATCAATTAGGGTTTATAATTTTGGTAATTAGGGCTACCAAATTAAAATTAGGGGTTCCAATTACTAAATTAGGGTTTAAAATTAAGGGTTTCCATAATAAAAAATTGTAATTCTAATACTCGTTAATTAATCACATTAACACAATTATCAATCAATCTTGAACTCTAATTTGAGTTTTAAATTAGGGTTTAGCATTTAAAATTAGGGTTTTTAATTTAGAAAAATAAAATAATAAGGGTTTATATAACAAAAAATATTAGGGTTTTGAAAATTAGGGTTCTCCCTAATTAGGGTTAATATCTATAACATCGATCATAAATCACACTAACATGATTATGTAACAGTCTTAAACTGGTATTCGACTTTTAAATTAAGGTTTAACAACTTAAAACTATGGTTTTCAAATACCGCACCATTATTGACCAATTCGTACATACAATACTTATTTATAGTACTTAAAAATAAAAATATAATTAATATTATAATCTTATTCTCATTCCTTAATCAAAATCAAAAATTAGGTTTTGGATTCCATATCTGATTTTCTTACATATTTAACATTATCAATTAAGTTAAAATAATTAACTTAATTAATCTAACATAAATTCATATATTTAAATAATTATTATAATATTTCTAAAAATCATTTTGTATATTATTTAAATAATATATAATTATATTTTCATGGAAAATAATTAATTAAACATTTCTACTATAATATTATTTATTATAAGAATATACTTTATAATAATCAATAATTCTAAAATAAAATTATTTGTAAATATTCATGTAATAAATGTATTTTTATTTATCACATAATTACATATACACATTATGTTGGGTTTCGGCACAGAATTGCACAGCGGTAATTAAAATTTTAAAGCAATTTCTGAAACCCTAAAATAGTATCCATGCGAAAAACAATTAATTCAGTTGTTTAGATATTATACCGATTATAGAATTTTCTGAAACGCTCCGAATCTCCAACACAATTCCTCACGGTATTACGTCTCTACGGTATCTACACGAACGCACGCAAATCGTCGCACGATTCTGCAATAAAAGAAGTTGCGGTACTAACCACCAAAGGAACAAGATTTTTGAACTTTTTCTCTAGTCTCTCTCTAAGAGCGGCTAGGGTTTGTAAGTTTTTTGATCGTTACCTAAAATTGGATGTTATATATCTTATATATAGTAGTTAATAGGAATTAATCAAAACCCTAATCCAATTAAAATAAAATCCAAAATTTATATATATATATATATATATATATCTTAATTAAGTCTTACTTAATTAATATACCTATATATAAATTATCCTTTTAATTTAAATTCATAATTTAAAATTCTATCAAATATATTGAAATATTTAAATATTTACAATTTAAATTAATTTCCTTTTAATTACGTTCTTTGTGTGTGACCCTATAGGTTATTATTACGTTGACAATAATTTTAAAATCATATTATAAAATTATAAACAGTGAGCGGCATCTAGTAATGCATCACTGCTATCCAAGTAATAATAAGATCGATGATTCGATGCAACCTTTTCGTGACCAATGTTTCAATGTAATTTAATCCTTTTAACCTTAATATCCTAGATTAAACTCGAGTCATGGAATGTGTCATACTCTTCATAATTTAATCTGAGTTTTTCTTGATCAATGAGTAGACTATATGAAACAAATCACTATTTTAGCATGGCTATGCATTTCATAGTCCTACTCAATCAAGAGGCCTATGGATATCACCCCTAATACATAGGATGGTTAAATTCCATCTAGATCACTCATATTCCTCACACGATTTATGATGTACCCAATAATCATTTTTATAGTCCACCCTATTAAAGGTGACATTTGATGATATCAAAGTACATAAATTCTCGTGTAGTAATATAGCGATTTCAGGTCGGAGGACCATTACATCATTGTCACTATGAGAATTGCTAATGCCACTTCGCATAATGCTCCATATAGAATTCTCATGGTGGGTCTGTCCAGTACATTGTTCTATAACACATATCTATGCATTGACTTAATATCTCATATATTTATGACCAATGCAATTTGGTCATCAGTCAATCCACATACTAGTCTCAATGCATCATTGTTGTCCTATCAACAATGGTACTCGACTAGGGACATTTAAGAGCAATGATACTAATTGTAATGATATAATCTCATGTTCAAGTCACATACTTGAAACTATATAAATTGTATCACTATTCTAAGGAATTTTATTATGTTAACATTTATATAAGCAGTAAATAAAACCATAATAAAATCATTCATTTATTCAATCAAATATAATATCAAAATATTAAGTAATTATATCAAATAATTGGCCTCTAGGGCATAAACTCTAACACATTATCTTGTACAAATCCTCATCTTTAAAATAATAATAATAAAAAAAAATTATATGCAAAATTTCTGATTTAATTATATAAAAATATCAGGTTGTTACATTTACCCTCCCTTATAAAGATTCTGTCCCCGAAATCACAGTTTTAAAACCTATACATACCAGGGTACATAGCATACACAATTATTGCAAGTAGATCTCGATCATAATCTGATCTAACTGATCTTTAACTATTCACATAAAGCTTATCTTTCTGATTAAACGGAAATTTGATTCCTAAAAGAACTCAAATTCCTCCTTCAAAATATCTTTAAAATAATTTAATATATAAGAAATAAAATTGGTTTGAGTAATACATGGAGTTGCATCCCCGGCTGCTACAGTTTCTTGAACGGTCATGTTGAAGACGCTTGCGGGTGATTTCATTGGTTTGGCTTGTTGATGTTGGTCCCGTTGTCGCCAATGTCCTGCTGCCTTTTCCTATATTCGCATTCCTTGCCTCCCTTCTTCTTCTTGAACGGTTTTTTGCATTATACTCCATTGATTCACACTTAAAACAAACAGACTTGCCATTTATCTCCTTTCCTTTTATCGTATAGGTGACAAAACTATCTTTTGCCCCTTCGTTACCCTAGTTATCACAAACGTTGCTACAGGGTCAGTTGATCCTCTAAATCCTAGAAGTACGAACGCCTTGAAGTTTTTAACGTTCGTCTATCGATTATCTGACTGATCTTCCCTCGACTCATATTCCGTTCTGCATAGCTTGATCGTCCATATTCGCAAAATTATGTATCGGGTCTGGTTGTCATCCTGCTTTGTTGAAAGGTTCTTCTACCCGTGTATTTCGTTTTCGTCTCCTAGGCGGCATTATCACAATTTATTCTTTATTCTAAGCCTTATCATATATTTATAATCATATAACACGAAATTCTATATTCTGATTATCATGTATTCAAAATATTATATATTTTAAAATTTTGGTTTTCTGTATTAACCAGTACTCATATAATTAACTACTATCTTTATACCAACTTATTTCATTAATCCCATATAAATTCATATTCATATCACTTGACATACCATAGCAAATATTGCTTTAATCATCCGCTATCCCTTTGTGACTCAAAAGTCGGGAATCGCTGTCACAACTTATACAAAATTTGAAAAATATTACCTTATACAAACATACCTATCATATACGTATCATATAATCATATATATTCAAGTAATACTAATACTACTTATTTCTTATGCCTCCACTAAGGATCAATTGCTTAGAAATCTGTCTATTCCCATTATCCTCAATAATCCATTCACACCTAACAACACCTAGTTCATCCAACTTACTATACAATATGAGTTTAAGAACTCACCACAAACATATGAGTTTAAGAACTCTACATTGACCACATATTCTTTAACTATACTTTACTTATCAGTCATACTATCGTTTCAGGGTCCGGTACTATACTTTTCAAAACAACTACCGTCTTTGAGGTAACTTTCAATGTGAGCCTCTATTTCAACTATTGGCTTTGATATTGGCTCGATTATGGAGGTTGACTTCTTCTTTACGATATGAGGGTATCCTAATCCATTTCTATCTGACATCTACACACAAACTATCTTTATTATCACTTAATATATACACACAACAATTAATAGTTTTATATAAGTTATCTTTTATTTAATTTGACGATGAACTTATTCAATTCATCTCCCTTTTTAAACTCTATATGAGTTATTTGTATTTTCAACGTTTCCCTCTATTCTAAGATTATAGCCTAAGGTCTAACCCACCTAAGGTTTTTAACCCTTAGCTCTGATACCAACTTGTAAAGCCCCCAAACTCAGGTACTTGAAACCCGAACTCGGTATTTTACGATACCATTTCTATGAGCAGAATAATACTAATAATATAAATATCAAACTTAACTTACATTTATCAGAGTCTAATCCCAAGTACGCAACCTTTACTATATTATTTACATGATATATAATACATATCATTATCTTAATACAGTCTACCTATTACAAAAGATACCATTAGCCATATTCTGTTTGCTTTCCTTTTCACTTGATCTTGTCTGAACCTTCGGGTTGATCATGCCTAGCTAAAAACATTTAATTTTAAAGCAAGAATGAGCATTTGGGTGCCCACCAAGTAATAATAATTAGAAATATAAGTCGCTGAAAGAAATAAATGTTTTCTTTGTACATCACTTCTACAACGAAATTATAGTTGTGAAGTAAACTGAATTGATAATAACAACATAACAATTCTATGTCAAATTTTTGAAAC
The DNA here is from genome assembly GCA_020205505.1 of Panax japonicus. NCBI lineage: Eukaryota > Viridiplantae > Streptophyta > Magnoliopsida > Apiales > Araliaceae > Panax > Panax japonicus. The sequence continues at coordinate 18,438,511 of CM035104.1, forward strand.
TACTTATTGACTATATATATAGGTATTAGACGACAGATTATGAACACTATTTTTTTTGTTTTCGCTAAAGTTTAGCAGAACTTCATCTGTAAACCGTCATAACTTACGGGCGTTAGGTTGTACTTGCCATGGGCCCTGTATTGATCAGTACTACATTGCAAGAATGATAGGATCGTTCACATTGTCCACCTTGGGCACATAAAAGTTTTTCCTTGATCGGGATGTTCATACTTAGTCTGGAATCCGAACCAAATCAATTTGATTGGATACAAAAAGGTTTTATTATATTCAACGATATTTCAAAATTTGTGTCTAGCTGATCAAATAGCTTAGACGACTTATATATATATATATATATATCAACATGTGTTTAACTACAATGACTATCCAAGTGGGAACACTTGTATAAGCATATTTTTGAAATTAACGAACATAATATATATATGAGTTATATAATATAATATCATGTTGATAAACAATGATCAGATATAATATATACGACAATAAGGTTAATAATTTATTACAATAATAATATAATTCTGAAACTTCTTACTCATGTCCATTGCATAAAGGAAATGAAAAGGTTAGATACTTGCCTGATGCGCTGCTTACAGTTCGTAACTTAGTTCTATATTTATATAACACCTATCAATAGTAAGATCATTTGATCGATTAGAATAACATACTATAACACATAGCACTGCTTATTGCAGTCATCACATAACTTAATCACATTGTCACATATGTTCTACAACCATTGAATAACAAATAAACACATATCTAATCAAATTATCTAAGTCCAGATCAATTTCTGAAATATACCGGTGTACCGACGACTTTATCGGGTAATTATCGAGTCTAAGACTCTATCCTGGTGCTCAATATTCGTAAGTATCAGTCATATTATTTTTAAATGACTTATAATAATTTTAAAACATTTATTATAATTTATCATGAATTTTCAAACACCGGAATCATTATTAAATGATTTAAATATTAAATAATTCTATTATCATTAATATTTAAATAATATTAAACTATTAATGAAACCATTGCCAAAATATTAAAGTTAGTTATAATAACTCAAAATACTTTTAAAGTATTAATATTACCCTTAAATGATTTTTAAAACATTTAAAATCATTTTTAAATAATTATCATTAATATTAAAGTATTAATGTATTACTTATCAAAATATGAAAAGTCCTTAATCATAACTTAAAATATTTTTAATTCATTTATTTCCTTTTGAAATGATTTTTAAATAAGTAAAACCATTTTTAAACTATTTATTTAATATAATTATTAAATAAATCTAATATCATCTAATATTAAATAAATATTATTAATATTAAATTATTAATGAAATTATCCTTTAAATATTAAAAATTGTATTTTATAACTTAAAATATCTTTAAACAGTTTATTTTTATTTTAAATGATGTTTATTATATTAAAATCATTTTTAAACTAATTTATTTTATATAAGTATTAAATAAATCTAATATCTTTAATATCAAATAATTATTGAAATTTGTCTTAAAAGATTAAAAGTTATGTTTTATAACTTAAAATATTATTAAATACCTTATTATCATTTAAAATGATTTTTAACATAATAAAATTATTTTTAATTTATTTATTTAATTTATTTGTTAAATAAATTAATTATCATTAATATTAATTAATGAAATTCATCACAAAATATTAAAATTTACATTTATAACTCAAAAATATTTTTAAACACTTTATTCTTATTTAAAATAATTTTTATAACATTAAAATCATAATCAGAGTGGTCATACAACAATTCAAATGCAAGATCTAAGCTGTTAAAACCATTGTCAGGGCTGTTCATCAAGTTCTGGGTTACCTAGAAAAATCTGGTCAATGCCGGTCAACGACTTTGGTGGTCTTATTCTGGCTAATCGGTTGATGAAATGTTGGTGATAGACGTCGGGCCTAATAGAGGAACTAGCATGGTATCTTAGGTGAACACTAAAGAAGTTTAAACATCAATAATCAAAACGTTATAAGCCATTAAAAAGGCTGTCAGAGCTGTTCTTCATTTTCTGGGTTACCCAAAAATGAAGAACAGTTCGTGTAGCCATATTTGGGCTTCAACAATTTGAAATATGTGTAATGTTTTAGTGATCTAAAATCTTCAGCGTATAGCCAAAATGTAGGACAACATTTCTATTACACAACATCAACAAAACAACAATAGAATAACAAGATCTTGTTCGGTCAAACCATGTCAGAGGTCGCGCTGATGAACTTTCTAGGTTACCCAAAAAGCTCATCCGTGAACCTTCTGCTTGGTTTGACCATCCTCCATATCTCATACGTTTGTGATAAAAGCTATCTAAGAGCATTAACCTGTAGTATAACTACCATACTATAACTGTAATGCAACAACAGAAACAAAACAACTAACAATCGAAAGATCTGGGCCCATAAACTTGCTGTCAGAGCTTTCTGGGCAAGTTCATGGCAGCACAGATTTTAACCAGTCAACGTCGGTCAACGTGGTTTGACCACGAATATCTTGCAATCTAAAACTGATATAGGCCTGATTCTTGCTCTAGAACAAAGACAACATATCAAACTACATATTTAAACCTTTAAACATCAAAACGCATAAATGAACAAGGATCTGTGGCCACTGACATTGGTTGTCAGACCACAGTTTGAACATTTTCCAGATTTGGCAAATCTTTAAATTCGAGCCTCTAGATGTTATGGATCTAACATCTAGCAACCCAGATCATAATTAGATACTACTAACAACACATTTAACACAAAAAAAATCTAACATCTAACAACATATTTTTGGTCAGATTTCAAGCTAGGGTTTTATACCTTCTTTGATCAAGTTCTGATTCTGTGCTTCTGATTTGTTAGGGATGGTAGTGGGGCTCAGTTCTTGACTGATATTAGGAAAGAATTTCGGAGTTGTGATCTTGAGAGAGTTAAGAATGAGATTTGGTGTAAAATAAGTGAGCAAATGACACTTTCTCTCTCTCAAATCTAATTATATCATTTAGATGCAATGGATTGGCTGCTGAAATAGCTGATATTTGTCAACTTAAGTCACATGGGGTTGTTGGTTTGGTGAACAACTTCACCAAATGTCAAAACCTATACACTAGATTCAATAATGCATACAAGGGCAATTTAGTCTTTTGTCATACCATTTTAATGGCATTCTTGTCATCCTTGCAAACCCTTAGGGTTGGACCCTTAGGGTTTAACCCTAAGATTTAGCACAAATCATTTGTAGGACTTTCAATTTAGGATTTGCACAAAATTAAATAAATTTTAGTTTCTAAAAATTTGAAATTAGGGTTTCCTAATTATGATTAATTTTTTAATTACTTTATACCGGAACGTTAGGGTTTCATATCACTAATTATGATTAACATTACTAAGTAATCAATTAGGGTTTATACTTTTGTTAATTAAGGTTATCAAATTAAAATTAAGGTTTCCAATTACTAATTTAGGGTTTAAAATTTAGGATTTCAATAATTAACAATTGTAATTCTAATACTCGTTAATTAATCACATTAACACAATTGCCAATCAATCTTGAACTCTAATTTAAGTTACAAATTAGGGTTTAACATTTAAAATTAGGGTTTTTAATTTAGAAAAATAAAATATTAAGGGTTTATTTAACAAAAAAACATTATGGTTTTGAAAATTAGGGTTCTCTCTAATTAGGGTTAATATCTATAACATCGATCATAAATCACACTAACATGATTACGTAACAATCTTAAACTGGCATTCGACTTTTAAATTAGGTTTAACAGCTTAAAACTAGGATTTTCAAATACCGCACCATTATTGACCAATTCGTACATACAATACTTATTTATAGTACTGAAAAATAAAAATATAATTAATATTATATTCTTATTCTCATTCCTTAATCAAAATCCAAAATTAGGTTTTGAATTCCATAAATGATTTTCTTACATATTTAAAATTATATATCAATTAAGTTAAAATAATTAACTTAATTAATCTAACATAAATTCATATAATTATTATAATAATTCTAAAAATCATTTCATATATTATTTAAATAATATATAATTATATTTTCATGGAAAATAATTAATAAAACATTTCTACTATAATATTATTTATTATAAGAATATACTTTATAATAATCAATAATTCTAAAATAAAATTATTTGTAAATATTCATGTAATAAATTTATTTTTATTTATCAGATAATTATATATACACATTTTCTTGTACAAATCCTCATCTTTAAAATAATAATAATAATAATAATAAATTATATGCTAAATTTCTGATTTAATTATATAAAAATATCAGGTTGTTACATTCACCCTCCCTTATAAAGATTCCGTCCCCGGAATCACTATTTTAAAACCTATACATACCAGGGTACATAGTATACACAATTATTGCAAGTAGATATCGATCATAATCTGATCGAACTGATATTTAACTATTCATATAAAGCTTGTCTGTAACGCCCCAAAATCCGGTCTATCTTCACATCCGGATTTCGTATGTCACGATCCTATTTTCTTCCAAACAAAAATCATTATATAGCTAAATATAACGACATACATTCTCAAATCCCAAGTTCTATAACCATAAAACCTCTTTCATTACAAATAATGATAATTACATTATTCTTTACATCTTGTACAAGTGACTTTTATCCGCCACCAAGGATACATAATCGTTCATTAAACTATTCTATAGTTTAATTCTATCATTCTATATTACAAGTCTTCGGTTGATCTTCACGCTCATTCATATAATGAATGGCACATCGTCTGGATACCGATCAGCTTGATATTTACGGGATCCTTAAGCTCTTTCTAACATCGTTCGCTGAAAATGTTTTTATTTAAAGCAAGTGTGAGAATTCAATTGCCCAGCAAGTCATACAGTTGAACAAACAACTTTAAGGATTCAACCATTCTTTTAAGACCTCAATAACCGAACAAAGGTTATGAAGCAGCTTGAATAATAGGAATAGTCTCGATTCCTATCATCTTAAAACATCAGTTACATGTACTTTGAAATACATTCATTCTCTACTCTCTTTCATGCACATTCTGTCTGGCTAGAATCAATAGCACAGACTTATCAATAACGGTTCATGTATAAACAGAACATGCTCATATTGAACAGTTCAATCACAGAACTGTTCATATCATAGAAACACCGAAGTGTTCACATTTTGGCACAAGGCCTCATACATTCTACCATCTTGTACAAATATCATACATTTGCACATAGACAGAACTTCTCAAGTTCAACATCTGAGAAGTTTTAGAAACTAGCATTCATTTAAAATATGAATGAAGTTAGTAAACTTGCCTTACGCACAGCTACAGCTTATAGTTACGCTGAACTGCTCATTCCAATTCCTATGCAGCACATAAGGAAATAACACGTGTACCAATTAGTCATATACTTGACTTACGCATTGGTTTACTTTACTTTACTTCTTAGGGTTCGCGTTCTTATAATCTAAGTTTACGCAACCAACTTCCTTTACCGGTTAACGGCTTCATGACATACGAAGATGTCTTACTCAATACATTAATCATCTTCTTCTTAGAACTCTCCTAGGACTCAGCACACATCGTGTCTCTGCTAGTAGTCCATATGGTACTCTGAGTGGTTTCCCACAAACAACCAACCGAAGTCTCCCTCTCTCTCTCTCTCAAAGTTGGTTGAAATTTTCTAACCAAACAAATGAGTTTAAGGCTTGTTTATATAGAAAACCAAAGCTAAGGGTATTTTAGTCATTTTGCCCCCTTAACCTCCTTACTATTCAAAAGTTAGCCACCAAGTTTACTTGGTGGCCAAGTGGCCGCCCCACCTCCTTACCTAGCTTCCCTTGGAAGCTTCGTGCTTCCGTAATTCAGAATTCAGTCCGACAGTTCGAAAACTGCGATTCTCGGAATCCAAATATTTTTGGATATTTCGTCTTTCCTCTACAGATTAACTTTTACGTATTCTTCGGATCTTCGAAAAACTGAAAAACACTTTTCTACATTAAGCATTTTCCTTCACGTTTTCCCCTAACGTAGCTAAACGAATGAAAAATACACAGTAGTACTTTTCGTCGTTTTTATTTCATCCGATTTCTGCACGTTTTTCGAGAAAACTTTTATCGGCTTACTTAACTTTTCACGATATAATATCGTCAAATCTTTTGACGGAATGTCATTTCGATATACCGAACTCTCGGAAAGGCTTAGGTTATTCAAACCCTAACCCTTAGGTTTCGTCGGGTGAATAGTGCCTATTTCGTCTTTTTCCCTGAAAATATTTTTGTTCCCTGAAAAATTTTATTTTCATCTTGAAAATTTTTACTCGTTCAGTCTAGCTCGTAGCCAAAATCCTCCCGATTAATAATCATTCTAGGTTATAGAACGATTAATAAATACATAACACATAATAGTATTAAATAAAATTTCATTTTATTAATAACTAATTCTTTAAACTTAAATTCTGGACAATCCGATTTTCCAGGTTGTCACATTCTTCCCTCGTTAAAAAAAATTTCGTCCTCATAATTTCTTAAAACCAAACCCTTACTCGGGTCCTCACATTTTCCTCTTCTTCAAAGAATTTCATCCTCGAAATTTTAGCTTACCCTTCTTTTCAACTTCTCTTCAAAGAAGTTCTTATCTTTTATACATTCTCTACCCTTCATAACATATCAAGAATCATGAAGCAAAAGGAATAACTAGGAATATAAGGATTCCTTTAAAACATTTCATTCTTTTGCTGAGGGGTCAAATCGACCATGAACTCTTACTAGGTTAAACAGCCTCTGCTGTAAACCTTTCTTACATGGTAAGTTTACAATCACAAAGAAGGTAAACTACCTCTTCCATACGTAGGTAATCAGCCTATCATATAACCCCATTTCAGGGTATGTTCACCTCAGACTTAGATTCCGCACCAAAACAATTTGGTTCGACATAGCTCTTCAAAGAAAGCTCGATTTTCTTTTAATCATGACATACCATTCGTCTTAGCCAAATCAAGTAGCTTAGACCATATCAATAAATTGGATATCAACTTGAAACATTCGTTTAGTCAACTCACTTGACATCGACTACTTCTTTAAATTCTTTTGCAATACATCAAAACGATTCATGACGTCATGATACCACACTCTTCATAGTACGTTGAGGACTTCGTCAGTTTATGACTTCGTCATTATGCATCATACCATAACAGGTTGTTGATCCTATGATCAAATTCCACACCAGGTTTAATTGCATTAATGTGACGCCCCCAAATCCAGGTTTTCAAACCTCGGGTTTGGTACTCACGATTCATCATCATCATAAGCATTCTATAAACTATTGCGGATTAATAAACATACATTGTTCATTATAATAAAGTCTTATACAATATCCCAAGGTCTATTAACCTTAACTTATACATACCTTAATTAAGTTACATAAAGTAACACAAAAGGTTTACATCATCATTAAACATATTATATCATGGTACTTAAACATTTACATTATTTATTCTTGGACCTTTTCCTTGCCTTTGTCCTTCTTACTTGAACTCTTTGGCTTAGCTGAAATAATTGTCATGATATAGCAAGGGTAAGCAACTAATTTGCTTAGCAAGTTTAAATACAAGGAAGATATATCATGATTAACAAGAAATTTATCGTTCAATGTTCAACAATAGAAGTTAATTGTGAAAGAACATGAATTAAGTCTTGATAACTGAATATTCGAATAATTGAATAACAAATGCTGAGTGGTCATAATGACCATGAACAGATGCTAAGGTTGTCAGTACTTAAACTGGTCCTTTTAATAAGTTTGGTAATCAAGGGGATCAGCCTTTCATACCTGGTGTATTATGCATAAACACTTAATGTACGAGCAATAATTGTTTTTCAATAATGCTTTAATCAAATTGTTCTTTTTTCTCAGTCTGGAGTCCTTACCAAGTCAATTGGTGAAGAACATCTTTTAACAACATATTTGATTTAACAAATTTAAACATACTTGATCTAGCTGATACAAGGAGCATAGATACATACCTTAAACAGTTCATGAATAAAAGAACTTTAACAAATTCATAGTTCAATAATAATAGAACATGAATTTAATTGCACCAAGTGCGAGTATTAATAATCATTATAAATGTGAATAACCAACAATAATTATTCACTAACATGCTTTGAAAATAATAACTCAAGTTTGAGTTAGAGAACTTGCCTGATCGATGCGCTACTGCTAACTAGCTTTAATTAAAATTCTTTGATCGACCTAGCATTAGCAATGGTGATCTATTAATTAGTACTGCGTATAAATGTATGTCTATACGCTTACTTGTGCTATTATCTAGCAAATAATTTAATCACGAGGTACACATAATATAATATACTATCATTAGCCCATAAGATATTTAATAAATCTTAGTTTAATGATTTAATTAATTTATAATATTTTTCTTAAGTAATAAATACTTATTAGATCTTTAAACAATTTATTATTATAATTGTTTAATTAATGAGTTATTTAAATTCTCTTCATTTATTAACTCTATCTTCATTTAATTTACTATTTAATATTAGTTAAATAGTAATTAATTAGTTATCTTCAGTTATTATTTAATGATAAATAATAGCTAATTACATCTACTTATTATTTAATTAAATAATAAATAATTAAATTATTAATATTATTTGTCTTTAATTATTATTTAATAATAACTAAATAATAATTAATTAATTTATTTATTTCATAAATCTTTAATTATTCCTTCTCGTTAATCTAAGAATAATTAATTATCACTGGTTCTTATTTATTATTTATTATTAATTAAATAATAAATAATAATTTATAAATTTTATATCAATGTAATTAAGTAATTATATTATTATAACATAACCTTACTTAAATATTCTCTAATCATTATTTAATATTAATTAAATAATAATTAATCAATAGTTTAACTCTATTTATTATTTAATCTTAATTAAATAATCAATAGTTAGTTTATTACCACTATCTCTACTTAATTATCAATTAAATAGTTAATTACACAAAAATTACATGTAATTAGTTTAATAATTATTTAGTGGCATTAATAATTATTAATTAGTAAGTTTTAAATGATTTAAATGAGTTTAAACCATTAATTACTTAATAATTACATAACTGTCCAGAAAAATTTGGAATTAAATATTTTAATATTCTTCACAATTTTAGAAAAATTTTGGTCCCGAACCCATCACCAGAACCGGCCGGAAACTGGGTGAATCGGTCGCCGGAAAGTTGGTCCGGTTCGACGGAAACTGAACCGACAGTTTATAAATATATATTTTCTCTAATTTTTCCAGATTTAGGGTCCTTTACTAAAACTTTCATAAAATGAAATCTACAACTCCGATTTAGGTCCAGTCGGTCTCGTTGGATTCGTATCTTCCTGAACTACAATTTTCATTTATCAAACATCAAATTTGGACATGTTTCAGTTACCAAAAATGGCCAGAAACCGGACTGTTTTGTACAGTCCTTCATCAGTGAGGTGTTTTTTAGAAAAAAAATCATATCTTGCTCATTTTAAAACATTTTTGCATGCTACAAAAGTGATTTTGTCCTTAACTTACATATCTAGCATAACAATAAAGAAAATCACAAAAACTATTAGTAGGTTTCAAAATAAAAAAAAATCTTCAAGGTGAAGTTTTTCGGTAAAACTCATTTTCATGCATTTTACTAAACTTTTCTACACAAACCCATATCCATACATAAGTTAAATCCATTAAACTTTATATCCATCATTCTAGCATGCTTCTAGCCATTTAAAGCATGAACTCCATGCATCTAACATAAAATACACTAAGCATGCAAGATTAGGGTGTTTCTTAAATATTTGCACCTACTTTATTTTCTTTCCTCTTGGATCAACTTTTAAACACCAAAAAGTGTAAGATCCAAACATGTTACACTAAAAAGAAATAAATCAAGAGTTTTGAAAGCTCATGAACATAGGTTCTTTATTTTTATAGAATCAACAAAATACAAGAAATTAAAACTTGAGATTCAATATTTTTACCTTGATCTTAAAGCTACTCTTCTTGTTTTGCCAAAGTATGTGATAAATTTAGATAGCATCAAGGAAATTTCTTCCTCCTCTCCTTCAAGGCTTCCCACGTTTCTTACTCTCTATTACTTTCTTTTTGCTTTGATTTTTACTCTTTGCTAGATAAAGTGAAAAGTTTCTTTATAAACAAATGTGAGGATATTTATAGGCAATAAATATATATATAGATATAACTTGTATATATCTATAAATCTTCCAATATCTAGCTTGCCTTGGATAAAAATATTTATTAAGCTAAAAAGGCTAGTGGGCTATATTTAGGTGAGTTGGTAAACAACTCTTGACCAATCCAAAAAGAAAAACAAATGAAATGAATCATGTGCTAGCTCAAATCCTTAGCTTGCCGGATTCATGCACCATATTTGCCAATTTATTTATTGATTTATTTGATAATTACTCATCTAGAAGGTCCATAAAAAAATTGGGCCATAACTTGGACAATTAACTTCTTGTTTGGGCTCTCAAATTAAATTATTTGGGCTATGTAAAAATAATAGCCTGATCCAATAGATATATTTTATTCTATCCTAATTATTTAATTAGGATTTTCATTCCACTCATTTTGGAATTCAAATAATTATTTGTGTATATTTAATTTTATAACCTAATTAGACTTACTTTAATTAGGTTTAAATTAAATAATAAATTGAGATAATCAAATCAATATCTTAGGTGAGTATAATTTTAAATACTATTATTCTTCAATGCCATAACTCTTAGGTTATTTAATTACCATACCTAATGTATAATTAGGTTATGCACCTTTTTTGATTAATCTTCTTTATATCATTCATATACACATATATATTTATTTAACCATAAACATCTTCCACATAAATAATAACATATTCATTCCCTATATGTCAAAAAGTTTTCAATATCATTAATATTTAATTAATATATTTAATTACTGCGTGACTTAAAATTCTTGGTTATTACATTCTCCCCTCCTTATAAGAATTCCGTCCCCGGAATTTCACATAAGGTTACTCAAAAAGATTTGGATAATTCATCCTCATTTTTTCCTCGAGTTCCCACGTAGCTTCTTCAGCATTGTGGTTCCTCTAAAGAACTTTAACAGAACGAATAACCTTATTCCTTAGTTTTTGCTCTTTCTTATCTAATATTTCTACAGGAATTTCCTCGTATGACAAGTCCTTCTCAACTTGAATTGGCTTGTGTGATATCACATGCTTGTAGTCAGGCTTATATGGCCGCAACACTGACACATGAAACACATTGTGAATATGTTCCAGTTCAGGAGGTAGAGCTACCTCGTAGGCCACTTTACCTATCTTTTTCAATATTTCAAATGGTCCAATAAATCTTGGACCCAGTTTACCTTTCTTCCCAAATCTAATCTTCCCTTTCCAGGGAGACACTTTTAAAAACACATAGCTTCCCACTTAAAAATCCCTTTTCTTGCGATGAATATCTGCATACTTCTTTTGTCAATCCTGAGCTGCTACCGGTCGAGCTCTTATCACTTTGATGATCTCCACAGTCTGTTGTACCAGTTCTGGCCCCAACAATCTTCTTTCACCTACTTCGTCCCAACATAAGGGCGTTCTGCACTTTCTCCCATACAGGGCTTCATACGGTGGCATACCAATACTTGCATGATAACTATTGTTATACGCAAACTCCACCAATGGAAGATGATCTTCCCAACTTCCCTTGAAATCCATCACACAGGCTCTGAGCATGTCTTCTAATGTTTGAATCGTTCTCTCGCTTTGCCCATCTGTCTGTGGATGATACGCAGTACTCAACCTTAATTGTGTCCCCATTCTTTCTTGAAGACTCCTCCAAAAACTTGACGTGAAGTGCGGATCTCTATCAGACACGATTGATACTGGCACTCCATGTCTCAAAATTATCTCCTTGATATACAACTTGGCTAACTGATCCAAAGTATACCTGATCTTGATCGGTAAAAAGTGTGCTGACTTTGTAAGACGGTCGACAATCACTCATATAGCGTCATAACCCTTCTGTGTCGCCGGAAGTCCTACCACAAAAACCATCGTGACGTGCTCCCATTTCCATTCTGGAATTTCCAACGACTGGAATAACCCGCTAGGTCGTTGATGCTCTGCCTTGACTCTTTGACAAGTTAAACAGCGGCTGACACATTCAGCAACCTCTCTCTTCATGTTTGGCCACCAATAATGTTGACACAAATCTTGATACATCTTCGTGCTCCCTGGGTGTATTGAGAATATCGTATTGTGTGCATCTTGAAGAATATCTTCTCTTAACTCTGGTACTCCAGGTACCCAAATTCTTCCTTCAAATCTCAGCAATTCAGTGTCGTCGATCTTATACTTCATCTCTTCGCCTTCATCCAATCTCTTCTTTATGTTACCACATTCTTCATCATTCCCTTGTGATTCTCTTACCTTGTCTAATAAAGTCGGACTTGCTTCCATTTCTATCACTTTATCTGAATCCGTCGGATTTTTCATCTCCAACTCCATTTTCTCCATTTCTCGTACTAATTCTTCCTGGTCTGTCAATACAAATAACTTTTCTATGCTTTTCCCGCTTAAAGCATCTGCTACTAGATTGGCCTTCCCAGGATGATATAGAATATCACAATCATAGTCCTTTATTAATTCTAACCATCTTCTCTGCCTCATGTTTAATTCCTTTTGTGTAAAGATATACTTCAAACATTTGTGGTCTGTGTATATCTCACACTTTTCTCCGTAGAGATAATGTCTCCAAATCTTAAAGGCAAATACTACCGCAACCAATTCAAGGTCATGGGTAGGGTATCCCTTTTCATAGTCCTTTAACTGTCGTGATGTGTACGCAATGACTTTTCCATTCTGCATTAACACACAACCCAGTCCCTTGTGTGACGCATCACTATACACTGTAAAACTGCCTATACTATCTGGTAAAGATAACACAAGTGCTTCACTTAATCTTTTCTTCAATTCCTGAAAAAACTGTTCACATTTCTCTGTCCACACATACTTAACAGTCTTACTCGTCAAATTAGTTAATGGCGTCGCTATCTTCGAGAAATCTTGAATAAACCTTCGGTAATATCCTGCCAATCCCAAGAAAATTTTGATCTCTATCGGTGTCTTCGGTTGTCCCCAATTTTTCACTGCTTCTACTTTTGCTGGATCAACAGAAATTCCGTCACTGTTGATGACATGTCCTAAAAATTGAACTCTCTTCAACCAGAACTCACACTTTGAAAATTTTGCATATAACTTCTCTTTTCTTAAGGTTTCCATTACAATTCGCAGATGTTCATCATGCTCCTCTTCAGTCTTTGAATACACCAAAATGTCATCAATGAACACCACCACTAATTTATCTAAATACGGTTTAAATACTCTATTCATCAAGTCCATAAAAGCAGCTGCGCATTTGTCAGTCCAAACGACATCACTAGGAACTCATAATGACCGTAACGTGTTCTAAATGATGTCTTTGGAACATCCTCTGTCCTAACTTTCAACTGATGGTAACCAGTCCTTAAGTCAATCTTTGAAAAACATCTCGCTCCCTTAAGTTGATCAAACAGATCGTCTATTCTTGGTAATGGATATTTATTCTTGATTGTCACCTTATTTAACTCTCTATAATCCATACACAACCTCATCGAACCATCCTTCTTCTTTACAAACAACACCGGTGCTCCCCACGGAGATACACTAGGTTGGATGTATTTCTTATCCAACAACTCTTGTAGTTGGATCATCAACTCTTTCATTTCTACCGGAGCCATTCTATATGGTTCTTTCGATATCGGCGCTGTCCCTGGTACTAAATCAATCACAAACTCTATTTCTCTATTTGGAGGAAGTCCCTGAAGTTCTTCTGGAAAGACATCCCAAAACTCATTAACTACAGGTATCTGCCCTATGTCAGAATTTATAATCCGTGTATCCACTACATGAGCCAAATAACCTTCACATCCTTTTTGTAACATTTTCCTGGCCTGCATCATCGTCAGACAACTTGATTGCCATGGCAATTTGCTACCATATAATACAACTTTAGACTTTTCTGGTGTCTTAAGTCGTATGCTCTTTTTCTGGCAATCTATAATTGCCTCATGGTTAAACAACCAATCCATTCCTAAGATAACATCAAATTCTCCTAAGCGTATCGGAATCAAATTCACTGCTTAACTTATGTCCCCTTATTTCTACACCACAGTTGTTATGGACAAACTCTACAGGGATCACTTCTTTGTTTGTAACTTCTATATTCATTGGGTTCTTTAACTTTTCACATGGTAAGTTTAATCTTTTAGCAAATTCATCAGACACAAATGAACAGGTAGCTCCCGAATCAAATAATACGTATGCATTTATATTATTGATTGGAATAATACCTGACACCACCTCCTTTGAAGCAACTGCGTCCTGCACAGTCATGTTGAATGTTCGGGCTGTCGGCTTGCTCTGCTGTGTTGGCCCTCCAATAGTTAACTTTGTTGAACTGCTCTTGTTTCCACTTCCTCCATCTGTATTCTTCTTCAAGGGATAATCCTTGAATCGATGCCCCATTCCTCCACAAGAAAAACAACCACCTTTCTTTGGCTTAGGACAATTTGGTGAAATATGTCCTTCTTGACCACAATTATAACATACGTTTTTCCCTTTCATACACTCTCCTGAGTGATTCTTTCCACACTTTGAACACGCTGGCTTCTTCTGCTGAGTATTTCCTTATTGCGTTCCTGATTCATAGCCACCATTGTTCCACTTACGTTTCTTGCTGTTACTGCCTCCACTGCTGGCACCCTGATTTCCACCTTCGATCTTCTTCTTATTCTTCCCTCGGTTGAATCTATAAATTGCCTCACTACTACCTTCTGCAATGAGGGCTTTTTCTAACAGTGCTGAGAATGTAGCAATTTGTAATACTGCAACTTTGCTGTGAATCCATGGCTTCAACCCATTTTCAAACCTACGCGCCTTTCGTAGTTCTGTATCTACCTGATGAGGTACGAATCTAGCTGGCTCATTGAATTTGGCTGCATATTCGGCAACTGACTTGTTTTCTTGCTTTAATTCAAGAAACTGCACTTCCATTCTGGCTTGCATGGCCTCTGAGAAATAACTTTCTAAAAACAACTCCTTAAACCTGGTCCAGGTTATTACCTCCGTTCCAGCTCTAGCTTGGTTTGTCTCCCACCAATAATTAGCTGCACCTTTCATCAAGTAGGTAGCAAAAGCCGTCTTTTGCTCTTCAGCTACCCTAGCAATGATAAAGGCCTTTTCTATCTCCTTCACCCATGTCTGAGCTGCTATGGGGTCCGTAGTTCTGCTGAATTCTGGTGGTCCTACAGCTTTAAAATCTTTAAAATTTGCCAATCTATTATTACCTTGCTCCCTTGCTGCAGGTGTACGGGTTTGCATAGCTTGAGATATCATATCAGCGAAGTTCTGCATTGGATCATCTTGATTCCTTTCATTGTTCACAGAACGTTCCTCCCTCTGGTTACGATTTTGTCGTCTTGGCGGCATTCTCTGATTAAACAAAATCTTAATTTATTACATCGAGTTTTCATTATATGTTATATCTTCTAAACTAACAATTATATAATCATAATGTTGTATTAATGAATTTAACCTACTGAAATAATTCAGCTTGCTGAGTTAACACATTCAGCTTGCTGAATACACATTCAGCTTGCTGACTTATCATATTCAATATACTGATTTATCAAATCATCCGACAGATAGCTTGTCATTTTAATTCATAATACTTTTCTATTTGATCAAACAAGTAATTATAATACTGCTTCTATATTCATATACCAAATTTTAACGTCATATACATACATATTTGGCATATTTTTATAAATGCTAACTATCCCATTTTTAAACATCAAAAGATGGGATCTACCAAAAATATACTCCCCAACACACCTACTATGGGGATACATCATATTTATATACTACCTCGCACATACTGAGGTTTACATCAAGCATAAAACCCTACTAAACAAAAAGGGGGTTCTACTGCATCTATATACAATAAAAAGCTATTAATCCATCATTGCGCATCGGGAGAGTCTGCGCCTGCCTGCTCCTGCTCGGGTGGAAAAAGTCCATCCATCAGTCGACGTCTAATCGATCGACTTGACTCACCGGTCTCAAATGATCTCCTTTCTCCTACTTGGGGACTAGCATATGCTGCATCTAATGCTCGTCCCAAAGACTTCACCCTAACTCGTCTGGCCTTCGCTTCCATCTCCAATTGATCCACTCTTCTCGCTGCTTTGACCCAGGCATCCTCAAATCGGATCCTGTCAGCTATCTCCAAGTCCAGCCTCAAGTGCAGTGCCTGATGCTCAATACTTAATATTACAAAGTTATTCTTCTCCTGCTCTAGTCTGACTTTCATCACTTCTAGCTCGTGATGAGTCTGGTATGCTAACTCTTTATACTGAGTCTCAATAAACTGATGTGTCGCATTTTCTTCCTCCAGTTAGGAAATTTTATTTCCCAAGGCTACATTCTCCTCAACCAAATCTGCCACCATCAAAACCTCATCATGGTCCTCACCCTCGATGTGCTCCTCAATAGGATTCCCCTGCTCCTGCTCCTGCTCAACAGTATGACTATCTTGCTTCTCCTCAGACATCCTACAACCACAAACAATAAATAGCATCAGTACTACAATAAAATATATTCATTGATAGAATGAAAAGATATTTTATTAAGTACAATCTATACTAGATGAATCTCCATAATCCATCTCTAGCATATATACTCTATACGAGTTTTCTCCTAAGGTTATAACCTAGGTTTCGCATTCCTAACGTTTATAACTTACGGCTTTGATACCAACCCGTGACGCCCCCAAATCTGGGTTTTCAAACCTCGAATTTGGTACTCACGATTCATCATCATAAGCATTCTATAAATTATTGCGGATTAATAAACATACATTGTTCATTATAATCAAGTCTTATACAATATCCCAAGGTCTATTAACCTTAACTTATACATACCTTAATTAAGTTACATAAAGTAACACAAAAGGTTTACATCATCATTAAACATATTATATCATGGTACTTAAACATTTACATTATTTATTCTTGGACCTTTCCCTTGCCTTTGTCCTTCTTACTTGAACTCTTTGGCTTAACTGAAATAATTATCATGTTATAGCAAGGGTAAACAACTAATTTGCTTAGCAAGTTTAAATACAAGGAAGATATATCATGATTAACAAGAAATTTATCGTTCAATGTTCAACAATAGAAGTTAATTGTGAAAGAACATGAATTAAGTCTTGATAACTGTATATTCGAATAATTGAATAACAAATGCTGAGTGGTCATAATGACCATGAACAGATGCTAAGGTTTTCAGTACTTAAACTGGTCCTTTTAATAAGTTTGGTAATCAAGGGGATCATCCTTTCATACCCGGTGTATTATGCATAAACACTTAATGTACGAGCAATAATTGTTTTTCAATAATGCTTTAATCAAATTGTTCTTTTTTCTCAGTCTGGAGTCCTTACCAAGTCAATTGGTGAAGAACAGCTTTTAACAACATATTTGATTTAACAAATTTAAACATACTTGATCTAGCTGATACAAGGAGCATAGATCCATACCTTAAACAGTTCATGAATAAAAGAACTTTAACAAATTCATAGTTCAATAATAATAGAACATGAATTTAAATGCACCAAGTGCGAGTATTAATAATCATTATAGATGTGAATAACCAACAATAATTATTCACTAACATACTTTGAAAATAATAACTCAAGTTTGAGTTAGAGAACTTGCCTGATCGATGCGCTACAACTAACTAGCTTTAATTAAAATTCTTTGATCGACCTAGCATTAGCAATGGTGATCTATTAATTAGTACTGCGTATAAATGTATGTCTATACGCTTACTTGTGCTATTATCTAGCAAATAATTTAATCACGAGGTACACATAATATAATATACTATCATTAGCCCATAAGATATTTAATAAATTTTAGGTTAATGATTTAATTAATTTATAATATTTTTCTTAAGTAATAAATACTTATTAGATCTTTAAACAATTTATTATTATAATTGTTTAATTAATGAGTTATTTAAATTCTCTTCATTTATTAACTCTATCTTCATTTAATTTACTATTTAATATTAGTTAAATAGTAATTAATTAGTTATCTTCAGTTATTATTTAATGATAAATAATAGCTAATTACATCTACTTATTATTTAATTAAATAACAAATAATTAAATTGTTAATATTATTTGTCTTTAATTATTATTTAATAATAACTAAATAATAATTTATTTATTTCATAAATCTTTAATTATTCCTTCTCGTTAATCTAAGAATAATTAATTATCACTGGTTCTTATTTATTATTTATTATTAATTAAATAATAAATAATAATTTATAAATTTTATATCAATGTAATTAAGTAATTATATTATTATAACATAACCTTACTTAAATATTCTCTAATCATTATTTAATATTAATTAAATAATAATTAATCAATAGTTTAACTCTATTTACTATTTAGGGTCCTTTACTAAAACTTTCATAAAATGAAATCTACAACTCCGATTTAGGTCCAGTCGGTCTCGTTGGATTCGTATCTTCCTGAACTACAATTTTCATTTATCAAACATCAAATTTGGACATGTTTCAGTTACCAAAAATGGCCAGAAACCGGACTGTTTTGTACAGTCCTTCATCAGTGAGGTGTTTTTTAGAAAAAAAATCATATCTTGCTCATTTTAAAACATTTTTGCATGCTACAAAAGTGATTTTGTCCTTAACTTACATATCTAGCATAACAAGAAAGAAAATCACAAAAACTATTAGTAGGTTTCAAAATAAAAAAAAATCTTCAAGGTGAAGTTTTTCGGTAAAACTCATTTTCATGCATTTTACTAAACTTTTCTACACAAACCCATATCCATACATAAGTTAAATCCATTAAACTTTATATCCATCATTCTAGTATGCTTCTAGCCATTTAAAGCATGAAATCCATGCATCTAACATAAAATACACTAAGCATGCAAGATTAGGGTGTTTCTTAAATATTTGCACCTACTTTATTTTCTTTCCTTTTGGATCAACTTTTAAACACCAAAAAGTGTAAGATCCAAACATGTTACACTAAAAAGAAATAAATCAAGAGTTTTGAAAGCTCATGAACATAGGTTCTTTATTTTTATAGAATCAACAAAATACAAGAAATTAAAACTTGAGATTTAATATTTTTACCTTGATCTTAAAGCTACTCTTCTTGTTTTGCCAAAGTATGTGATAAATTTAGATAGCATCAAGGAAATTTCTTCCTCCTCTCCTTCAAGGCTTCCCACGTTTCTTACTCTCTATTACTTTCTTTTTGCTTTGATTTTTACTCTTTGCTAGATAAAGTGAAAAGTTTCTTTATAAACAAATGTGAGTATATTTATAGGCAATTAATATATATAGATATAACTTGTATATATCTATAAATCTTCCAATATCTAGCTTGCCTTGGATAAAAATATTTATTAAGCTAAAAAGGCTAGTGGGCTATATTTAGGTGGGTTGGTAAACAACTCTTGACCAATTCAAAAAGAAAAACAAATGAAATGAATCATGTGCTAGCCAAATCCTTAGCTTGCCGGATTCATGCACCATATTTGCCAATTTAGTCATTGATTTATTTGATAATTACTCATCTAGAAGGTCAATAAAAAAATTGGGCCATAACTTGGACAATTAACTTCTTGTTTGGGCTCTCAAATTAAATTGTTTGGGCTATGTAAAAATAATAGCATGATCCAATAGATAAATTTTATTCTATCCTAATTATTTAATTAGGATTTTCATTCCACTCATTTTGGAATTTAAATAATTATTTGTGTATATTTAATTTTATAACCTAATTAGACTTACTTTAATTAGGTTTAAATTAAATAATAAATTGAGATAATCAAATCAATCTCTTAGGTGAGTATAATTTTAAATACTATTATTCTTCAATGCCATAACTCTTAGGTTATTTAATTACCATACCTAATGAATAATTAGGTTATGCAAATTTTTTGATTAATCTTCTTTATATCATTCATACACACATATATATTTATTTAACCATAAACATCTTCCACATAAATAATAACATATTCATTCCATATATGTCATAAAGTTTTCAATATCATTAATATTTAATTAATATATTTAATTACTGCGTGACTTAAAATTCTTGGTTATTACAATTAATAACTCCATCCTTTTACCATCCTTGCATCAAATGCGCTGATGATATAAAATTCATTTTGATATTTCAAATCAATTTCTATCTAGCCGAAACAATTAGCATAGATATACTAGGAATAGTTCTTTTAAAATCCATTGTTTCCAAAAGTCAAACCAATTCTTTGATTTTCCAAAACGCACACATTAGCACGATTTCAAGAAATTTTAAAATCTAGCATAACTAGATGACTTGGAATATCTTATTCTCCATCTTCCGTTATTGTCTTACTGCGACAATACTTAAACTTCTCTAGCACCTTCAATGCTAAGTCTACTGAAAATACTTCATTTTCAGTCTAAACATCTTTATACCATAGTACAGTCCATCAACTTACCACACATTATGAGTTCAGGAACTTTCCACAATAATATGAGTTTAAGAACATCCAGACAGACCTTAGGCGTCCATTCGCTGAAACATTAAAAAACATACCATATTATTATGAGTTACGAACTTACCATACGTACGAGTTTCAAGAACTCGCACCTAATCTTATTGTTCTCTACCTACCAAGTATATACATGAGAAAAGATTCACCTCCTCGTCATATATATCTTGATAGCACGACCAATTTCAATGATTATCACTGTAATAAACTGAGTGGTTATTACACCAAGCACAAACCTTTGCCCATACAAAGATTCATACAACTCAGCTATCACATGAGTCCTCAATTGAAATTTTACAACGTCTAACTCTCTCTTTACTTAATACGAATTTTCTCTAATTCGTATGCTATCCTTCACAACTCCATCTGAGTTCTTCTTCCCGTACTACTTTGTAGTACCATTCATTCATAGCATTAGCTATAAATCATTCATCGTTTAACATCTCATCTGTTACTACGATTTACTATGATCACGTGGTGATCTTCTTATCCTTCTCTCTACGATTATAGTCTTAGGTACTCGTACCTAAGATTTATAACCTATCAGCTCTGATACCAACCTGTAACGCCCTGAAATTCGGTCTATCTTCACATCCAGATTCCGTACGTCACGATCCCATCTTCTTCCAAACATACATCATTATATAGCTAAATATAACGCATACATTCTCAAATCCCAGGTTCTATAACCATAAAACCTTTTTCATTACAAATAATGATAATTACATTATTCTTTACATCTTGTACAAATGACTTTTATCCGCCACCAAGGATATATAATCGTTCATTAAACTATTCTATAGTTTAATTCTATCATTCTATATTACAAGTCTTCGGTTGATCTTCACGCTCATTCATATAATGAATGGCACATCGTCTGGATACCGATCAGATTGATCTTTACGGGATCATTAAGTTCTTTCTAACATCGTTCGTTGAAAATATTTTTATTTAAAGCAAGTGTGAGCATTCAATTGCCCAGCAAGTCATACAGTTGAACAAACAACTTTAAGGATTCAACCATTCTTTTAAGACCTCAAAAACCGAACAAAGGTTATGAAGCTGCTTGAATAATATGAATAGTCTTGATTCCTATCATCTTAAAACATCAGTTACATGCACTTTGAAATACATTCATTCTCTACTCTCTTTCATGCACATTCTGTCTGGCTAGAATCAATAGCACAAACTTATCAATAACGGTTAATGTATAAACAGAACATGCTCATATTGAACAGTTCAATAACAGAACAATTCATATCATAGAAACACCAAAGTGTTCACATTTTGGCACAAGGCCTCATACATTTTACCACCTTGTACAAATATCATACATTTGCATATAGACAGAACTTCTCAAGTTCAACATCTGAGAAGTTTTAAAAACTAGAATTCATTTAAAATATGAATGAAGTTAGGAAACTTGCCTTACGCACAGCTACAGCTTATAGTTACGCTGAACTGCTCATTCCAATTCTTATGCAGCACATAAGGAAATAACACGTGTACCAATTAGTCATATACTTAACTTACGCATTGGTTTACTTTACTTTACTTCTTAGGTTTCACATTCTTATAATCTAAGTTTACGCGACCAACTTCCTTTACCGGTTAACGGCTTCATGACATACGGAGATGTCTTACTCATTACATTCATCATCTTCTTCTTATAACTCTCCTAGGACTCAGCACACATCGTGTCTCTGCTAGTAGTCCATATGGTACTCTGAGTGGTTTCCCATAAACAACCAACAAATAAGTTCCCGTCTCATCTACACTGCCCACAAAGTGAGTTAGATCGATTGCCAGTTTTGTATATACCTTCTCTCTCTGAAGGAATTGTTTAACCCAGCTCCCATATGTCAACCATCAAAGGTTACAATTGTACTACAACCTAATTTATCTTAAGTTGTTTGAACTATTAAACTATAATGTTCGTTAAGTCAAATTCATATTCCTTATGGCTTTCTGGTAACTAATTGCCATACCTCAGGATTCATTCATCATCGTCTAAGTTATACAGTCTTTTGTATACTCAGAACGATCATTTCATATTCATTCTACGCATTTATAGCGTTAAGCATTTTACGTTACCTTATTCTTATCTTACAACGTCTGGTTCATTCGACTCGGAGCGTCATCTAAGTTATAAACATTAACTAGGCTTCTTTTACGTTATACATACCTCTTTAATTCAGCACCTTCACCGTTCACAGGTTTAATCAATAGTCTTAGCTATCCTACGGTCAAACCATACATGGGGTGTAGGTTTTACCCATTTAATATTTGCATACACTCAACCTTCACGTCGGTTAAAGTGTTCAACGCTTACATTTCATTCTAACATTCTCATCCGACTAACAATCGGATTTCGTTAATCTTTTTACCATTCGCTATAGCTTTCTTGATAATTCATATCTTACTTACTACCTTCATCAACGTCTAAGTTATATAACTAGGGTATACTTAGAACGTTCGTTCAATGCGAATACGATTCACAAGGATCGTTTATGTATTCAACGTTCACGTTGCTCGTCTCTTACTCTTTCATTCAACCTTTACTCCAAGTTTTAATTACTTTTGATCGTTAACTAGCCCATGAGCCCTATATTCTTTATTCTTTCTTAATGTCGAAGACATACTGATCATTGTATGCTAAGACCGATCGTTCATCGCAACAGCGTTGCGTTCACAGCGTCTATACGCTTTAAACTTATCTCTCATTATCACAACATAACATCGAAATTTTACTTGTTACCTTCATCACTCAACGTCTAAGGAATCACAATCATAGTAATCCCTCACGTTCATTCATCGTGACTATGGTCCCTGGATATCGGTTTCGTAACCCGCGTTTACATTCTTTTTGTCTCTTTTAATCTTTCCGTTCAACCTTTACTAAAGGTTTAACTTGCTTACTTAAGAGTTACGTTACGTGAACTATATGTTCATACTTCTTTCTTCCACATCCCCCAGTAACTGAGAAATAAAAATCTCATTTCTGCGCATTGTCCTGCATCGGTGCTGCGGCGCCGTGCCCTTCCTTTCCTCTCGCATTGCGGCGCGACCTACTTCTCTCTCTTCTCTTCCCGGGCTGGCGCTACAATGCCAAGTCCTTTGTTATCTCTCGCGCTGCGGTGCCACTCTCCAGAAGATTATGGCCGAGCTCGTGCTACGGCGCCACTTCTAACAGTCTATCTGGCGCTGCGGCGCCGAGACAAAACCCTAGAAAAGTTTTCTAAGTCTTTCATTAAGTTTGAGACGCGTACATTATGATCTCATAACTTCTTCGTTATAACTCGGAACGAGGACGTTCCAAAGCCATTCTCTTTCTTATCTTATGTACTTCGATTAGCCATGGTCAGGATTTCATTCTGAATCTATTAACATGCAATTCAATTGGTTTAATCTTCTCTCTTTGTTCATGTTTACGTTATTAACGTTCTT
Source organism: Panax japonicus (assembly GCA_020205505.1). Lineage (NCBI taxonomy): Eukaryota > Viridiplantae > Streptophyta > Magnoliopsida > Apiales > Araliaceae > Panax > Panax japonicus. The sequence goes on from CM035104.1 coordinate 18,462,783, forward strand.
CGTTCGTTCGTCCGTAATTCGGTCATCCGAACTCGGAATTCGTTCGTTCTTGAGTAAACAACTCACGTTTTCAACATTCTCTTACATTCTTATGAAACCCTACAAGTTCGGGTGCATTTACTAACTTTCTAATTCTCGCTTGTCTTTTACAAAAATTTCGCCATAACTTCATTATAGCTCAATTTTAATCCGTTCTTCATGAATGTTTCTAATGTTCCTAACCAAGAAATAAGCAACTAACTTATACGCGATGGTTTTAAACTTGTCCATCAACAAAAATTACACTATAATGGTTTTAAATTTGTCCATCAACAACGTTCTTCGTGTTCTTCACGTTCTTCTTTCGTTCTTCATTTTAATCGATATTTTGGATTACGATTCTACTTTTTCTTGGAATTTGATGTTATAGAACATCATTCATTACTTATTTGACCTACTCATTCATAAGATTCACTCGGATCGCTCAAAATCCTTACGAATCTTATACTTCCTTAAGAAATTTATAAACTAAATTTCTAATTCTTATTTCTTCTTTTCTCATGATTTCAACCATATGAAATCATTTCTAACATCATCTTCTCCCTATTCTTATTAAGCTATGTTTTAAACATATTAAACTTAAAGAAAATATTAGAAGAAACCAGGGTTCGGATTACCGTTCTTCTTTAATCTCATTCTGTCGGACAAAGCGTGCACTCGGGCTAGCTTTTCCTCATTCTCTTCCTTCTCTTCCCCCATCCGAAGTCTCTCTCTCTCAAAGTTGGTTGAAATTTTCTAACCAAACAAATGAGTTTAAGGCTTGTTTATATAGAAAACCAAAGCTAAGGGTATTTTAGTCATTTTGCCCCCTTAACCTCCTTACTATTCAAAACTTAGCCACCAAGTTTACTTGGTGGCCAAGTGGCCACCCCACCTCCTTACCTAGCTTCCCTTGGAAGCTTCGTGCTTCCATAATTCGGAATTCACCCGACAGTTTGAAAACTGCGATTCATGGAATCCAAATATTTTTGGATATTTCGTCTTTCCTCTACCGATTAACTTTTACGTATTCTTCGGATCTTCAAAAAACTGAAAAACACTTTTCTACATTAAGTGTTTTCCTTCACGTTTTCCCCTAACGTAGCTAAACGAATGAAAAATACACAACAATACTTTTCGTCATTTTTTATTTCATCTGATTTCTGCACGTTTTTCGAGAAAAACTTTTATCGGCTTACTTAACTTTTCACGATATATTATCGTCAAATCTTTCGACGAAATGTCATTTTGACATACCGAACTCTCGAAAAGGCTTAGGTTATTCAAACCCTAACCCTTAGGTTTCGTCGGGTAAATAGTGCCTATTTTGTCTTTTTTCCCGGAAATATTTTTTTTCTCGGAAAAATTTTATTTTTGTCTTGAAAATTCTTACTTGTTCAGTCTAGCTCGTAGCCAAAATCCTCCTGATTAATAATCATTCTAGGTTATAAAACGATTAATAAACACATAGCACGGAATAGTATTAAATAAAAATTCATTTTATTAATAACTAATTCTTTAAACTTAAATTCTAGACAATCCGATTTTCTGGGTTGTCACATTGTCTTTCTGATTAAACATAAATTTGATTCCTAAAAGAACTCAAATTCCTCCTTCAAAATATCTTTAAAATAATTTAATATATATAAGAAAATAATATATAATAAATAAAATTGGTTTGAGTAATACCTGGAGTTATATCCCCGGCTACTACATTTTCTTGAACGGTCATGTTGAAGATGCCTGCGGTTGATTTAATTGGTTTTCTTGTTGATGTTGGTCCCGTTGTCGCCAATGTCCTGCTGCCTTTTCCTGTATTCGCATTCCTTGCCTCACTTCTTCTTCTTAAACTGTTTTCCGCCTTATACTCCATTGATTCACACTTAAAACACACAGACTTGCCATTTATCTCCTTTCCTTTTATTGTATAGGTGACAAAACTATCTTTTGCCCCTTCGTTACCCTAGTTATCACAAACGTTGCTATAGGGTCAGTTGATCCTCTAAATCCTAGAAGTACGACCGCCTTGAAGTCTTTGACGTTCATCTATCGATTATCTGACTGATCTTCCCGCGACTGGTATTCCATTCTGCATAGCTTAATCGTCCATATTCGTAAAATTCTGTATCGGGTCTGGTTGTCCTCCTACTTTGTTGAAAGGTTCTTCTGCCCGTGTATTTCGTTTTCGTCTCCTTGGCGGAATTATCACAATTTATTCTTTATTCTAAGCCTTATCGTGTATTTATAATCATATAACACGAAATTCTATATTCTGATTATCATGTACTCAAAATATTATATATTTTAAATTTTTTTTCTGCATTAACCAGTACTCATATAATTAACTACTATCTTTATACCAACTTATTTCATTAATCCCATATAAATTAATATTCATATCACTTAACATACCATAGCACATATTGCTTTAATCATTCGCTATCCCTTTGTGACTCAAAAGTCGGAAATCGCTGTCACAACTTATACAAAATTTGAAAAATATTACCTTATACAAACATACATATCATATACGTATCATAGAATCATATATATTCAAGTAATACTAATACTACTTATTTCATACGCCTCCACTAAGGATTAATTGCTTAGAAATCTGTCTATTCCCATTATCCTCAATAATCCATTCACACTTAACTACACCTAGATCGTCCAACTTCCCATACATTATGAGTTTAAGTACTCACCACAAACATATGAGTTTAAGAACTCGACATTGACCACATATTCTTTAACTATACTTTACCTATCAGTCATACTATCGTTTAGGGTCCGATACTGTACTTTTCAAAACAACCACCTCTTTGAGGTAACTTTCAATGTGAGCCTCTATTTCAGCTATTGGATTTGATATTGGCTAGGTTATGGAGGTTGACTTCTTCTTTACGATATGAGGGTATCCTAATCCTTTTCTATCTGACATCTACACACAAACTTGTTAGTTCCTACTTGGCACAATAGTTATCTAGAAGGGGGGTTGAATAGATATTTAAAAATCTTTTCGTTTTAAACTTGTTCTTTGATAATGATTAAAACTTAGCGGAATAAATGTTTGTTTTAATCTTCTTTACCAAGCAATGGAGTAATGAGGGTGAGGCAGTTATGGCAGTTGTAGCAGTTATGATATGAATGTAAATGACACAGTCGTTTTTAAGTGGTTCAGAGTACTTAAAGCTCCTAGTCCACTCTTCTACTCAACGAGTATGATATCCACTAAGGATGTCTATTACAACTTCTGAATCACACAGATTCCTTCTAGACCAGCAGTCTAGGAACTTCTTAGTTCACTCTTGAACTCTTCAAGTTCAGCAGACTTGGCTTTCTTATAGTTCACTACGAACTCTTCAAGTCCAGCAGACTTGGTACTCTTCTTCAGTTGGTTGATAATGTTGTGTTCTTGATGGTTGCTACTCTGTCGTTGTGTAAGCACTTGTTCTAAAGAACTGAGTAGCTGAGCAAGCTTTGCAATATCTCAGATCGTAGGGTTGAGCTTGAGAGATGTTCACGTTGTTTGTTCAATGCTTGCTTAGTTCTCTCTCATCTGTCTGATCTGTATATATGTGATGTTGAAAACTATCCGTTGGATACATCCGTTGTGGCATTAAATGCGTTTGAACTTTTTGTACTGTGATGGAGATGTTTCTGTACATCTTCTGAAATTGCATTCTGGCCCACTGACACAGCAGATTACTTTCTCACCTACCACCTGAAAAGGTGTTTTGTCCCTCTTATCCATGGTACTATCCTTAGCTTCTTCAATACACTTTTTTGTTGCATACTAAGGATATTTCTTTACTCTTGGACTGATGAGCATTGCAGCGTCTAGAATCCATTCCTCATATGTTGAAATCTACCTTTACACAAATCATGAGGCTCAACGTTTTCTGACATGAGTCAGATGATGCTCTACGATTTGGATCATGATTCTCTACGATTCAGATCGTAGTGACTTATTGCCTTGGTGCTTGATGTGATGCTATCATATAGAGAGTACTATGATTTCTCTTAAACCCTTGCACACTACGATCCTTACTTGCTCGTGTTGTTGACTCTACGTTCCCGAGAGCACACTACGATCGTTGACTTGTAAACTTTATGTTTTCTTCAGCACACTTCGATCGTGGAGTTGGCTGGGCAAACGTTGGGATTACTCTATGATTTCCGAAGAGTCCCTTCAAGGCAGGCACACACTACGATTAGTTAAGCTCTACATTTCTGCCTTGATGTCTGCACTGTTGATCAGATGATACACTACGATTTCTTCGAACACTATCTATTACATCTCAAGATCAACCTAACAGCTTTGATATTTTCTATCTATACATTATATTAAAATAATGATACACGTTAAGATCTTAGATCAACCTAACAACTTTGATCTATCACTAAGTCCTTGTACATATATTCATTGAAGGACCTTACAAATAATCATGAGCATATACATTAAAATATCAAATCATAATATGCATTATCCCAACAATCTCCCCCTATTTGATGTTGACATAACCAAGGAGATTTGTTGTCATGATTATTAGTGACTAGATGCATTTGCAGGAAATTTAAACATGACTTAGTATTTCAGTGAGCAGCTGAAATTTCTAGAGAATAAGCATGAATTTATTGATGATTAGAAGATATTACAATTCAGCATTACATCAATAAGAAATTTAAGTTTCAACTTATCTCTATTTCCTTGGCTTCTTTCGTGGAGGTGGGTTGGCGTACTCCTCAGCCCTTCATTTTCTTTGAGCTTCCTCATTTCTGGCTAACTCTTCCAGCTCGCTTAGACTTAGTATTGGATTCTCCTCATGCCTGTGGATGAATACAGGATCTCCAGTTGGCATTCTTATGCGTACAGTAAACACATCTTATGAGCTGGGAGTTGACTCCTGACGGCTTAATGGTATAGCCATTACAATTCCCTGTTGATAAGATCGTTGAGTCTGACTGTGGAATTGTCTTGTAGGAGGGCTTCGTGATGCTTGAGCTTGATATTGTCCTCTTCCCCTTTCTTGAGTTCCATAACCTCCTTTGCCTCTGCCTTGTCCTCCCTGAACTCCTTTACCTTTATTCTCCCCCTTTATGTCAGCATCAAGGGTTCAAATATCGGCAGACATTCGATTAACACCTTGGACAAGCTCGTTCAGTTGGCTTTGTGTCTGAGCAAAGTCCTCTCTATTTTCTTTGATCTATTTTTTAGATCTTGCTTCTTTGTTTTGGAGAACTGAAAGAATCATATCATTATGTTTTTCCTGATTGGCATAAGATTTTTGGAAGTTATAGACAGAGGCTTTTAAGTTGATGATATTCTCCAGCATCAGGGTATGTTGGCTGTCTTGATGTTTCTGCATTGCAAGAACAACCTTTCTTTGCTTGGCAGCTATCTGGAAGTGAATTTCATCTCTGTCCTTCATGATCTTAAGAATTTCTTGGATAATCTCCCTCAACTTCTTTGTAAGTTCAGTATTCATAGTGCCAGGGAAATTATTTGCAGCTGTGATCATTTGATTCAGTCGGATATTGATGAGATCAGAGTGAGATTCCAAACTTGCTTCTATAGACTTGACCATTTTCTCAGAAGTTTCTTTCAAGTCATCCTTTATAGGCAGTCTTGGGAGAGTATCATTGGTTTGAGGATTGGTGGTTGGAGGGGTTGTATGCTGGGGTTGATCTTGCAAGTTGTAAAGAGCAAGGTCAAGACTAAAGTAGTTATTTGAGGAGGAGGATGGTATGTCTGATGGAGGGGCTTGGGTTTGGATGTCTGGGATAGGCGACTCTACGATTTCGATGTGAGACTCTACGATGTGGTTGGAGTCTGGAATCGTAGAGGTGGTGATTTGTGGGAGCAAAGTAAAGTTGACTTCATTTGGTTCTTCAGTTACAGAATTTTGGGATTCTGCAACTAGAAATTGATTTACTGGATTAAGACTCATTTCCAACCATCGAGGGAATTCATAAAAATAGCTAAATGAAGATGATGGTAAGTGATTAACTCGAAATTTGGTAGGGATAGACAGTACCTTAGGTTTATCTTTTGAGGAAGAGGTATTTGTAAGCAGCTTCTTGGCAAAGATGACTTTTCTTCAAAATCCATGAGCCAGAACTGAGATGACTGGATACTCTTTAAAGCTCCAGAACATGTGATCCCATGAGTTCAGGATTTGAGCTTGATGGTATGCCATCATAGGTAAGTAGAAAAACATTTGAGTGTACAGATAGCTCTTATATCCATCTTTCCCCATGCCAGTGATTACAAGCTCATCATCATCTTCTTCCTCTTCTTTATCTTCATTTAAGGATTCCATTATCTCAATGGGCTCTGGATGGTCTGGAACCGATTCATTTTTATCTTGGGCATGAATCTTTTCTTCTGCCATGGAGATATCATGAGGCTCCCCCTCAGCATGATTATCTTCTTGTAAGTTCAGTAAATCCCCCTCAGCTGGAACATTTTCTTAAGAGTTCAGAAACTCCCCTTCAGCCTGTAACATCTTTTTGAGCTGCAGACTTCTCCCCCTCTGCCGGTGTATTCTCTATTATGAGAATTTTTGTAAAGTCCCCGAACCCGGATACTTGAAACCCGAACTCGGTACTTCATGATACCATTTCTATGAGCGGAATAATACTAATAATAATAACCATAATATAAAACTTAAACTTAACTTACATTTATCATAGTCTAATCCCAAGTATGCAACCTTTACTACATTCTTTACATGATATATAATACATATCATTAACTTAATACAGTCTATCTATTACAAATGATACCAATAACATGTTCTGTTTACTTTCTTTTTCACTTGATCCTGGCCGAGCCTTCTAGCTGTTCACACTTAGCTGAAAACATTTAAATTAAGCAAGGATGAGCATTTGACTGCCCAACAAGTATTTATATATATATATATATATATATATATATAAGTTAAAAGAATTTAAATATTTTCTTTATAATATTCTTCTACAACCAGTCAATAGTTGTGAAGTAATCTGTACCAATAATAATAACATAACAACCCTCATTCAAATTTTTGAAACTGCTCATTGACTATACATGGGGTTTCTGTGACATACTATGAACATCGTTTTCATTTTCGAAAGGGTTTAAACAGAAATTCATCTGTAAACCGGCCATTGCTTACGGGCACTGAGGTTGATCAGCCCCGTTGTACCCTGTATTGATCAATACTACATGTACAAGAACGATGTTATCGTTCACTCTGTCCGCCTTGGGCGCATAAAAATTTTCCCATTATCGGGATGTTCATACCTGTCAGGTTTTCATAACAAAGGTCTTATCTTGTTCAACAATTATCTATAATTCAACATATATGTATATCAAAGGTGTATCAACGTGTGATTAAATACAATGATTATCCAAGTGGGGACACTTGTATAATCATTTCTAGAAATTAACAAATAGAATATATAACTGAATTATCATGTATTAACATGTTGATAATCAATGGGTGTATATAATATAGGTTTAACAATCTGTACATTAATAATAATAATTTTGAACTTCTCACTTCTGTCTATTGCATAAAGAAAATACAAAGTTAGGATACTTGCCTGATGCGCTGCTTACTATTCTCAACTTAGTTTTATCTTTTCTATCACGACCTATCATTAATCAAATCATTCGTTCGATTAGAACAATATAACATAACACATAGTACTGCATATTGCAGTCATCACATTCCTAATCACAAAGCCACATAACCTTATCACATTATCACACATGATCAATAATCATGGCATCACAAACAAACATCAACTCATTCCTAATCACATAGTCACATAACCTTAACAACCATTGAATCACAAATAAACAGTTAACTAACTAAATTATCGAAGTCCAGATCAATTTCTGAAATATGTCAGTCTACCGACAGCTTTATCGGGTAAATATCGAGTCTAAGACTCTATCTCAAAGTTCAATATCCAAATAGTTAACTTAAACAACAATCGTATTATTTTTCATGACCTTATAATAATTTTAAAACAATTATTATCATTTATCATAATTTTTGAAATATCAGAATCATTATTAAATGATCTAAATACCAAATAATTCTATTCAATTAACATCAAACTATTAATAAAATCATTGCCAAAATATTAAAGTTATTTATAATAACTCAAAATATTTTTAAAACATTTACATTATCCTTAAATGATTTTTAAAACAATTAAAATCATCTTTAAATAATTACAATTAATATTAAAATATTAATGTACTATTTATCTAAATATTAAAAGTTATTAAATATAACTTAAAATATTTTTAAATCATTAATACTCTTTTTAAATAAAGAAAACCATTTTAAAACTATTTATTTAATATAATTATTAAATAAACTTAATATCTTTAATCATTAAATAAATATCATTAATATTAGATTATTAATGAAATTATCCTTTAAATATTAAAAGTTATATTTTATAACTTAAAATATTTTTTAAACACTTTAAAATCATTTTTAAACTAAATTATTTAATATAATTATTAAATAACTTTAATGTCATTAATAATAATTAATTAATGAAATTCATTACAAAATATTAAAAGTCATAAAAATAACATAAACTATTTTCTTATAACATAATATAATTTTTCATGATTTTTCAAGTATTAAAATCATTTTTAACTAATTTATTTAATATTATAATTAAATAAATTAAATACTTTTAATATTCCAAAAATATTAAATATTTATGAAATATATTTAAAATAATTAAAATATAATTTTTGGACATTAAAATAATTTTTAATAATTTATTTTGTATTTATTAGAATTAAAAACTAATTAATACTAATTATTTAATTAAAATAATTAATTTCGAAATTAAACTGTCGCTAAAGGTACAATAGGTGACAAAACTGTCGCTAATTGTGTTCTTCATCAAACCCAGAATTTCAATGTCAGAACCGAGTGACTAGGTTTGACCATGAATAACTCAGTGTGTGTCGTGATTTTGGACTCAGTTTTGGTCAGATCATGTAGTACAAATACAAGATTACAAGATACAACAATCAACAATCAACATGGACAAATCACATAACACCAAACAGATATAATCGCCCAAACTTACTGTCAGAGGCTGTTCTTCATTTTTGGGTTTCACAGAATTGAAGAACAGACCGACTGACCACTTTTGATCACCATTAACTTGTAACATATTAACTGTTTTTGAGACCTAAGAGCTTTAATGTGCAGACAACATGTAGGACTACATATTCATTACGTAACATAAACAAAATATCAACAAATCAAGTAGTTAAAAGTTGGTCAACCATTGTCAGAATCTGTGTTCATGAGTTTTCTGGGTTTTCCAGAAAACCGAGAACATATGCTTCTCTACTACTTTGACCAGCCACCAATTCCAGTATATGAAATGTTTTAATGATATAAAAGAATGATTCTATAGTTAATATACTTGACTACAATTTAGATTCAACAAACCAAACAAAACAACTACCAGCAAGATCCGAAGCCACAAATTTATTTTCAGACGTTGAAAACCATTTATGGTTTACCCAGATCTCAGCCGGTCAAGCTCGGTCAACGCACTTTGACCTTAAATAACTTTTGATTTATAACAGATATGACTTTGCTTCTTTTTGCAGATTAAAGACAACATTGTAGGATACTAGTAACAACTTAAAAACAACACAAAACATCATCGAGCAAGGATCTGTGGCCACTGACATTCATTGTTAGGCCACAGAACCAAGCTTTTCCCGGATTTTGTAGATCTTTAATTCTGAGCTTCTAGATGTTATGGATCTAACATCTACCAACCCAGATCATCACTAGATACTAAAACCAACATATTATAACAACCAAAACTAACATCTAACACCGAATTTTTGGACAGAAATTAAGGCTAGGGTTTATACCTTGCTATGAAAATTTTTGATGCAATGATTCTGAGTTTGATGTGGTTGTTCGTGGGGCTGATCTTGGGACTTGTTTGTCTTATAATTTTGTGGGTTAGATAGTGGAGAGAAAATGGTTGAGTGCTTGCACAAAAATGGCTAACAAAGGTTCATTTTTCGATCTCCTTCAATCTATATATAGGCCACATGGTTCATGAATTTGGATGCTAGGGCTTGATTTGCTGGTCTTGTGAGTCACCAAGAGTGGGTAGGAGTTGTTGAACAACTCAAAATATGGAAGGATTTGCAGGCAAGCTATCAAAAATTGCTAAAAGGGTAATTTGGTCATTTGATAATTCATTTAAATGACAAATTTGAAACTTGAAAAATCTTTAGGGTTTGACCCTTAGGGTTTAGCACATAGCAAAAATAAAATTTAGCAACTAGGGTTTGTAAAATTATAAACTAATTTTAGTTTCCAAAATTTAAAAAATTAAAATTATTAATTAGATTAAATTAATAATTTTATTATACAGGAATATTAGGGTATTATAACATAATTAACTTTGATATTTAAACAATTAATGTTTAAAATTAGCAATTAGGGTTCCAAGAAACATCGATTAGGGTTTTGATTTTGCAATTAGGGTATCGCAACAACAATTAGGGTTTTAATCATTAGGGTTTTAATTTACTAATTAGGGTTACCTTAATTAGTAATTAAAGTATATCACACATGTTATTAATCACAGTAACACAATTTCTGACAGATAAAATTATCTGATTTTTGAATTAGGGTTTCTAATATCAGAAATTCAAATCTAATTAGGGTTTGACATTTATAATTAAGGTTTCCTAATTAGCATACCACGAAGTAACACATAACACCATAATTGGCCAACCATCACCGATTCACATATACAGTACATATTTATAGCACTGAAAAAATTAAAATATTATAATATTATAATATTATTATCATTCCTTGATCAAAACCCAGAATTAGGGTTTGGATTTCATATCTGATTTATTCTTCATATTTAACCTTAATAATTAAGGTAAAATAATTAACTTAATATCTTGAACAAAATACATATAATAAAATAATCATTATTATTATTCTAAAATCATTTCATATATTATTTAAATAATATAAGATTATATTTTCATAGAAAATAATAAAAGCATTTCTAATAAGGAATTAATTAGTATAAAAATTATAATTGATAATAATCAATTATTCTAAAAATAAATTTATTTGAAATACTTAATGTAATAAATAAATTTTATTTATCACATATAAAAATATATTGTACATTACCTTGACACATATCATTCATATTTATTTTAATAAATAAAATAAAATTTATACGCAAAATTTATGATTTATTTATATAGAAAATATCGGGTTGTCACATTCACCCTCCCTTATAAAGATTCCGTCCCCGGAATCACCACTTTAAAACCTATACATACCAAGGTACATAACATTCACAATCATTGCAAGTAGATCTCGATCATGATTGATCGAATCGATCTTTAACTATCACATAAAGTTTGTCTTTCTGATTAAACAGAAATTTGATTTCTATAAGAAATCAAATTCCTCCTTCAAAATAATTTATAAAAATAACTTACTATATATAAGAAAATAAAAATTGGTTCGAGTAATACCTGGAGTTGCATCCCCGGCTGCCACGATATCTTGAACGGTCATGTTGAAGACGCTTGCAGTCAGTTCTGTTGATTCGTTCGTTGATGTTGGTCCCGTTGTCACCAATGTCCTGCTGTCTTTTCCCATATTCGCATTCCTTACCACGCTTATCTTTCTTGGACAGTCTTTCACCTTATATTCCATTGATCCATACTTGAAACACTTACTATAAATTCTTGGATTGAGATAATCGGGAGAGATATGTCCCTTCTGCCTATACTTATAACACATAAACTTTCCTTGGAAACATTTCCCCGAGTGATTCTTTCCACAAGTCATTACACCACTTGCTTCTTTTTTCACACCTTCTTGCTTCACCTGCACACTTCCAAAGTTATTCGCCTTCCTCTTTTCACTCCTATTCCCTTTGTTTGTTTCCACCTTTACTTTCACTATTAATTCCTACCTTCCCAGCTCCCTCAACCTCACCCTTGTTCCTTCTTACCTTGTTGTAGAGGCTCATGTCCTTATTCCCCTCCTAAACAATAATCGCTTTCTCCATGAGTGCTGCAAATGTAGGAATCTGCAACACTTCCACCTTGTTGTAGAGCTAGGATTTTAATCCCAGCTCAAATCTCCTCGCCTTCCTAGTCTCCGTATCGACTTGATGCGGAGCAAACCTAGCTAACTCGTTGAATTTCGCGGCATATTCCTCCACCGACATATCCCCTTGCTTCAACTCCTGAAATTTTAATTCCATTCTAGACTGCTAACTAGCTGAAAAATAATTCTCAAAAAATAAAGTCTTAAATCTATCCCATGTTACCACACCTGCTCCTGCCCTCACCTGATTCACTTCCCACCAAAAATTTGCCTCACCCTTCACCTTGTAGGTGGAAAAAGTGGTTTTTTGCCCCTCAGCTACCTTAGCTATCACGAACACCTGTTCAATTCCCCTAACCCAAATCTGGGCTTCTATACGGTCAGTTGTACCTTTGAATTCCGGCGGTAGGACCGCCTTGAAGTCTTTAACGTTCTACGTTCGATTATCTGGTTGATCTTTCGCAGCTGATATTCCGTTCTGAACAGCTTGAGCGTCCATAATCGCAAAATTCTTTGTCGGGTCTGGTTGTCCTCCAACTTTGTTGACAAATTCTTCTGCCCTTTGGTTTGGCTTTCATCTTGACGGTATTATCATAAATTATTCCTTACATTCTAAGCCTTATCGTAAACGCTTAACATATAACGCAAAACTTTCTATTCAAATAATCATGTACTCAAAATATTAGATTTTGAAAACTCGATCTACTGTAATAACCAGTGACCAAATAAATATCTACTATCTTTATACCAAGTTATCCCATTAATCCAATATAGATTCATATTCATAGCACTTGACATACCATAGCACATTGTGCTTTAAGCATTCCCTATCCCTTTGTGATTACAAAAGTCGGGATTTATAACTTTGTCCAACACAAAGATTAAAAAAATTTCATTACACAAACATACTTATCATATACACAACACAGAATCATATATATTCAACTAATGTTAATACTACCTATTTCTTTCGCCTTCACTAAGGATCAATTGCTTAATAACCTATCTATTTCCATTATCCTTAATATCCATTTACACATAACTATATCCAGTTTGTCATAACTTTCAACACCTTATGAGTTTAAGAACTCATCACAAACATATGAGTTTAAGAACTAGACATTGACCACTTATAATCCTTTAACTATACTTTACCTATCAATTATACTCAGCGTTTCTTGATCCAGTACTATACTTTCCAAAATAACCACCTCTTTGAGGTAGCTTTCAATGTGAGCCTCTATTGCAGTTATTGACTTTGATATTGGCTTGGTCATGGACGTTGACTTATTCTTTACGACTTAAGGGTATCCTAATTCTGTTCCTTTCTAACACCTACACACAAAATTATCCTGACTAGCAAATAATAAATACACACAACACATAATAGTTTTATAAATTATCTTTTATTTTGTTTGACGATGAATTTATTCAATTCATCTCCTTTTTAAACTCTATATGAGTTATTTATATTTTCAATGTTTCCCTCTGTTCTAAGATTATAGCCTAAGGTCTAACCCACCTAAGGTTTCTAACCCTATAGCTCTGATACCATCCTGTAACTTTTATGGTACTTCCAACCATAGCACCTTACAAGGATACCTATCAGCTTGCCACCGACTGAATCGGCATCCCCTACGGAGAGTCTGGCTTCGGTGCATTCCACACAAGGAAGTCACCAGCGAGAGGCTCGGGGCTCTTCACAAATTCATGCTTATAGCTCTGATACCAACCTGTAAAGTCCCCGAACCCGGATACTTGAAACCCGAACTCGGTACTTCACGATACCATTTCTATGAGCGGAATAATACTAATAATAATAACCATAATATAAAACTTAAACATAACTTACATTTATTAGAGTGTAATCCCAAGTACGCAACCTTTACTACATTCTTTACATGATATATAATACATATCATTAACTTAATACAGTCTATCTATTACAAATGATACCAATAACATATTCTGTTTGCTTTCCTTTTCACTTGATCCTGGCCGAGCCTTCTAGCTGTTCACACTTAGCTGAAAACATTTAAATTAAGTAAAGATGAGCATTTGAGTGCCCATCAAGTATTTATATATATATATATATATATATATATAAGTTGAAAGAATTTAAATGTTTTCTTTATAATATTCTTCTACAACCAGTCAATAGTTGTGAAGTAATCTGTACCAATAATAATAACATAACAACCTTCGTTCAAATTTTTGAAACTGCGTATTGACTATACATGGGGTTTCTGTGACATACTATGAACATTATTTTCATTTTCGAAAGGGTTTAAACAGAAATTCATATGTAAACCGGCCATTGCTTACGGGCACGGAGGGTGATCAGCCCCATTGTACCCTGTATTGATCAATACTACATGTACAAGAACGATGTTATCGTTTACTATGTCCGCCTTGGGCGCATAAAATATTTCCCATTATCGGGATGTTCATACCTGTCGGGTTTTCATAACAAAGGTCTTATCTTGTTCAACAATTATCTATAATTCAACATATATGTATATCAAAGGTGTATCAACATGTGATTAAATACAATGATTATCCAAGTGGGGACACTTGTATAATCATTTCTAGAAATTAACGAATAGAATATATAACTGAATTATCATGTACTAGCATGTTGATAATCAATGGGTGTATATAATATAGGTTTAACAATCTGTACATTAATATTAATAATTCTGAACTTCTCACTTCTGTCTATTGCATAAAGAAAATACAAAGTTAGGATACTTGCCTGATGCGCTGCTTACTATTCTCAACTTAGTTTAATCTTTTCTATCACGACCTATTATTAATCAAATCATTCGTTCGATTAGAACAATATAACATAACACATAGTACTGCATATTGCAGTCATCACATTCATAATCACAAAGCCACATAACCTTATCACATTATCACACATGATCAATAATCATGGCATCACAAACAAACATCAACTCATTCCTAATCACATAGTCACATAATCTTAACAACCATTGAATCACAAATAAACAGTTAACTAACTAAATTATCGAAGTCCAGATCAATTTCTGAAATATGTCAGTCTACCGACAGCTTTATCTGGTAAATATCGAGTCTAAGACTCTATCTCAAAGTTCAATATCCAAATAGTTAACTTAAACAACAATCGTATTATTTTTCATGACCTTATAATAATTTTAAAACAATTATTATCATTTATCATAATTTTTGAAATATCAGAATCATTATTAAATGATCTAAATACCAAATAATTCTATTCAATTAACATCAAACTATTAATAAAACCATTGACAAAATATTAAAGTTATTTATAATAACTCAAAATATTTTTAAAACATTTACATTATCCTTAAATGATTTTTAAAACAATTAAAATCATCTTTAAATAATTACCATTAATATTAAAATATTAATGTACTATTTATCTAAATATTAAAAGTTATTAAATATAACTTAAAATATTTTTAAATCATTAATACCCTTTTTAAATGATTTTTAAATAAATAAAAACATTTTAAAAATATTTATTTAATATAATTATTAAATAAACTTAATATCATTAATCATTAAATAAATATCCTTAATATTAGATTATTAATGAAATTATCCTTTAAATATTAAAAGTTATATTTTATAACTTAAAATATTTTTTAAACACTTTAAAATCATTTTTAAACTAAATTATTTAATATAATTATTAAATAACTTTAATGTCATTAATAATAATTAATTAATGAAATTCATCACAAAATATTAAAAGTCATAAAAATAACTTAAATATTTTCTTATAACATAATATAATTTTTCATTATTTTTTCAAGTATTAAAATCATTTTTAACTAATTTATTTAATATTATAATAAAATAAATTAAATACTTTTAATATTCCAAAAATATTAAATATTTATGAAATATATTTAAAATAATTAAAATATAATTTTTGGACATTAAAATAATTTTTAATAATTTATTTTGTATTTATTAGAATTAAAAACTAATTAATACTAATTATTTAATTAAAATAATTAATTTCGAAATTAAACTGTCGCTAAAGGTACAATAGGTGACAAAACTGTTGCTAATTGTGTTCTTCATCAAACCCAGAATTTCAATGTCAGAACCGAGTGACTAGGTTTGACCCTGAATAACTCAGTGTGTGTCGTGGTTCTGGACTCAGTTTTTGTCAGATCATGTAGTACAAATACAAGACTACAAGATACAACAATCAATATAGACAAATCACATAACACCAAACGGATATAATCGTTCAAACTTACTGTCAGAGGCTGTTCTTCATTTTTGGGTTTCCCAGAATTGAAGAACAGACCGACTAACCACTTTTGATCGCCATTAACTTGCAACATATTAACTGTTTTTGAGACCTAAGAGCTTTAATGTGCAGACAACATATTCATTACATAACATAAACAAAACATCAACAAATCAAGCAGTTACAAGTTGGTCAACCATTGTCAGAATCTGTGTTCATGAGTTTTCTGGGTTTTCCATAAAATCGAGAACATGTGCTTCTCTACTACTTTGACCATCCACTAATTCCAGTATATGAAATGTTTTAATGATATAAAAGCATGATTCTATAGTTAATATACTTGACTACAATTTAGATTCAACAAACCAAACAAAACAACAACTACCAGCAAGATCCGAAGCCACAAATTTATTGTCAGACGCTGAAAACCATTTATGGTTTACCCAGATCTCAGCCGGTCAAGCTCAGTTAACGTACTTTGACCTTAAATAACTTTTGATTTATAACAGATATGAGTTTGCTTCTTTTTGCAGATTAAAGACAACATTGTAGGATACTAGTAACAACTTAAAAACAACACAAAACATCATCGAGCAAGGATCTGTGGCCACTGACATTCATTGTCAGGCCACAGAACCAAGCTTTTCCCGGATTTTGTAGATCTTCAATTCTGAGCTTATAGATGTTATGGATCTAACATCTAGCAACCCAGATCATCACTAGATACTAAAACCAACATATTCTAACAACAAAAACTAACATCTAACACCGAATTTTTGGACAGAAATTAAGGCTAGGGTTTATACCTTGCTATGAAAATTTTTGATGCAATGATTCTGAGTTTGATGTGGTTGTTCGTGGGGCTGATCTTGGGACTGGTTTGTCTTATAATTTCGTGGGTTAGATAGTGGAGAGAAAATGGTTGAGTGTTTGCACAAAAATGGCTAACAAAGGTTCATTTTTCTCTCTCCTTCAATCTATATATAGGCCACATGGTTCATGAATTTGGATGCTAGGGCTTGATTTGCTGGCCTTGTGAGTCACCAAGAGTGGATAGGAGTTGTTGAACAACTCAAAATATGGAAGGATTTGCAAGCAAGCTATCAAAGATTGCTAAAAGGGTAATTTGGTCATTTGATAATTCATTTAAATGACAAATTTGAAACTTGACAAATCTTTAGGGTTTGACCCTTAGGGTTTAGCACATAGCAAAAATAAAATTTAGCAACTAGGGTTTGTAAAATTATAAACTAATTTTAGTTTCCAAAATTTAAAAATTTAAAATTATTAATTAGATTAAATTAATAATTTTATTATACAAGAATATTAGGGTATTATAACATAATTAACTTTGATATTTAAACAATTAATGTTTAAAATTAGCAATTAGGGTTCCAAGAAATATCGGTTAGGGTTTTGATTTCGCAATTAGGGTATCACAACAACAATTAGGGTTTTAATCATTAGAGTTTTAATTTACTAATTAGGGTTACCATAATTAGTAATTAAAGTATATATCACACATGTTATTAATCACAGTAACACAATTTCTGACAGATAAAATTCTCTGATTTTTGAATTAGGGTTTCTAATATCAGAAATTCAAATCTAATTAGGGTTTGACATTTATAATTAGGGTTTCCTAATTAGCGTAATATGAAGTAACACATAACACCATAATTGGCCAACCATCACCGATTCACATACAGTACATATTTATAGCATTGAAAAATTAAAATATTATAATATTATAATATTATTATCATTCCTTGATCAAAATCCAGAATTAGGGTTTGGATTCCATATCTGATTTATTCTTCATATTTAACCTTAATAATTAAGGTAAAATAATTAACTTAATATCTTGAACAAAATACATATAATAAAATAATCATTATTATTATTCTAAAATCATTTCATATATTATTTAAATAATATAAGATTATATTTTCATAGAAAATAATAAAAGCATTTCCAATAAGGAATTAATTAGTATAAAAATTATAATCGATAATAATCAATAATTCTAAAAATAAATTTATTTGAAATACTTAATGTAATAAATAAATTTTATTTATCACATATAAAAATATATTGCACATTACCTTGACACATATCATTTATATTTATTTTAATAAATAAAAAAAAATTTATACGCAAAATTTATGATTTATTTATATAGAAAATATCGGGTTGTCACAATTTCAGGGGTCTCCCCCTCAGCTGGAGTACTGTCCTCTTTATTTGCTTGGGACAGTTCTTCTTTTACAGCCACACTCTTGGTTTCCTTTTTCAGCACCTTTTCATTTTCAAGAATGTACTTCTTGACTAGCTTTCTCCTTGATTTGCTGGATTTAGCCACAACTTTAGGATTCTCTTCAGTCTTTGCTTTGTTTTTCTGAGCAACTATTATACTTGAAGCAGCTACCTCCTTTTCTGCCACACTTGGTCTTGTCTCAGTGAGCAGCAAAGACTCTACGATAGAGGTGACTGATGGTCTTTTGGACTTATGTCCAACTTTGTTCTTCTTTAGGATCTGTGATATGGTGGCTTGATCCTCATCAGCTTCATCTTGTTGTTGCTTCCTTCTCAGCAATCTCAGAGTCTCTATATCAGAGGACTCTATAGGAATATCAGTTGTAGAAACTTGAAGCTCTTCTATCTGTCTAGCTCTTAGCTTCCTCTTGCCCTTTCTTTTTCTAGAAAGGGCAGAGGGTTCTTCCTTGTCGATTTCTCCTTCTTGTTTTTCTTCCCTGACAACAGCTATGTTTCCAAGAATGCTTGCTTTCTTCAGATCCCCAGTTCTTTCACTGGATTTTGTCAACATCCGAACATGTTCTGCTGGGTTTCTCTTCTAGTTTTCAAACAACTGCTGGGTCATTCTTCGATTTGGGTTTATGGCTTTTCCCTCTTCATCCCCAATTTTGTCACCCTAGTGCTGATTGCAGAATGATACTTATGAAACGCCCATATAGCATTTTTAAGGGCTTTTTGATTTCTTTGAGTTGAGGATCCACTTGCTGATCCACTCGAGTAATACAGCTCCATAGTTGAGTTGTATGCCATAAAATATGGCCGTCATGAGCTTAAATTGAGCTTCATTCACCAAGTCATGACCTGAGCTCTTGCAGCATATGCATTTTCCAATAATATCAGCCAAAAACTCATACCTGTATGGGAACTCCTTCTTTTTGTATCCTTTTATAGAGGGGTTTTTCTTGTGATGCATTTTCCTTAGACTCTCTTGGAAGTTTATGCTGTCTAAGAATGGGTGCCCTTCATTCTTGAAACCTAGGGCCAGATTGAAGTCCTCTTCCTTTAGTCTCATTTCTACTCCCTTTACTCGAGTAGTGATGGTGTTGTGTTTGAACACACCAATCTTATAGAACTCCTTCACTAGTTTGGGATAGATGAGTGTATCGGTGCTCAACGCCTCTTCGAGACCCGCCTTCTTCAGTAAGGCCAGCGTCTTGTGAAATTTTGGTGGAGCAGTCTTGAACTCGTCGAAGCAGAGTTTGTAGCCTGAAACCACATTTGAAGCAGCCATTGATTCTGTAGTTGGAAGTGAGATACGGCTGAGCTTTCTGCTGATTTAAGGTTTCGCTTTGAGAGAGAGAGAGAGAGAGAGAGAGGATGAGAGAGATAATCTTTTGAACTTCAGATTTCAAAAACATGATTTCAATTTGTACTTGTAACTTCCCTCTCTCTCTTTTCACTTAGTGGGACAGGTGTCGATTTTTGCTTGGCTCTACGATTTTGACTGTGCAGGAATGTACTGATTTGCCCTTGGCCTTTTCAGAGCTGAGGTGTCCTTAGGAAGACTACTATCGTTGAGGTAGTCTTATGTTCGTTGAGTCTGTCCTACGATCGTCGAGTCTGTCCTACGATCGTCGAGTCTGTCCGAATCCTTGTGATGAGTTTTTGATAATGCATCCTTTTAAGGCAGCACGGGAAGGGCCAACCTCTTGGAGAGATTCAAGGGTTAGGTTTGTTCCTGAGCCACCTCTTCGAGAGATTGCTATGTTATGAAGCTTGTCATCACATGATACATTTTTGCTTTGTGAATGGGGCTTGTGTCATCATTGAGTCTGCACTACGATAGTTAAGTCTTCGCTACGATCGTTGAGGTAGTCTTCTTTTCAGCTCTACGATCGTGAGCTTTCCTTGATCATGTCTACGATTTTGAGTTCAGCCTTTGTATCTATCATGGTTAGCATAATCTAGAGCATATATTTCATGGTTGTAGATTTATCATACCTAGCTCACTATTAACTTATTAAATCTTGATTCATCTAGTGGTTTTGTAAAAACATCAGCAAGTTGATTTTTAGTAGGGATATATTGTACAGATATAGTTCCATTTTGCACATGATCCCTAATGAAGTGATACCTTATTTCTATATGCTTAGTCCTAGAATGCATGACAGGATTATGAGTTGTAGCTATGGCACTTGTGTTGTCACAGTGTATGGGAATAGATATGAAGTCGAACCCATAGTCAACTAGCTGATTTCTCATCCATAGGATCTGAGCACAGCAGCTGCCAGCAGCAATATATTCAGCTTCTGTAGTTGAGGTAGACACTGAGTTTTGCTTTTTGCTAAACCATGACACTAGTCTATTTCCTAGAAGTTTACAAGTGCCACTGGTACTCTTTCTATCTATTTTGCATCCTGCAAAATCAGCATCTGTGTATCCTATTAGTTCAAATGAGGATTTCTTGGGGTACCACAGCCCCAAGTAAGGTGTACCCTTAAGATACCTGAAGATCATCTTTACAGCAGACAAATGTGACTCTTTAGGGTTAGCCTGAAATCTAGCACATATGCATATTGCAAACATTATGTCTGGTCTACTGGCAATTAGGTATAAAAGAGAGCCTATCATACCTCTGTATTGAGTGATATCAATACTTTTACCTTTCTCATCTTTGTCAAGCTTGGTTGCAGGAGCAATTGGTGTTTTCATGGGAGAGGCTGATTCCATGCCATACTTCTTTAGTAAGTCTTTGATGTACTTGGCTTGGTTTATGAAAATTCCTTCTTCAGTCTGCTTTACTTGCAGTCCAAGTAAGAAGTTCAGCTCACCCATCATGCTCATTTCAAACTTGCTCTGCATTAGCTTAGAGAATCTCTTGCATAACTTTTCGTTAGTAGAACTAAAGATAATGTCATTAACATATATTTGAACTAGTAAGACTTTGTCTTTATGCTTTCTAAGGAACAGTGTGGTATCTACTCTACCTCTAGTGAACCCATTTTCGATTAAGAAGTTAGTTAATGTTTCATACCATGCTCTAGGTGCTTGTTTAAAACCATATAAGGCTTTATCTAATCTATAGACATAATTAGAAAGTGATGGATTGATGAAACCTAGAGGTTGTTCTACATAGACTTCTTCTTGAAGTTCTCCATTTAGAAATGCACTCTTGACATCCATCTGAAAGACTTTGAACTTCATATGGGAAACAAAGGCAAGAAAGATTCTGATGACTTCCAGTCTGGCAACAGCAAATGTTTTATCGTAGTCGATACCTTCTTCTTGAGAATAGCCCTTTGCCACTAGTCTTGCCTTATTTCTGGTGATGACCCCATCTTTATCCATTCTGTTTCTGAAGACCCACTTAGTTCTTATCACAGGATGACTCTTTGGTCTTGGTACCAATCTCCATTCTTTGCTTCGTTCAAATTGGATGAGTTCTTCCTGCATGGCTTCTATCCAACTGGAGTCTTCCATAACATCCTCTATCTTCTTTGGCTCTATTTGTGACAAAAAGTTTAGATAAAAACATTCATTCTGAGTAACAGCTCTTGTTTTGACTCTGGCACTCGGATCTCCAATGATTAGATCCTGAGTGTGATCTCTTGCCCATCTGTTACCGGTTGGGACGTCTATCCTGATGCCTTCCTGTCTTAAATCTTCAAGGTCTATTTCTTCTTTTTGGAATGGAGGCTCGCTATCTTGCATGGACCTCTCTACGATTACATTCTCATGCTCTACGATTTCACTATCTGGCACTACGATCGTAGTGTTGAGCTCGACGACTTCATTCGTAGTGTCTGCACTATCGGTCGTAGTGTCTTGAGGCACTATTTTGTCTAAGTCAGTTTCATCAAATATGACGTGTATTGAGACGTCAACATTCAGTGTCTTCTTGTTGAACACCCTGTAAGCCTTGCTGTCTGTGGCATATCCAAGAAAGAACCCTTCGTCTGACTTGGGCTGGAATTTTGTCAGATATTGCTTTCCATTGTTGAGAATGTAGCATGTACAACCAAAGACATGGAAATAGCTGACACTTGGCTTTCTTCCTTTCCACAGTTCGTAGGGCGTCTTCTTGATCGTAGAGTGTATAAGTGATCTATTCTGCGTGTAGCATGCGGTGTTGATAGCTTCTTCCCAGAAGTATTCAGGTAGATGGGATGTAGCTAGTAGAGTTCTTCCAGCCTCAATCAAGGTTCTATTCTTCCTTTCAGCTACTCCATTTTGTTGAGGAGTTCGAGGAGCTGAGAAGTTGTGACTGATCCCATTGTCTGTGCAGAACTGATCCATTTCTGAGAAATCGAATTCTCTGCCATGATCACTCCTTATGACCTTGATTTTCTCTCCTTTCTTGTTCATCACCAGTCTGAACATCTTGATTAATTCGGAGCTCGTTTCATCCTTTGAAGTTAGGAATAATACAATGTGAATCTGGTGTAGTCATCGACTACGACTAGAGAGTATCTTTTTCATCCAAGACTGGTTAGTTGGGATTGGCCCAAAGAGATTCAAGTGAAGCAACTGTAGTGGCTTGTCAATAGAGTTGGCAGTCTTGCTCTTGAATGAGCTTCTGGTCTACTTTCCAAGCTGACAGGCATTGCATGGACTTTCCTTCACGAAGTTGAACTTGGGTAGGCCAGTTACTAGGTCTTTTGATGCCAGTTTGGACATGCTTTTGAAGTTTAAATAAGACAACCGTCTATGCCATAACCAGCTCATTTCTTCAGATGCTTTTGCTAGAAAACATATTGTCTCATCTGAGCTTAGTTGACCAAGATCCACTATGTAGACATTTCCTTATCTTGTCCCGGTTAGCTTTATAGCAGATGTCTTCAAATCTCTGACTTGACATTAATTATTGAGGAATGTCACTTGATGACCCTTGTTACAGAGTTGGCTGATACTTAGAAGGTTGTGTTGATGACCTTCCATATAGGCTACTTTGCTGAAAGATACTGCACTATTGCCAGCAGAGCCATATCCTCTTGTCTTGCCCGAGCCGTTAGCTCCAAAGATGACTGAGGGACCTTCCTTTTCTATGTAGTTAGATAGTAGGTCTTTGTTCCCTATCATATGCCTCGAGCATCCACTGTCCAGATACCATGTTGAGGTCGTGGAGCTCTTTTCCTGTCAAGATATTTGAACCTTCATTTTGGTACCCATATTTTCATGGGTCCTTCATTGTTAGTACCCTTGGGGACCCAAATTTGTTTAATCGTGGGTCTCACATGCATGGAGTTATAATAATATTTTGTGGCCCTATGACCATATTTATTGCATATGAAACATCTATTATGATGCATACCTGTGTGTGAATGATGATTCATCTTCCATTTGGACTTGTGTGGTTCTTTAGTTAACCTTCTGTTAAACTGATTCTTTTTCTTCCACGTGTCCTTAGGTTTCATAAATAGTGATGAGTGTGCCTTACCTCTACTGTACCTTCCCAGTTGATTCGTAGAGTTGGTCTTGCTTGAATTTACGATTCTTCGAGGTTGGTGAGTAGAGGTTAGGTTACTCTTCTCCTTTATGAAGCCTAGGCCAGCGTGAGATCCTTTACTTCTTTGAGTATAACTAGAAACAGTAGAGCAAGGTTGAACTGGCTCTTCCAACTGTGAGGATTTCACAAAGGCAATGCCTCTATAAAAACTTGAGGCATTATTAGTTCTAGTTTCCACTGTCTTTTCCACACAAGGTTCTGAGATAAATTCCCCAAAGCCTAGACCAGTTTTGTCGAAAGTGCTTCTCTGACTAGAGAGCAAGCAGTCCATGGACGATGAGGATTTGTTCCATGCAGAGATAGTCTTCTCTAGGTCCTCAACTTTAGAGGTTAGAATAGACTCTCTTTGTGTATTTAGTGTGTTTGTCTGTTTTAAGGTCTCATTCTCAGCCTCAAGCTTGGAAAGAAGATTAGTACTTAGAAGGGCTGTTTCAAGCTCTTCTTGAACTTTCTTCTTTTCCTCTTGAAGAATGATCTTTAGACAAGACTCGGAACCACTTCATGTATTGATGTAGATCAGTAGTTATGCCATGCAGTGCAGTTCTTAAGTCATTCATGTCTACATCAGGTGAGTTGAAATCAAATACCTCGTCGAGACTTACATCACGTATGTTGAGGCTTTGTTTGTCCTTTGCATGTTTGGCCATTAAGCACAGATTTTCTATATGTGGTTCTTCCTCGTCTCCGGAGTAAGCATTTGAGTCATTATCTGAGTCACTCCACGATCCTCCAGCTACCAGGCATTTGTCTCTTTTCCGAGGCCTCTTGTTTCCTTTGTATTCCTTCTTTGCATGTGATTTCTTCTTTAGTTCTTCTTTGATAGGTTTGTTACAGTTCGCGATGAAGTGGCTAGGCTTTTTGCAGTTGTAGTATAGGTCATTCATTTGCTCTTGTAGCATAGGTCAATCTCAATGTTGACCTTTGATGCACTTTTAGTTGCCTTGAGAGTAACACCCTTATCCTTCCTTTTTCCTTCTGATAAGGTTTCAGCACGTTGGGTCAGCTCCAGTTCGTATGTCAGGAGATTTCCATATAGTTGTTGAACTGTCATTTCGTTGAGATTCTTTGACTCTCTTATTGCAGTGGTCTTGGCATCCCACATGCTTGGTAGGGCTCTCATGAATTTAATGGTCAGATCTTTGTTAGGATAGACCTTTCCATATGCTCGTAGAGAGTTGAGCAGAAAATTGAATCTTTCATAGGTGGCAGTTACATTTTCTCCTTGCACATGAGCGAACATTTCGTACTACTGTGTTAGAAGAGACTGTTTGTTCTCTCTAACTTCTTCAGTTCCTTCGTGCATGATCAGTAGAGCTTCCCAAACTTCCTTAGCTGTTTTGCTGTTTACAACATTTTCAAACAGGTCGTCCTCTAAGGATTGGAACATGATGTTCTTATCCTTCTTATCAAGTTGGACAACTCTTTTCTCGTTGTCTGTCTACTCTTCTTTAACTTTGATCTGTATACGGTTTGGATCGTCAGTGGTTGGTGCAAGCTTGGTTGGAATATAGGGCCCATTTTGAGCGGTCTCAAATAGATCTTCATCTATTAAGTTCATTATGCTTGCATCCTGACTTTCCAATTAGCAAATTTATCCTTGTTGTACATTGGTGGCTTGCAGCCTCCCTCGGTCCTGGATTCGCTTGGTACGAGTGCCATTGGATCTACTAAAGCTTGTAAGCTATAAAATAGAACCTGCTCTGATACCATTTGTTAGTTCCTAGTTGGCACAATAGTTATCTAGAAGGGGGGGTTGAATAGATATTTAAAAATCTTTTCATTTTAAACTTGTTCTTTGATAATGATTAAAACTTAGCGGAATAAATGTTTGTTTTAATCTTCTTTACCAAGCAATGGAGTAATGAGGGTGAGGCAGTTATGGCAGTTATAGCAGTTATGATATGAATGTAAATGACACAGTCATTTTTAAGTGGTTTAGAGCACTTAAAGCTCCTAGTCCACTCTTCTACTCAACGAGTAGGATATCCACTAAGGATATCTGTTACAACTTCTGAATCACACAGATTCCTTCTAGACCAGCAGTCTAGGAACTTCTTAGTTCACTCTTGAACTCTTCAAGTCCAGCAGACTTGACTTTCTTATAGTTCACTACGAACTCTTCAAGTCCAACAGACTCGGTACCCTTCTTCAGTTGGTTGATAATGTTGTGTTCTTGATGGTTGCTACACAGTTGCTGTGTAAGTACTTGTTCTAAAGAACTGAGTAGCTGAGCAAGCTTTGCAATATCTCAGATCATAGAGTTGAGCTTGAGAGATGTTCACATTGTTTGTTCAATGCTTTCTTAGTTCTCTCTCATCTGTCTGATCTGCATATATGTGATGTTGAAAACTATCCGTTGGATCCATCCGTTGAGGCATCAAATACGTCTGAACTTTTTGTACTGTAATGGAGACATTTATGCACATCTTCTAAAATTGCATTCTGGTCGACTGACACAGCAGACTGCTTTCTAACCTACCACCTGAAAAGGTGTTTTGTCCCTCTTATCCATGGTACTATCCTTAGCTTCTTCAATACGCTTCTTTGTTGCATATTAAGGATATTTCTTTACTCTGGGACTGATGAACTGTAAGAACCCGAATTTTTAGAAAATATTAAAATAATAATTTAGTAAATAAAATTCTTAAGGCATGAGAAGGGTTCGAATAAGAATATATATGTGTCGTGAGGAATGTGGAATGGTGTTGCATGGGGTAATATAAACTATGCAATAAGTGATTTCTGTGTTTAATAAATATATTATTATTATATATTTGTTAACTATTAAAGATGCGAGTTATTTGAAGAAAAGAAGATGAATAGAAATCTATCTATCGATATTAAATAATTTATTTGAAATTATTTTATAATAGTAAGTTGGTTACATTAAATATTTTTGATAATCGCCAATTTCTTGAGTATATGTACGAGTAAGTATCAAGTCTAAGGCAGTGCAACCGTACTCTTTAATGGTGAATGTATTGGAGCTGGGCTAAACGATTCCTTCAGAGAGCGGAGGTATATACGAATTAGTGACCGATCTAACTCATTGTGAAAACAGTGTAGACAAGACGAAAACTAATTTGTTAGCTGTTTGTGGAAAACCACTCAGCGTACTATATTGAATACTATTAAAGACTCGGCGCTTGCTAGGTTTAGACTTGTATATATGTACGTTGTTGACGAGAGAGGGAAATCGATATATCTTTAGATAAATATTGGTTAGAGAGTTATTGATTAATATTGAGTTATGGTTAAATGTATAGATTAAAGAAATTGTGTTGATGCAATCTATAGAAATGAAAGAGAAATGATTATAGTATATTTCTACTAAAGGATATTAAAATAAATTCTAGCATATGACTATTTTAATAAAAGGGGGAATATTATTTTGATATTACCTTATATAGCTTGGTGCGAGGTAATGTGTGTGAGTAAGTAATATATTAAATATATTAAAGCATATCGCTATATAAGTTGATGGAAACAATTTATCATAATAGGAAATAAACTTATTTTCTATATATAGTATGTACGTGTTCGTGCATATAAATATTTTAATAATACATAGATATTATATTAAAAGTAATATCTTGAGAAAAAGAATAAATCGTGTTATTATGATTAGTTCTTATATTTAGAGAATACATGATAAAAACATTTATGTTATGGAGAAGTATATAATTTTGATTATAGTAATGTGGTAGGAAATGAATAAGTAATGAGAATAAGTAATAAGCTTAATGTAAGCTTGTGTGATATGCTTAGTGTGGCAAAGTGATGGAATTAACATTCATTAAATAATCTAATGAATGAATAATTGAAGGAATGAATTTTTATGTGCAATGATTTTATATTATATAGTAGCTACATCTATATGATATGAATTGAATTGTGACACTTCAATAGTAACTATATAATATATGAAGTATTTGAATACATATGTATAAAGGCTTGTATGTTAGCATTATGTGCAAGTGAGATAATAAAATGTAACATGGTACAATAGATTACTTACATGACCATGTTATAAGATGTAATACTGAGAATAATATTATTTTGTGAGATTATATTATTATAAGCTTGTGGACTATTAATTACTAAGTTCACATAATTATGTATTGTGTGGCATAACTAGGGAAGTTAAATCAAAGGGGGATTTAATGGGAAAATAAATGAGGAATTAAAATAATTAATATTAATTATCATTATGATAATTGGGTATATTTGAGATGATAAATTTTATGGAAATCAATATTGGTGCCCAACTAAGTTATATTATAGTCTAATATAACTATTATTTGGAATAATCAAATGTACATGGATTATATAATTCTATGTGAGTGGGTGTATATGTATGCACTTTTGGGGAAAAATATCATATAAACCTAAGTATGCTAATAATAATATGGAATGTTGAGTTATATTGGAGTGTCCCAAATTGAGTGTAACATTTACTTCTAAACCTCAGTCACGTGTAGAACAAAGGCTAAAGCCTATGTTCCTCCTTTTTCTTCCAAGCTTTGCTAGGCAATGATCATGGAGGGAGTGGGCACAATGATGCAAATTACCAACCAATTACCAACTCCTCTATACCCAATAGCTTCTTCTTTCTTTCTTTGGTTTGATTCATGGAGTAAAATCCAACATTGGTCCATGACTCTTCTATAAATAGAGACACCCTTCTTCATTCTTCCCATTTGAAATTTTGAGAATTCTAGTAAGTGAGTGGTAGAGAAGTTGGGAGAAGTCAGAAGTTAAGATTCAAAGATTGTCCATTTAGCTTCAAGAGGTATAACTCTTAAACTATGTTCTTAAATTCAAGTTCTTTGCAATTTCTTAGAAAAAGTAGCTTTTGAGTCACAAAATTGATGGCTAAGGGTTGTTATAATCCATGAATTGTTGTTAGATATTGTTAATATAATCAAATACGAAATCAACGGAAGTTAAACGAACCAATTTGGTTGAGAAATGAATTCGTAGTGAATGATTTCACTAAATTGTCCAAAACATGAACATTTACATGAGCATGAGTTATAGATTCATTTTTGGGTTAGTTAATGTTGATGTTAGTTTATGGGTATTATGATATGTTGTATTTCTATGAATTACGAATCCATAGAATCGAAAACGGACTAATTTGGACATGTATAACTCAAATTATGAAGGTAGAAAGGTTTTTTGGCTTGTTATTTTGTAGCAGAGCATGAATCTATGAGTTAACAGTAGCTATGCCCGCCCCAGAGGGCTATTTTTAGGGTAAGACCCCCGCCCCGGGGGTGGGGGGGGGGGTGGTCTGACTGCAACTGATGAGAAAAAATCTAACAGAACACGCTTTACTAAAACGGCCATAACTTTTTTATACGAACTCTGATTGAGGAAATTCAAGAAGATCCGGAACGAGAATGAATAGACCTACAACTTTTGTTCTTAAGTGTTTCAATTTGAGGTCATTAGACAAGGTCAAGATAGTCATTTGTGTGAACGTTATGTAATCGAAGGCCATCGGAGGGCGTCGAGCGAGCACATGCACAAGTATAGTGCTCCCGACGATGGAATATGTTATTCTCAGTGATGTAACATAAACATGCATGATAATAGACATGACATATAAGATTTCCTTACTCATTATAGAATGTTTTAGCATGACTTAGTATGTGTTTTGAAAAAAAACTTAGAGTTTTGAAAAACGAATATTGACGAACCTTGAGTCTTTGAAGTTATGATATTTTAACACATACATCTTGTTGAGCTATGATTATACTTAAGAATGAGAAGTGATTTAAAGTTACTTTACTTCTTATCAACTTACAATAGCTTAGTTGAAAATGATTTCTAAAGAAAACTTGAAACTTTAAGAACGAACTTAAAGTAACTTGTGTACTTAAAGTTCTAAACATGATGACATATATTCATGGATTAGTTAGCTATGAAATGAGATTAAAAGTTGCACCTAGTTGCTTTATCTTGGCCTAGAATAACTTTTAAAAGTGAACTTGAATGCCTTATGCCCCTAGACATGACGATTATGTTCATCTTTTTGCTAAGCATGAATTGGACGTTACAAGTGTGGTTTAAAATACGTTTTCAAATAATGAACTGTGCTATGTCTATGTGAAGCATACTAGTAGAGGCTTATTAGTACCAATATATGCTTTAAAAGCTTATATCATCAAATCTTGTTAAAGTAAGTTGTTAAGCTTTATTGATTAAAATAAATCATTATGAAACTAAGTAGTTTGAATATGAACGACGTAGATCACATATCTATAAACTTTAAATATGTGTCGAACACATAGCGAGTCAAGTGTGTGATAAATGTATATGAAGTTGATGTTAAGTACAGATGGTTAAGGATACCTATACATACATAACAATTCTAAAAGTACGATGAGAAAGTGAAATAAAGGTTTTACAAACCTAGTTAAGAAACGATGTAATATTTATTGTTATATTAAGAACGTATGAAATGTATGACTAATGGATATGAATCCATGATTATATAACTGTGTAGGAATATACGCAGTGCAGATAAGCTTTAAGCAGTTAAGTCATAGTTAATAAACTACGAATCAGGCAAGTCTTTCAGTTCCTAATAGATATATGAAATCTATAACTGTTAATTGAGATATATTATGTTATGAGAATGTTGATGTATATATATGAAATGCATATGAGATAGGTATGAAATGTGAAAGTTGATCTTTGATGATATATTTGTGATATAAATCTCTATGCCTGTTATCTGAGAAGTAACGTGCGTAGTAAATATTAATGGATTATGAATGCATGTGCTGAGTATACTATTATATGTAATGTGCTGCATGAAAACTGTTAGAATTGATGGGCTGTCGAGCTCACCCTTGCAAATAAGCACTTTTGCAGGTTAAGGACACACGGTAAAGGTTACGTACTTCTTGGTTGAGAAAGTAGATAGTTTCGCAACGAAGGATACTATTTAGATTATTACTTGAACCATGTTTAGGTTCTAGGAGTGTACTTGATATATACTTACGATGTTTAATACTTGTTGTATTGTAAGGATGTATTAGTTAATACATAGAGGATATCAAATCAAAATATAAAATCTTATAAAGTAATTCTAATAGACTGAACCATATTATATAGTTGATTCAAGAATTGCAATGGGTTCAAAGTTATGAAATCAATAAAAGATTTTATTCAAGAGATTTAAAAAGTTTAAATTATTCTGCGTTTTTATAATATCAAATGTGATGTAATACAGGAATGGTAAATGACCAGGATTAGAAACTTATAAAAGTTTGGGATCATTACATAGATCCTGGAAATGGAAAGAAATTATTTTCTAAACTATATAATAAGTAAAGTTTGATTCATTAAGTTATGAATGAAAAATATAAATAGTTTGACGATAGTAGTATCGTGGCGGACCGGATCTGTGGTTCAAAGGGACCCGAATTTGGGGGCGTCACAGGTTGGTATCAAAGCTGTAGGTTATAAACTTTAGGTAAGTGTACCTTAGGCTATAACCTGAGAGAGAGAATGATAAAGATTAAAATTTATAAGCGAAGATTCAAAGAAGAATCTTGAAGTATCTAAGAGAATGATAATTCAGGCGTTTCTAACTTCGATAATAAAAATGTTAAGATGCTATCTATAAGATGAAGATGACAAAGATGATAAGAATGAACTCGAGTGGAGTTTTGTTGATAATAGGGAAAGAACCCTAAGGTAAATTGATGATCACGACGTGATCGGAATGAGCTATGAAGTGATAAATAGTCTGTAATGACAAAGTGTGTATAGCTTGATGCTATAAGAGATTGTACTATGAAATGGTACGATATGAACTCATGAGGAGTTATATGTGGTGAGATACGAAGAATTCGTATTGAGCAAAGAGCAAGTTAAGTGTAAGATAGAGTAAAGTGGGATTTCAGTTGAGGACTCATGTGAGAGCTGAGTTGTACAAACCTTTGTGTGGACGGAGGCTTTATGCTCACATTCGGTTCCTCACAATGATAATCAATGGAATGTCGGTGTCGCGCTATCGATATATTTATGGTGAGAAGGTTATTCTTTTCTCATATCATATTTGATAGATAGAGACTATTAAGATTAAGATAGAAAATATTAAGATTAGGCGCGAGTTCTTAAAACTCATGCATATGGTACGTTCGTGACTCATAATTATATGAAATGTTTTTGAACCCCTCAGCGAATGGACGCCTATGGTCTGACTAGGATGAGTTCTTAAACTCATATAATTGTGGCAAGTTCCTGAATTTCCAAAGTGTGGTAAGTTTGATGAACTGTATCGGGTATATAAATGTTATGAATTTAGAAATTTTGGTGTAGGAAAGATTGAAGTTGTTGGAGAAACGTGGATTTTCTAAATCTTCTAGCTCTGCTAGATTTTCAAAGTTTATTGATTTTGTGCTGATGATTCGCACTTCTGTTTTCTTGAAAAACATTGGATCTTATGATTGAGCCAATGATGTTTAAAAATAATACCTTTATTCTTATGTCTATGCCAATTGTTTCGGCTAAGACAAAAATGATTTGAAAATTTTCAAAATATATTTCTAATCATGCGCATCATTGATATGGTGTATGGTAAACGATGGAGTCATCCATGCAGTTGAACCTAGTGTTGGATGTGATCGAAAAATCGTCAGCCAATTTTGGTACAGTGTAGTATGACAAAGTCACATAATGGCAGAATCCTCAACGTACTACTAATCTAGTACGATATCATGATGTCATAAAAGATTTTTTGGTTTTCTTTTAAATTATGAAGAAGTTCAATTAAGTTAGCTAAATTATTTTGATTGAATGTCCGAGTTATTGATAAAAGTCTAAGCTATTTGATTTGGCTAGACGGCTGTTGAAAAATATTTATGGAATTCAAGCGTTCATGAGTAATTATGCCAAACCAGATTGCTCTGGTGCGGATTCAGTTGTTGAAAAGCTGAGGTGAACAACCCTATAAGGGGACATGTTTTCAGGGAAAATAGTTCTGAGCGTAATGCATATAGGCGTTACAAAACACTACGTTGCGTCCCAACGTAGTGGTACACTAGGCTGGCCACCTAGTGTACGCGTGGAGGGTGTTTTCAATCTTTGTGATTGATAAACACTCTATTTTACAATGTGAAGGATTTTGTTGAAGCATTTGTAAACCTAGAGAAGAGGTCACGGTCTTGTGACCCCTCAGCATAATTTGGAATCTAAGATTATTCATACTACTTCCCGATTATTGAAAAATAGTGGAAGATTCTTATTCTTCTGAAGGATGAATGTAGTAAGTAGCATGTTCCTTAGAAAGGTAAACTGGTAGAATGCAAGTGAGCAAGTGATAATAAAACTTTCGAAAAGGGAATGGTTAAAATTATTCAAAAGAATATGTAATATTCCGAATAGCACCGAGTAGAGGAGGTTTCGGTGATTCCGAGGACAGAATCCTTATAAAGGGGAGAGGATGTAAGAACCCGAATTTCTAGAAAATATTAAAATAAGAATTTAGTAAATAAAATTCTTAAGGCATGAGAAGGGTTCGAATAAGAATATATATGTGTCGTGAGGTATGTGGAATGGTGTTGCATGGGGTAATATAAACTATGCAATAAGTGATTTCTGTGTTTAATAAATATATTATTATTATATATTTGTTAACTATTAAAGATGCGAGTAATTTGAAGAAAAGAAGATGAATAGAAATCTATCTATCGATATTAAATAATTTATTTGAAATTATTTTATAATAGTAAGTTGGTGACATTAAATATCTTTGATAATCGCCAATTTCTTGAGTATATGTACGAGTAAGTATCAAGTCTAAGGCAGTGCAACTGTACTCTTTAATGGTGAATGTATTGGAGCTGGGCTAAACGATTCCTTCAGAGAGCGGAGGTATATACGAATTAGTGACTGATCTAACTCATTGTGAAAACAGTGTAGACGAGACGAAAACTAATTTGTTAGTTGTTTGTGGAAAACCACTCAGCGTACTATATTGAATACTATTAAAGACTCGGCGCTTGCTAGGTTTAGACTTGTATATATGTACGTTGTTGACGAGAGAGGGAAATCGATATATCTTTAGATAAATATTGGTTAGAGAGTTATTGATTAATATTGAGTTATGGTTAAATGTATAGATTAAAGAAATTGTGTTGATGCAATCTATAGAAATGAAAGAGAAATGATTATAGTATATTTCTACTAAAGGATATTAAAATAAATTCTAGCATATGACTATTTTAATAAAAGGGGGAATATTATTTTGATATTACCTTATATAGCTTGGTACGAGGTAATGTGTGTGAGTAAGTAATATATTAAATATATTAAAGCATATTGCTATATAAGTTGATGGAAACAATTTATCATAATAGGAAATAAACTTATTTTCTATATATAGTATGTACGTGTGTCGTGCATATAAATATTTTAATAATACATAGATATTATATTAAAAGTAATATCTTGAGAAAAAGAATAAATCGTGTTATTATGATTAGTTCTTATATTTAGAGAATACATGATAAAAACATCTTATGTTATGGAGAAGTACATAATTTTGATTATAGTTATGTGGTAGGAAATGAATAAGTAATGAGAATAAGTAATAAGCTTAATGTAAGCTTGTGTGATATGCTTAGTGTGACAAAGTATGGAATTAACATTCATTAAATAATCTAATGAATGAATAATTGAAGGAATGAATTTTTATGTGCAATGATTTTATATTATATAGTAGCTACATCTATATGATATGAATTGAACTGTGACACTTCAATAGTAACTATATAATATATGAAGTATTTGAATACATATGTATAAAGGCTTGTATGTTAGCATTATGTGCAAGTGAGATAATAAAATGTAACATGGTGCAATAGATTACTTACATGACCATGTTATAAGATGTAATACTGAGAATAATATTATTTTGTGAGATTATATTATTATAAGCTTGTGGACTATTAATTACTAAGTTCACATAATTATGTATTGTGTGGCATAACTAGGGAAGTTAAATCAAAGGGGGATTTAATGGGAAAATAAATGAGGAGTTAAAATAATTAATATTAATTATCATTATGATAATTGGGTATATTTGAGATGATAAATTTTATGGAAATCAATATTGGTGCCCAACTAAGTTATATTATAGTCTAATATAACTATTATTTGGAATAATCAAATGTACATGGATTATATAATTCTATGTGAGTGGGTGTATATGTATGCACTTTTGGGGAAAAATATCATATAAACCTAAGTATGCTAATAATAATATGGAATGTTGAGTTATATTGGAGTGTCCCAAATTGAGTGTAACATTTACTTCTAAACCTCAGTCACGTGTAGAACAAAGGCTAAAGCATATATTCCTCCTTTTTCTTCCAAGCTTTGCTAGGCAATGATCATGGAGGGAGTGGGCACAATGATGCAAATTACCAACCAATTACCAACTCCTCTATACCCAATAGATTCTTCTTTCTTTCTTTGGTTTGATTCATGGAGTAAAATCCAACATTGGTCCATGACTCTTCTATAAATAGAGACACCCTTCTTCATTCTTCCCATTTGAAATTTTGAGAATTCTAGTAAGTGAGTGGTAGAGAAGTTGGGAGAAGTCAGAAGTTAAGATTCAAAGATTGTCCATTTAGCTTCAAGAGGTATAACTCTTAAACTATGTTCTTAAATTCAAGTTCTTTGCAATTTCTTAGAAAAAGTAGCTTTTGAGTCACAAAATTGATGGCTAAGGGTTGTTATAATCCATGAATTGTTGTTAGATATTGTTAATATAATCAAATACGAAATCAACGGAAGTTAAACGAACCAATTTGGTTTAGAAATGAATTCGTAGTGAATGATTTCACTAAATTGTCCAAAACATGAACATTTACATGAACATGAGTTATAGATTCATTTTTGGGTTAGTTAATGTTTATGTTAGTTTATGGGTATTATGATATGTTGTATTTCTATGAATTACGAATCCATAGAATCGAAAACGGACTAATTTGGACATGTATAACTCAAATTATGAAAGTAGAAAGGTTTTTTGGCTTGTTATTTTGTAGCAGAGCATGAATCTATGAGTTAACATTAGCTATGCCCGCCCCAGAGGGCTATTTTTAGGGTAAGACCCCCGCCCCGGGGGGGGGGGGGGTCTGACTGCAACTGCTGAGAAAAAAATCTAACAGAACACGCTTTACTAAAACGGCCATAACTTTTTTATACGAACTCTGATTGAGGAAATTCAAGAAGATCCGGAACGAGAACGAATAAACCTACAACTTTTGTTCTTTATGTGTTTTAATTTGAGGTCATTAGGAAGGGTCAAAATAGTCATTTGTGTGACCGTTACGTAATCGAAGGCTATCGGAGGGCGTCGAGCGAGCACATGCACAAGTATAGTGCTCTCGACAATGGAATATGTTATTCTAAGTGATGTAACATAAATATACATGAAAATAGACATGACATATAAGATTTCCTTACACATTATAGAATGTTTTAGCCTGGCTTAGTATGTGTTTTGAAAAGAAACTTGGAGTTTTGAAAAAGGAATATTGACGAACCTTGAGTCTTTGAAGTTATGATATTTTAACACATACATCTTGTTGAGCTATAAGTATACTTAAGAATGAGAAGTGATTTAAAGTTACTTTAATTCTTATCAACTTACAATAGCTTAGTTGAAAACGATTTCTAAAGAAAACTTAAAACTTTAAGAACGAACTTAAAATAACTTCTGTACTTAAAGTTCTAAACATGATGACATATATTCATGGATTAGTTATCTATGAAATGAGATTAAAAGTTGCACCTAGTTGCTTTACCTAGACCTAGAATAACTTTTAAAAGTGAATTTGAATGCCTTATGCCCCTAGACATGACGATTATGTTCATCATTTTGCTTAGCATGAATTGGACGTTTCAAGTGTGGTTTAAAATACATTTTTAAATAATGAACTATGCTATGTCTATGTGAAGCATACTAGTAGAGGCTTATTAGTACCAATATATGCTTTAAAAGCTTATATCATCGAATCTTGTTAAAGTAAGTTAAGCTTTATTGATTGAAATAAATCATTATGGAACTAAGTAGTTTGAATATGAACGACGTAGATCATATATCTATAAACTTTAAATATGTGTCGAACACATAGTGAGTCAAGTGTGTGATAAATGTATATGAAGTTGATGTCAAGTACGGATGGTTAAGGAATACCTATATATATACATAGCAATTCTAAAAGTACGATGAGAAAGTGAAATAAAGGTTTTACAAACCTAGTTAAGAAACGATGTAATATTTATTGTTATATTAAGAACGTATGAAATGTATGACTAATGGATATGAATCCATGATTATATAACTGTGTAGGAATACACGCAGTGCAGATAAGCTTTAAGCAGTTAAGTCGTAGTTGATAAACTACGAATCAGGCAAGTCTTTCAGTTCCTATTTGATATATGAAATCTATAACTGTTAATTGAGCTATATTATGCCATGAGAATGTTGATGTATATATATGAAATGCATATGAGATATGTATGAAATGTGAATGTTGATCTTTGATGATATATTTGTGATATAAATCTCTATGCCTGTTATGTGAGAAGTAACGTGCGTAGTAAATATTAATGGATTATGAATGCATGTGCTGAGTATACTATTATATGTTATGTGCTGCATTAAAACTGTTAGAATTGCTGGGCTGTCAAGCTCACCCTTGTAAATAACCACTTTTTAGGTTAAGGACACACGGTAAAGGTTACGTGCTTCTTGGTTGAGAAAGTAGATAGTTTCGCAACGAAGGATACTATTTAGATTATTACTTGAACCATGGTTAGGTTCTAGGAGTGTACTTGATATATACTTACGATGTTTAATACTTATTGTATTGTAAGGATATATTAGTTAATACATAGAGGATATCAAATCAAGATGTAAAATCTTATAAAGTAATTCTAATAGACTGAACCATATTATATAGTTGATTCAAGAATTGTAATGGGTTCAAAGTTATGAAATCAATAAAAGATTTTATTCAAGAGATTGAAAAAGTTTAAAGTATTCTGCGTTTTTAAAATATCAAATGTGATGTAATACAGGAATGGTAAATGACCAGGATTAGAAACTTATAAAAGTTTGGGATCATTACATAGATCCTGGAAATGGAAAGAAATTATTTTCTAAACTATGTAATAAGTAAAGTTTGATTCATTATGTTATGAATGAAAAATATAAATAGTTTGACGATAGTAGTATCGTGGCGGACCGGATCCGTGGTTCAAAGGGACCCGAATTTGGGGGCGTCACAGGTTGGTATCAAAGCTGTAGGGTATAAACTTTAGGTAAGTGTACCGTAGGCTATAACCTGAGAGATAGAAAGATAAAGATTAAAATTTATAAGCGAAGATTCAAAGAAGAATCTTGAAGTATCTAAGAGATTGATAATTCAGGAGTTTCTAACTTCGATGATAAAAATGTTAAGATGCTATCTATAAGATGAAGATGACAAAGATGATGAGAATGAACTCGAGTGGAATTTTGTTGATAATAGGGAAAGAACCCTAAGGTAAATTGATGATCACGACGTGATCGGAATGAGCTATGAAGTGATAAATAGTCTATAACGACAAAGTGTGTATAACTTGATGCTATAAGAGATTGTACTATGAAATGGTACGATATGAACTCATAAGGAGTTATATGTGGTGAGATACGAAGAATTCGTATTGAGCAAAGAGCAAGTTAAGTGTAAGATAGAGTAAAGTGGGATTTCAGTTGAGGACTCATGTGAGAGCTGATTTGTACAAACCTTTGTGCGGGAGGAGGCTTTGTGCTCACACTCGGTTCCTCACAATGATAATCAATGGAATGTCGGTGTCACGCTATCGATATACTTATGGTGAGAAGGTGATTCTTTTCTCATATCATATTTGATAGATAGAGACTATTAAGATTAAGATAGAAAATATTAAGATTAGGCGCGGGTTCTTAAAACTCATGCACATGGTACGTTCGTGACTCATAATTATATGAAATGTTTTTAAACCCCTCAGCGAATGGACGCCTATGGTCTGACTAGGATAAGTTCTTAAACTCATATAATTGTGGCAAGTTCCTGAATTTCCAAAGTGTGGTAAGTTTGATGAACTGTATCAGGTATATATATGTTATGAAGTTAGAAATTTTGGTGTAGGAAAGATTGAAGTTGTTGGAGAAACTTGGATTTTCTAAATCTTCTAGCTCTGCTAGATTTTCAAAGTTTATTGATTTTGTGCTGATGATTCGCACTTCTGTTTTCTTGAAAAACATTGGATCTTGTGATTGAGCCAATGATGTTTAAAAACAATATCTTTATTCTTATGTCTATGCCAATTGTTTCGGCTAAGACAAAAATGATTTGAAAATTTTCAAAATGTATTTCTGACCATGCGCATCTTTGATATGGTGTTTGGTAAACGATGGAGTCATCCATGCAGTTGAATCTAGTGTTGGATGTGATCGAAAGATCGTCAGCCTAATTTTGGTACAGTGTAGTATGACAAAGTCACATAATGGCAGAATCCTTAACGTACTACTAATCTAGTACGGTATCATGATGTCATAAAAGATTTTTTGGTTTTCTTTAAAATTATGAAGAAGGTCAATTAAGTTAGCTAAAATATTTTGATTGAAGTTCGAGTTATTGATAAAAGTCTAAGCTATTTGATTCGGCTAGACGGCTGTTGAAAAATATTTATGGAATTCAAGCGTTCTTGAGTAATTATGCCAAACCAGATTGCTCTGGTGCGGATTCAGTTGTTGAAAAGCTGAGGTGAACAACCCTATAAGGGGACATGTTTTCAGGGACAATGGTTTTGAGCGTAACGCATATAGTCATTACAAAACACTACGTTGCGGCCCAACGTAGTGGTACAATAGGCTGGCCACCTAGTGTACGCGTGGAGGGTGTTTTCAGTCTTTGTGGTTGATAAAAACTCTAGTTTACAATGTGAAGGATTTTGTTGATGTGACTCCCCCAAATCCGGGTTACCTGACCCCCGAGTTTGGTGTTCACGATCCACCATATAAATAACATTTAACTACCCATAATATATATAGATAGTAACTTTCATAAGTTTTTATCAGAGTTTAATAATACATCACCAAGGTTTTCTAACCTTAACTTTACAAACATACCCTTTAGATATACAAAAAGGGTTTACAATACAACAATATAAATAATACTGTTTAACATAACTAATTTATAACTACGCCTTTGCCTTTGTCCTTTGCAGCACCTCCTGCAACTTCGCCCCTAGCTGAAAAGTTTTATTTAGCAAGGGTGAGCAACTAATTTGCCCCGCAAGTTAAGACATACAATAAATGTATAAGAATTCTAACAGCAGACTATCTATTTTGATAGAATGAATTACCAAAGTTCGGGGAACTTTGAAATAGCTGAACAAATCGTTATTCAATAACAAATCTTCTCGTATTCTATACAACACAATAATTCAATAACGAAAGAGTACAATGCTTTCAAAGTTTCTACGATATTCTATTGAATAATCAAGAATCAGTTCTACGAAATAGCAAAGTGGAATGTTTTCCAGATTTATACTGAGCGATCATACAAGATCTTGAACTTATTTTCTCTGGTATCTATCAAAGATTTACTTTGATATATATTCAAATTTTTCGGGTATCTATCAAAGATACTCAAACTTCTCGGGTATCTATCAAAGATTTACTTTGATATATACTCAGGTGTATCAGATAACCATAAAGATTAAATTATACCCCTCTGCAAGTACTCAGAGCTAGCCAACTCTTTGTAACCTATATTATGCATAATACTTAAAACGCGCGCAAAGATCGAATTCACGACCAATAAAATGTTCCCTTTATATAAAAGGTTGTTCTTCTCAGTCTTAGAATCAAGATTTTGATTTTACAACGAAATACTGTGATTTCAAATTCTATTTACTTATCGATCTTGCCGAAATAATTGGCATCGATCTACCAATAGCAATTGAATTCTTTTCTTGAATTTATCAAGTTCTAACGAATTTTCGTCTAGCTAGAATAATTAGCTAAGACATTTCTCAGTGTAATTTGACAATAAACAGGAATTATCTGTACTGTCAATTCTAACTTCTACAGATATGAATATCCAACAACAATAATTCTACGAATATATATTTTCTAATTCAATAATTTAATTTTAACAATAAATCCCTGGACGTGGTATAATTAGCAATAATTATCCACCAATAATAGTTGAATGAAATAACTCAAGGTTGAGTTAGGGAACTTGCCTCTTCCGCTGATTACAGCTACAAAAAATACTTATCTGCTTTCGAAAGACCTATAACCAATAATATCGGTCTAACAATTAGCACAATATTTTATAACACATAGCACTGTAATTCACAGTCAAACTTCTCCTAGATACATTACCACATAGCCACATTAGTGTTTATAACCTATATAAACACTTAAACAAGTCAAACTAATTCAGTCTGGTTGGACTTCGGTCCATTCTCTGTGTTCTGTCACCCTATCCAACAATTAACACAGTTATTGTCAATTAAACTTGGTCAATAAGCTTCAATATTAATTTAGATAAGTCAATTATCAATTATAATATTTTTCAGAAGCTTTTAATAATTATCAAGCAATTATTATAATTTATAATAATTTTTCAAATATCAGAATCATTTTTAAATGATTTAATTATCAATTAATCGTATCATTATTAATATTTAAAAATATCAAAATATTAATAAAATACTTGTCAAAATATTAAAGTTATTATTAATAACTTAAAATATTTTTAAATCATCAATATTCTACTTAAATGATTTTTAAAATAATTATAATCATTTTTAAATCATCACCATTAATATATAAATATTAATAAATTATTATCCAAATATTAAAAGTCATTTAATATAACTTAAAATATTTTTAAATCATTTTTCTCATTTTTAAATGATTTTTAAATCAATAAAATCATTTTTAATTCCTTTATTTAATATAATAATTAAATAAATCCAACATTATTAATATTAATTTATTAATTAAAATTCTCCAAAAATATTGAAAATTATATTTTATAATTTAAAATATTTTCTAACACTTTATTCTTAATTAAAATGATTTTTAAATCATTAAAATCATTTTTATCTTATTTATTTAATTTAATAATCAAATAAATCTAATATCATTAATATTAAATTATTAATTAAATTCTCCAAAAATTTTAAAAGTTACATTTTATAACTCAAAATATTTTTTAAATACATTATTCTTATTTATAATAATTTTTCATAATATTAAATCATTTTTCTCTAATTTATTTAATACATTAATTAAATAAATTAAATACCTTTAATATTTAAATAATTATAAATATTAAGGAAAAATATTCTAATTGGTCAAAAATTATTTTTCATAATTTAAAATAATTTTTAAAACCATTTTTGGTAATTTTTAGAATTTATTTCTAATTTTTAATTATTTTCCAGAAAAATCAGAAAATAAATTAATTAAATTGTCGCTATAGGGCTATAGCGACACAAAGCGTCACTGTTGGTGTTCTTGAGCTCAAGAACACTGACAGCCGGCAACTTCAAGGGTGTTACTTTGACTGCCTTTAATTCTCAGCCAAAATGGTTTCTGGACTTGTTTGAAGTGTGATCGTGTAGCCAAAATGTAACACTACAATACACAACAAACATTTCGATCAAAAAATAACACAGCAAAAAGATCTAGACTCTCAAAGTCCCTGTCAGACCATACCTGGGTTTCTTCAGAAACCCAGAAACTCGAGCAGCCACTTTCAAGCTCAATTATTTATGCTTTCTGTTCATTGTTTATGTGATATTAAAGTTTGAACATGTAGTCCATGTGTCAGTGAACAATACTAAAGCAACAAATTTGTTTATCAACAACGGGATCAACATGAAACATATGGTCAAACCCTTGTCAGAACGTTATTCATACAGTTTCTGGGTTTACCCAGAAACTGCTATCGTGCTCAATCAGCCAAGTTTGACCGACTATTACAACAAATCTGTTTACATTATATGACATAAAAAACATAGATCTATAGTCTATCTAACAGGCTACTATATGG
Organism: Panax japonicus; assembly: GCA_020205505.1. Classification (NCBI taxonomy): domain Eukaryota; kingdom Viridiplantae; phylum Streptophyta; class Magnoliopsida; order Apiales; family Araliaceae; genus Panax; species Panax japonicus. The sequence continues at coordinate 18,506,136 of CM035104.1, forward strand.
TTACAAACATCGCATTAAACAGCCAAACCATTTCCAAATTCGATCGCTACAAAAACTTGTCAGATGCAGATTAACACTTTCTGGGTTTACCCAGAAAGTTCATGGTCATGTCCGGTCAACGGGTTTTGACCATGAATAACTTCAAATCTATACATTATCTAACTGTTCTACCACTTGAATCTTAAATCATGCATACCAGGCTACAAATTAAAGCTTTAAAACATTACAAATCATGAACACAGTAAGCTCTACGGATACTGACATTCCTTGTCAGACACAAAATTTGCTCAAGAACAGTTGTTTGAAAAAACACAATTTTTACCCACTTTGATGCTATGGATCCATCATGGATCATTATAGATCATCTAAAAACATATTATAACACACATTTAAACACTTAAACACAAAATTTTCTTAAGCAACAAAGATCAAAGTTAACATTTTCGGTTATACCTTCTAGCTTCCAATTTTGATCTTGATTCCCTTTAAATGATCTTGGTGTTGCTAGGGCTAATTTGGTGACTGATCTACTCTAAAATTTCGGAGGTTGAGGTTAGAGAGGGAGTTGTTTAGAGCAAGTTACAGAAATGGCCAAGTTTATGATTTTTCTCTCTCCCAATCTTTATATATTGCTAGATTCAATGTATCATTTGATGTGTTGGCTGATTTTTATTGGATTTCAAGGTCACCAAGTCAATATAGTTGTTTACCAACTAAAGGTCTAAACAATTCTTACAAGTTACCAAATAAAGAAAGCAATAAGGGCATTGTTGTCATTATTTAATTATTTTAAATGGCAAATTGGACAATAACCAAACCCTTAGGGTTTAACCCTTAGGGTTTAACCCTAAGGTTCTAACCCTAGAGTTTTACAACTTTAATTTCTATAATCATTTTCTAATTTAGGGTTTAGAAAATTAAATATTTCAAAAATACAATTAAGGTTTCATAAATAGAAAATTAATAAACATAGTAGTCTTACCCATTAGGATTAGGGTTTCCTAATTTAGGGTTTGGTATTCTTGGATTTTAAATTAGGGTTTCTCGACGTACAATTAAGGTTTTTAACTGTACACTGAGTTTTCTACAACTGAGATTAGGGTTTCTAATCCCTTATTAGGGTTTATTAATATTAAACCTTATCCGATCAATTATTGATCAATAAGTTCACACAGAACAAACACAGAATTATTAGTACAAATATTTTACCAATAATTTCTATCGAATCCCTATCCGAAAATTAGGGTTAGGGTTTCTAAAGTTGTTAAACACAACTCTACTTTATTTTTTTTAGTCAAATCACATATTAACTAATTCTCGAGACTTGTCTCACAAATTCTCAGTACAATATTAACAGTCATTGTCAATATTAAAGTAAAAAAAAAATTATTCGTAAAATTTTAATTATTCGAAATCCCGGGTTATCACATTCACCCCTCCTTAAAAGGATTCCATCCTCGGAATCACCGCTTTCTTATTCTTTACAATTTTTTTTTAAAGTTGTATCATCAATTCATTTTGATCAACACATTATTACTTTGTGTTTCAAATTCTAACCTGTGACTTAAATCTATAAAAGAAAATAGTTCACAGAATTATCTAAATCATAATACTCGCGTAATTAAATTTCTAAACGAAATCATTACCTGCTACTACCTCCTGAGTAGCCACTGCATCTAGCGTCGTCATGTTAAATGTACGGGCAGTAGATCTTCCTGGCTGCGCAGGTCCTCGAATTGCCAAGGTTCCACCACCAGGTCCCTTGTTGGCACTTTCTTTTTCTGCATTCTTCTTCGGACAGTTCCGAACCAGATGATCAGTCGATCCACACGCATAGCAACCTTGAATCTTTTTCGGGCTGGGACAATTGGGCGACATGTGCCCCTCTTGCCCGCAGTTATAGCAGACTCCCTTCTTTTTTAGACAAACACCAGCATGATTCTTCCCACAATTCGCACAAGGCTCTCCTCCTTTCCTATTCCCTTCAGTTTTACTACCCGATTGGGTATTTTCGCTCCACTTCCTCTTGTTTGGGTTACTACCACCGCTGCGTCCACCCTCATTAGTCTTCTTCTTCTTCTCTTGATGAAAATGAGATGCAGCCTCGCTTCCACCTTCAGCAATTAACGCTTTCTCCAGTAAAGCCGCAAAAGTGTTGATCTGCAGCACAGCTACTTTGTTGTAAATCCCCGGCTTCAATTCGTTCTCAAATATTCTTGCTTTTCTTACTTCTGTGTCCACCTGATGAGGTGCAAATCGTGCCAATTCGTTGAATTTAGCCGCGTATTCAGAAACAGACATGTTTTCCTGCTTAAGTTCCAAGAACTTAACTTCCATCCGAGATTGCATACTCGGCGAGAAGTAGTTCTCAAAGAACAACTCCTTAAATCTTGTCCATGCTACTACCGCCGTACCCGCTCTTGCTTGATTGGTTTCCCACCAATAATTGGCTTCTCCCTTCATTAAGTATGTTGCAAAAGCCGTCTTTTGCTCTTCTGCCACTCGTGCAATCACGAACGCTTTCTCTATCTCTTTTACCCAAGTTTGGGCTTCAATCGGATCCGTAGTCCCCTTAAATTCCGGCGGTCCTACCGCTTTAAAATCCTTAAAATTAGCCAATCTGTCGGCTGGCTGATTCCTTGGTCTTCCCCTGGCTGGAGCCCTATTTTCCATAGCTTGGGCCAGCATATCCACAAAATTCTGCATCGGGTCCACTTGACCTCCGTCGTTATTTACTGATTGTTCTTCTATTTGGTTTTGATTCTGTCGTCTAGGCGGCATGATCTAATTTAAATGAAAATCTTATATTAATATTCTTTCTCTATACAAATTCTTAACACAATAAGAATTCAACACATAATTCTCAAGTAATCACATATTTATTCAAATAGCATATAGTACCTATAGTACTTAACACATATAACTATCCCTTTAAAATAATACTAGGATTAACACACTCAACTTTACAAAAGTTGCAATTCCCCAACTTTACACAAAAAGTTGACATTCTCCAATTTCATATTACTATTTCCAGTTCATCAAACTTACCATAATTAGGAGTTCAGTAACTTGCCACAATCATATGAGTGTATGAACTTATCCTAGTCAGACCTTTGGCGTCCATTCGCTGAGGGGTTCAGGACATTTCATATAATTATGAGTCATGAACATACCAAAAGTATGAGTTTTAAGAACACACAAATTCATTCTAATCTTATATTCATATAGAAAATAAAGATTTCATTCATACAAACATATATTTACACATGTTCAAACATCGTTCTTGATATTACATATCTTAATATCAGAAACTTCTACCAAAAGATATTATAACTTATATCTAAGTTATCTAACATCCACTCCCTTCACCAATCTTCTTCTTGCTGGGACACTTGTTGAATCCGTGACCCGTCTGCCCACATGAAAAACACTTCCTCAAATTTGGCTTAGGACAATGCAAAGAGATATGTCCTTCCTGCTTACAGTTGAAGCACACGTTCTTCCATATCAGGCATTCCCCCACGTGAGTTTTACCACACTTGCTACATGCTTTTTTTTTCTTCGGGTTCGAATTTCCAGAGTTGTCACTGTCATTGTTCCTCTTTCTTTTCTTCTTTTCCTTCTTGCCGGTTCCTTCAGATTATCCACCACATTCAGCCTTCATCTTCTCCACCTGCGCTTTCAGCTCGTTCCGTTCTTCAGTCATTTTGCGTAATGCCCGCTCCGTCTTCCACAACTCCTCCAAAAGAAATACTTTGCTTCAGAGTTCTTGGACTTCACAGATAGCTGATCTTGTTCACCAACCTTGATCTTATTCTTTAGTTCCACCTTAGCTTCTTCAGACTCCGCCTCCTCATCACCACTTAGATACATCTCAGGATAATCGTCATGATCACTCCCAAGATTGATCATTGGTTCATCTTTCACCACTTCTTCAACCGATTCGCTCTGTGCTGGCACCTCGGCTACTGGCATTGGTGCGACAGCCACTAGCATCTCCGTACTCATCTTATTTTCTCCCGACATCCTACAATCAATTTTAACAACTTGATTAGTACTTCACCAGTACAAATTTCTATCACTACGAATTTACTTATCTTATTATCGATACACTTCAACGATCCCTCACTTAGTACTCTAAATGAGTATTCTCTATCTCGCTATGGTTATAATCCTAGGGTTTTTTCCCACCCCACTTAAGGTTTATAACCTACAGCTCTGATACCAACTTGTGACACCCCCAAATCCGGGTTACCTGACCCCCGAGTTTGGTGTTCACGATCCACCATATAAATAACATTTAACTACCCATAATATATATAGATAGTAACTTTCATAAGTTTTTATCAGAGTTTAATAATACATCACCCAGGTTTTCTAACCTTAACTTTACAAACATACCCTTTAGATATACAAAAAGGGTTTACAATACAACAATATAAATAATACTGTTTAACATAACTAATTTATAACTACGCCTTTGCCTTTGTCCTTTGCAGCACCTCCTGCAACTTCGCCCCTAGCTGAAAAGTTTTATTTAGCAAGGGTGAGCAACTAATTTACCCCGCAAGTTAAGACATACAATAAATGTATAAGAATTCTAACAGCAGACTATCTATTTTGATAGAATGAATTACCAAAGTTCGGGGAACTTTGAAATAGCTGAACAAATCGTTATTCAATAATAAATCTTCTCGTATTCTATACAACACAATAATTCAATAACGAAAGAGTACAACGCTTTCAAAGTTTCTACGATATTCTAATGAATAATCAAGAATCAGTTCTACGAAATAGCAAAGTGGAATGTTTTCCAGATTTATACTGAGCGATTATACAAGATCTTGAACTTATTTTCTCGGGTATCTATCAAAGATTTACTTTGATATATACTCAAATTTCTCGGGTATCTATCAAAGATACTCAAACTTCTCGGGTATCTATCAAAGATTTACTTTGATATATACTCAGGTGTATCAAATAACCATAAAGATTAAATCATACCCCTCTGCAAGTACTCAGAGCCGGCCAACTCTTTGTACCCTATATTATGCATAATACTTAAAACGCGCGCAAAGATCGAATTCACGACCAATAAAATGTTCCCTTTATATAAAAGGTTGTTCTTCTCAGTCTTAGAATCAAGATTTTAATTTTACAACGAAATACTGTGATTTCAAATTCTATTTACTTATCGATCTTGCCGAAATAATTGGCATCAATCTACCAATAACAATTGAATTCTTTTCTTGAATTTATCAAGTTCTAACGAATGTTCGTCTAGCTAGAATAATTTGCGAAGACATTCCTCAGTGTAATTTGACAAAAAACAGGAATTATCTGTACTGTCAATTCTAACTTCTACAGATATGAATATCCAACAACAATAATTCTACGAATATATATTTTCTAATTCAATAATTTAATTTCACAATAAATTCCTGGACGTGGTATAATTAGCAATAATTATCCACAAATAATAGTTGAATGAAATAACTCAAGGTTGAGTTAGGGAACTTGCCTCTTCCGCTGATTACAGCTACACAAAATACTTATCTGCTTTCGAAAGACCTATAACCAATAATATCGGTCTAACAATTAGCACAATATTTCATAACACAAAACACTGTAATTCACAGTCAAACTTCTCTTAGACACATTATCACATAGCCACATTAGTGTTTATAACCTATATAAACACTTAACAAGTCAAACTAATTCAGTCTGGTTGGACTTTGGTCCATTCTCGGTGTTCTGTCACCCTATCCGACAATTAACACAGTTATTGTCAATTAAACTTGGTCTCTAAGCTTCAATATTAATTTAGATAAGTCAATTATCAATTATAATATTTTTCGGAAGCTTTTAATAATTATCAAGCAATTATTATAATTTATAATAATTTTTCAAATATCAGAATCATTTTTAAATCATTTAATTATCAATTAATCGTATCATTATTAATATTTAAAAATATCAAAATATTAATAACATACTTATCAAAATATTAAATTTATTATTAATAACTTAAAATATTTTTAAATCATCAATGTTCTACTTAAATGATTTTTAAAATAATTAAAATTATTTTTAAATCATCACCATTAATATATAAATATTAATGAATTATTATCCAAATATTAAAAGTCATTAAATATAACTTAAAATATTTTAAAATCATTTTTCTCATTTTTAAATGATTTTTAAATCAATAAAATTATTTTTAATTCCTTTATTTAATATAATAATTAAATAAATCGAACATTATTAATATTAATTTATTAATGAAAATTCTCCAAAAATATTGAAAATTATATTTTATAATTTAAAATATTTTCTAACACTTTATTCTTAATTAAAATGATTTTTAAATCATTAAAATCATATTTATCTTATTTATTTAATTTAATAATCAAATAAATCTAATATCATTAATATTAAATTATTAATGAAATTCTCCAAAAATATTAAAAGTTACATTTTATAACTCAAAATGTTTTTTAAATACATTATTCTTATTTATAATGATTTTTCATAATATTAAATCATTTTTCTCTAATTTATTTAATACATTAATTAAATAAATTAAATACCTTTAATATTTAAATAATTATAAATATTAAAGAAAAATATTCCAATTTGTCAAAAATTATTTTTCATAATTTAAAATAATTTTTAAAACCATTTTTGGTAATTTTTAGAATTTATTTCTAATTTTTAATTATTTTCCGAAAAAAATCAGAAAATAAATTAATTAAACCGTCGTTATAGGGCTATAGCGACACAAAGCGTTGCTGTTGGTGTTCTTGAGCTCAAGAACACTGACAGCCGGCAACTTCAAGGGTGCTACTTTGACTGCCTTTAATTCTCAGCCAAAATGATTTCTTGACTTGTTTGAAGTGTGATCGTGTAGCCAAAATGTAACACTACAATACACAACCAACATTTCGATCAAAAAATAACACAACAAAAAGATCTAGACTCTCAAAGTCCCTGTCACACCATACCTGGGTTTCTTCAGAAACCCAGAAACTCGAGCAGCCACTTTCAAGCTCAATTATTTATGCTTTCTGTTCATTGTTTATGTGATATTAAAGTTTGAACATGTAGTCCATGTGTCAGTGAACAATACTAAAGCAACAAATTTGTTTATCAACAACGGGATCAACATGAAACATATGGTCAAACCCTTGTCAGAACGTTATTCATACAGTTTCTGGGTTTACCCAGAAACTGCTATCGGGCTCAATCAGCCAAGTTTTACCGACTATTACAACAAATCTGTTTACATTATATGACATAAAAAACATAGATCTATAGTCTATCTAACAGGCTACTATATGGTTACAAACATCGCATTAAACAGCCTAACCATTTCCAAATTCGATCGCTACAAAAACTTGTCAGATGCAGATTAACACTTTCTGGGTTTACCCAGAAAGTTCATGGTCATGCTCGGTCAACGGGTTTTGACCATGAATAACTTCAAATCTATACATTATCTAACTGTTCTACCACTTGAATCTTAAATCATGCATACCAGGCTACAAATTAAAGCTTTAAAACATTACAAATCATGAACACAGTAAGCTCTACGGATACTGACATTCCTTGTCAAACACAAAATTTGCTCAAGAACAGTTGTTTGAAAAAACACAATTTTTACCCACTTTGATGCTATGGATCCATCATGGATCATCATAGATCATCTAAAAACATATTATAACACACATTTAAACACTTAAACACAAAATTTTCTTAAGCAAGAAAGATCAAAGTTAACATTTTCGGTTATACCTTCTAGCTTCCAATTTTGATCTTGATTCCCTTTAAATGATCTTGGTGTTGCAAGGGCTAATTTGGTGACTGATCTACTCTAAAATTTCGGAGGTTGAGGTTAGAGAGGGAGTTGTTTAGAGCAAGTTGCAAAAATGGCCAAGTTTATGATTTTTCTCTCTCCCAATCTTTATATATTGCTAGATTCAATGTATCATTTGATGTGTTGGCTAATTTTTATTGGATTTCAAGGTCACCAAGTCAATATAGTTGTTTACCAACTAAAGGTCTAGACAATTCTTACAAGTTACCAAATAAAGAAAGCAATAAGGGCATTGTTGTCATTATTTAATTATTTTAAATGGCAAATTGGACAATAACCAAACCCTTAGGGTTTAACCCTAAGGTTCTAACCCTAGAGTTTTATAACTTTAATTTCTACAATCATTTTCTAATTTAGGGTTTAGAAAATTAAATATTTCAAAAATACAATTAGGGTTTCATAAATAGAAAATTAATAAACATAGTAGTCTTACCCATTAGGATTAGGGTTTCCTAATTTAGTGTTTGGGATTCCCGGATTTTAAATTAGGGTTTCTCGACGTATAATTAGGGTTTTTAACTATACACTGAGTTTTCTACAACTGAGATTAGGGTTTCTAATCCCTTATTAGGGTTTATTAATATTAAACCTTATCCGATCAATTATTGATCAATAAGTTCACACAGAACAAACACGGAATTATTAGTACAAATTTTTTACCAATAATTTCTATCGAATCCCTATCCGAAAATTAGGGTTAGGGTTTCTAAAGTTGTTAAACACAACTCTACTTTATTTTCTTAGTCAAATCACATATTAACTAATTCTTGAGACTTGTCTCACAACTTCTCAGTACAATATTAACAGTCAATGTCTATATTAAATTAAAAAAAAATTATTCGTAAAATTTTTATTATTCGAAATCCCGGGTTATCACGGTTGAAGCATTTGTAAACCTAGAGAAGAGTTCACGGTCTTATGACCCCTCAGCATAATTTGGAATCTAAGATTATTCATACTACTTCCCGATTATTGAAAAATCGTGGAAGATTCTTATTCTTCTGAAGGATGAATGTAGTAAGTAGCATGTTCCTTAGAAAGGAAAACTGGTAAAATGCAAGTGAGCAAGTGATAATAAAACTTTCGAAAAGGGAATGGATAAAATTATTCAAAAGAATATGTAATATTCCGAATAGCACCGATTAGAGGAGGTTTCGGTGATTCTGAGGACGGAATCCTTATAAGGGGGAGAAGATGTAAGAACCCGAATTTTTAGAAAATATTAAAATAAGAATTTAGTAAATAAAATTCTTAAGGCATGAGAAGGGTTCGAATAAGAATATATATGTGTCGTGAGGTATGTGGAATGGTGTTGCATGGGGTAATATAAACTATGCAATAAGTGATTTCTGTGTTTAATAAATATATTATTATTATATATTTGTTAACTATTGAAGATGCGAGTTATTTGAAGTAAAGAAGATGAATAGAAATCTATCTATCGATATTAGATAATTTATTTGAAATTATTTTATAATAGTAAGTTGGTGACATTAAATATCTTTGATAATCGCCAATTTCTTGAGTATATGTACGAGTAAGTATCAAGTCTAAGGCAGTGCAACCGTACTCTTTAATGGTTAATGTATAGGAGCTAGGCTAAACGATTCCTTCAGAGAGCGGAGGTATATACGAATTAGTGACTGATCTAACTCACTGTGAAAACAGTGTAGACGAGACGGAAACTAATTTGTTGGTTGTTTGTGGGAAACCACTCAGCGTACTATATTGAATACTATTAAAGACTCGGCGCGTGCTAGGTTTAGACTTATATATATGTACGTTGTTGACTAGAGAGGGAAATCGATATATCTTTAGATAAATATTGGTTAGAGATTTATTGATTAATATTGAGTTATGGTTAAATGTATAGATTAAAGAAATTGTGTTGAGGCAATCTATAGAAATGAAAGAGAAATGATTATAGTATATTTCTACTAAAGGATATTAAAATAAATTCTAGCATATGACTATTTTAATAAAAGGGGGAATATTATTTTGATATTACCTTATATAGCTTGGTACGAGGTAATGTGTGTGAGTAAGTAATATGTTAAATATATTAAAGCATATTTCTATATAAGTTGATGGAAACAATTTATCATAATAGGAAATAAACTTATTTTCTATATATAGTGTGTACCTGTGTCGTGCATATAAATATTTTAATATTACATAGATATTATATTAAAAGTAATATCTTGAGAAAATGAGTAAATCGTGTTATTATGATTAGTTCTTATATTTAGAGAAAACATGATAAAAACATCTTATGTTATGGAGAAGTACATAATTTTGATTATAATAATGTGGTGGGAAATAAATAAGTAATGTGAATAAGTAATAAGCTTAATGTAAGCTTGTGTGATATGCTTAGTGTGGCAAAGTGATGGAATAAGCATTTATTAAATAATCTAATGAATGAATAATTGAAGGAATGAATTTATATGTGCAATGATTTTATATTATATAGTAGCTACATCTATATGATATGAATTGAACTGTGACACTTCAATAGTAACTATATAATATATGAAGTATTTGAATACATATGTATAAAGGCTTGTATGTTAGCATTATGTACAAGTGAGATAATAAAATGTAACATGGTGCAATAAATTACTTACATGACCATGTTATAAGATGTAATATTGAGAATAATATTATTTTGTGAGATTATATTATTATAAGCTTGTGGACTATTAATTACTAAGTTCACATAATTATGTCTTGTGTGGCATAACTAGGAAGTTAAATCAAAGGGGGATTTAATGGGAAAATAAATGAGGAGTTAAAATAATTAATATTAATTATCATTATGATAATTGGGTATATTTGAGATGATAAATTTTATGGAAAACAATATTGGTGCCCAACTAAGTTATATTATAGTCTAATGTAAATATTTTTTGGAATAATCAAATGTACATGGATTATATAATTCTATGTGAGTGGGTGTATATGTATGCACTTTTGGGGGAAAATATCATATAAACCTAAGTATGCTAATAATAATATGGAATGTTGAGTTATATTGGAGTGTCCCAAATTGAGTGTCACATTTACTCCTAAACCTCTGTCACGTGTAGAACAAAGGCTAAAGCCTATGTTCCTCTTTTTTCTTCCAAGTTTTGCTAGACAATGATCATGGAGGGAGTGGGCACAATGATGCAAACTACCAACCAATTACCAACTCCTCTATACCCAATAGCTTCTTCTTTCTTTCTTTGGTTTGATTCATGGAGTAAAATCCAACATTGGTCCATGACTCTTCTATAAATAGAGAACCCCTTATTCATTCTTCGCATTTGAAATTTTGAGAATTCTAGTAAGTGAGTGGTAGAGAAGTTAGGAGAAGTCAGAAGTTAAGATTCAAGGATTGTCCATTTAGCTTCAAGAGGTATAACTCTTAAACTATGTTCTTAAATTCAAGTTCTTTGCAAGTTCTTAGAAAAAGTAGCTTTTGAGTCACAAATTTGATGGCTAAGGGTTGTTATAATCCATGAATTGTTGTTAGATATTGTTAATATAATCAAATACGAAATCAACGGAAGTTAAACGAACCAATTTGGTTGAGAAACGAATTCGTAGTGAATGATTTCACTAAATTGTCCAAAACATGAACATTTACATGAACATGAGTTATAGATTCATTTTTGGGTTAGTTAATATGTTGTAGTTCTATGAATTATGAATCCATAGATCGAAAACGGACTAATTTGGACATGTATAACTCAAATTATGAAGGTAGAAAGGATTTTTGGCTTGTTATTTTGTAATAGAGCATGAATCCATGAGTTAACAGTAGCTATGCCCACCCCGGCGGGCTATTTATAGGGCAAGACCCCCGCTCCGGCGGGGTGGTCTGACTGCAACTACTGAGAAAAAATCGGACATAATATGCTTTACTAAAACGGCCATAACCTTTTCATACGAACTCCGATTGAGGAAATTCAAGATGATCCGGAACGAGAACGAATAGACCTACAACTTTTGTTCTTTAAGTGTTTCAATTTGAGGTCATTAGGAAGGGTCAAATTAGTCATTTGTGTGACTATTACGTAATCGAAGGCTATCGGAGGGCGTCGAGCGAGCACATGCGCAAGTATAGTGCTCTCGACGATGGAATATATTATTCTAAGTGATGTAACATAAAAATACATGATAATAGACATGACATATAAGATTTCCTTACACATTATAGAATGCTTTAGCCTGGCTGGGTATGTGTTTTGAAAAGAAACTTGGAGTTTTGAAAAACGAATATTGACGAACCTTGAGTCTTTGAAGTTATGATATTTTAACACATACATCTTGTTGAGATATAAGTATACTTAAGAATGAGAAGTGATTTAAAGTTACTTTAATTCTTATCAACTTACAATAGCTTAGTTGAAAACGATTTCTAAAGAAAACTTGAAACTTTAAGAACGAACTTAAAATAACTTCCGTACTTAAAGTTCTAAACATGATGACATATATTTATGGATTAGTTATCTATGATATGAGATTAAAAGTTGCACCTAGTTGCTTTACCTTGGCCTAGAATAACTTTTAAAAGTGAACTTGAATGCCTTATGCCCCTAGACATGACGATTATGTTAATCTTTTTGCTTAGAATGAATTGGACGTTTCAAGTGTGGTTTAAAATACGTTTTTAAATAATGAACTATGCTATGTCTATGTGAAGCATACTAGTAGAGGCTTATTAGTACCAATATATGCTTTAAAAGCTTATATCATCGAATCTTGTTAAAGTAAGTTGTTAAGCTTTATTGATTGAAATAAATCGTTATGGAACTAAGTAGTTTGAATATGAACGACGTAGATCATGTATCTATAAACTTTAAATATGTGTCGAACACATAGCGAGTCAAGTGTGTGATAAATGTATATGAAGTTGATGTCAAGTACGGATGGTTAAGGAATACATATATATACATAGCAATTCTAAAAGTACGATGAGAAAGTGAAATAAAGGTTTTACAAACCTAGTTAAGAAACAATGTTATATTTATTGTTATATTAAGAGCGTATAAAATGTATGACTAATGGATATGAATCCATGATTATATAACTGTTTAGGAATACACGCAGTGCAGATAAGCTTTAAGCAGTTAAGTCGTAGTTGATAAACTACGAATCAGGCAAGTCTTTCAGTTCCTATTTGATATATGAAATCTATAACTGTTAATTGAGCTATATTATGCCATGAGAATGTTGATGTATATATATGAAATGCATATGAGATATGTATGAAATGTGAAAGTTGATCTTTAATAATATATTTGTGATATAAATCTCTATGCCTGTTATGTGAGAAGTAACGTGTGTAGTAAATATTAATGGATTATGAATGCATGTGCTGAGTATACTATTATATTTTATGTGCTGTATGAAAACTGTTAGAATTGCTGGGCTGTCGAGCTCACCCTTGCAAATAACCACTTTTTCAGGTTAAGGACACACGGTAAAGGTTACATGCTTCTTGGTTGAGAAAGTAGATAGTTTCGCAATGAAGGATACTATTTAGATTATTACTTGAACCATGGTTAGGTTCTAGGAGTGTACTTGATATATACTTACGATGTTTAAGACTTGCTGTATTGTAAGGATATATTAGTTAATACATAGAGGATATCAAATCAAGATGTAAAATCTTATAAAGTAATTCTAATAGACTGAACCATATTATATAGTTGATTCAAGAATTGTAATGGTTTCAAAGTTATGAAATCAATAAAAGATTTTATTCAAGAGATTAAAAAAGTTTAAATTATTCTACGTTTTTATAATATCGAATGCGATGTAACACAGGAATGGTAAATGACCAGGATTAGAAACTTATAAAAGTTTGGGATCATTACATAGATCCTGGAAATGGAAAGAAATTATTTTCTAAACTATGTAATAAGTAAAGTTTGATTCATTAAGTTATGAATGCAAAATATAAATAATTTGACGATAGTAGTATCGTGGCGGACCGGATCTGTGGTGAAAAGGGACCCGAATTTAGGGGCGTCACAGGTTGGTATCAAAGTTGTAGGTTATAAACTTTAGGTAAGTGTACCTTAGTGTAACACCCCCTTCCCGAAAAGGAAAGGGAGGTCACGTGCAAAGCACAACAAACCTCAAAATTATTAAACAGAGCACTAAAGACTTCAAATATGTAATAATGATAACCATCAATAAGGCATTAAATACGATTCTCAACATAGAGTCAAAATAATCAAAACCTAAAATTCGAATCCACCTAGATGGTCAAAGGCAATACTCCCATCACACTAGCCCTGAATCACCCCTGCAAACCTGCCGGAAGAAAAACACAGCATGAGCCAATTGCCCAGTACGGATACAGATATACAAAAGATATACAACTAATATACGAAAATAACTGAGACAAACTATTGAACAAAGCCTCAAGTGCAAATACGAACGAAAGTATAATATCCAAAGATCTGAATGGAATATATCTGAATCAACGTAATGAATATATCTGAATCAATGTAATTGACGAAACAAATAAAAGAGTAAAGAAATAACGAACTGAAGTGACTAACTTAATGACTTGAACTGAACAGAAACCAACAAAACTAATCAAATAAAATAATATGCTGAAACAAATGGCTGGAGTTATTTTATACCGAATGAGCTCAGAAGTATACCTTACCACATAGGCAAGTCAAAATAATGCCACACATGCAAGTCAAAATAATGCCACACAGGCAAGTCAAATGATGCCACACAGGCAAATCACACATTGGACCGCGAATCCAAATATATGCAAATCGGATAGGTGTGTTTGGCACAACATCACCAATCCACAGAACAGAAATCTAGGGTTAACCCATACGCCTCCCACAACAAAACACCAAATGGCCCATTTACTCCGAAGCCCAAAATGGAGACGCCGTGGACTAATCACACCGCCACGGAAAGTGTCATGTCTCTCGTGCCAAGACAACATGCCTGTGGTACCCCCACAGGTGGTTATAGCTCAGGTATACCCTACGGTATATTCTAACAAAAATATCACGTCACAACACATGCGACTAATACCAACAAAAGGGTTCTATATGTACATGTTGAACCAAATCAAATTATAGTCACAATGTTTCAAAAAGAAGGTAGCAACATGTACCGCTCTACAATTATCAAAATAAATATTAGACATGATAACCTCATTCAAAGAGTACAAATACGAGTCCAATGTGTCAACTCCAAAATGAAATAAATATATCAATTTCACAAGAAACAATTATGTGAAATAATAACAGAAATTCGAAACGAGGAACAAAACGAACAATCAAAATTAACAAAGGTATCGCTGAAAGAGTACGGAATCCGTACCTGATACTTCCACCATTTATAGCACACTCCACAAAATCTTACCCTCAAATGCCAACGATATCAAATACAAATCGTTATTCGCAACCTAAACATATTCACCTCAAATTAAAAACAATCCAAACTAATAATTCCAAAGTAATTCATAATCTATTTAATATGCTTTTAATCATCGCCTTATATCAATTATTAATACTCCAAAATTTATATTCCATGTATAACTCTTTAAATCTCCTTCGTTCGAACTAATTACATAAATTAACAAAAATTAATTAATATCTATAAGTTAAATTACGAATTACAAATTTACCCATTAACAACATAGTACTGTTAAATTTATTATCAAGTAAATTTTATAATTTTAACAAGATTAACAATTTTAAATTAATATACATAACTTTCAATTTGATTCATTAATTTCATATATAAATTTATGGTCAAATAATTATTGAAATATATATAATAAAAATAAAAAAAAATCAAAAACGCGAAATCGCCGCTTGCAGATTACCTGCAAGCCTAAAAGCAACTATATATATAGTCTTTTATGTTGACAATTCAACCATATATATATTATATGAATAAATGCTTTATAATTTAAATCATTAATCATGTTACGAATTCTCTCTCTCTCTTGTGTAAATAAAACTTCACTTCGCCAATTATGATTGTAACATCTGTTGCCAAATCCGATGACATATACCTGATTGAGTTGCTTTCAGCATGAAATGTATCAGGCTTGGAACCCAACTTCATAAACTTCATTTTCTTCCCAAATTACCCACCGCAATCCTCTAAAATTACCCCAGCAACCCTCTTCACAGACCTTCAAGCACCAACTCACATTGTACAGAAGGACAAACAACAAACTGGAGGGTTTTGGATGTTTCTCTCCCTAGAAATCAAAGTGTAGAGAGACAAAATTCATTGTCTGGCTTTCTATAGAACCCAAAAAAAATATTCTTAAACAACCACGCCTCGAAATATTGTATAACAAAATAAGATTAGGGCTAGCTATTTATTAATTAAGAGGGTCTTACCCTAATGAACTTTTAATTGGGTTCAATGAATATTAAGGCCCAAATTTGTAATCAAATAATATTATCCATCACTTTTAATTAGCCCACATAAATTTAACCCAAACATAAGAAACTAACATAAATTAGTCTGTCTTATAAAAAGTCCAATTAAAAGCTTTAATAATATATTTTATTATTATTATTATTATTATTATTATTATTATTTTACGGGTATTACATTACCTCCCCCTTAAAAAGGATTCCGTCCCCGGAATCAAAAGAATGGAAAATACCTAATTATCAAAAAGATGCAGATACTCCGCTCGAATAAATTCCTCTATCTCCCAAGTAGCTTCCCGCTCCGAATAATTTTATCACAAGACTTTAACAAAAGGAATTATCTTCCTCAAATTTTAATTTAATCAGTTATTTAATTATCTACTAAAAGAATTTAATTTTCCAAAAAAAACAAGGAAGAAAATAAGAAAACAAAATCATTTACCTTTTCCAATTTAAACACAATTGTATAAAATAAAAAAAAATCAATTAATATTTAATTTTTTTAAAAAATATAGGTTATTACATTTTTCACCCCTTAAAAATAATTCCGTCCTCGGAATTCAAATAAGCTACAAAAAAAATTTAGTTACGACGTAGCGTCTCCATTTGTAACGATCAAGCCTGGTAAGTCCATAGGTTCACACAATTATCTAAGTACTCGTAAAAGATTCATCGACTACCGTGTCAAGCCTTGGTAAGGTTCTTTGCGTTAAATCACATGATCAACTGTTGGTGCGGGCCCCCCGTTAATATCTTTGAGTTTCATTCTTGCAAGCGTACGTACTCTTCAGAACATAATTCGAAATCACAAACACCTCTCTTCATCCAAATACGATTCGAATACCCAAATTATTTAAAATAATTTTTAATTCGTAAAACGTTTATGCTCCACACATGACAAAGATTTAACAAATTATTTTTATTTAATTTTACATAAATTCATACAAAACTCTAAAGACATCAGATAACCAAAACAACTATGCAACCCATATTACCAACTCTCCCCAAGTCCTCAAGAGCTTCAAAATATCTCATCCTTAATTTGAACTATTCACCAAATAATATTACACCAAAGAATATACTACTAATATCTCTTTATCACCAACTCTCCTAAGTCCTTAAGAGTTTAAAAATATCATAACCTCCAATCAAATTAGTTCTCAAATATTATTACACCAAAATATACTACTACTAAGATCTCTTCATCACCATATCAAACTCCAAGTCACATATTCTATCATCTGCATAAGCGAACTATAACTATTCAAGATCTCTCAAAATCAATTGAATTTCATCACTTACTTTCTACTCATATAATAAATCAATCATCCCTTATTGTAAATCATAATCCAATAAATTTAAATGTCCCCCCATACTATCACAAAGAAACTTCATAGGACATAACTCCAATATCATACTTAGAAAATAACCACAAAATTGATCATTAACTCCAAAAGATTAATCTAATTACCTCGAATATCAAAAACTCAAATTACAAGAAATCCTCTATACTTAATAATTTTCTTTTTATCATAGTATGTCATCAATACACAAACCTCAAATTATACACAAGCTTAACATAAATCAAAACCTAACTCAAATTAATCCTCAATTCAACGATCATAGTAATTGTCACAAAAAAAAATAACTCTGACAATTGATTTCCCAAAATCAAATACTCATTGATTCAAATACTTACATCATAATCATATCTCATATAAGATTACTTATTATCTGTACAAAGTATAATTTTATTCACCTCAATAATTAAATCACAATTCTTAACTAATATCATTACTCAATCACTTTAACATATTATTCTGCTTTCCTCAAATCAACTACAAATCGAAAAGAAATCGAAAGTGGATCAAAATAGAGACCAACCAACCAAAGAACGAAATCGAATCAAACTCCTACGTCTACCCAATGGTCTACCCACAACTCACAGGTCAAACCTAAATAGGTTTTCTACAAGAAAGAACCTAAGCTCTGATACCATCTCTGTAACACCCCCTTCCCGAAAAGGAAAGGGAGGTCACGTGCAAAGCACAACAAACCTCAAAATTATTAAACAGAGCACTAAAGACTTCAAATATGTAATAATGATAACAATCAATAAGGCATTAAATACGATTCTCAACATAGAGTCAAAATAACCAAAACCTAAAATTCGAATCCACCTAGATGGTCAAAGGAAATACTCCCATCACACTAGCCCTGAATCACCCCTGCAAACCTGCCGGAAGAAAAACACAGCATGAGCCAATTGCCCAGTACGGATACAGATATACAAAAGATATACAACTAATATACGAAAATAACTGAGACAAACTATTGAACAAAGCCTCAAGTGCAAATACGAACGAAAGTATAATATCCAAAGATCTGAATGGAATATATCTGAATCAACGTAATGAATATATCTGAATCAATGTAATTGACGAAACAAATAAAAGAGTAAAGAAATAACGAACTGAAGTGACTAACTTAATGACTTGAACTGAACAGAAACCAACAAAACTAATCAAATAAAATAATATGCTGAAACAAATGGCTGGAGTTATTTTATACCGAATGAGCTCAGAAGTATACCTTACCACATAGGCAAGTCAAAATAATGCCACACAGGCAAGTCAAAATAATGCCACACAGGCAAGTCAAATGATGCCACACATGCAAATCAAACATTGGACCGCGAATCCAAATGTATGCAAATCGGATAGGTGTGTTTGGCACAACATCACCAATCCGCAGAACAGAAATCTAGGGTTAACCCATATGTCTCCCACAACAAAACACCAAATGGTCCATTTACTCCGAAGCCCAAAATAGAGACGCCGTGGACTAATCACACCGCCACGGAAAGTGTCATGTCTCTCGTGCCAAGAACACATGCCTGTGGTACCCCCACAGGTGGTTATAGCTCAGGTATACCCTACGGTATATTCTAACAACAATATCATGTCACAACACATGCGACTAATACCAACAAAAGGGTTCTATATGTACATGTTGAACCAAATCAAATTATAGTCACAATGTTTCAAAAAGAAGGTAGCAACATGTACTGCTCTACAATTATCAAAATAAATATTAGACATGATAACCTCATTCAAAGAGTACAAGTACGAGTCCGATGTGTCAACTCCAAAATGAAATAAATATATCAATTTCACAAGAAACAATTATGTGAAATAATAACAGAAATTCGAAACGAGGAACAAAACGAACAATCAAAATTAACAAAGGTATCGCTGAAAGAGTACGGAATCCGTACCTGATACTTCCACCATTTATAGCACACTCCACAAAATCTTACCCTCAAATGCCAACGATATCAAATACAAATCGTTATTCGCAACCTTAACATATTCACCACAAATTAAAAACAATCCAAACTAATAATTCCAAAGTAATTCATAATCTATTTAATATGCTTTTAATCATCGCCTTATATCAATTATTAATACTCCAAAATTTATATTCCATGTATAACTCTTTAAATCTCCTTCGTTCGAACTAATTACATAAATTAACAAAAATTAATTAATATCTATAAGTTAAATTACGAATTACAAATTTACCCATTAACAACATAGTACTGTTAAATTTATTATCAAGTAAATTTTATAATTTTAACAAGATTAACAATTTTAAATTAATATACATAACTTTCAATTTGATTCATTAATTTCATATATAAATTTATGGTCAAATAATTATTGAAATATATATATAATAAAAATCAAAAAAAAAATCAAAAACGCGAAATCGCCGCTTGCAGATTACCTGCAAGCCTAAAAGCAACTATATATATAGTCTTTTATGTTGACAATTCAACCATATATATATTATATGAATAAATGCTTTATAATTTAAATCATTAATCATGTTACGAATTCTCTCTCTCTCTCTTGTGTAAATAAAACTTCACTTCGCCAATTATGATTGTAACATCTGTTGCCAAATCCGATGACATATACCTGATTGAGTTGCTTTCAGCATGAAATGTATCAGGCTTGGAACCCAACTTCATAAACTTCATTTTCTTCCCAAATTACCCACCGCAATCCTCTAAAATTACCCCAGCAACCCTCTTCACAGACCTTCAAGCACCAACTCACAGTGTACAGAAGGACAAACAACAAACTGGAGGGTTTTGGATGTTTCTCTCCCTAGAAATCAAAGTGTAGAGAGACAAAATTCATTGTCTGGCTTTCTATAGAACCCAAAAAAAATATTCTTAAACAACCACGCCTCGAAATATTGTATAACAAAATAAGATTAGGGCTAGCTATTTATTAATTAAGAGGGTCTTACCCTAATGAACTTTTAATTGGGTTCAATGAATATTAAGGCCCAAATTTGTAATCAAATAATATTATCCATCACTTTTAATTAGCCCACATAAATTTAACCCAAACATAAGAAACTAACATAAATTAGTCTGTCTTATAAAAAGTCCAATTAAAAGCTTTAATAATATATTTTATTATTATTATTATTATTATTTTTTTACGGGTATTACACTTAGGCTATAACATGAGAGAGAGAAAGATAAAGATTAAAATTTATAAGGGAATATTCAAAGAAGAATCTTGAAGTATCTAAGAGAATGATAATTTAGGAGTTTCCTAACTCCGATAATAAAAATGTTAAGATACTATCTATAAGATGAAGATGACAAAGATGATGAGAATGAACTCGAGTGGATTTTTGTTGATAATAGGGAAAGAACCCTAAGGTAAATTGATGATCACGACGTGATCGGAATGAGCTATGAAGTGATAAATAGTCTGTAACGAGCAGATGAGGCTAGAATCCATTCCTCATATGTTGAAATCTACCTTTACACAAATCACGAGGCTCTGCATTTTCTGACATGATTCTCTACGATTCAGATCGTAGTGACTTATTGCCTTGGTGCTTGATCTGATGCTATCATATAGAGAGTACTACGATTTCTCTTAAACCCTTGCACACTACGATCCTTATTTTCTCGTGTTGTTGACTCTACGTTCCCGAGAGTACACTACGATCATTGACTTGAAAACTTCATGTTTCCTTTAACACACTTCGATCGTGGAGTTGGCTCGGCAAACGTTGGGACTACTCTATGATTTCTGAAGAGTCCCTTCAAGGCAGGCACACAGTACGATTCGTTAAGGTCTACGTTTCTGCCTTGACTTCTGCACTGTTGATCAGATGATACACTACGATTTCTTCGAACCCTATCTATTACATCTCAAAATCAACCTAACAGCTTTGATCTTTCTTATCTATAAATTTTATTAAAAGAATGATACACGTTAAGATCTTAGATCAGCCTAAAAACTTTGATCTATCACTAAGTCCTTGTACATATATTCATTGATGGACCTTACAAATAATCATGAGCATATACATTAAAACATTAAATCATAATATGCATTCTCCCAAAAAAACTTCTTGATTATCACTTAATATATACACACAACAATTAATAGTTTTATATAAGTTATCTTTTATTTGATTTGACGATGAACTTATTCAATTCATCTCCCTTTTTAAACTCTATATTAGTTATTTGTATTTTCAACGTTTCCCTTTGTTCCAAGGTTATAGCCTAAGGTCTAACCCACCTAAGGTTTTTAACCCTAAGCTCTGATACCAACTTGTAAAGCCCCCAAACTCGGGTACTTGAAACCCGAACTCGGTGTTTTACGATACCATTTCTATGAGCGGAATAATACTAATAATATAAATATCAAACTTAACTAACATTTATCAGAGTCTAATCCCAAGTACGCAACCTTTACTATATTCTTTATATGATATATAATACATATCATTATCTTAATGCAGTCTAACTATTACAAAAGATACCATTAACCATATTTTGTTTGCTTTCCTTTTTACTTGATCTTGTCTGAACCTTCGGGTTGATCATGCCTAGCTAAAATCATTTAATTTTAAAGCAAGAATGAGCATTTGGGTGCCCAACAAGTAATAATAATTAGAAATATAAGTAGCTGAAAGAAATAAATATTTTCTTTGTACATCACTTCTACAACGAATTTATAGCTGTGAAGTAAACAGAACCGATAATAACAACATTACAATTCTATCTCAAATTTTTGAAACTACGTGTTGACTATATATATAGGTATTAGTCGACATATTATGAACATTATTTTTAGTTTTCTCTAAGGTTTAGCAGAACTTCATCTGTAAACCGTCATAACTTACGGGCGTTAGGTTGTACTTCCCATGGGCCCTGTATTGATAAATACTATATTTCAAGAATGATAGGATCGTTCACATTGTCCACCTTGGGCGCATAAAAGTTTTCCCTTAATCGGGATGTTCATACTTAGTCTCGAATCCGAACCAAAATAATTTGATTGGATACGAAAAGGTTTTATCATATTCAACTATATTTTGAAATTTGTGTCTAGCTGATCAAATAGATTAGACGGCTTATATATATATATATATATATATATATATATATATATATATATATATATATATATATATATATATATATATATCAACATGTGTTTAACTACAATGACTATCCAAGTGGGGACACTTGTATAACCATATTTTGATATATATATATATATATATATATATATATATATATATATATCAAAATATGGTTATACAAGTGTCCCCACTTGGATAGTCATTGTAGTTAAACACATGTTGATATATATATATATATGAGTTATATAATATAATATCATGTTGATAAACAATGATCAGATATAATATATACGACAATAAGGTTAATAATTTATTACAATAATAATATAATTCTAAAAATTATTATTCATGTCCATTGCATGAAGGAAATACAAAGGTAAGATACTTGCCTGATGCATTGCTTACAATTCGTAACTTAGTTCTATCTTTATATAACACCTATTAGTAATAAGATCATTTGATCGATTAGAATAACATACTATAACACATAGCACTGCTTATTGCAGTCAGCACATAACCTAATTACATTGTCTCATATGTTCTACAACCATTGAATCACAAATAAACACATATGTAATCAAATTATCTATGTCCAGATCAATTTTTGAAACATGTCGATGTACCAGCAGCTTTATCGGGTAATTATCGAGTCTAAGACTCTATCCTGGTGCTCAATATCTATAAGTATCAATCATATTATTTTTAAATGACTTATAATAATTTTAAAATATTTATTATAATTTATCATGAATTTTCAAACAACGGAATCATTATTAAATGAATTAAATATTAAATAATTCTATTATCATTAATATTTAAATAACGTTAAACTATTAATGAAACCATTGCCAAAATATTAAAGTTAGTTATAATAATTCAAAACACTTTTAAAGTATTAATACTACCCTTAAATAATTTTTAAAACATTCAAAATCATTTTTAAATAATTATCATTAAAAATAAAGTATTAATGTATTACTTATCAAAATATTAAAAGTCATTAATCATAACTTAAAATATTTTTAATTCATTTATTTCTTTTTTAAATGATTTTTAAATAAGTTAAACCATTTTTAAACTATTTATTTAATATAATTATTAAATAAATCTAATATCATCTAATATTAAATAAATATCATTAATATTAAATTATTAATGAAATTATCCTTTAAATATTAAAAGTTGTATTTTATAACTTAAAATATCTTTAAACACTTTATTTTCATTTTAAATGATGTTTATAATATTAAAATCATTTTAAAGTAATTTATTTAATATAAGTATTAAATAAATCTAATATCTTTAATATCAAATAATTATTGAAATTTGTCTTAAAAGATTAAAAGTTATGTTTTATAACTTAAAATAATATTAAATACCTTATTATCATTTAAAATGATTTTTAACATAATAAAATCATTTTTAATTTATTTATTTAATTATCCTTAATATTAATTAATTAATGAAATTCATCACAAAATATTAAAATTTACATTTATAACTCAAAAATATTTTTAAACACTTTATTCTTATTTAAAATGATTTTTATAACATTAAAATCATTTTTCTCCAATTTATTCAATACACTAATTAAATAAATTAAATATCATTAATATTCAAATAATTATAAATATTAATGAATAATATCTCAAATAATTAAAAGTTATTTTTCATAATTTAAAATAATTTTTAAAACTGATTTTGTAATTTTTAGAAATTTATTTCTATTTTTAATCATTTTTCAGAAATTCAAAAAATAAAAATAATAGTAATCGTCGCTATAGGCTATAGTGACACATTTTTATTGTGTTAGGTGTTCTTGGCTCAAGAACACTGACAAATCAGTGTGCAAGGTGCTCGGTTTGACCTATTGTAATTCTCTGTTCAAGCATGTTCTGGGCCATCTAATGTTGCTAGATCGTAGTACTAATGTAATATTACACTTTCCCATAATCAGAGTGGTCATACAGCAATTAAAATGCAAGATCTAAGCCGTTAAAACCATTGTCAGGGCTGTTCATCAAGTTCTGGGCTGCCTAGAAAAATCTGGTCAATGCCAGTCAACGACTTTGGTGGTCTTATTCTGGTTAATCGGTTGATGAAATGGTGGTGATAGACGTCGGGCCTAATAGAGGAACTAGCATAGTATCTTAGGTGAACACTAAAAAAGTTTAAACATCAATAATCAAAACGTTATAAGCCATTAAAAAGGCTGTGAGAGCTGTTCTTCATTTTCTGGGTTACCCAAAAATGAAGAACAGTTCGTGTAGCCATATTTGGGCTTCAACAATTTGAAATATGTGTAATATTTTAGTGATCTAAAATCTTTAGCGTATAGCCAAAATGTAGGACAACATTTCTATTACACAACATCAACAAAACAACAATAGAATAGCAAGATCTTGTCCGGTCAAACCATGTCAGTGGCCAAGCTGATGAACTTTCTGGGTTACCCAGAAAGCTCATCTGTGAACCTTCTGCTTGGTTTGACCATCCTCCATATCTCATACGTTTGTGATAAAAGCTATCTAAGAGCATTAACCTGTAGTATAACTACCATACTATAATTGTAATGCAACAACAGAAACAAAACAACTAACAATCGAAAGATCTGGGCCCATGAACTTGCTGTGAGAGCTTTCTAGGCAAGTTCATGGCTGCCCAGATTTCAACCAGTCAACGTGGTTTGACCACGAATATCTTGCAATCTAAAACTGATATAGGCCATATTCTTGCTCCAGATCAAAGATAACATATCAGACTACATATTTAAACCTTTAAACATCAAAACGCATACATGAACAAGGATCTATGGCCACTGACATTGGTTGTCAGACCACAGTTTGAACATTTTCCAGATTTGGCAAATCTTTAAATCCGAGCCTCTAGATGTTATGGATCTAACATCTAGCAACCCAGATCATCATTAGATACTACTAACAACACATTTAACACAAAAAAATCTAACATCTAACAACATATTTTTGGTCAGATTTCAAGCTAGGGTTTTATACCTTCTTTGATCAAGTTCTGATTCTGTGTTTCTAATTTGTTAGGGATGGTAGTGGGGCTCGGTTCTTGACTGTCAAGGATGAGAGTTGGTGTAAAATAAGTGAGCAAATGACACTTTCTCTCTCTTAAATCTATTTATATCCTTTAGATGAAATGAATTGGCTGCTGAAATGGCTGATATTTGTCAACTTAAGTCACATGGGGTTGTTGGTTTGGTGAACAACTTCACCAAATGTCAAAACATATACACTAGATTCAATAATGCATATATACAAGGGCAATTTGGTCTTTTGTCATACCATTTTAATAGCATTCTTGTCATCCTTGCAAACCCTTAGAGTTTGACCCTTAGGGTTTAGCCCTTAGGGTTTAACCCTAAGGTTTAGCACTAATCATTTGTAGGATTTTTAATTTAGGGTTTGCACAAAATTAAATAAATTTTAGTTTCTAAAAATTTGAAATTAGGGTTTCCTATTTATGATTAATTTTTTAATTACTTTATACATGAACATTAGGGTTTCATATCACTAATTATGATTAACATTACTAAGTAATCAATTAGGGTTTATACTTTTGGTAATTAGGGTTACTAAATTAAAATTAGGGTTTCCAATTACTAAATTAGGGTTTAAAATTTATGGTTTCCATAATTAACAATTGTAATTCTAATACTCGTTAATTATTCACATTAACACAATTACCAATCAATCTTGAACTCTAATTTGAGTTTCAAATTAGGGTTTAGCATTTAAAATTAGGGTTTTTAATTTAGAAAAATAAAATAATAAGGGTTTATATAACAAAAAAACATTAGGGTTTTGAAAATTAGGGTTCTCCCTAATTAGGGTTAATATCTATAACACCGATCATAAATCACACTAACATGATTACGTAACAGTCTTAAACTGGCATTCGTGTAAAGTCCCCGAATCCGGATACTTGAAACCCGAACTCGGTACTTCACGATACCATTTCTATGAGCGGAAATATTACTAATAATAAGAACAGTAATATAAATTATAAACTTATCTTACCTTTATCAGAGTTTAATCTCAAGTACGCAACCTTTACTAACTGCCACCGTAAACCTAATCTGTTTGCTTTCCTTTTTACTTGTTCTTGACCGAACCTTCTGATTGTTTACATTTATCTGAAAACATTTAAATTAAGCAATGATGAGCATTTGAGTGCCCAACAAGTATTATATGTATATAAGTTGAAAGAATTTAAATGTTTTCTTTATAATATTCATCTATAACAAGTCAATAGTTGTGAAGTATTCTGAACTGATATTAATAATATAACAACCCTCTTTCAAATTTTTGAAACTACGTACTGACTATAAATAAGGTTTAAGTGACATTCTATGAACATTGTTTTTATTTTTGAAAAGGTTTAGCAGAACTTCATCTGCAAACCGTCATAACTTACGGACACGGGGGTGATCAGCCCGTTGTGCCCTGTATTGATCAATACTACATTACAAGAACGATGTTATCATTTACTTGATCCGCCTTGGGTGCATAAAAGTTTTCCCGTGAACGGGATGATCATATTTGTCAGGGTTCCAAACAAAAGGTTTTATTTTATCCAACAATAATCTATAATTCAACATATATATATATATATATATAACAAAGGTGTATCAACATGTGATTAAATACAATGATTATCCAAGTGGGGACACTTGTATAATCATTTCTAGAAATTAACGAACAGAATATATATCTGAATTACCATATACTAACATGTTGATAATCAAAGGGTGTATATAATATAGGTTTGACAATCTGTACATTAATAATAATAATTCTAAACTTCTCACTTCTGTCCAGTGCATAACGAAAATACAAAGTTAGGATACTTGCCTGATGCGCTGCTTACAATTCTCAACTTAGTTCTACCTTTTTCTATCATAACCTATCATTAATCAAATCATTCGTTCGATTAGAACAATATAATATAGCACATAGTACTGCATTTCGCAGTCAGCACATAACTTAATCATCTTATCACACATGTTCTACAATCATGATATCACAAATAAACATCAACACATTCCTAATCACATTGTCACACAACCTTAATAACCATTGAATCACAAATAAACAGTTAACTAATCACATTATCTAAGTCCAGATCAATTTCTGAAATATGTCGGTCTACCGACATCTTTATCGGGTAAAAATCGAGTCTAAGACTCTAAACAGTTGACCAATATCCATTTAGACTAATTAAATAACAGTCATATCATTTTTCATGACCTTATAATAATTATAAAATAATTATTACCATTTACCATAATTTTTGAAATATCAGAATCATTATTAAATGATTTAAATATTAAACAATTCTATTATCATTAACATTTAATTAATATTAAACTATTAATGAAACCTTTGCCAAAATATTAAAGTTATTTATAATAACTTAAAAATATTTTTAAAACATTTAAAATCATCATTAAATAATCACCATTAATATTTCAATATTAATAAACTATTATCTAAATATTAAAAGTTATTAATTATAACTTAAAATATTTTTAATTCATTTATATCCCTTTTAAATGATTTTTTAAATAAATAAAACCATTTTTAAACTATTTATTTAATATAATTATTAAATAAACTTAATATCATTAATATATCATTAATATTAAATTATTAATGAAATTATCCTTTAAATATTAAAAGTTATAGGATTTAGGGTTTAGGTTTTGAGCAATCTAGGATTTAGGGTCCCTTAGGTTTTAATCCTCAAATATAAAGCAACTTGGATTTCCAATTTAGGGTTTGCACAAAAATTAAATAAATAAAAATAAATAACTTTTAGTTTTTAAAATTTTGAAAAATAAATTTGTCAATTAAAGTAAGTTTGTAGTTATCTTATACATGGACATTAGGGTTTATTACCCTTAATCCTAATTAACTTTGCTAATTATAGCATTTAGGGTTTAAAATTTCGATAATTAGGGTTTCTAGAAATACAATTAGGGTTTCAAGAAATTAATTTAGGGTTTTAATTTACTAATAAGATTCACCTTAATTAGTAATTAAAGTCTATCATACTTGATATTAATCATAGTAACACTATTTCTGACTGATCAAACCTCCGGTTTAGGTTTCCGAATTAGGGTTTCTAATTATCAAATATAATTAGGGTTTACATTTAAAGTTAGGGTTTTCTATAATTAGCAAAATATTAAATAACACATAATATATATCATATAACATTGTCATATAACAGTCTTAAACTCACAATTTATTTTCAAATTAGGGTTTTCCACAAAAAACTAGGGTTTAACCAATTAACATTAGGGTTTTGAAATTAAACACCATAATTGACCAATCATCATCAACACATGCATACGACACATATTTATAGCACTGAAAAATCAAAATATAATTAATATTATATTATTATCACCATTCCTCATTCCATAACCAGAAATAAGGTTTATAAAATATTATTAGGGTTTGGTCGTAATATAATAAAACTATTCCACACATTAACATTACACACATAACCATACATATCTATAACACTGACAAATAATAATATTATATTATTATTCTCATTCTTTGATCAAAACTCAGAATTAAGGTTTGGATTCCATATCTGATTTATCTGTCATAAATAACATTCTTAATTAAGTTAAAATATTTAATTTAACCTCCTGAACAAATTCATATAATGAAATAATCATTATAATTATTCTAAAATTATTTCATATATTATTTAAATAATATAAGATTATATTTTCATAGAAAATAATTAATAAAAGCATTTCCAATAAGGAATTAATTAGTATAAAAATTATAATTGATAATAATCAATACTTCTAAAAATAAATTTATCTGCAATACTTAATGTAATAAATAAACTTTATTTATCACACATATAATTATAATTACACATTACCTTGACACATATCATTCATATTTATTTTAATAAATAAATAAAAAATTATGCGCAAAATTTATGATCTATTTATATAGAAAATATCGGGTTGTTACAATTCGGCTTTTAAATTAGGGTTTAACAGCTTAAAACTAGGGTTTTCAAATACTACCATTATTGACCAATTCGTACATACAATACTTATTTATAGTACTGAAAAATAAAAATATAATTAATATTATTTTCTTATTCTCATTCCTTAATCAAAATCCAAAATTAGGTTTTGGATTCCATATCTAATTTTCTTACATATTTAACATTATTAATTTAGTTAAAATAATTAACTTAATTAATCTAACATAAATTCATATAATTAAATAATTATTATAATAATTCGAAAAATCATTTCATATATTATTTAAAGAATATATAATTATATTTTCATGGAAAATAATTAATAAAACATTTCTACTATAATATTATTTATTATAAGAATATACTTTATAAAAATCAATAATTCTAAAATAATATTATTTGTAAATATTCATGTAATAAATATATTTTTATTTATCACATAATTACATATACACATTATCTTGTACAAATCCTAATCTTTAAAATAATAATAAATAAAAAAAAGTTATGTGCAAAATTTCTGATTTAATTATATAAAAATATCGGGTTGTTACATTTCCTTTCTTGCCGAAATGAATCTTTCCCTTCCATGGAGACACCTTTAGGAATACAAAACTGTCGACTTCAAAGTCTCGGTAGTGCCGATGCAAATCTGCAAACTTTTCCTGGCAATCTTGAGTTGCCACTAGTCTAGCCCTTATTACTGTCACCACATCCGCGATTTTTTGTACTAACTCTGGTCCGAGTATTCGTCGTTCCCCGACTTTATCCCAACATAATGGCGTTCTGCACTTCCTTCAGTAAAGAGCTTCGTATGGTGACATGCCGATACTCACATGGTAACTATTATTATACGCAAATTCGACTAAGGGTAGGTGGTTGTCCCAATTTCCCTTAAAGTCCATCACACAAGTCCTAATCATGTCCTCTAGCATTTGTATTGTTCGCTCACTTTGTCCGTCTGTCTGAGGATGATAAGCAGTACTTAATCTTAACTGTGTTCCCATCCTCTCTTGCAAGCTTTTCTAGAATTTTGATATGAAACGCGGGTCTCGGTCAGAAACAATTGATACCGAAACTCCATGTCGTGAAACAATCTCCTTTATGTACAGACTCGCTAACTGATTCAAATTGTAGCGGATCTTGATCAGTAGAAAATGTACGGTCTTTGTAAGTTGATCCACGATAACCCAAATGGCATCCAACCCTTTCTATGTGACTGAAAGTCTTACCACGAAATCTATCGTAATATGCTCCCATTTCCACTCTTGCATTTCCAACGGTTGTAGCAACCCACTCAGCCGCTGATGCTCTACTTTTACGCGTTGACAAGTCAAACATCTACTAATACACTCTGCGACTTCCCGTTTCAAATTGGGCCACCAAAAATATTGCCTCAAGTCTCGGTACATCTTAGTGCCTCCCGGATGAATGGAACACGTCGTAATGTGTGCTTCATGAAAAATCTCCTCTCTCAACTCGGTTACCACCGGTACCCACACTCTCCCTTCGAATCTTAAGATACCGTCTTTATCTATTCAAAATTTTTCCTTCTCATTTTTCGTGATCCTTTTTATGATTTTCTCACATTATCCATCTTTCTCCCGTTCTTCATTTACTCTATCCAACAATGTTAGACAAGCTTCCATTACAAATAATTTCCCTTCAGACCTCTCGAGTCCCTTCACTTCTATTTCCAATTTCTCCTTATCTCTTATTAACTCCTCCTGAGTTGTTAGTTGAAACAATTTCTACCTTCCTTTCCTGCTCAGAGCGTCGGCAACTACGTTTGCCTTCCCCGAGTGATAAAGAATCTCACAGTCATAATCTTTGATTAATTCTAACCACCTTCTCTGATGCATATGCAACTCCTTCTGTGTGAAGATATATTTCAGACTTTTGTGGTCCGTGTATATCTCACATTTCTCTTTGTACAAATAATGTCTCCAGATCTTTAACGCAAAAACTACTGCCACTAACTCTAAGTAATGAGTAGGGTATTGTTTTTCGTAATCCTTCAATTGTCGTGATGCATACATAATGACTTTGCCATGCTGCATCAGTACACATCCCAGTCCTCGATACGATGAATCATTATACACTACAAATCCTCCCGTATCATCTGGTAAGGATAATACATGCGCCTTGCTTAATCTCTTCTTTAACTCTTGAAAACTCTCTTCTCATTTGTCGGTCCATACAAATTTTAGTGTCTTTCTCGTCAGATTAGTTAACGGGGTTGCTATCTTAGAAAAATCTTGGATGAATCTTCGATATTACCCAACTAACCCTAAAAAACTTCTCACCTCCGTTGGTGTTCTCGGTTGTTCCCAACTACTTACCGCTTCAACCTTTTCGGGGTCTACTAAGATTCCATTCTCATCCACCACGACGCCTAAGAATTGAACATTCTTCATCCAAAATTCACATTTTGAAAACTTCGCATACATCCTCCTTTCGTAGTGCCTTCAAAATAATCTTCAGATGTTCGTCATGTTCTTCCTCTATCTTCGAGTATATCAAAATGTCGTCGATGAAAACTACTATGAATTTATCAAAGTATGGCTTGAAAACTCGATTCATCAAGTCCATGAATGCTGCCGGAGCATTAGTTAAACCAAATGACATTACCAAAAACTCGCAATGTCCATAATGGGTTTGAAACGCAGTCTTTGATATGTCCTCATCCCGCACTTTCAGTTGATGATATCCTGTTCGTATGTCAATCTTCGAGAAACATTTTGCTCTTTTCAGTTGATCAAACAAGTCGTCTATCCTCAGTAATAGATATTTTTTCTTGATCATTACTCTGTTCAGTTGATCTTCAAGGTCTATTTCTTCATCTTGGAGTGGAGGCTCGCTGTCTTGCATGGACCTCTCTACGATCACATTCTCATGCTCTACGATTACACTATCTGGCACTACAATCGTAGTGTTGAGCTTGACGACTTCATTCGTAGTGTCTGCACTCTCGGTCGTAGTGTCTTGAGGCACTGTTTTGTCTAAGTCAGTTTTATCAAAGATGATGTGTATTGAGACTTCAACATTCAGTGTCTTCTTGTTGAACACCCTGTAAGCCTTTCTATCTGTGGTATATCCAAGAAAGATCCCTTTGTCTGACTTGGGCTGGAATTTTGTCAAATACTGCTTTCCATTGTTGAGAATGTAGCATGCACAACCAAAGACATGGAAATAGTTGACACTTGGCTTTCTTCCTTTCCACAGTTCGTAGGGCGTCTTCTTGATCGTAGAGTGTATGAGTGATCTGTTCTGCGTGTAGTATGCAGTGTTGATAGCTTCTGCTCAGAAGTATTCAGGTAGATGGGCTGCAGCTAGTAGAGTTCTTCCAGCCTCAATCAAGGTTCTATTCTTCTTTTCAGCTACTCCATTTTGTTGAGGAGTTCGAGGAGCTGAGTAGTTGTGACTGATCCCATTGTCTGTGCAGAACTGATCCATTTCTGAGAAATCAAATTCTCTGCCATGATCACTCCTTATGGCTTTTACTTTCTCTCCTTTCTCGTTCATCACCAGTCTGAATATCTTGATTAATTCGGAGCTTGTTTCATCCTTGGAAGTTAGGAAGAATACCCATGTGAATCTGGTGTAGTCATCGACTACGAATAGAGAGTATCTTTTTCCTCAAAGACTGGTTGTTGGGATTGGCCCAAAGAGATCCAATTGAAGCAATTGTAGTGGCTTGTCTATAGAGTTAGCAGTCTTTCTCTTGAATGAGCTTCTGGTCTGCTTTCCAAGCTGACAGGCATTGCATGGCCTTTCCTTCACGAAGTTGAACTTGGGTAGGCCAGCTACTAGGTCTTTTGATGCCAGTTTGGACATGCTTTTGAAGTTTAAATGAGACAACCGTCTATGCCATAACCAACTCATTTGTTCATATGTTTTTTCTAGAAAACATATTGTCTCATCTGAGCTTAGTTAACCAAGATCCACTGTGTAGACATTTCATTCTCTTGTCCCAGTTAGCTTTACAGCAGATGTCTTCTAATCTCTGACTTTACATTGATTATTGAGGAATGTCACTTAATGACCCTTATCTCAGAGTTGGCTGATACTTAGAAGGTTGTGTTGAAGACCTTCCATATAGGCTACTTTGCTGAAAGATACTGCACCATGGCTAGCAGAGCCATATCATCTTATCTTGCCCTAGCCGTTATCTCAAAAGATGACTGAGGGACCTTCCTTTTCTATGTAGTTAGATAGTAGAGCTTTGTTCCCTGTCATATGCCTCGAGCATCCACTGTCTAGATACCATGTTGAGGTCGTGGAGCTCTTTTCCTGTCAAGATATTTGAACCTTCATTTTGGTACCCATATTTTCATGGGTCCTTCATTGTTAGTACCCTTGGGGACCCAAATCTGTTTAATCTTGGGTCTCACATGCATGGAGTTATAATAGCTTCTTGTGGCCCTATGACCATATTTATTTCATATGAAACATCTATTATGATGCATGCCTGTGTGTGAATGACGATTCATCTTCCATTTGGACTTGTGTGGTTCTTTAGTTAACCTTCTGTTAAACTGATTCTTTTTCTTCCACGTGTCCTTAGGTTTCATAAATAGTGACGAGTGTGCCTTACCTCTACTGTACCTTCCCAGTTGATTCGTAGAGTTGGTCTTGCTTGACTCTACAATTCTTCGAGGTTGGTGAGTAGAGGTTGGGTTACTCTTCTCCTTTATGAAGCCCAGGCCAGCGTGAGAGCCTTTACTTCTCCAAGTATAACTAGAAACAGTAGAACAAGGTTGAACTGGCTCTTCCAACTGTGAGGATTTCACAAAGGCAATGCCTCTATCAAAACTTGAGGCATTACTAGTGCTAGTTTCCACTGTCTTTTTCACACAAGGTTCTGAGATGAATTTCCCAAAGCCTAGACCTATTTTGTCGAAAGTGCTTCTCTGACTAGAGAGCAGGCAGTCCATGGGGATGAGGATTTGTTCCATGCAGAGATAGTCTTCTCTAGGTCCTCAACTTTAGAGGTTAGAATAGACTCTCATTGTGCATTGAGTGTATTTATCTGTTTTAAGGTCTCATTCTCAGTCTCAAGCTTGGAAAGAAGATTAGTACTTAGAAGGGCTGTTTCAAGCTCTTCTTGAACTTTCTTCTTTTCCTCTTGAAGAAGTGAATGATCTGTAGGCAAGACTCGGAACCACTTCATGTATTGATGTAGATCAGTAGTTATGCCATGCAGTGCAGTTCTTAAGTCATTCATGTCTGCATCAGGTGAATTGAAATCAAATACCTCGTCGAGACTTACATCATGTATGTTGAGGCTTTATTTGTCCTTTGCATGTTTGGCCATTAAGCACAGATTTTCCATATGTGGTTTTTCCTCATCTTCGGAGTCAGCATTTGAGTCATTATCGGAGGTACTCCACGATCCTCCAGCTACCAGGCCTTTGTCTCTTTTATGAGGCCTCTTGTTTCCTTTATATTCCTTCTTTGCATGTGATTTCTTCTTTAGTTCTTCTTTGATAGGTTTGTTGCAGTTGGCGATAAAGTGGCCAGGCTTTTTGCAGTTGTAGCATAGGTCATTCATTTGCTCTTGTAGCATAGGTCAATCTCAATGTTGACCTTTGATGCACTTTCAGTTGCCTTGAGAGAAACACCCTTGTCCTTCCTTCTTCCTTCTGATAAGGTTTCAGCACATTGGGTCAGCTCCAGTTCGTATGTCAGGAGATTTCCATATAGTTGTTGAACTGTCATTTCATTGAGATTCTTTGACTCTCTTATTGCAGTGGTCTTGTCATCCCACCTGCTTGGTAGGGCTCTCATGAATTTTATGGTCAGATCTTTGTTAGGATAGACCTTTCCATATGCTCGTAGAGAGTTGAGCAAAACATTGAATCTTTCATAGGTGGCAATTACATTTTCTCCTTGCACATGAGCGAACATTTCGTACTGCTTTGTTAGAAGAGACTATTTGTTCTCTCTAACTTCTTCAGTTCCTTCGTGCATGATCAGTAGAGCTTCCCAAACTTCCTTAGCTGATTTGCTATTTATAACATTTTCAAACAGATCGTCCTCTAAGGATTGGAATAGGATGTTCTTATCCTTCTTATCAAGTTGGACAGCTCTTTTCTCATTGTCTGTCCACTCTTCTTTAACTTTGATCTGTATACATTTTGGATCTTCAGTGGTTGGTGCAAGCTTGGTTGGAATATAGGGCCCATTTTGAAAGGTCTCAAATAGATCTTCATCTATTGAGTCCATTACGCTTGCATCCTGACTTTCCAGTTAGCAAATTTATCCTTGTTGCACAGTGGTGGCTTGCTGCCTCCCTCGGCCCTAGATTCGCTTGGTACAAGTGCCATTGGATCTACTAAAGCTTGTAAGCTATAAAATAGAACCTGCTCTGATACCAATTGTTAGTTCCTAGTTGGCACAATAGTTATCTAAAAGGGGGGTTGAATAGATATTTAAAAAAAATTCATTTTAAACTTGTTCTTTGATAATGATTAAAACTTAGCGGAATAAATGTTTGTTTTAATCTACTTTACCAAGCAATGGGTTAATGAGGGTGAGGCAGTTATGACAGATATAGCAGTTATGATATGAATGTAAATGACACAGTCGTTTTTAAGTGGTTCAGAGCACTTAAAGCTCTTAGTCCACTCTTCTACTCAACGAGTAGGATATCCACTAAGGATTTCTGTTATAACTTCTGAATCACACAGATTCCTTCTAGACCAGCAGTCTAGGAACTTCTTAGTTCACTCTTGAACCCTTTAAGTCCAGAAGACTTGGCTTTCTTATAGTTAACTACTAACTCTTCAAGTCCAGTAGACTTGGTACTCTTCTTCAGTTGGTTGATAATGTTGTGTTCTTGATGGTTGCTACTCAGTCGCTGTGTAAGCACTTGTTATAAAGAACTTAGTAGCTGAGAAAGCTTTGCAATATCTCAGATCATAGAGTTGAGCTTGAGAGATGTTCACGTTGTTTGTTCAATACTTGCTTAGCTCTCTCTCATCTCTCTGATCTGCATATATGTGATGTTAAAAACTATCCGTTGGATCCATCCGTTGTGGCATTAAATGCGTCTGAACTTTTTATACTGTGATGGAGACATTTCTGCACATCTTCTGAAATTGCATTCTGGCCGACTGACACAGCAGACTGCTTTCTCACCTACCACCTAAAAAGGTGTTTTGTCACTCTTATCCATGGTATTATCCTTAGCTTCTTCAATACGGTTCTTTGTTGCATACTAAGGATATTTCTTTACTCTGGGATTGATGAGCACTGCACCGTCTAGAATCCATTCCTCATATATAGAAATCTACCATTACACAAATCATGAGGCTCGACGTTTTCTGACATGAGACAGATGATGCTTTACGATTTGGATCATGATTCTCTACGATTCAGATCGTAGTGACTTGTTGCCTTGGTGCTTGATCTAATGCTATCATATATAGAGTACTACGATTTCTCTTAAACCCTTACACACTACGATCCTTACTTGCTCGTGTTGTTGACTCTACGTTCCCGAGAGCACAGTACGATCGTTGACTAGTAAACTTCATGTTTCCTTTAGCACACTTCGATCGTGGAGTTGGCTCGGCAAATGTTGGGACTACTCTACGATTTTTGAAGAGTCCCTTCAAGGCAGGCACACACTACGATTCATTAAGGTCTACGTTTCTGCCTTGACTTTTGCGCTGTTGATCAGATGATACACTACGATTTCTTCAAACCTTATCTATTACATCTCAATATTAACCTAACAGCTTTGATCTTTTCTATCTATACATTCTATTAAAAGAATGATACACGTTAAGATCTTAGATCAACCTAAAAACTTTGATCTATCACTAAGTCCTTGTACATATATTCATTGAAGGACCTTACAAATAATCATGAGCATATACATTGAAACATCAAATCATAATATGCATTCTCCCAACAAAACTATCTTGATTATCACTTAATATATACACACAACAATTAATAGTTTTATATAAGTAATCTTTTATTTGATTTGACTATGAACTTATTCAATTCATCTCCCTTTTTAAACTCTATAATAGTTATTTGTATTTTCAACGTTTCCCTCTGTTCCAAGGTTATAGCCTAAGGTCTAACCCATCTAAGCTTTTAACCCTAAGCTCTGATACCAACTTGTAAAGCCCCCAAACTCGGGTACTTGAAACCCGAACTCGGTGTTTTACGATACCATTTCTATGAGCAGAATAATACTAATAATATAAATATCAAACTTAACTTACATTTATCAGAGTCTAATCCCAAGTATGCAACCTTTACTATATTCTTTACATGATATATAATACATATCATTATCATAATACAGTCTAACTATTACAAAAGATACCATTAACCATATTCTGTTTGCTTTCCTTTTCACTAGATCTTGTCTGAACCTTCAGGTTGATCATGCCTAGCTGAAAACATTTAATTTTAAAGCAAGAATGAGCATTTGGGTGCCCAGCAAGTAATAATAATTAGAAATATAAGTAGCTGAAAGAAATAAATGTTTTCTTTGTACATCACCTCTATAACGAATTTATAGTTGTGAAGTAAACTGAACAGATAATAACAACATTACAATTCTATCTCAATTTTTTGAAACTACGTATTGACTATATATATAGGTATTATTCGACAGATTATGAACATTATTTTAGTTTTCGCTAAGGTTTAGCAGAACTTCATCTGCAAACCGTCATAACTTACGGGCGTTAGGTTGTACTTCTCATGGGCCCTGTATTGATAAATACTACATTGCAAGAATGATAGGATCGTTCACATTGTCCGCCTTGGTCGCATAAAAGTTTTCCCTTAATCGAGATGTTCATAGTTAGTCTAGAATCCGAACCAAAATAATTTGATTGGATACGAAAAGGTTTTTATCATATTCAGCGATATTTCGAAATTTGTGTCTAGCTGATCAAATAGATTAAACGGCTTATATATATATATATATATATATCAACATGTGTTTAACTACAATGAATATCCAAGTGGGAACACTTGTATAAACATATTTTGATATTAACGAACAAAATATATATATGAGTTATATAATATAATATCATGTTGATAAACAATGATCGGATATAATATATACGACAATAAGGTTAGTAATTTATTACAATAATAATATAATTCTAAAACTTCTTACGCATGTCCATTGCCTAAAGGAAATGCAAAGGTAAGATACTTGCCTGATGCGCTGCTTACAGTTCGTAACTTAGTTCTATCTTTATATAACACCTATCAGTAATAAGATCATTTGATCGATTAGAATAACATACTATAACACATAGCACTGCTTATTGCAGTCAGCACATAACCTAATCACAATGTCACATATGTTCTACAACCATTGAATCACAAATAAATACATATCTAATCAAATTATCTAAGTCCATATCAATTTCAGAAATATGTCGGTGTACCGACGGCTTTATCGGTTAATTATCGAGTCTAAGACTCTATCCTGGTGCTCAATATCTGTAAGTATCAGTCATATTATTTTTAAATGAATTATAATAATTTTAAAATATTTATTATAATTTATCATGAATTTTCAAACAACGGAATCATTATTAAATGATTTAAATATTAAATAATTCTATTATCATTAATATTTAAATAATATTAAACTATTAATGAAACCATTGCCAAAATATTAAAGTTAGTTATAATAACTCAAAATACTTTTAAAGTATTAATATTACCCTTAAATGATTTTTAAAATATTTAAAATCATTTTTAAATAATTATCATTAATATTAAAGTATTAATGTATTACTTATCAAAATATTAAAAGTCCTTAATCATAACTTAAAATATTTTTAAATCATTTATTTCCTTTTTAAATAAGTTAAACCATTTTTAAACTATTTATTTAATATAATTATTAAATAAATCTAATATCATCTAATATTAAATAAATATCATTAATATTAAATTATTAATAAAATTTTCCTTTAAATATTAAAAGTTGTATTTTATAACTTAAAAAATCTTTAAACACTTTATTTTCATTTTAAATGATGTTTATAATATTAAAATCATTTTAAACTAATTTATTTAATATAAGTATTAAATAAATCTAATATCTTTAATATCAAATAATTATTGAAATTTTTCTTAAAAGATTAAAAGTTATGTTTTATAACTTAAAATAGTATTAAATACCTTATTATCATTTAAAATAATTTTTAACATAATAAAATCATTTTTAATTTATTTATTTAATTCATTTGTTAAATAACTTAATTATCATTAATATTAATTAATTAATGAAATTCATCACAAAATATTAAAATTTACATTTATAACTCAAAAATATTTTTAAACACTTTATTCTTATTTAAAATGATTTTTATAACATTAAAATCATTTTTCTCCAATTTATTTAATACACTAATTAAATAAATTAAATATCATTAATATTCAAATAATTATAAATATTAATGAATAATATCTCAAATAATTAAAAGTTATTTTTCATAATTTAAATTAATTTTTAAAACTGATTTTGTAATTTTTAGGAATTTATTTCTATTTTTAATCATTTTTCGGAAATTCAAAAAATAAAAATAATAGAAACTGTCGCTATAGGCTATAGCGACACATTTCTATCGTGTTAGGTGTTCTTGGCTCAAGAACACTGACAAATCAATGTGCAAGTTGCTCAGTTTGACCTATTGTAATTCTCTGTTCAAGCATGCTCTGGGCCATCTAATGTTGCTAGATCGTAGTACTAATGTAATATTACACTTTCCCATAATCAGATTGGTCATACAACAATTCAAATGTAAGATCTAAGCCGTTAAAACCATTGTCAGGGTTGTTCATCAAGTTCTGGGCTGCCCAGAAAAATCTGGTCAATGTCGGTCAACGACTTTGGTGGTCTTATTCTGGTCAATCGGTTGATGAAATGGTGGTGATAGACGTCGGGCCTAATAGAGGAACTAGCATGGTATCTTAGGTGAACACTAAACAAGTTTAAACATCAATAATCAAAACATTATAAGCCATTAAAAAGGCTGTCAGAGCTGTTCTTCATTTTTTGGGTTACCCAGAAATAAAGAACAGTTCGTGTAGCCATATTTGGGCTTTAACAATTTGAAATATGTGTAATGTTTTAGTGATCTAAAATCTTCAGCGTATAGCCAAAATCAATCTTGAACTCTAATTTGAGTTTCAAATTAGGGTTTAGCATTTAAAATTAGGGTTTTTAATTTAGAAAAATAAAATAAAAGGGTTTATATAACAAAAAAACATTAGGGTTTTGAAAATTAGGGTTCTCCCTAATTAGGGTTAATATCTATAACACCGATCATAAATCACACTAACATGATTACATAACAGTCTTAAACTGGCATTCGGCTTTTAAATTAGGGTTTAACAGCTTAAAACTAGGGTTTTCAAATACCGTACCATTATTGACCAATTCGTACATACAATACTTATTTATAGTACTGAAAAAAAATATATAATTAATATTATATTCTTATTCTCATTCCTTAATCAAAATCCAAAATTAGGTTTTGGATTCCATATCTAATTTTCTTACATATTTAACATTATCAATTAAGTTAAAATAATTAACTTAATTAATCTAACATAAATTTATATAATTAAATATTTATTATAATAATTCTAAAAATAATTTCATATATTATTTAAAGAATATATAATTATGTTTTCATGGAAAATAATTAATAAAACATTTCTACTATAATATTATTTATTATAAGAATATACTTTATAATAATCAATAATTCTAAAATAAAATTATTTGTAAATATTCATGTAATAAATATATTTTATTTATCACATAATTACATATACACATTATCTTGTACAAATCCTAATCTTTAAAATAATAACAAATAAAAAAAGTTATATGCAAAATTTCTGATTTAATTATATAAAAATATCGGGTTGTTAAATTTCCTTTCTTGCCAAAACGAATCTTTCCCTTCCATGGAGACACCTTCAGGAATACAAAACTACCGACTTCAAAGTCTCGGTCTTGTCGATGGAAATCTGCAAACTTTTTCTGGCGATCTTGAGTTGCCACTAGTCTAGCCCTTATTACTGTCGCCACATCCGCAATTTTTTGTACTAACTCTGGTGCGAGTATTCGTCGTTCCCCGACTTCATCCCAACATAATGGTGTTCTGCACTTCCTTCAGTAAAGAGCTTCGTATGGTGACATGTCGATACTCGCATGGTAACTATTATTATACGCAAATTCGACTAAGGGTAGGTGGTCGTCCCAATTTCCCTTAAAGTCCATCACGCAAGTCCTAATCATGTCCTCTAGCATTTGTATTGTTCCCTCACTTTGTCCGTCTGTCTGAGGATGATAAGCAGTACTTAACCTTAACTGTGTTCCCATCCTCTCTTGCAAGCTTTTCCAGAATTTTGACGTGAAACACGGGTCTCGGTCAAAAACAATCGATACCGACACTCCATGTCATGAAACAATCTCCTTTACGTACAGACTCACTAACTGATTCAAACTGTAGCGGATCTTGATCGGTAGAAAATGTTCGGTCTTTGTAAGTCGATCCACGATAACCCAAATGGTATCCAACCCTTTCCGTGTGACTGAAAGTCCTACCACAAAATCCATCGTAATATGCTCCCATTTCCACTCTGGCATTTCCAACGGTTGTAGCAACCCACTCGGCCGCTGATGCTCTACTTTTACGCGTTGACAAGTCAAACATCTACTAACACACTCTGCGACTTCCCGTTTCAAATTGGGCCACCAAAAATATTGCCTCAAGTCTCGGTACATCTTAGTGCCTCTCGGATGAATGGAATACGTCGTATTGTGTGCTTCATACAAAATCTCCTCTCTCAACTCGGTTACCGCCGGTACCCACACTCTCCCTTCGAATCTTAAGATACCGTCTTTATCTATTCAAAATTTTTCCTTCTCATTTTTCGTGATCCTTTTCCTGATTTTCTTACATTATCCATCTTTTTCCTGTGCTTCCTTTACTCTATCCAACAATGTCGAACAAGCTTTCATTACAAATAATTTCCCTTCAGACCTCTCGGGTTCTTCACTTCTATTTCCAATTTCTCCTTATCTCTTATTAACTCTTCCTGAGTTGTTAGTTGAAACAATTTCTCCCTTCCTTTCCTGCTCAGAGCGTCGGCAACTACGTTTGCCTTCCCCGGGTGATAAAGAATCTCACAGTCATAGTCTTTGATTAATTCTAACCACTTTCTCTGACGCATATTCAACTCCTTCTGTGTTAAGATATATTTCAGACTTTTGTGATCCGTGTATATCTCACATTTCTCTTCGAACAAATATTGTCTCCTGATCTTTAACGCAAAAACTACTGCCACTAACTCTAAGTAATGAGTAGGTATAGTTTTTCGTAATCCTTCAATTGTCGTGACGCATACGCAATGACTTTGCCATG
Source organism: Panax japonicus (assembly GCA_020205505.1). Classification (NCBI taxonomy): domain Eukaryota; kingdom Viridiplantae; phylum Streptophyta; class Magnoliopsida; order Apiales; family Araliaceae; genus Panax; species Panax japonicus. The sequence continues at coordinate 18,549,401 of CM035104.1, forward strand.
CTGCATCAGCACACATTCCAGTCCTCGATACGATGAATCACTATACACTATAAATCCTCCCGTATCATCTGGTAAGGATAATACATGCGCCTTACTTAATCTTTTAACTCTTGAAAACTCTCTTCGTATTTGTCGGTCCATACAAATTTTACTGTCTTTCTCGTCAGATTAGTTAACGGGGTTGCTATCTTAGAAAAATCTTGGATGAATCTTCGATAGTACCCAACTAACCCTAAAAAACTTCTCACCTCCGTTGGTGTTCTCGGTTGTTCCCAACTACTTACCGCTTCAACCTTTTCGGGGTCTACTAAGATTCCATTCTCATCCACCACGTCGCCTAAGAATTGAACATTCTTCATCCAAATTCACATTTTGAAAACTTTGCATACATCTCCTCCTTTCGTAGTGCCTTCAAAACAATCTTCAGATGTTCATCATTTTCTTCCTTTGTCTTCGAGTATATCAAAATGTTGTCGATAAAAACTTTATCAAAGTATGGCTTGAAAACTCTATTCATCAAGTCCATGAATGTCGCCGGAGCATTAGTTAAACCAAATGACATTACCAAAAACTCGTAATGTCCATAACGGGTTCGAAATGTAGTCTTTGGTATGTCCTCATCCCGCACTTTCAGTTGATGATATCATGTCCGTAATTCAATCTTTGAGAAACATTTCGCTCTTTTCAGTTGATCAAACAAGTCGTCTATCCTTAGTAATGGATATATGTTCTTGATCGTTATTCTGTTCAGTTGATCTTCAAGGTCTATTTCTTCTTCTTGGAATGGAGGCTCACTGTCTTGCATGGACCTCTCTACGATCACATTCTCATGCTCAACGATTTCACTATCTAGCACTACGATAGTAGTGTTGAGCTCGACGACTTCATTCGTAGTGTCTGCACTATCGGTCATAGTGTCTTTAGGCACTATTTTGTCTAAGTCAGTTTCATCAAAGATGATGTGTATTGAGACTTCAACATTCAGTATCTTCTTGTTGAACACCCTGTAAGCCTTGCTATCTGTGATATATCAAAGAAAGATCCCTTCGTCTGACTTGGGCTGGAATTTTGTCAGATACTGCTTTCCATTGTTGAGAATGTAGCATGCACAACCAAAGACATGGAAATAGTTGACACTTGGCTTTCTTCCTTTCCACAGTTCGTAGGGCGTCTTCTTGATCGTAGAGTGTATGAGTGATCTGTTCTGCGTGTAGCATGCGGTGTTGATAGCTTCTGCCCAAAAGTATTCAGGTAGATGGGCTGCAGCTAGTAGAGTTCTTCCAGCCTCAATCAAGGTTCTATTCTTCCTTTCAGCTACTCCATTTTGTTGAGGAGTTCGAAGAGCTGAGAAGTTGTGACTGATCTCATTGTCTGTACAGAACAGATCCATTTCTGAGAAATCAAATTCTCTGCCATGATCACTCCTTATGGCCTTAATTTTCTCTCATTTCTCATTCATCACCAGTCTGAACATCTTGATTAATTCGGAGCTCGTTTCATCCTTTGAAGTTAGGAAGAATACCCATGTGAATCTGGTGTAGTCGTCGATTACGACTAGAGAGTATCTTTTTCCTCCAAGACTGGTTGTTGGGATTGGCTAAAGAGATCCAAGTGAAGCAACTGCAGTGGCTTGTCAATAGAGTTGGCAGTCTTGTTCTTGAATGAGCTTCTGGTCTGCTTTCCAAGCTGACAGGCATTGCATGGCCTTTCCTTCATGAAGTTAAACTTGGGTAGGCCAGCTACTAGGTCTTTTGATGCCAGTTTGGACATGCTTTTAAAGTTTAAATGAGACAACCGTCTATGCCATAACCGGCTCATTTCTTCAGATGCTTTTGTCAGAAAACATATTGTCTCATCTAAGCTTAGTTGATCAAGATCCACTGTGTAGACATTTCCATCTCTTGTCCCAGTTAGCTTTACAGCAGATGTCTTCAAATCTCTGAATTGACATTGATTATTGAGGAATGTCACGTGATGACCCTTGTCACAGATTTGGCTGATACTTAGAAGGTTGTGTTGAAGACCTTCCACATAGGCTACTTTGCTGAAAGATACTGCACCATTGCCAGCAGAGCCATATCCTCTTGTCTTGCCCGAGCCGTTATCTCCAAAGATGACTGAGGGACCTTCCTTTTCTATGTAGTTAGATAGTAGAGCTTTGTTCCTTGTCATATGCCTCGAGCATCCACTGTCCAGATACCATGTTGAGGTCGTGGAGCTCTTTTCCTGTCAAGATATTTGAACCTTCATTTTGGTACCCATATTTTCATGGGTCCTTCATTGTTAGTACCCTTGGGGACCCAAATCTGTCTAATCTTGGGTCTCACATGCATGGAGTTATAATAACATTTTGTGGCCCTATGACCGTATTTATTGCATATGAAACATCTATTATGATGCATGCTTATGTGTGCATGATGATTCATCTTCCATTTGGACTTGTGTGGTTCTTTAGTTAACCTTCTGTTAAACTGATTCTTTTTCTTCCACGTGTCCTTAGGTTTCATAAATAGTGATGAGTGTGCCTTACCTCTACTGTACCTTCCCAGTTGATTCGTAGAGTTGGTCTTGCTTAACTCTACGATTCTTCGAGGTTGGTGAGTAGGGGTTGGGTTACTCTTCTCCTTTATGAAGCCCAGGCCAGCGTGTGATCCTTTACTTCTCCGAGTATAACTAGAAACAGTAGAACAAGGTTGAACTTGCTCTTCCAACTATGAGGATTTCACAAAGGAAATGCCTCTATAAAAACTAGAGGCATTACTAGTGCTAGTTTACACTGTCTTTTCCACACAAGGTTCTGAGATGAATTCCCCAAAGCCTAGACCTTTTTTGTCGAAAGTGCTTCTCTGACTAGAGAGCAGGCAGTCCATGGACGATGAGGATTTGTTCCATATAGAGATAGTCTTCTCTAGGTCCTCAACCTTAGAGGTTAGAATAGACTCTCTTTGTGCATTGAGTGTGTTTGTCTATTTTAAGGTCTCATTCTCAGCCTCAAGCTTGGAAAAAAGATTAGAACTTAGAAGGGCTGTTTCAAGCTCTTCTTGAACTTTCTTCTTTTCCTCTTGAAGAAGTGAATGATCTTTAGACAAGACTCGAAACCACTTCATGTATTGATGTAGATCAGTAGTTATGCCATGCAGTGCAGTTCTTAAGTCATTCATTTCTACATAAGGTGAGTTGAAATTAAATACCTCGTCGAGACTTACATCATGTATGTTGAGGCTTTGTTTGTCCTTTGCATGTTTGTCCATTAAGCACAGATTTGACATATGTGGTTCTTCCTCATCTCCGGAGTCAGCATTTGAGTCATTATATGAGTCACTCCACGATCCTTCAGCTACCAGGCCTTTATCTCTTTTCTGAGGCCTCTTGTTTCCTTTGTATTCCTACTTTGCATGTGATTTCTTCTTTAGTTCTTCTTTGATAGGTTTGTTGCAGTTGACGATGAAGTGGCTAGGCATTTTGCAGTTGTAGCGTAGGTCATTCATTTGTTCTTATAGCATAGGTCAATCTCAATGTTGACCTTTGATGCACTTTCAGCTACCTTGAGAGAAACACCCTTATCCTTCCTTCTTCCTTCTGATAAGGTTTCAGCACATTGGGTCAGCTCCAGTTCGTATGTCAGGAGATTTCCATATAGTTGTTGAACTGTCATTTCATTGAGATTCTTTGACTCTCTTATTGCAGTGGTCTTGGCATCCCACCTGCTTGGTAGGGCTCTCATGAATTTTATGGTCAGATCTTTGTTAGGATAGACCTTTCCATATGCTCGTAGAGAGTTGAGCAGAACATTGAATCTTTCATAGGTGGCAGTTACATTTTCTCCTTGCATATGATCGAACATTTTGTACTGTTGTGTTAGAAGAGACTGTTTGTTCTCTCTAACTTCTTCAGTTCCTTCGTGCATGATCATTAGAGCTTCCCAAACATCCTTAGCTATTTTTCTGTTTACAACATTTTCAAACAGATCATCCTCTAAAGATTAGAACATGATGTTCTTAGCCTTCTTATCAAGTTGGACAGCTCTTTTCTCGTTGTCTGTCCACTCTTCTTTAACTTTGATCTGTATACAGTTTGGATCGTCAATGGTTGGTGCAAGCTTGGTTGGAATATAGGGCCCATTTTGAACGGTCTCAAATAGATCTTCATCTATTGAGTCCATGTATGCTTGCATCCTGACTTTCCAATTAGCAAATTTATCCTTGTTGCATACTGGTGGCTTGCTGCCTCCCTTGGTCCTGGATTCGTTTAGTACGAGTGCCATTGGTTCTACTAAAGCTTATAAGCTATAAAATAGAACCTGCTTTGATACCAATTGTTAGTTCCTAGTTGGCACAATGGTTATCTAGAAGGGGGGGGGGGGTTGAATACATATTTAAAAATCTTTTCATTTTAAACTTGTTCTTTGATAATGATTAAAACTTAGCAGAATAAATGTTTGTTTTAATCTTCTTTACTAAGCAATGGAGTAATGAGGGTGAGGCAGTTATGACAGTTATAGAAGATATAGCAGTTATGATATGAATGTAAATGACACAGTCGTTTTTAAGTGGTTCAGAGCACTTAAAGCTCCTAGTCCACTCTTCTACTCAACGAGTAGGATATCCACTAAGGATGTCTGTTACAACTTCTGAATCACACAGATTCCTTCTAGACCAGCAGTCTAGGAACTTCTTAGTTCACTCTTGAACTCTTCAAGTCCAGCTGACTTGGCTTTCTTATAGTTCACTACGAACTCTTTAAGTCCAGCAGACTTGGTACTCTTCTTCAGTTGGTTGATAATGATGTGTTCTTGATGGTTACTACTCAGTCGTTGCGTAAGCAATTGTTCTAAAGAACTGAGTAGCTGAGCAAGCTTTGCAATATCTCAGATCATAGAGTTGAGCTTGAGAGATGTTCACGTTGTTTGTTCAATGCTTGCTTAGTTCTCTCTCATCTGTCTGATCTGCATATATGTGATGTTAAAAACTATCCGTTGGATCCATCCGTTGTGGCATTAAATGCGTCTGAACTTTTTATACTGTCATGGAGACATTTCTGCACATCTTCTGAAATTGCATTCTGGCCGACTGACACAGCAGAGTGCTTTCTCACCTACCACTTGAAAAGGTGTTTTGTCCCTCTTATCCATGGTATTATCCTTAGCTTCTTCAATACGCTTCTTTGTTGCATACTAAGGATATTTCTTTACTCTGGGACTGATGAGCACTGCAGCGTCTAGAATCCATTCCTCATATGTTGAAATCTACCTTTACACAAATCATGAGGCTCGACGTTTTCTGACATGAGACAGATGATGCTCTACGATTTGGATCATGATTCTCTACGATTCACATCGTAGTGACTTGTTTCCTTGGTGCTTGATCTGATGCTATCATATAGAGAGTACTACGATTTCTCTTAAACACCTTCACACTACGATCCTTACTTGCTCGTGTTGTTGACTCTACGTTCTCGAGAGCACACTACGATCGTTGACTAGTAAACTTCATGTTTCCTTCAGCACACTTCGATCGTGAAGTTGGCTCGACAAATGTTGGGACTACTCTACGATTTTCGAAGAGTCCCTTCAAGGCAGGCACACACTACGATTCGTTAAGCTCTACGTTTCTGCCTTGACTTCTGCACTGTTGATCAGATGATACACTACAATTTCTTTGAACCTTATATATTACATCTCAAGATCAACCTAACAACTTTGATCTTTTCTATCTATACATTCTATTAAAAGAATGATACACGTTAAGATCTTGGATCAACCTAACAACTTTGATCTATCACTAAGTCCTTGTACATATATTCATTGAAGGACCTTACAAATAATCATGAGCATATACATTAAAACATCAAATCATAATATGCATTCTCCCAAAAAAACTTCTTGATTATCACTTAATATATACACACAACAATTAATAGTTTTATATAAGTTATCTTTTATTTGATTTGACGATGAACTTATTCAATTCATCTCCCTTTTTAAACTCTATATTAGTTATTTGTATTTTCAACGTTTCCCTCTGTTCCAAGGTTATCGCCTAAGGTCTAACCCACCTAAGGTTTTTAACCATAAGCTCTAATACCAACTTGTAAAACCCCCCAAACTCGGGTACTTGAAACCCGAACTCGGTATTTTATGATACCATTTATATGAGCGGAATAATACTAATAATATAAATATCAAAATTAACTTACATTTATCATAGTCTAATGCCAAGTATGAAACCTTTACTATATTCTTTACATGATATATAATACATATCATTATCTCAATACAGTCTAACTATTAAAAAAATACCATTAACCATATTCTGTTTGCTTTCCTTTTCACTTGATCTTGTCTGAACCTTCGGGTTGATCATGTCTAGCTGAAAACATTTAATTTTAAAGCAAGAATGAGCATTTGGGTGCCCAACAAATAATAATTAAAAATATCAGTAGCTGAAAGAAATAAATGTTTTCTTTATATATCACTTCTACAACGAATTTATAGTTGTGAAGTAACTGAACCGATAATAACAACATTACAATTCTATCTCAAATTTTTGAAACTACGTATTGACTATATATATAGGTATTAGTCGACAGATTATGAACATTGTTTTTAGTTTTCGCTAATGTTTAACAGAACTTCATCTACAAACCGTCATAACTTACGGGCGTTAGGTTGTACTTCCCATGGGCCCTGTATTGATCAATACTACATTGCAAGAATGATAGGATCGTTCATATTGTCCGCATTGGGCGCATAAAAGTTTTCCCTTAATTGGGATATTCATACTTAGTCTGGAATCCGAACCAAAATAATTTGATTGGATACAAAAAGGTTTTATCATATTCAACGATATTTCAAAATTTGGGTCTAGCTAATCAAATATATATATATATATATATATATATATATATATATATATATAAACATGTGTTTAACTACAATGACTATCCAAGTGGGGACACTTGTATAACCATATTTTGAAATTAACGAACAATATATATATATGAGTTATATAATATAATATCATGTTGATAAACAATGATCAGATATAATATATACGACAATAAGGCTAATAATTTATTAAAATAATAATATAATTCTAAAAATTCTTACTCATGTCCATTGCATAAAGGAAATGCAAAGGTAAGATACTTGCCTGATGCGCTGCTTACAGTTCGTAACTTAGTTCTCTCTTTATATAACACCTATCAGTAATAAAATCATTTGATCGATTAGAATAACATACTATAACACATAGCACTGCTTATTGCAGTCAGCACATAACCTAATCACATTGTCACATATGTTCTACAACCATTGAATCACAAATAAATACATATCTAATCAAATTATCTAAGTCCAAATTAATTTCTGAAATATGTCAGTGTACCGACGATTTTATCGGGTAATTATCGAGTCTAAAACTCTATCCTGGTGCTCAATATCTATAAGTATCAGTCATATTATTTTTAAATGACTTATAATAATTTTAAAATATTTATTATAATTTATCATGAATTTTCAAACAACGGAATCATTATTAAATAATTTAAATATTAAATAATTCTATTATCATTAATATTTAAATAATATTAAACTATTAATGAAACCATTGCCAAAATATTAAAGTTAGTTATAATAACTCAAAATACTTTTAAACTATTAATATTACCCTTAAATGATTTTTAAAATATTTAAAATCATTTTTAAATAATTATCATTAATATTAAATTATTAATGTATTACTTATCAAAATATTAAAAGTCCTTAATCATAACTTAAAATATTTTTAATTCATTTAATTCTTTTTTAAATGATTTTTTAATAAGTTAAACCATTTTTAAACTATTTATTTAATATAATTATTAAATAAATCTAATATCATCTAATATTAAATAAATATCATTAATATTAAATTATTAATGAAATTATCCTTTAAATATTAAAAGTTGTGTTTTATAACTTAAAAAATCTTTAAACACTTTATTTACATTTTCAATGATGTTTATAATATTAAAATCATTTTAAACTAATTTATTTAATATAAGTATTAAATAAATCTAATATCTTTAATATCAAATAATTATTGAAATTTGTCTTAAAATAATAAAAGTTATATTTTATAACTTAAAATATTATTAAATACCTTATTATCATTTAAAATGATTTTTAACATAATAAAATTATTTTTAATTTATTTATTTAATTCAATTGTTAAATAAATTAATTATAATTAATATTAATTAATTAATGAAATTCATCACAAAATATTAAAATTTACATTTATAACTCAAAAATATTTTTAAACACTTTATTCTTATTTCAAATGATTTTTATAACATTAAAATTATTTTTCTCCAATTTATTTAATACACTAATTAAATAAATTAAATATCATTAATATTCAAATAATTATAAATATTAATGAATAATATCTCAAATAATTAAAAGTTATTTTTCATAATTTAAAATAATTTTTAAAACTGATTTTGTAATTTTTAGGAATTTATTTCTATTTTTAATCATTTTTCGGAAATTCAGAAAATAAAAATAATAGAAACCGTCGCTATAGGCTATTGCGACACATTTCTATCGTGTTAGGTGTTCTTGTCTCAAGAACACTGACAAATCAGTGTGCAAAGTGCTCGGTTTGACATATTGTAATTCTCTGTTCAAGCATGCTCTGGGCCATCTAATGTTGCTAGATCGTAGTACTAATGTAATATTACACTTTCCCATAATCAAAGTGGTAATACAACAATTCAAATGCAAGATCTAAGCCATTAAAACCATTGTCAGGGTTGTTCATCAAGTTTTGGGCTGCCCAGAAAAATCTGGTCAATGTTTGTCAACGACTTTGGTGGTCTTATTCTGGTCAATTGGTTGATGAAATGGTGGTGATAGATGTCGAGCCTAATAGAGGAACTAGCATGGTATCTTAGGTGAACACTAAACAAGTTTAAACATCAATAATCAAAACATTATAAGCCATTAAAAAGGCTGTCAGAGCTGTTCTTCATTTTCTGGGTTACCCAGAAATGTAGAACTGTTCGTGTAGCCATATTTGGGCTTCAACAATTTGAAATATGTGTAATGTTTTAGTGATCTAAAATCTTCAGCGTATTGCCAAAATGTAGGACAACATTTCTATTACACAACATCATCAAAACAACAATACAATAGCAAGATCTTGTCCGGTCAAACCATGTCAGAGGCCACACTGATGAACTTTTTGGGTTACCCAGAAAGCTCATCCGTGAACCTTCTGCTTGGTTTGACCATCCTCTATATCTCATATGTTTATGATAAAAGCTATCTAAGAGAATTAACCTATAACTACCATACTATAACTGTAATGCAACAACAGAAACAAAACAACTAACAATTGAAAGATCTGAGCCCATGAACTTGCTGTGAGAGCTTTCTAGGCAAGTTCATGGCTGGCCAGATTTCAACCAGTCAACGTGGTTTGACCACTAATATCTTGTAATCTAAAACTGATATATGCCAGATTCTTGCTCCAGATCAAAGATGAATATTTGATTAAAGATGTATATTGATTGTTGTTACAGGGATAAAATATTGATGATGGACTTTTAAATCTTAGAAGATAGTAGAACTCATTCTCTACTTGACTCTTCTAATGGATTATTGTTTCCGCTGCAGTTGTTGATCTAAAACTTGTTGTCTATTATATTTTATCAGATTTTTTCCCTGTTGAAGACTAATGATAATTTGTAGTATATTATCTTAGTTATAATATTCTTTATTGGGCTAGTTGAGCTCACCCTTTTCCTTTTTGTTCCATTTTTCTTCTCAGGAGGTGAGAACATAGCAGGATCTAGTCGGGGTATGGAGTGATGGTTTTAGAAAGATGTTTTAGCAGTCCTCACTATTTCTGTAAAATAGTGTTTGAATAATTGTAATGAGAACTTATTTGAGTGTGGATATTGTCTAGAAGATAATATTTGTATTTAAACTCACAGTATGTGTTGTCGTATTTTGCACGACAATTGTATTATTGAAGTTGTAGTTTGTTTTATGTACCATGTATTTGGTGACTCAAAATTGGTGTTGTATACCTATTTTGGGGGCATCACAAAATGACATCCGAGAATGTTGAGAATATCAATGGAGCACAAGAGACCGTTGAGTCTCCGCATATCAATAATCAGGATAATGTGCATCAGGAAGGCAACAATCCTCATCCAAACAACAACATGGACCAAATGATGAATGATGGACTGTTCAGAGGCTTTATGCAATTTATGCAACATCAGGCGAGAGCGGCTCCTGTCCGAAATGTAGGTGGAAATACTGGAAACTCTCGGACGGTCACCGCTAAACAGTTCAAGGAGTTGGGACCACCGGAGTTTATTGGAGGCCCAAAACCACTTAAGGCGGAAGCAGGGATAAAGCAGATCACCAAGATATTTGATGTCTTGGCATGCTCCGAGGAGCAAAATGTTCCCTTCGCCACCTTCATGTTGCGTGAAGAGGGCAGATTACTGGTGAGAATCTGTAAAACGTACCCAGCCTGACGCACTCAAGATGTCTTGGGAGAAGTTCCGAGAGCTTTTCAACGACAAGTACTTTTCCAAGAGTATTCGTCACATGAAAGAAGTGGAGTTTATCAAATTGGAACAAAACAATATGACCGTGTCGCAATACAAGGATAAATTTATGGAGTTATCCCGGTTTGCATCCCATTTGGTCGATAATGAGGAGCGAATGACGCGAATGTTTGTAAGAGGTTTGAAACTGGAGATATGTCAATATCTTATTTCTCATAAACTGTGTTTGTACTCAGATGTTGTAAATAGGGCTCAGTTATTGGAGCACGGTAACGAGTCAATGCAACCAAGAGAAAGCAGCCGGCAGCATGAAAATACCAGTGGTATCAGTCATCGAAACGGTGACAACAAACGTGGAGGGAATCAACATGCCAGAAATGGTAACCACTTCGGTGGTAATCATGGCCAAGACAGTAAAAATGGATATTTCAAGAAAAGAAGATTCAACAATGATGGAAGGACTTCAGCACCAGCACCCGTTGTTAAGGAAGGAGAATGACCACCTATCATATGTTTCAAATGCGGAGGGGAAGGGACACATCAGTCCAAACTGCGCGATGTCATCCAAAGAATGTTATAATTGTTGAAGAGAAGGTCACTTAGCCCGATTTTGTCGTTCACCGAAGACAAGTTCAGCCAGGATGGAGGCACCAAAGGCCATCCCAGAAAAGTTAAAGTCGATAGTGCAAGGGAGAGCGTTTGTTGTGAACTCCCAGAAAGTAAGGAACCCGAATGAGGTCATCACGGGTAAGCTTATCATAAACTCTAGCGAAGTCTATACTTTATTTGATACCGGTTCTACCCATTCTTTTATTTCTCCTACTTGCGCTCAACGATTAAATTTGACTCCGGAGAAATTAGACTTTAACTTATCAGTAGAAACTCCGTTGGGAGAAACCTTCATTACATCCACTGTATATAAGTCTTGTTTGGTTCAAATCGGTACCCTTACATTACCTATCGATCGTATTTCATTAAAAATACTTGCATTTAACGTAATTCTAGGGATTGATTGGTTAACTACTCATCATGCAAAAATTTATTATTTTCGTAAGAATGTTAGCATTCATATTCCTAACCAATCTGTTATGCGAATTCAAGCCACCAAACCATTAAAATCAATCACTGTCATCTCAAGCCATAAAGCTATTCGACCATGAATACGTCCGTTTTGAATGATATTTCTATTATTATTGAATTTCCTGACGTATTCCCTGAAGAACATCTTGGCCTACCCCCAGAGCATGAAATTAAATTTTGTATCGACCATGAACCTGGTACAAAACCTATTTCCAAAGCCCCATATCGAATGGCTCCTATTGAACTTCAGGAGTTAAAGACCCAACTACAGGAATTATTAGACATCGATTTTATTCGTCCTAGTACTTCTCCCTGGGGTGCTCCTATTCTATTCGTGAAAAAGAAAGACGGGAGTATGCGACTTTGTATTGATTATCGGGAGTTGAATCATGTCACCATCAAAAATAGGTACCCATTGCCACGTATTGATGACCTGTTTGACCAGTTGTAAGGCGCCAAATTCTTTTCAAAAATTGATCTTCGTTCCGAATATCACCAATTGAATATTAGAACCGATGACATTCCAAAGACAGCTTTTAGAACTCGGTATGGGCATTATGAATTCCTAGTCATGTCCTTTGGATTGACTAATGCTCCTGCTGCCTTCATGGATATGATGAACCGAGTATTCAAGGAATATTTGGATCACTTTGTGGTCGTATTTATTGATGACATCCTCATAAATTCCAAAACCTATGAAGATCATGAGCAACACTTGAGGCTGATACTCCAAAAGCTTTGTGAATATAAGCTTTATGCCAAGTTGAAGAAATGCGAGTTCTGGCTTGAGGAAGTAGCATTCCTTGGGCACGTGGTATCAAGTCATGGAATATCTGTTGACCCAACAAAGATTGAAGCTATTCAAAGCTGGGAGCAACCTAAATCAGTGACCGAAGTACGTAGCTTTCTCGGCTTAGCTGGTTATTATCGGAGATTCGTAGAAGGGTTTTCTCGAATCGCTAATCCACTAACTCAGCTGACTCGGAAAGATACAAAGTTCGGTTGGAGCGAGGAATGTGAGAAGAGTTTTCAAGAACTAAAGAGGAGACTCATTTCAGCACCTGTTATGACAATACCATCTGGTTCAGAGGGATTTGTCATCTACAGTGATGCTTCGGGCAAAGGGTTAGGATGTGTTCTCATACAACATGGGAAAGTCATAGCCTATGCCTCACGACAACTCAAAGAATATGAGAGGAATTATCCTACTCATGATCTAGAGTTGGCAGCTGTTGTCTACGCACTAAAGATTTGGAGGCATTACTTGTATGGGGAGAAAGTGGAGATCTTTACGGATCATAAAAGCCTCAAATATTTCTTCACTCAAAAGGAACTCAATATACGACAATGACGTTGGCTTGAACTGTTGAAAGATTATGATCATACCATTCAATACCATCCTGGAAAAGCGAATGTGGTAGCTGACGCATTGAGTAGAAGATCATATGCAAGTACGAATGCGATATTGTCAACGCAAAGGCCCATTTTGTATGACTTGCAAAGGATGGAGATAGAGTTAAAAACTCCAGGGACCCATGTGATGATGGTGAATATACAAGTAGAATCGATTTTAATTGATAAAATTAAAGCTGCTCAAGCTACAGACCTGGAGCTGATGTGTATGAGGAAGAAAGTGCAAGAAGGTGCTATGCTGGAAGCAAGAAATAATGAAGAAGGAATACTTCGAGTCAACTCCAGACTTTGTGTTCCTAACGACCCTGATTTAAAGTATAAAATCATGATGGAGGCGCATAACACACCGTTTGCAATCCATCCTGGGAGTACCAAAATGTATCATGATATTCGTCATACATTTTGGTGGAGCAATATGAAGAGAGAGATAACGCTGTTTATCTCAAGGTATCTAACGTGTCAACGAGTCAAGGCGGAGCATCAAGTACCTTAAGGTTCATTGCAACCACTTGAAATTCCAGAATGGAAGTGGCAGCACATTACCATGGATTTCGTTGCCAGTCTTCCTAAGGTTTCTCAAGGTATAGATGCGATTTGGGTCATTGTTGATAGATTTACCAAGTCTGCTCATTTCTTACCGATACAAGAAACTCATACACTTGAACGTCTTGCTCGTATATACATAAACGAGGTTGCAAGATTGCATGGTATGCCAGTATCCATAGTTTCTGATCGAGACCCAAGATTCACTTCAAGATTTTGGGTTAGTTTGCAAAAAGCTATGGGCACAGATTTACGATTTAGCTCGGCATATCATCCTCAGACGGACGGGCATTAGGAGAGGACGATTCAAACTCTTGAAGATCTATTAAGACTCTGTGTCCTTGACCTCAAAGGAAGTTGGGACAAGTTCTTACCATTGGTGGATTTTTCCTACAATAACAGTTATCAAGCAAGTATTGGCATGGCTCCATTCGAGGCGTTGTATGGAAGAAAGTGTCGTTCTCCAGTATGTTGGGATGAGGTGGGTGAAGCAACGTTGTTGGAACCGGAGTTGGTACGTATGACTACGGAAAATATTCAAATGATCTGGCAACATATAAAAATCTCACAAGATCGACAAAAGAGTTATGCTGATCTTCATCGAAAGGACGTGGAATTCGATATAGGAGATCATGTGTTGTTACGTGTTGCTCCATGGAAAGGAGTTACGAGATTTGGAAAGAGAGGAAAGCTCAATCCTTGATTCATTGGCCCATTTTTAATCCTCGATCGAGTAGGAACTTTGGCCTATATACTCGCTTTACCGTCAAGTATGTCTCGTGTTCATAACGTTTTTCACATATCCATGTTACGTAAATATGTGAAAGACCCGAACCACATTATTGAGTTAGAATCGGAGAAATAGTGGAAGATTTGACGTATGAAGAGGTTCCTGTTCAAATCTTGGATAAGAAGGAATATATTCTACGCTCCAAGGTTATACCTCAAGTCAAAGTTTTGTGGAGAAACCACGATATTAAGAAAATGACTTGGGAGTTAGAATCTTAAATGAAATCAAGGTATCCTTACCTCTTCAATATACCAGGTACATACCGTAATTTTGATGGCAAAATTTCATAAGAAGGGGAGATTGTAAAACCCCAACTTTTTGAATAAAGATGAATTTTCTATAAATATTATTTTTAAATATTATGGATTGAAATTGATATAATGTTATAGTTGTGGGTAATATTTATAAATTTTGTAAAGTACGCAAGTTGTTATATAATATTCGATTGGTCGGGGAATATTCGTTTTAATAGGGAATATTCGTACAACGGCACAATCATTGGTGGACCCCACAATAGAATTATTATCGGATTGAGAAAACGACAAAAATACTTTATGAAAATAACGGCAGAAGTTTTATCGTTAATTGTTGAAATACCTGGTGTTAAAAGTACAGTAATACGTGTGGTTGCATAGTAGCACACGCTATTAATTATTGATGCTTACGTGATAAGTCACTCAGTTTTGTTGGTATTATTAATGTAATAATACAGAAAATATTTTTATATAAAACAGAATACTTTTATAAAGTTATTCTATAAATATAATATATTATATTCTATTATGCATAGTATTGTATAGTGTCTGCATAGTGTTTTGCATAGTAAAATCTGTTTATATAAAACATAATACTTTTATAAAGTTATCTGTTTTATTAGACAATAATTAGAATATATTATATTTTATTATGCATAGTGTTTGCATAGTGCATGCATAGTGTTTGCATAGTAAAATCTTTTATAAAGTTATTCGTTTTATTAGATTATAAATAGAATATATATTATATTTTATTTAAAAGATTTTGCTTTAAATATGGACCGTTAGATTAAAGTAAATCAATTTGGACCGTTCATGAGTTAGTTACTATGCAGTCCATTTTTCTATAAATAAAAGCTCATTCCTTCATTATTTTCTTACGAATTCACTGAAACTCTAGAGAGATAAACTTTAGAGAGAAAGAAGAAAGTATTCTGCTACTTCACTACTTATATATCCAGTACTCTTCTTCTTATGGTAAGGAATATTATTTGTTGTACTCGTAAGGGGTGTTAATCTTTTGTATTCATGAAGAGAACTTTTGTTATTCCATTCATTATTATTCTGCTGGAATAACCAGTATACGCCAACTACCCTATACTTGGTGATATTCTTCTAATATTCCGTCTTTACTATTCTATTGGAATATCCTGTCTGTGCATTTTACGCCGGACCTGATTCTGTCTTTACTATTCTGTTGGAATACCATGTTTGTGCGTTTTACACCGGACCTGATTCCGTCTTTATTATTCTGTTGGAATATCATGTCTGTGCGTTTTACGCCGATCCTAATTCCGTCCTTATTAGTATTCTGTTGGAATAACTTGTCTATGAGAACTACCGCATGCATGGTGATTTCTTTTGTTATTCCATTCTTTATTATACTCAGTTGGTTAAAATTTTGACTTCTATACTCCATGAAATTAGTGGAATATCCTTGATAATTACGCTTCATCCAGTATCTTTTTATGGAAATATTCTTCTGAGTATTCTTGAATTTTACTCTACAAAGCAGTGTCATGTAGACAATTTGGACGTTATTGGTTCTTGGACAAATTAATTCTTGAACTTGTTTTATTGAATTCTTATATCATTGTCATCATCGTCATATTTATATTTTTTGAAAGTCATCTGTGGCTTGTAGTGCATAGATGGACTTGGTATGATTTTGACCAGGGATTATTCGGTGTAATCATGACCGTAATGTTACAAATGATGTGGTAAAAGTCCTCATTGGCCCGTAGTGCATTGATGGACAGTTGTTGGCATGATCATGACCATTAATGAATACACAAATATTCTTGGCACGTAGTGCATGGATAATTGTGGTCGTGATACTAAAGAATATCCTTGACCGTAGTGCAAAGGTGATTCGATGATGTGGATTATTTATTAAGCTGAGTCTCAGCAATAAAAGTCATGAAAAATCTTTTAAATCATAGAAGATAGTAGATTTTATTCTCTACTTGACTCTTCTAATGGATTGTTTTTTTCCGCTATAGTTAAACTTGATATTTGTTATATTGTATCAGTTTAACACTGTTTAAGGCTAATGATAATTTATTCTGCATTATCTTAGTCATAATATTTCGTACTGGGCTAGTTGAGCTCACCCTTTCTTTCACTGTTCTCTTCAGGAAATGAGAATATAGCTGGGACGAGTTGGGGAACGGAGTGAAATAGTGTGATAATAATTGTAATGAGGACTCCTTTTGAGTTTGTATACTCTCTAGTAGACAATATTTGTATTCAAACTCACAGTTTATGTTTTGTCGTATTATACACGACAGTTGTATTATTAAGTTGTATTTGAATTCTGTACCATGTATCTGGCGACTCAAGATGGGTGATGTATACCTAATTTTGGGGGCGTCACAGTATATATGTGATAAATAAAATTATTTATTTCATGAATAATTTCAAACAATTTTATTTTAGAATTATTAATCATTATAAAGTATATACTTATAATAATTAACTTTATAGTATAAATGTCTTCATTATTTATTTTCTAAGAAAATATGATTTTTATATTATTTAAATAATATATGAAATGATTATTGGAATTATTATAATTACTATTTTATTATATGAATTTTAGTTCAGATTATTTAAGTTAATTATTTTTAACTTAATTAATAATGTTATATATGAAAGATAATCAGATATGAAATCCAAACCCTAATTTTGGATTTTGAGCTATGAATGAGAATAATAATATTGTATTAAATATAATATTATTTTTTGGTGTTATAAATATATACAGTATATGTGTAGATTGTTAATAGTTAGTCAATTATCATGTATCACGACAAACCCTAGTATTACTGTCATAAACCATGATTGGAAATTTAAAAATGGAAATTAAGATCGGTCAGAAATTGTGTTATATGAATTATGTGCATATTATAGAATTGATGTTAATTAGATAAAATCCTAATTAATATTTGAAAGCCCTAATTAAAAATTAGAAACCCTAATTGCTAATTAGGAACCCTAATTGCTAAAATTAGAAACCCTAATTATTATTTTAGTAAATTGAATTGTTAATTTGGAAACCCTAATGATAATTAAGGAACCCTAATTATTTAAACCCTAATTTTCTATTAAAAACCCTAATTTCTATTTAAAACCCTAATTTAATTAGTGTGTTTAAAATTAAAATTTTACTACACTTTAATTTTTAATTATCCAAAACCTAGTAATTAATTGGGAAACTTTATTATGTAAAATCTAGTGATTAAACCCTAGATTCAAGCACCTTTGGCAAGAATACCCTTGAGATTAAAATAAAATTACTAAAGTACCATTTTGTCTTATTTGTGAATTATTGCTAGCAAATCTTCATCAAATCTGGTCAGCCACCCTATCCTAGACCTAGCTACGAGCTACACCACCAGCACATGATCAGCCATTACAACTCATTGCATACATGTTTTATATAGAATTCAAGAGAGAGAAAGTGCACATTTAGCCTAAATTATTCACAACTTTCATCCTAGAACTCCTCTCTCTAAAAACCACGAAATTGTATAGCATATCAGTCCCCTAATCAAGCCCCACAAAATCCACGAACAAATCAGAAGCATAGAAATCAGATTTGCTCATTTAAAGGTATGAACCCTATTTTATAATCTGACCTTGATCATATGTTTGATGTTAAAATTTTTGTGTTAAATATGTATTATGGAGTCTAAAAAAGTGATCTGGGTTGCTAGATGTTAGATCCATAACATATATAGGCTTAGATTTGATGATTTTCCAAATCTGGAAATTTTTTAAAATAAGGGTCTGACAATGAATGTCAGATCCCATAGATCCCTGTCAGATATGTATTTTTGTTGTTTAAGGCTTTGATCTTGTTGTCGGTTATGAGATCTTTAATATGGGACTTGAATCAGGTCCATCTCTTTTGTATATTAAAAGGTATTCTTGGTCAAAGTGAGTTAACCGTTCAGAAATTCTGAGTTTCTGGGCAACAAAGAAACCCTGAATTTCTGACAGTCACTTTTGGAGCTTCTGATTTTGATGATCTGTTATAGTTAGTCCACATTGTTGTTTTGATTTTGTAGTATAACATAAGGACTATACAATCATGCCTCTAGAACCCCCAAATCGCACACTGAATCGAATTTAATGACGGTCAAAGTAGGTTGACCAAACTGCTTGAAGAACAAATCTGTGTAACTCAGATTTTTCCCAGATCGTCCTGACAATATATTCATGAGGCCAGATCTTACTTGTGTTTAAGGATTTGATGGTGTTTGTTTTTCTATGTTGTAATATGGTATAGGGACTACAGATTAGTAATTTTATTTCACTTTAAAAACAAACAGGATGCATGTAGTAAACGGTCAAAGTAGGCTGCTCAGTCCTGAAATTCATTTTCTGGAAAACCTAGATTCTTCATGAGCGAGTTTTCTGACCTACGTTAACCGGCTCAAATCTGGTGTTGTTGATATTGATGGACTGAAATAATTACATGGTGTTGTACCCTGACATCAAGACTACAAGATTAAACCTTCATAACACACAAACCTAGCTTTGAAAGCAAAGATTAAAGCCTGCCAAATAGGTACCTTGGTTGTTCTTCATTTTTAGGTAACCCAGAAAATGCAGAACAGGCCTGACAAGATTTTTATTGCCTTATAAATCACTGATCGGATGTTTTATGGCCATGAACTTGGTATGATATTGAAGTATTACATATGTACTATAACTGTAACACAAATTTCAACCCAAAAAGCAGTAGGAACATAAAATTAAAACCGATCAAACCTCCTACCTTGAACGTCGACATGAACATTCTAGGTAGGCTCAAGAACACCTATAGCGACGGTTCTGTAGCTATAGGGCCCTTTAGCGACATTTAATTTCTGAAAATTATATTTATATTAAAAATTAGAGAAAATTAGTTTTTAATTATTAAAAATACAAATTAAATTACTGAAAATTATTTTAAAGTCTCAAAATTAGTTTTTAATAATTTTTAATATATTTCATAAATAATTAATATTATTGAAATATTAAAGGTATTTAATTTATTTAATTATTATATCAAATAAATTATTTAAAAATGATTTTAATACTTAAAAAATCATTTAAAATTATATTATTATATAAGAAAATATTTTAAGTTATTTTTAGTAACTTTTAATATTTTGTGATGAATTTCATTAATAAATTAATATTAATGATAATTAAGTTATTTAATAATTATATTTAATAAATTATGAAAAATAGAATTAATGATTTAAAAATTATCTAAAAATGATTTAAAGGTTATAAAATATAACTTTTGATATTTTGCCATGAAAAATATTAATATTTTAATATTAATGATATTAATTTAATATTAAACGATATTTGATTTATTGAATAATTATATTAAATAAATAGTTTAAAAATGGTTTTATTGATTTAAAAATCATTTAAAAAGGAAATAAATGAATTAAAAATATT
The DNA here is from genome assembly GCA_020205505.1 of Panax japonicus. Taxonomy (NCBI): domain Eukaryota; kingdom Viridiplantae; phylum Streptophyta; class Magnoliopsida; order Apiales; family Araliaceae; genus Panax; species Panax japonicus. The sequence continues at coordinate 18,569,513 of CM035104.1, forward strand.
TTAAGTTATAACTAATGACTTTTAACATTTTGATAAATAATAAATTAATATTCTAATAATAATGGTAATTATTTAAAAATGATTTTAAATATTTTAAAAATCATTTAAGGGTAATATTAATACTTTAAAAATATTTTGAGTTATTATAAATAACTTTAATGTTTTGGCAATAGTTTCATTAATAGTTTAATATTAATTAAATAATAATGATAATAGAATTAGTTAATATTTAAATCATTTAATAATGATTTCAGTTTTTGAAAATTCATGATAAAGTATAATAATTATTTAAAAATTATTATAAGGCTATAAAAAATAATATGACTGATATTTAAAATATCTAAACGACCATTGCACTACATGATAGAGTCTTAGACTCGATAATTACCCGATAAAGCCGTCGGTACACCGATATATTTCAGAAATTGATCTGAACTTAGATATTTTGACTGTATTAATGATTGTTTGTGATTCAATGATTGTGGGATATGTGTGACAATATGGTTAGGTTAAGTGCTGACTGCAATTAGCAGTACTATGTGATATGATATATTATTCTAATTGAATGAATGATCTTATTACTGATAGGTCGTTGTATAAAAGATTAATCTAAGTTGCGTTATTGTAAGCAACAGCTCAGGCAAGTATCCTACTTTTGCATTTACTTTATCGAATGGACATGAGTAAGAAAGTTTCAGAATTATATTATTATTGTGCCAGATTATTAACTCCATTATTATTGATTATGTATTCATACAAGTTCTTATATTATCCGATCATTGTATTATTGTATAATTCAGATATTTATTTTGTTTGTTAATTCGTATCTAGAGTTAGACAAGTGTCCCCACTTCGATAACCATTGTATTTAATCATATGTTGATATATACTTATTGATTTCAAGTATGTATACGTTGACTTAAAAGCCGTCTAAGCTAATTGATTCAGCTAGACATAAAAATATTGTTGAGCAAGATAGAACGTTATTGTATCCAACCAGATTATTTTGGTTCGGATTCCCGACTAAGTATGAACATCCCGAGTATGGGAAAACTTTTATGCACCTAAGGTGGATAGAGTAAACGATGATATCATTCTTGCATGTAGTATTGATCAATACATGGCACATTGGGCAGATCACCCTCGTGTCCGTAAGTTATGACGATTTACGGATGTTCTGCTAAACCCTAGTGAAAATGAAAAATAATGTTCATAGTCTGTCGACAAATCTCCAGTTATAGTCAGTACGTAGTTTCAAAAATTTGAGATAGATTTGGTATGTTGTTATTATTGGTTCAGCTTACTTCACAACTGTTGATTAGTTGTAGAAGAGTTATTCAAAGAAAACATTTAATCTTTTCAGCTAATTATATTTATAATTGTTATTACTTGCTGGGCACTCAAATGCTCATCATTGCTTTAAATTTAAATGTTTTCAGCTAAGCATGATCAACCGGAATGTTCAAGCCAGAACAAGGAAAAAGGAAAGCAATCAGGATAACCTTATGTTATCTTTTGTAATAGTTAGACAGTATTAAAGATAATGATATTTATTATCTATCATGTAATGTATTCTAGTAAAGGTTGCGTACTTGGGATTAGACTTTGATATATGTAAATTAAGTTTGATATTTATATTATTGTTATTATTATTAGTATTATTCCGCTCATAGGAATGGTATCGTAAAGCACCGAGTTCGGGTTTCAAGTACCCGAGTTTGGGGGCGTTACAAGTTGGTATCAAAGCTTTAGGGTTAAAAACCTTAGGTGGGACAAACCTTAGGCTATAACCTTAGAACAGGGGGAAACGTTGAAATTATAAATAACTCATTTAGAGTTTAAAAGGAGATGAATTGAATAAATTCATCGTTAAACAAAATAAAAGATAACTTTTATAAAACTATTGTTTATTATGTGTATATACTATATTTTAATCAAGATAGTTAGTATGTAGATGTTATATGAGATAAGGATTAGGATACCCTCATGTCGTAAAGAAGGAGTCAACCTCCATAACTGAGCCAATATCAAAGCCAATAGCTGAAATAGAGGCTCACATTGAAAGCTACCTCAATGAGGTGATTATACAGGAAAGTGTAGTACCGGACCCAGAAATGATAGTATGACTGATAGGTAGAGTATAGTTACATGATAAAATATCAAGCTCGAGTTCTTGAACTCATATGTTCGTGGTGAGTTCCTAAACTCATAATGTGTGGAAGGTTTAACGAACTGGGTATAGTTATGTGAGAATGGATTATTGAGGATAATAGAAATATATCGAATGCTAAGCAGTTGATCCTTAGTGAAGGCATACGAAATGAGTAGTATTACTGTTATTTGAATATGTATGATTCTATGATATGTATATGATAAGTATATGGGTGTAAAGTAATATTATCAACTTTTGTATAAGTTGTGGCAACGATTCCCGACTATTATGTCACAAAGGGGATAACAGATGTTTAAAGCAGTATGTGCTATGCTATGAAAAGTACGATGAATTAGTTAGATGAACATGATCTTATTTAATCAGATAATGTCGCCAAGACGAAAACGAAACCAAAAGGGAAAAGAACCTGTCAACAAAGCTGAAGGACAACTAGACCCAACACAAAATTTGGCGAATGTGGACGTTTAAACTATGCAGAACGGAATACCAGCCGCGGGAAATCAACCAAGTAATCGATCAGCAAACGACAAAGACTTCAAAGCAATCGAACAGTCTGGATTTAGAGGATCAACTGACCCTGTAGAGGTGTTTGTGACAGCTAGAGTAACGGATGGGCAAAAGACAGCTTTTATCACCTATACGATGAAAGGGGAGACAAATTTTTGGTGGGAAGCAAATCAAGCTAGAGCCAGAGAAGAAAACAGTGGCAGTAAGACTAGGAAAGGAAAAGGAGATAATTTTGGGAATACCAGAAGTAGGCCAGGAATGCAAAGAAACAGGTTGCGCAGTGTGAAAATTGTGGAAAGAATCACTCAGGGAGTGTCTTAAGGGTAAGTTTGTGTGCTACAGGTGTGGGCAAGAGGGACATATCTCTCCCAACTGTCCCAATCCAAGGATGAACAGAGGGTGTTTCAAGTGTGGATCCACGGAGCATAAGGTGAAAGACTGTCTGAAAAAGGAAGGGAATACAAGGAGCGCGAGTAAAGGAAAAGGCAGCGGGACTCTAGTGACAACGGAACCAACTTCAATAAACAAACCAACAGAATCAACCACAAGAGTCTTCAATATGACGGTCCAGTATACGGTGGCAGCTGAGAATGCAACTTCAGGTATTATTCATATAACTTGTATATTTTGATATACATGATTTTCCAATATATAATAAATTATTTTATAAAGAAATTTTGAAGGAAGAATTTGAGTTCTCTTAGCAATCGAACTTCCGTTTAATAAGATAGACAAGCTTTATATTGAATAGTTAAAGATCGGTTCGATCAAATTTGATCGAGATATATTTGAAATGACTATGTATGCTATGTACCCTTGTAAGTACGCGCGAGTTTTAAAACGGTGATTCCGGGGACGGAATCCTTATAAGGGAGGGTGAATATAATAACCTGAATATTTTCTATATAAATAAATAAGAAATTTTGCATATTAATTTTTTTTTTTTTTAAGATCAGAATATGTGTCAAGTAATGTGTATGTATACATGTGATAAATAAAATAATTTATTTCATGAATAATTTCAAACAATTTTATTTTAGAATTATTGATCATTATAAAGTATATACTTATAATAATTAACTTTATAGTATAAATATCTTTATTATTTATTTTCTAAGAAAATATGATTTTTATATTATTTAAATAATATATGAAATGATTATTGGAATTATTATAATTACTATTTTATTATATGAATTTTAGTTCAGATTATTTAAGTTAATTGTTTTTAACTTAATTAATAATGTTATATATGAAAGATAATCAGATATGGAATCCAAACCCTAATTTTGTATTTTGAGCTATGAATGAGAATAATAATATTATATTAAATATAATATTATTTTTTGGTGTTATAAATATATACAGTATATGTTTAGATTGTTAATGGTTAGTCAATTATGATGTATCACGACAAACCCTAGTATTACTGTCATAAACCATGATTGGAAATTTAAAACTGGAAATTAAGATCGGTCAGAAATTGTGTTATATGAATTATGTGCATATTATAGAATTGATGTTAATTAGATAAAACCCTAATTAATATTTGAAATCCCTAATTAAAAATTAGAAACCCTAATTGCTAATTAGGAACCCTAATTGCTAAAATTAGAAACCCTAATTATTGTTTTAGTAAATTGAATTGTTAATTTGGGAACCCTAATGATAATTAAGGAAGCCTAATTATTTAAACCCTAATTTTCTATTAAAAACCCTAATTTCTATTTAAAACCCTAATTTAATTAGTGTGTTTAAAATTAAAATTTTACTACACTTTAATTTTTAATTATCCAAAACCTAGTAATTAATTGGGAAACTTTATTATGTAAAATCTAGTGATTAAACCCTAGATTCAAGCACCTTTAACAAGAATACCCTTGAGATTAAAATAAAATTACTAAAGTACCATTTTGTCATATTTGTGAATTATTGCTAGCAAATCTTCATCAAATCTGGCCAGCCACCCTATCCTAAACCTAGCTACGAGCTACACCACCAGCACATGATCAACCATTACAACTCATTGCATACATGTTTTATATAGAATTCAAGAGAGAGAAAGTGCACATTTAGCCTAAATTATTCACAACTTTCATCCTAGAACTCCTCTCTCTAAAAACCACGAAATTGTATAGCATATCAGTCCCCTAATCAAGCCCCACGAAATCCACGAACAAATCAGAAGCATAGAAATCAGATTTGCTCATTTAAAGGTATGAACCCTATTTTATAATCTGACCTTGATCTTTTATTTGATGTTAAAATTTTTGTGTTAAATATGTATTATGGAGTCTAAAAAAGAGATCTGGGTTGCTAGATGTTAGATCCATAACATCTAGAGGCTTAGATTTGATGATTTTCCAAATCTGGAAATTTTTTAAAATAAGGGTCTGACAATGAATGTCAGATCCCATAGATCCCTGTCAGATATGTATTTTTGTTGTTTAAGGCTTTGATCTTGTTGTCGGTTATGAGATCTTTAATATGGGACTTGAATCAGGTCCATCTCTTTTGTATATTAAAAGGTATTCGTAGTCAAAGTGAGTTAACCGTTCAGAAATTCTGAGTTTCTGGGCAACCTAGAAACCCAGAATTTCTGACAGTCACTTTTGGAGCTTCTGATTTTGATGATCTGTTATAGTTAGTCCATGTTGTTGTTTTAATTTTGTAGTATAACATAAGGACTATACAATCATGCCTCTAGAACCCCCAGATCGCACACTGAATCAAATTTAATGACGGTCAAAGTACGTTGACCAAACTGCTTGAAGAACAAATCTGTGTAACCCAGATTTTTCCTAGATCGTCCTGACAACATATTCATGAGGCCAGATCTTACTTGTGTTTAAGGATTTGATGGTGTTTGTTTTTCTATGTTGTAATATGGTATAGGGACTACAGATTAGTACTTTTATTTCACTTTAAAAACAAACACGATGCATGTAGTAAATGGTCAAAGTAGGCTGCTCAGTCCTGAAATTCGTTTTCTGAAAACCTAGATTCTTCATGAGCGAGTTTTCTGACCTACGTTGACCGGCTCAAATCTGGTGTTGTTGATATTGATGGACTGAAATAATTACATGGTGTTGTACCCTGACATCAAGACTACAGGATTAAACCTTCATAACACACAAACCTAGCTTTGAAAGCAAAGATTAAAGCCTGCCAAATAGGTACCTTGGTTGTTCTTCATTTTTAGGTAACCCAGAAAATGAAGAACATGCCTGATAAGATTTTTATTGCCTTATAAATCACTGATCGGATGTTTTATGACCATGAACTTGGTATGATATTGAAGTATTACATATGTACTATAACTGTAACACAAATTTCAACCCAGAAAGCAGTAGGAACATAGAATTAAAACCGCTCAAACCTCCTACCTTGAACGTCGACATGAACATTCTGGGCAGGCTCAAGAACACCTATAGCGACGGTTCTGTCGCTATAGGGCCCTTTAGCGATATTTAATTTTTGAAAATTATATTTATATTAAATAAATAGAGAAAATTAGTTTTTAATTATTAAAAATACAAATTAAATTACTAAAAATTATTTTAAAGTCTGAAAATTAGCTTTTAATAATTTTTAATATATTTCATAAATAATTAATATTATTGAAATATTAAAGGTATTTAATTTATTTAATTATTATATCAAATAAATTATTTAAAAATGATTTTAATTCTTAAAAAATCATTTAAAATTATATAATGATATAAGAAAATATTTTAAGTTATTTTTAGTAACTTTTAATATTTTGTGATGAATTTCATTAATAAATTAATATTAATTATAATTAAGTTATTTAATAAATATATTTAATAAATTATGAAAAATAGAATTAATAATTTAAAAATCATCTAAAAATGAAATATTTTAAGTTATAAAATATAACTTTTGTTATTTTGTCATGAAAAATATTAATATTTTAATATTAATGATATTAATTTAATATTAAACGATATTTGATTTGTTTAATAATTATATTAAATAAATAGTTTAGAAATGGTTTTATTGATTTAAAAAACATTTAAAACGGAAATAAATGAATTAAAAATATTTTAAGTTATAACTAATGACTTTTAATATTTTGATAAATAATAAATTAATATTCTAATAATAATGGTAATTATTTAAAAATGATTTTAAATATTTTAAAAGTCATTTAAGGGTAATATTAATACATTAAAAATATTTTGAGTTATTATAAATAACTTTAATATTTTGGTAATGGTTTCATTAATAGTTTAAATTAATTAAATAATAATGATAATAGAATTAGTTAATATTTAAATCATTTAATAATGATTTCAGTGTTTAAAAATTCATGATAAAGTATAATAATTATTTAAAAATTATTATAAGGCTATAAAAAATAATATGACTGATATTTAAAATATCTAAACGACCATTGCACTACATGATAGAGTCTTAGACTCGATAATTACCCGATAAATCCGTCGGTACACCGATATATTTCAGAAATTGATCTGAACTTAGATATTTTGACTGTATTAATATTTTTTTGTGATTCAATGATTGTGGGATATGTTTGACAATATGATTAGGTTAAGTGCTGACTGCAATTAGCAGTACTATGTGATATGATATATTATTCTAATTGAACGAATGATCTTATTATTGATAGGTCGTTGTATAAAAGATTAATCTAAGTTGCGTTATTGTAAGCAACAACTCAAGTAAGTATCCTACTTTTGCATTTACTTTATCGAATGGACATGAGTAAGAAAATTTCAGAATTATATTAATATTGTGCCAGATTATTAACTCCATTATTATTGATTATGTATCCAATCTTTGTATTCATACAAGTTCTTACATTATCCGATCATTGTATTATTGTATAATTTAGATATTTATTCTGTTCGTTAATTTGTATCTAGAGTTAGATAAGTGTCTCCACTTGGATAACCATTGTATTTAATCATATATTGATACATACTTATTGATTCAAGTATGTATACGTTGACTTAAAAGCCGTCTAAACTAATTGATTCAGCTAGACATAAAAATATTGTTGAGCAAGATAGAACGTTATTGTATCCAACCAGATTGTTTTGGTTCGGATTCCCGACTAAGTATGAACATCCCAAATATGGGAAAACTTGTGTGCACCTAAGGTGGATAGAGTGAACGATGATATCATTCTTGCATGTAGTATTGATCAATACAGGGCACATTGGGCAGATCACCCTCGTGTCCGTAAGTTATGACGATTTGCAGATGAAGTTCTGATAAACCCTAGCGAAAATGAAAAACAATGTTCATAGTCTGTCGACAAATCTCCAGTTATAGTCAGTACGTAGTTTCAAAAATTTGAGATAAATTTGGTATGTTGTTATTATTGGTTCAGCTTACTTCACAACTGTTGATTCGTTGTAGAAGAGTTATTCAAAGAAAACATTTAATCCTTTCAGCTAATTATATTTATAATTGTTATTACTTGCTAGGCACTCAAATGCTCATCTTTGCTTTAAATTTAAATGTTTTCAGCTAAGCATGATCAACCAGAATGTTCAAGCCAGAACAAGGAAAAAGGAAAGCAATCAGAATAACCTTATGTTATCTTTTGTAATAGTTAGACAGTATTAAAGATAATGATATTTATTATCTATCATGTAATGTATTGTAGTAAAGGTTGCGTACTTGGGATTAGACTTTGATATATGTAAATTAAGTTTCATATTTATATTATTGTTATTATTATTAGTATTATTCCGCTCATAGGAATGGTATCGTAAAGCACCGAGTTCGGGTTTCAAGTACCCGAGTTTGGGGGCGTTACAAGTTGGTATCAATGTTTTAGGGTTAGAAACCTTAGGTGGGACAAACCTTAGGCTATAACCTTAGAACAGGGGGAAACGTTAAAAATATAAATAACTCATTTAGAGTTAAAAAAGAGATGAATTGAATAAATTCATAGTTAAACAAAATAAAAGATAACTTTTATAAAACAATTATTTATTATGTGTATATACTATCTTTTAATCAAGATAGTTAGTGTGCAGATGTTATATGAGATAACGATTAGGATACAAGGAGCGCGAGTAAAGGAAAAGGCAGCGGGACTCTAGTGACAACGGAACCAACTTCAACAAACAAACCAACAGAATCAACCACAAGAGTCTTTAATATTACGGTCCAGTATACGGTGGCAGCTGAGAATGCAACTTCAGGTATTATTCATATAACTTGTATATTTTGATATACATGATTTTCAATATATAATAAATTATTTTATAAAGAAATTTTGAATGAAGAATTTGAGTTCTCTTAGTAATCGAACTTCCGTTTAATCAGATAGACAAGCTTTATATTGAATAGTTAAAGATCGATTCGATCAAATTCGATCGAGATCTATTTGAAATGACTATGTATGCTATGTACTCTTGTAAGTACGAGTTTTAAAACGGTGATTCCGGGGATGGAATCCTTATAAGGGATGGTGAATGTAATAACCTGAATATTTTCTATATAAATATATAAGAAATTTTGCATATTAAATATTTTTTTTTTAAGATGAGAATATGTGTCAAGTAATGTGTATGTATATATGTTATAAATAAAATTATTTATTTCATAAATAATTTCAAAAAAATTTATTTTAGAATTATTGATCATTATAAAGTATATATTTATAATAATTAATTTTATAGTATAAATGCCTTTATTATTTATTTTTTAAGAAAATATGATTTTTATATTATTTAAATAGTATATAAAATGATTATTGGAATTATTATAATTACTATTTTATTATATAAATTTTAGTTCAGATTATTTAAGTTAATTATTTTTAATTTAATTAATAATGTTATATATGAAAGATAATCAGATATGGAATCCAAACCCTAATTTTGTATTTTGAGCTATAATGAGAATAATAATATTATATTAAATATAATATTATTTTTCGGTGTTATAAATATATACAGTATATGTGTAGATTGTTAATGGTTAGTCAATTATAATGTATCACGACAAACCCTAGTATTACTGTCATAAACCATGATTGGAAATTTAAAACTGGAAATTAAGATCGGTCAGAAATTGTGTTATATGAATTATGTGCATATTATAGAATTAATGTTAATTAGATAAAATCCTAATTAATATTTTAAAGCCCTAATTAAAAATTAGAAACCCTAATTGCTAATTAGGAACCCTAATTGCTAAAATTAGAAACCCTAATTATTATTTTAGTAAATTGAATTGTTAATTTGGGAACCCTAATGATAATTTAGGAACCCTAATTATTTAAACCCTAATTTTCTATTAAAAACCCTAATTTCTATTTAAACCCCTAATTTAATTAGTGTGTTTAAAATTAAAATTTTACAACACTTTATTTTTTAATTATCCAAATCCTAGTAATTAATTGGGAAACTTTATGATGTAAAATCTAGTGATTAAACCCTAGATTCAAGCACCTTGGACAAGAATACCCTTGAGATTAAAATAAAATTATTAAAGTAACATTTTGTCTTATTTGTGAATTATTGCTAGCAAATCTTCATCAAATCTAGCCAGCCACCCTATCATAGACCTAGCTATAAGCTACACCACCAGCACACGATCAGTCATTACAAGTCATTGCATACATGTTTTATATAGAATTCAAGATAGAGAAAGTGCACATTTAGCCTAAATAATTCACAACTTTCATCCTAGAACTCCTGTGACGCCCCCAAAATAGGTATACAACACCCATTCTGAGTCGTCAAAATACATGGTACAGAAACAACTACAACTTTATTTATACAACATAAAAACTGTGAGTTTAAATACAAATATTGTCATCTAGACAATATCCACACTCAAATTAGTTCTCATTACAATTATTGATACACTATTTTATAGAATAGTGAGGACTACTAGAACCACTTCTAGAACCATCATTCCACACCCCGACTAGTACTCGCTACATTCTCGCATCATGAGAAGAAAAATGGAACAACAAGGAAAAGGTTGTGCTCAACTAGCCCTGTAAATAATATTATGACCAAGATAACATAGAACAAATTATCGTTAGTCTTCAACAGGGAAAATCTAATAGAATACAATTGACAACCAGTTTTAAATCAATCTTTGCAGCGGAAATAATAATTCATTAGAAGAGTTAAGTAGAGAATGCAAACTACTATCTTCTATATATGAATTTAAAAGTTCGTCGTCAATATTTTATCCCTGTAACATCAATCAATATATATCTGGAATTAAATATTCATCTTTGCACTACAGGCCAAAGATATTCATCAGTTGGTCATGTTCATCTAAACACCTGTTCATCTTTGCACTACTGGCCAAAGATATTCAGTTATATCATCATTTAGGACTGAGGATGATGAAAAATATTTTAAAGAAAACGAATCCAGTGAAACAAAAGAATAAATATTAAGGATTCGTATTTCAGCTATTCCATGTCCAAAAATACCTCATAAATAATCATAGTGGAGTAAAATTCAAGAATGATCAAAACATGAATACAATCAAAGCTAGTATCCAGAATAGATATTTTGGACAAAAAAAATAAAATTTCATTTTTTCGGTGAATAGTGTCGTATTCGTGAATAGTGTCGTATACGTGAATAGTGTCGTATATGTGAATAATAACTCCGACACTAAAAGATAGAAATTTAACAAAAAGATCATCATTCTTAGTGAAAGTACTCGTGAATAGTAACTCATGAATAGTAACTCGTGAATAGTATCCCGACATGAAAAGTTCCAAATTTGATAAAAAGTTCCCACTAATATTTCGGCATAATGATATTGAAGAAATAATATCATTTTTGAATAAAATAACATCTCTTACCTTAGCTAGAATAGTACTTCTGGTTGGAATATTAGATATAGTGCTGAAGGAACTTGCACCGTATAGCAACACTCAAAGTATAAAAATACTCACAAAATACGTTCGATATTATAGAGAGAGAAAGAGATAGAAATCTGTAGTTTCTGTTATAATTTTCAATTCTAACCTAAGCACCCTATTTATAGGAAAATGCAGAAAATTAAATATAATAATATATATAACCAAATTTCTTACGCCCACTCTTAGATCTGAAATCAACCATTTACATCACATGCAAGACCCAATTATATGACCAAAAACGTTTTTGTAATTATAAATATTTAAAACTTTCAAAAATCAATTATTTTTGAACTACGGGACTTCAATAATTCATAATAAATAGCTCTTTCATTAGAAAATTCGAATATCGCGATTTTTTATACGAAATTCAATTCTATACAACTTTGCAGAAGAAATTTTTTCCAAATTCCAAACAAAAATTGACCGAAATCCATAAACGGGCGATTTTACAGGCTATAGTCAAATTGGACCCACCAACATGTTTAACATGTTTTTAGTATTTATTTCAACAAAAATATTCCTCCTCCTCATTTACTCATATATCCCACATTCATTGTTAAAAAATATCATCATTATTATATTATAATAATATAATAAAATATTATTTTATCAGAAAAGATAAAATATCAATTTTTTAACAATTGTCACTTTAAAAATTTTCTCCATCTATATCCACATAAAATCAATATTTTTCTCATCATATAAATCAATAATTAATTATTCACAAATAATATTACAGAATCACAGTACTGGCAACCCGGCCATTTCCAGGAAAGAGGGGGCTTTCCAATAAGAATTTCTCCTTACTGGCGCGCAATTAGGTGACCAAACCTCTCCATAGACATAACTTTCTAGACATTGTCAATAATATTTTCTAATAATATTATTCAGATAATATGAATTATTTCTTCGATAATGGAAAATACTGTGTAGTGACAATTATTGAAACAACAGTAATATAAAATATCAACGCAGCAATTATTGAATCAATAAAATAAAATACTGAACAGTAATTACTGTAACAATTATTGAGTAGTGCCTTCTTACGTAAGAATCAATAATTGGTGTAATACAGTGTGCTACTGTGCAACAACGCGTATTACTGTGTTTTAACCACCGGGTATTCCAACAGTATTAACGGTAACAACTGCGCCATTATTTATAAACAACTTATACTTATCATTTTATTCATCCAATCGCTTTCCGATATGGGCCCACAAAAGACTGCGTCGTCGTACGAATATTCTCCGACAGCAAGAATATTCCACGACCAAATGAATATTTCCCAACAACAATGAATATTTTATAACCACCTGCTTATTTTTAAAATATTCGTGCATTTTACTCATAACTAACCACATTAATCAATTCAACCCTTACTATTTCAAAATAATAAATAGAGAAAATTAAATTTCATTTATAATAAGTTGGGGTCTTACAACCTCCCCTCCTTATGAAATTTCATGCTCGAAATTGACGTACGTACCTGGTGTTTCGAAAAGGTGAGGATACCTTGCTTTCATTTCCGTTTCTAACTCCCAGGTCATTTCTTCAATAGCATGGTTCCTCCACAAAACCTTAACTTGTGGTATAACCTTAGTGCGTAGGACATGCTCTTTCTTATCCAAGATCTTGACAGGTATATCCTCGTACGTTAAATCTTCGGCTATCTCGTCTGGTTCTAGCTCAATAACATGGTTTGGGTCCTTCACATATTTTCAAAGAACAGATATGTGAAAAACGTTATGCACACGAGACATGCTTGGAGGTAACGCGAGTCTATAGGCCACCTTTCCTACTCGGTCAAGAATCTGAAATGGACCAATAAATCATGGATTGAGCTTTCCTCTCTTTCCAAATCTTGTAACTCCCTTCCATGGAGCAACACGTAACAATACATGATCCCCAACGTCAAATTCCACGTCCTTTCGATGAAGATCCGCATAACTCTTTTGTCGATCATGTGCCGTTTGTATACGTTATCGAATCGTTTGGATCTTTTCTGTAGTCATTCGTACCAACTCTGGTCCCAACAACGTTGCTTCACCCACCTCATCCCAACATATTGGAGAGCGACACTTTCGTCCATATAATACTTCAAATGGAGCCACACATATACTTGCCTGATAACTGTTGTTGTAGGAGAATTCCACCAATGGTAGGTACTTATCCCAACTCCCTTTGAAAACTAGGACATAAAGTCTTAATAGATCTTCAAGAGTTTGAATAGTCCTCTCTGATTGCCCGTCCGTTTGAGGATGGTATGCCGAACTGAATCGTAAATCTGTGCCCATAGCTTTCTGCAAGCTAACCCTAATCGTGAAGTGAATCTTGGGTCACGATCCAAAACTATGGATACTGGCATGCCATGCAATCTTACAATCTCATCTACGTACATACGATTAAGACGTTCAAGGGAATAAGTTTCCCGTATCGGCAAGAAATGAGCAGATTTGGTTAATCTATCAACAATAACCCAAATAGCATTTATGCCTTGAGAAACCGTGGGAACACCCGTAACGAAATCCATGGTAATGTGTTCCCACTTCCATTTTGGAATCTCAAGAGGTTGTAATAGACCCTTTGGCACTTGATGCTCCACCTTTACACGTTGACAAGTTAAACACCTCGAGATAAACTTTACAATCTCTCTCTTCATACTGTTCCACCAAAATGTATGTCGAAGATCACGATACATTTTGTTACTTCTAGGATGGATTACAAATGGTGTATTGTGTGCCTCCATCATGACCTTGTACTTCAAATCAGGATCGTTAGGAACACAAAGTCTGGATTGGACTCGAAGTATTCCTTCGTCATCGACTCTTGCTTCTGAAATAGCACCTTCTTGCACTTTCTTCTTCATATGCATCAGCTCCGGGTCTGTGGCTTGAGCAACTTTAACTTTATAGATTAAAGTTGGTTCTATGCGTATACTTGACATCATCGCACTCGTTCCTGTATATGATCTTCTACTCAACGCGTCAGCTACCACGTTTGCTTTTTCCAGGATGGTATTGAATAGTGTGGTCATAATCTTTCAACAGCTCGAGCCAACGTCGTTGCCGCATGTTGAGTTCTTTTTGAGTGAAGAAATATTTGAGGCTTTTATGGTCTGAATATATCTCCACTTTCTCCCCATAAAGATAGTGCCTCCAGATCTTTAGTGCGAAAACAACTGCTGCCAACTCTAAATCATGGGTAGGATAATTCCTCTCATATTCTTTAAGTTGTTGCGAGGCATAGGCTATGAATTCCCCACGTTGCATGAGAACACACCCTAACCCTTTGCCTGAAGCATCGCTGTAGATAACAAATCCATCTGAACCAGATGGTATTGTCAAAACAGGTGCCGAAATGAGTCTCCTCTTGAGATCTTGGAAACTCTTCTCGCATTCCTCGCTCCATACGAATTTTGTATCTTTACGAGTCAGCTGAGTTAACGGAGTAGAGATTTGAGAGAATCCTTCCATGAATCTTTGATAATAACAAGCTAAGCCCAGAAAGCTACGTACTTCGGTCACCGTCTTTGGTTGCTTCCAACTTTGTATTGCTTCAATCTTCGCCGGGTCAACTGATATTCCATGTTTTGACACCATGTGCCTAAGGAATGCTACTTCCTCAAGACAGAACTTGCATTTCTTCAGCTTGGCATATAGTTTGTTATCACGAAGCCTTTGCAGTACCAGCTTCAAATGGCGCTCATGATCTTCACGGCTTTTCGAATAGATGAGGATGTCATCAATAAAGACAACAACGAACTGATCCAAATATTCCTTGAATACTCGGTTCATCATATACATGAAAGCAGCAGGAGCATTAGTCAATCCAAAAGACATGACTAAGAATTCATAATGCCTATACCGAGTTCTGAAGGCAGTCTTTGAAATATCCTCAGTTTTAACCTTCAGCTGATGATATCCAGAACGAAGATCGATCTTTGAAAAGAATTGTGCTCCTTGTAACTGGTCAAACAGGTCATCAAAATAAGGTAGCGGATACCTATTCTTGATAGTGACATGGTTTAATTCTCGGTAATCGATACAAAGTCGCATACTCCCGTCTTTCTTCTTTACAAATAAAACAGGAGCACCCCAAGGAGATGTACTAAGACGAATAAAACCGATGTCCAACAACTCTTGTAGTTGAACCTTTAACTCCTGAAGTTCAATAGGAGCCATTCGGTATGGGGTTTTAGAAATGGGCTTTGTACCAGGTTCAAGATCAATAAAGAATTCAACTTCACTTTCCGAGGGTAGACCGGGAAATTCTTCAGTAAATACGTCAGGAAAGTCAATAACAACCGGAATATTATTCAAATCTGACGTGTCTTTATTCAAATCCATAACATGGGATAAGAAAGCTTGACATCCATTTTTTAATAAACGAATAGCTTTATGACTTGATATGACAGTGATTGATTTTAATGGTTTAGTTGCTTGAATTTGAACAACAGGTTGTTTAAGAATATGAAAACTAACAACCTTACGAAAACAATCAATTTTGGCATGATGAGTAGTTAACCAATCAATCCCTAAAATCACATTAAAAGCAAGAATCTTTAAAGAGATAAGGTCAACAGGTAATATGATGGTGCTAACTTGGATCAAACAAGATTTATAAATAGTGGATGTGATGAAAGTTTCTCCTAACGGAGTTTCCACAGATAGGTCAAAGTCTAATTTCTCCGGAGTCAAGTTTAAACGTTGAGCACAAGCCAGAGAGATAAATGAATGGGTAGAACCGGTATCTAATAAGGTATAAACTTTGCAAGATTTTATGATTAGCTTACTCGTGATCACCTCGTTTGGGTTCCTTGCACTTTGACCAGTCACGACAAATGCTCTTCCAGGAACCATTGACTTTGACTTTTCTGGGACAGCCTTTTGAGTCACCATCCCCACTGGACTTGGTTTCGCTACCGTACAATCTTTAGCGATATGTCCTTCATTTCCACAATTATAGCATACCTTGAATTGTTGTGGACAGTTTGGGCTGATATGTCCCTCTTTTCCATATTTATAGAATATGACCGGTGGTCGTTCTCCTCCCTTAAAACCAGTTGCTGCTGGTGTTGATGTCTTCACAGTGTCATTGTTGAATCTCCCCTTTTTAAAATCTCCCCCCCCCCCCCGACACGCTTCTTCTATTTTCATGGTCACGAGTACCACCAGAGTGGTTACCGCTTTTGTCTGAATGTTTTCCTCCCCGCTGGTTTTCATTGCTCCGATGACTGCTGCCACCGGTATAACCCTGGTTGCGGTCCCTCTGTTGAACGTACTCGCTATCTCGCTCTAATAATTGAGCCCTGTTGACAACATCTAAATATAAAGCAAATTTATGAGAGATAAGATATTTTCGAATCTCGGGTTTTAAACCTCTCAGAAACATCCTCGTCATTCGTTCCCCATTCTCTACCAAATGAGGTGCAAACTTGGATAACTCTGCGAACTTTGCCTCGTATTGGGACACCGTCATGTTGTTTTATTCTAGTCTAATAAACTCTACCTCCTTCATATGGCGAATACTTTCAGGAAAGTATTTTTCGTTAAAAAGTTTCTGAAATATTTCCCAAGACATATTAAGTGCGGCAGGCTGGGTCCCACCAGTAGTCTGCCTCGCCACTGAACAAAAAGTTGGCGAATGGAACCTTCTGTTCCTCTGTGCATCCCAAGACATCGAATATCTTGGTAATTTGTTTGACCCACGTTTCCGCCATGATCGGATCTGGCTTTCCATTAAATTCTGGTGGTCCCAACTCTTTAAACTGCTTGGCAGTGATAAGTCGCGCATTGCTAGAATTTCCACCCGTATTCTGTGCACGAGTCTCCCTCGTCTGGTTTTGCATGAACTGCAAAAGCTCCGAAACATCCCGTCGTTTATCGTCTTCTCAGTGGTGTTGTTTACAGGAGGAATATCTTCTTCCTATTGCACGTTCCCCTAGGTAGTGATTAAAGGGGTTTCCACGGTCTCATTAACTCCACTGTTAATATTCTCAGCTGCCATTCTTAAATACTGCCATAAAACAAAGGTTAATTAAACAAATTAACATATCATATATTAACCATATACTTCAACTGACCAACAAATAAGCTTAGGTATGACACACTAGCGAAGGATTACTCGTCTCTCCCCTCCTAGTACTATTCCCCGAACTCCGCCAGAGACCATATCCCTAAGCTCTGATACCAACTGTGACGCCCCTAAAATAGGTATACAACACCCATTCTGAGTCGTCAAAATACATGGTACAGAATTAACTACAACTTTATTAATACAACATAAAAACTGTGAGTTTAATTACAAATATTGTCATCTAGACAATATCCACACTCAAATAAGTCCTCATTATAATTACTGATACACTATTTTATAGAATAGTGAGGACTACTAGAACCACTTCTAGAACCATCATTCCACACCCCGACTAGTACTCGCTACATTCTCGCATCATGAGAAGAAAAATGGAACAACAAGGAAAAGGGTGAGCTCAACTAGCCCAGTAAATAATATTATGACTAAGATAACATAGAACAAATTATCGTTAGTCTTCAACAGGAAAAAATCTAATAAATACAATAGACAACCAGTTTTAAATCAATCTTCGCAGCGGAAATAATAATTCATTAGAAGAGTTAAGTAGAGAATGCAAACTACTATCTTCTATATATGAATTTAAAAGTTCATCGTCGATATTTTATCCCTATAACATCAATAAATATATATTTGGAATTAAATATTCATCTTTGCACTACAGGCCAAAGATATTCACCAGGTTGTCATGTTCATCTAAACACATGTTCATCTTTGCACTTCTGGCCAAAGATATTCATCAGAAATCATTCATCTTTGCACTACAGGCCAAAGATATTCAGTTATATCATCATTTAGGACTGAGGATGATGAAAAATATTTTAAAGAAAACGAATCCAGTGAAACAAAAGAATAAATATTAAGGATTCGTATTTCAGCTATTCCATGTCCAAAAATACCTCATAAATAATCATAGTGGAGTAAAATTCAAGAATGATCAAAACATGGATACAATCAAAGCTAGTATCCAGAATAGATATTTTGGACAAAAAGAAGAAAATTTTATTTTTCGGTGAATAGTGTTGTATTCGTGAATAGTGTCGTATACGTGAATAGTGTCGTATACGTGAATAGTAACTCCGACACTAAAAGATAGAAATTTCACAAAAAAATTATCATGCTTCGTGAATAGTAACTCGTGAATAGTAACTCATTAATAGTAACCCCGACATAAAGAGTTCCAAATTTAATAAAAAGTTCCCACCAATATTTCGGCATAATAATATTGAAAAAATAATATCATTTTTGAATAAAATAACATCTCTTACCTTAGCTAGAATAGTACTTCTTGTTGGAATATTAGATATAGTGCTGAAGAAACTTGCACCGTATAGCAACACTCAAAGTATAAAAATACTCACAAAATACGTTCGATATTATAGAGAGAAAAGAGAGAGAAGTCTGTAGTTTCTGGTATAATTTTCAATTCTAACCTAAGCACCCTATTTATAGGAAAATACTTAGAACACCAAAGCGAAAAATTGAATATAATAATAATATATATAACCAAATTTCTTACGCCCCTCTTAGATCTGAAATCAGCCATTTACATCACATGCAAGACCCAATTATATGACCAAAAATGTTTTTGTAATTATAAATATTTAAAACTTCCAAAAATCAATTATTTTGGAACTACGGAACTTCAATAATTCATAATAAATAACTCTTTAATCAGAAAATTCAAATCTCATGACTATTTATAGAAATTCAATTCTCTACAACTTTGCAGAAGAAAGTTTTTCCAAATTTCAAACAGAAATTGACCGAAATCCATAAACGGATGATTTTACATGCTATAATCAAATTTCAGTCAAGAAAATGGGTCCACCAACATGTTTAACATGTTTTTAATATTTATTGCAACAAAAATACCCCTCCTCCTTATTTACTCATATATCCCACATTCATTATAAAAAATATCATCATTATTATATTATAATAATATAATAAAATATTATTTTATCAAAAAAGATAAAATATCGATTTTTTTAACAATTGTCACTTTAAAAATTTTCTCCATCTATATCCACATAAAATCAATATTTTCTTCATCATATAAATCAATAATTAATTATTCATAAATATTATTACAGAATCACAGTACTGGCAACTAGGTCGTTCCCAGGAAAGAGGGGGCTTTCCAATAAGAATTTCTCCTTACTGGCGCGCAATTAGGTGACCAAACCTCTCCTTAGACAGAACTTTCTAGACATTGCCAATAATATTATTCAGATAATATAAATTATTGCTTCGATAATAGAAAATACTGTGTAGTGACAATTATTGAAACAACAGTAATATAAAATATCAACGCAGCAATTATTGAATCAATAAAATAAAATACTGAACAGTAATTACTGTAACAATTATTGAGTAGTGCCTTCTTACGTAAGAATCAATAATTGGTGCAATATCGTGTGCTACTGTGCAACAACGCGTATTACTGTGTTTAAACTACCGGGTATTCCAACAGTATTAACGGTAACAACTGCGCCGTTATTTATAAACAATTTATACTTGTCCTTTTCTTCATCCAATCACTTTCCGTTATGAGCCCACAAAAGACTGCGCCGTCGTACGAATATTTCCCGACAACAAGAATATTCCATGACCAAACGAATATTCCTCGACAACAATGAATATTTTATAACCACCTGCTTATTTTTAAAATATTCGCGCATTTTACCCATAACTAACCCCATTAATCAATTCAACCCTTACTATTTCAAAATAATAAATAGAGGAAATTCAATTTCATTTATAATAAGTTGGGGTCTTACAACTCCTCTCTCTAAAAGCCACAAAATTGTATAGCATATCAGTCCCCTCGAAATCCACAAACAGATCAGAAGCATGGAAATCAGATTTGCTCATTTAAAGGTATGAACCTTATTTTATAATCTGACCTTGATCTTATGTTTGATGTTAAATTTTTTGTGTTAAATATGTAGTATGGAGTCTGAAAAAGTGATCTGGGTTGCTAGATGTTAGATCCATAACATATATAGGCTTAGATTTGATGATTTTCCAAATCTGGAAATTTTTTAAAATAAGGGTCTGACAATGAATGTCAGATCCCATAGATCCCTGTCAGATATGTATTTTTGTTGTTTAAGGCTTTGATCTTGTTGTCGGTTATGAGATCTTTAATATGGGACTTGAATCAGGTCCATCTCTTTTGTATATTAAAAGGTATTCGTAGTCAAAGTGAGTTAACCGTTCAGAAATTCTGAGTTTCTGGGCAACAAAGAAACCCTGAATTTCTGACAGTCACTTTTGGAGCTTCTGATTTTGCTGAACTGTTATAGTTAGTCCATATTGTTGTTTTAACCTTTTAGTATAACATAAGGATTATACAATCATGCCTCTAGAACCCCCAGATCGCACACTGAATCGAATTTAATGACGGTCAAAGTAGGTTGACCAAACTGCTTGAAGAACAAATCTGTGTAACTCAGATTTTTCCCAGATCGCCCTGACAACATATTCATGAGGCCAGATCTTACTTGTGTTTAAGGATTTGATGGTGTTTGTTTTTCTATGTTGTAATATGGTATAGGGACTACAGATTAGTAATTTTATTTCACTTTAAAAACAAACAGGATGCATGTAGTAAACGGTCAAAGTAGGCTGCTCAGTCCTGAAATTCATTTTCTGGAAAACCTAGATTCTTCATGAGCGAGTTTTCTGACCTACGTTAACCGGCTCAAATCTGGTGTTGTTGATATTGATGGACTGAAATAATTACATGGTGTTGTACCCTGACATCAAGACTACAAGATTAAACCTTCAAAACACACAAACCTAGCTTTGAAAGCAAAGATTAAAGCCTGCCAAATAGGTACCTTGGTTGTTCTTCATTTTTAGGTAACCCAGAAAATGCAGAACAGGCCTGACAAGATTTTTATTGCCTTATAAATCACTGATCGGATGTTTTATGGCCATGAACTTGGTATGATATTGAAGTATTACATATGTACTATAACTGTAACACAAATTTCAACCCAGAAAGCAGTAGGAACATAGAATTAAAACCGATCAAACCTCCTACCTTGAACGTCGACATGAACATTCTAGGCAGGCTCAAGAACACCTATAGCGACGGTTCTGTAGCTATAGGGCCCTTTAGTGACATTTAATTTCTGAAAATTATATTTATATTAAATAATTAGAGAAAATTAGTTTTTAATTATTAAAAATACAAATTAAATTACTGAAAATTATTTTAAAGTCTGAAAATTAGTTTTTAATAATTTTTAATATATTTCATAAATAATTAATATTATTGAAATATTAAAGGTATTTAATTTATTTAATTATTATATCAAATAAATTATTTAAAAATGATTTTAATACTTAAAAATCATTTAAAATTATATTATTATATAAGAAAATATTTTAAGTTATTTTTAGTAACTTTTAATATTTTGTGATGAATTTCATTAAAAAATTAATATTAATGATAATTAAGTTATTTAATAATTATATTTAATAAATTATGAAAAATAGAATTAATGATTTAAAAATCATCTAAAAATGATTTAAAGGTTATAAAATATAACTTTTGATATTTTGTCATGAAAAATATTAATATTTTAATATTACTGATATTAATTTAATATTAAACGATATTTGATTTATTGAATAATTATATTAAATAAATAGTTTAAAAATGGTTTTATTGATTTAAAAATCATTTAAAAAGGAAATAAATGAATTAAAAATATTTTAAGTTATAACTAATGACTTTTAACATTTTGATAAATAATAAATTAATATTCTAATAATAATGGTAATTATTTAAAAATGATTTTAAATATTTTAAAAATAATTTAAGGGTAATATTAATACTTTAAAAATGGTTGCTAGATGTTAGATCCATAACATCTAGAGGCTTGGATTTGATGATTTTCTAAATCTCGAAATTTTTGAAAATAAGGGTCTGACAATGAATGTCAGATCCCATAAATCCATGTCAGATATGTATTTTTGTTGTTTAAGGCTTTGATCTTGTAGTCGGTTATGAGATCTTTAATATGGGACTTGAATCAGGTCCATCTCTTTTGTATATTAAAAGGTATTCGTAGTCAAAGTGAGTTGACCGTTCAAAAATTCTGAGTTTCTGGACAACCTAGAAACCCAGAATTTCTGACAGTCACTTTTGGAGCTTCTGATTTTGCTGAACTGTTATAGTTAGTCCATATTGTTGTTTTGACCTTTTAGTATAACATAAGGATTATACAATCATGCCTCTAGAACCCCCAGATCGCACACTGAATCGAATTTAATGACGGTCAAAGTAAGTTGACCAAACTGTTTGAAGAACAAATCTGTGTAACCCTGATTTTTCTCAGATCGTCCTGACAACATATTCATGAGCCCAGATCTTACTTCTGTTTAATGATTTGATGGTGTTTGTTTTTCTATGTTGTAATATGCTATAGGACTACAGATTAGTACTTTTATTTCACTTTAAAAACAAACAGGATGCATGTAGTAAGCGGTCAAATTAGGCTGCTTAGTCCTGAAATCCGTTTTCTGGAAAACCAAGATTCTTCATGAGAGAGTTTTCTAACCTACGTTGACCGGCTCAAATCTGGTGTTGTTGATATTGATGGACTGAAATAATTACATGGTGTTGTACCCTGACATCAAGACTACAGGAATAAAACTTCATAACACACAAACCTAGCTTTGAAAGCAAAGATTAAAGTCTGCTAAATAGGTACATTGGCTGTTCTTCATTTCTGGGTAACCCAGAAAATGAATAACAGGCCTGACAAGATTTTTATTGCATTATAAATCACTGATCGGATGTTTTATGGCCATGAACTTGGTATGATATTGTAGTATTACATATGTACTATAACTGTAAAACAAATTTCAACCCAGAAAGCAGTAGGAATATAGAATTAAAACCGGTCAAACCTCTTACCTTGAACGTCGACATGAACATTCTGGGCAGGCTCAAGAACACCTATAGCGACGGTTCTGTTGCTATAGGGCTTTTTAGCGACATTTAATTTCTGAAAATTATATTTATATTAAATAATTAGAGAAAATTAGTTTTTAATTATTAAAAATAAAAATTAAATTACTAAATATTATTTTAAAGACTGAAAATTAGTTTTTAATAATTTTTAATATATTTCATAAATAATTAATATTTTTGAAATATTAAAAGTATTTAATTTATTTAATTATTATAACAAATAAATTATTTAAAATTGATTTTAATACTTGAAAAATCATTTAAAATTATATTATGATATAAGAAAATATTTTAAGTTATTTTTAGTAACTTTTAATATTTTGTGATGAATTTGATTAATAAATTAATATTAATGATAATTAAGTTATTTAATAAATATATTTAATAAATTATGAAAAATAGAATTAATGATTTAAAAATCATCTAAAAATGATTTAAAGGTTATAAAAATATTTTAAGTTATAAAATATAACTTTTGATATTTTGTCATAAAAAATATTAATATTTTAATATTAATGATATTAATTTAATATTAAACGATATTTGATTTATTTAATAATTATATTAAATAAATAGTTTTAAAATGTTTTTATTGATTTAAAAATCATTTAAAAAGGAAATAAATGAATTAAAAATATTTTAAGTTATAACTAATGACTTTTAATATTTTGATAAATAATAAATTATTATTCTAATATTAATGGTAATTATTTAAAAATGATTTTAAATGTTTTAAAAATTACTTAAGGGTAATACTAATACTTTAAAAATATTTTGAGTTATTATAAATAACTTTAATATTTTGGCAATGGTTTCGTTAATAGTTTAATATTAATTAAATAATAATGATAATAGAATTAGCTAATATTTAAATCATTTAATAATGATTTCAATATTTGAAAATTTATGATAAAGTATAATAATTATTTAAAAATTATTATAACGCTATGAAAAATAATGACTGATATTTAAAATATCTAAACGACCATTGCACTACATGATAGTCTTAGACTTGATAATTGCCCGATAAAGCCGTCGGTACACCGATATATTTCAAAAATTGATTTGAACTTAGATATTTTGACTATATTAATGATTGTTTGTGATTCAATGATTGTGGGATATGTGTGACAATATGATTAGGTTAAGTGCTGACTGCAATTAGCAGTACTATGTGATATGATATATTATTCTAGTTGAACGAATGATCTTATTACTGATAGGTCGCTGTATAAAAGATTAATCTAAGTTGCGTTATTGTAAGCAGCAACTCAGGCAAGTATCCTACTTTTGCATTTAGTTTATCCAAAGGACATGAGTAATAAAGTTTCAGAATTATATTATTATTGTGCCAGATTATTAACTCCATTATTATTGATTACGTATCCAATCTTTGTATTCATACAAGTTCTTATATTATCCGATCATTGTATTATTGTATAATTCAGATATTTATTCTGTTCGGTAATTCGTATCTAGAGTTAGACAAGTGTCCCCACTTGGATAAACATTGTATTTAATCATATGTTGATACATACTTATTGATTTCAAGTATGTATACGTTGACTTAAAAGCCGTCTAAGCTAATTGATTCAAGTAGACATAAAAATATTGTTGAGCAAGATAGAACGTTATTGTATCCAACCAGATTGTTTTGGTTCGGATTCCCGACTAAGTATGAACATCCCGAATATGAGAAAACTTTTTTGCACCTAAGGGGGATAGAGTGAACGATGATATCGTTTTTGCATGTAGTATTGATTAATACAGGGCACATTGGGCAGATCACCCTCGTGTCCGTAAGATATGACGGTTTGCGGATGAAGCTCTGCTAAACCCTAGCGAAAATGAAAAACAATGTTCATAGTCTGTCGACAAATCTCCAGTTATAGTCAGTACGTAGTTTTAAAAATTTGAGATAGATTTGGTATGTTGTTATTACTGGTTCAGCTTACTTCACAGCTGTTGATTCGTTGTAGAAAAGTTATTCAAAGAAAATATTTAATCCTTTCAGCTAATTATATTTATAATTATTATTACTTGTTGGGCACTCAAATGCTCATCCTTGCTTTAAATTTAAATGTTTTCAGCTAAGCATGATCAACCGGAATGTTCAAGCCAGAACAAGGAAAAAGGAAAGCAATCATAATAACCTTATGTTATCTTTTGTAATAGTTAGACAGTATTAAAGATAATGATATTTATTATCTATCATGTAATGTATTGTAGTAAAGGTTGTGTACATTGGGACTTAGACTTTGATATATATAAATTAAGTTTGATATTTATATTATTGTTGTTATTATTAGTATTATTCCGCTCATACGAATGGTATCATAAAGCACCGAGTTCGGGTTTCAAGTACCCGAGTTTGGGGGCGTAACAAGTTGGTATCAAAGCTTTAGGGTTAGAAACCTTAGGTGGGATAAACCTTAGGCTATAACCTTAGAACAGGGGAAAACGTTGAAAATTTAAATAACTCATTTAGAGTTTAAAAAGAGATGAATTGAATAAATTCATCGTTAAACAAAATAAAAGATAACTTTTATAAAACTATTGTTTATTATGTGTATATATTATATGTTTATCAAGATAGTTAGTGTGTAGATGTTATATGAGATAAGGATTAGGATATCCTAAGCTCGTAAAGAAGGAGTCAACCACTATAACTGAGCCAATATCAAAGCCAATAGCTGAAATAGAGGCTCACATTGAAAGCTACCTCAATGAGGTGATTATACAGGAAAGTATAGTTACAGGATAAAAGATCAAGCTCGATTTCTTGAACTCATATTTTTGTGGTGAGTTCCTAAACTCATAATGTGTGGAGGGTTTGACGAACTAGGTATAGTTATGTGAGAATAGATTATTGAGGATAATAAAAATATATAGAATGCTAAGCAATTGATCCTTAGTTAAGGCGTACAAAATGAGTAGTATTAGTGTTATTTGAATATGTATGATTTTATGATATGTATATGATAAGTATATGGGTGTAAATTAATATTATCAACTTTTTAGAAGTTGTGGCAATGATTCTCGACTATTATGTCACAGAGGGGATAGCAGATGTTTACATCAGTATGTGATATGCTATGAAAAGTACGATGAATTAGTTAGATGAACATGATCTTATTTAATCAGATAATGCCGCCAAGACGAAAACGACACCAAAAGGCAGAAGAACCTGTCAACAAAGCTGAAGGACAACTAGACCCAACACAAAATTTGGCGAATGTGGACGTTTAAGCTATGTAGAACGGAATACCAGCTGCGGGAAATCAACCAAGTAATCGATCAGAAAACTTCAAAGACTTCAAAGCAATCGAACAGCCAGGATTTAGAGGATCAATTGACCCTGTAGAGGTGTTTGTGATAGCTAGAGTAACGGATGGGCAAAAGACAGCTTTTATCACCTATACAATGAAAGGGGAGACGAATTTTTGGTGGGAAGCAAATCAAGCTAGAGCCGGATAAGAAAATAGTGGCAGTAAGACTTGGAAAAGAAAAGGAGATAATTTTTTGAATACCAGAAGTAGGCCAAGAGGTGGAAAGAAACAGGTTGCGTAGTGTGGAAATTGTGGAAAGAATCACTCAAGGGAGTATCTTAAGGGTAAGTTTGTGTGCTACAGGTGTGGGAAGGAGGGACATATCTCTCCCAATTGTCCCAGTCCAAGGATGAATAGAGGGTGTTTCAAGTGTGGATCCAGGGAGCATAAGGTGAAAGGCTGTCTGAAAAAGGGAGGGGATACAAGAAGCGCGAATAAAGGAAAAGGCAGCGGGACTCTAGTGACAATGGAACCAACTTCAACAAACAAACCAACAGAATCAACCACAAGAGTCTTCAATATGGCAGGTGAGAATGCAACTTCAGATATTATTCGTATAACTTGTATATTTTGATATACATGATTTTCCAATATATAATAAATTATTTTATAAAGAAATTTTGAAGGAAGAATTTGAGTTCTCTTAGCAATCGAACTTCTGTTTAATCAGATAGACAAGCTTTATATTGAATAGTTAAAGATCGGTTCGATCAAATACGATCGAGATCTATTTGAAATGACTATGTATGTTATGTACCCTTGTAAGTACGAGTTTTAAAACGGTGATTCCGGAGACGAGATCCTTATAAGGGAGGGTGAATGTAATAACCTGAATATTTCCTATGTAAATAAATAAGAAACTTTGCATATTAAATTATTATTTTTTAAGATGAGAATATGTGTCAAGTAATGTGTATGTATATATGTGATAAATAAAATTATTTATTTCATGAATAATTTCAAACAATTTTATTTTAGAATTATTGATCATTATAAAGTATATACTTTAAATAATTAATTTTATAGTATAAATGTCATTATTATTTATTTTCTAAGAAAATATAATTTTTATATTTTTTAAATAATATATAAAATGATTATTGGAATTATTATAATTACTATTTTATTATATGAATTTTAGTTCAGATTATTTAAGTTAATTATTTTTAACTTAATTAATAATGTTATATATGAAAGATAATCAGATATGGAATCCAAACCCTAATTTTAGATTTTGAGCTATGAATGAGAATAATAATATTATATTAAATATAATATTATTTTTCGGTGTTATAAATATATATAGTATATGTGTAGATTGTTAATGGTTAGTCAATTATGATGTATCACGACAAACCCTAGTAATACTGTCATAAACCATGATTGGAAAGTTAAAACTGGAAATTAAGATCGGTCCGAAATTGTGTTATATGAATTATGTGCATATTATAGAATTAATGTTAATTAGATAAAACCCTAATTAATATTTGAAAGCCCTAATTAAAAATTAGAAACCCTAATTGCTAATTAGGAACTCTAATTGCTAAAATTAGAAACCTTAATTATTATTTTAGTAAATTGAATTGTTAATTTGGAAACCCTAATGATAATTAAGGAACCCTAATTATTATTCTATTAAAAACCCTAATTTCTATTTAAACCCCTAATTTAAATAGTGTGTTTAAAATTAAAATTTTACTACACTTTAATTTTTAATTATCCAAACCCTAGTAATTAATTGGAAAACTTTATGATGTAAAATCTAGTGATTAAAGCCTAGATTCAAGCACCTTGGACAAGAATACCCTTGAGATTAAAATAAAATTACTAAAGTACCCTTTTGTCTTATTTGTGAATTATTTCTAGAAAATCTTCATCAAATCTGGCCAGCCACCCTATCCTAGACCTAGCTATAAGCTACACCACCAGCACATGATCAGCTAATACAAGTCATTGTATACATGTTTTATATAGAATTCAAGAGAGAGAAAGTGCACATTTAGCCTAAATTATTCACAACTTTCATCCTAGAACTCCTCTCTCTAAAAACCACAAAATTGTATAGCATATCAGTCCCCTAATCAAGCCCCACAAAATCCACAAACAGAACAAAAGCATAGAAATCAGATTTGCTCATTTAAAGGTATGAACCCTATTTTGTAATCTGACCTTGATCTTATGTTTGATGTTAAAATTTTTGTGTTAAATATGAAGTATGGAGTCTAAAAAAGTGATCTGGTTTGCTAGATGTTAGATCCATAACATCTAGAGTCTTAGATTTGATGATTTTCCAAATCTGGAAATTTTTGAAAATAAGGGTCTGACAATGAATGTCAGATCCCAAAGATCCCTGTCAGAAATGTATTTTTATTGTTTAAGGCTTTGATCTTGTAGTTGGTTATGAGATCTTTAATATGGGACTTGAATCAGGTCCATCTCTTTTGTATATTAAAAGGTATTTGTAGTCAAAGTGAGTTGACCGTTCAAAAATTCCGAGTTTCTGGGCAACCTAGAAACCCATAATTTCTGACAGTCACTTTTGGAGCTTCTGATTTTGCTGAACAGTTATAGTTAGTCCATATTGTTGTTTTGATGTTGTAGTATAACATAAGGACTATACAATCATGCCTCTAGAACCCACAGATCGCACACTGAATCGAATTTAATGACAGTCAAAGTAGGTTGACCAAATTGCTTGAAGAACAAATATGGGTAACCCATATTTTTCCCAGATCGTCCTGACAACATATTCATGAGCCCAGATCTTACTTCTGTTTAATGATTTGATGGTGTTTGTTTTTCTATGTTGTAATATGTTATAGGACTACATATTAGTACTTTTATTTCACTATAAAAACAAACAGGATGCATGTAGTAAGCGGTCAAATTAGGCTGCTTAGTCCTGAAATCCATTTTCTGGAAAACCTAGATTCTTCATGAGCGAGTTTTCTGACCTACATTGACCGGCTCAAATCTGGTGTTGTTGATATTGATGGACTGAAATAATTACATGGTATTGTACCCTGACATCAAGACTACAGGATTAAACCTTCATAACACACAAACCTAGCTTTGAAAGCAAAGATTAAAGCCTGCTAAATTGGTACCTTAGCTCTTCTTCATTTCTGGGTAACCCAGAAAATGAAGAACGGGCCTGACAAGATTTTTATTGTCTTATAAATCACTGATCGAATGTTTTATGGCGATGAACTTGGTATGATATTGAAGTATTACATATGTACTATAACTGTAACACAAATTTCAACCTAGAAAGCAGTAGGAACATAGAATTAAAACCGGTCAAACCTCCTACCTTGAACGTCGACATGAACATTCTAGGCAGGCTCAAGAACACCTATAGCGACGGTTCTGTCGCTATAGGGCCCTTTAGCGACATTTAATTTTTGAAAATTATATTTATATTAAATAATTAGAGAAAATTAGTTTTTAATTATTAAAAATACAAATTAAATTACTAAAAAATATTTTAATGTCTGAAAATAAGTTTTAAATAATTTTTAATATATTTCATAAATAATTAATATTTTTGAAATATTAAAGGTTATTAATTTATTTAATTATTATATCAAATAAATTATTTAAAAATGATTTTAATACTTGAAAATCATTTAAAATTATATTATGATATAAGAAAATATTTTAAGTTATTTTTAGTAACTTTTAATATTTTGTGATGAATTTCATTAATAAATTAATATTAATGATAATTAATTTATTTATTAAATATATTAAATAAAATATGAAAAATAGAATTAATGATTTAAAAATCATCTAAAAATGATTTAAAGGTTATAAAAATATTTTAAGTTATAAAATATAACTTTTGATATTTTGTCATGAAAAATATTAAAATTTTAATATTAATGATATTAATTTAATATTAAACGATATTTGATTTATTTAATAATTATATTAAATAAATAGTTTAAAAATGGTTTTATTGATTTAAAAATCATTTAAAAAGGTAATAAATGAATTAAAAATATTTTAAGTTATAACTAATGACTTTTAATATTTTGATAAATAATAAATTAATATTCTAATAATAATGGTAATTATTTAAAATTAACTTTAAAATATTTTGAGATATTATAAATAACTTTAATATTTTGGCAATGGTTTCACTAATAGTTTAATATTAATTAAATAATAATGATAATAGAATTAGTTAATATTTAAATTATTTAATAATGATTTCAGTGTTTGAAAATTTATGATAAAGTATAATAATTATTTAAAAATTATTATATGGCTGTGAAAAATAATATGACTAATATTTAAAAAATCTAAACGACCATTGCACTACATAATAGAGTCTTAGACTCAATAATTTCCCGATAAAGTCGTTGGTACACTGACGTATTTCAGAAATTGATCTGAACTTAGATATTTTGAATGTATTAATGATTATTTGTGATTCAATGATTGTGGGATATGTTTGACAATATGATTAGGTTAATTGCTGACTGCAATTAGCAGTACTATGTGATATGATATATTATTCTAATTGAACGAATGATCTTATTACTGATAGGTCGATGTTTAAAAGATTAATCTAAGTTGCGTTATTATAAGCTGCAGCTCAGGCAAGTATCATACTTTTGCATTTACTTTATCCAATGGACATGAGTAAGAAAGTTTAAGAATTATATTATTATTGTGCCAGATTATTAACTCCACTGTTATTGATTATGTATCCAATCTTTGTATTCATACAAGTTCTTACATTATCCGATCATTGTATTATTGTATAATTCAGATATTTATTCTGTTCGTTAATTCGTATCTAGAGTTAGACAAGTGTCCCCACTTGGATAACCAATGTATTTAATCATATGTTGATACATACTTATTGATTTCAAGTATGTATACATTGACTTAAAAGCCGTCTAAGCTAATTGATTCAGCTAGACATAAAAATATTGTTGAGCAAGATAGAACGTTATTGTATCCAACCAGATTATTTTGGTTCGGATTCCCGACTAAGTATGAACATCCCGAATATGGGAAAACTTTTGTACACCTAAGGTGGATAGAGTGAACGATGATATCGTTCTTGTATGTAGTATTGATCAATACAGGGCACATTGGGTAGATCACCCTCGTGTCTGTAAGTTATGACGGTTTGCGGATGAAGTTCTACTAAACCCTAGCGAAAATGAAAAACAATGTTCATAGTCTGTCGACAAATCTCCAGTTATAGTCAGTACGTAGTTTCAAAAATTTGAGATAGATTTGGTATGTTGTTATTATTGGTTCAGCTTACTTCACAATTGTTGATTCATTGTAGAAGAGTTATTCAAAGAAAATATTTAATCATTTCAGCTAATTATATTTATAATTGTTTTTACTTGATGGGCACTCAAATGCTCATCCTTGCTTTAAATTTAAATGTTTTCAGCTAAGCATGATCATCCAGAATGTTCAAACCAGAACAAGGAAAAAGGAAAGCAATCAGAATAACCTTATGTTATCTTTTGTAATAGTTAGACAGTATTAAAGATAATGATATTTATTATCTATCATGTAATGTATTGTAGTAAAGGTTGCGTACTTGGGATTAAACTTTGATATATGTAAATTAAGTTTGATATTTATATTATTGTTATTATTATTAGTATTATTCCGCTCATAGGAATGGTATCGTAAAGCACCGAGTTTGGGTTTCAAGTACCCGAGTTTGGGGGCGTTACAACTACACAAGTGCCTAACTTACAGTCAAAAAGACCATGTCTGCACCATAAACTGCATCTTCTATGGCTTCTCTTCTTTCTTTGGCAGCATTCATGCCAATATCTGGGTTCCCACCAGCACCAAGTCCTTTGGTGAGATCTTGTCCAATTTCAGAACTATCCAGAACTCCACACCTTTCATTGAGCTCTATATCATACGATTAACTGCATTTGACCCACCACCTCCAACACCAATAACATTATAATTACTTGAGCTCGATGAATATCTTAAGCTCTCAGTGACACCTCAAGAAACACAAGTTTAATAGCAAACTATAAGAATGAGAGGCATTTATTTCAATTACATTTTTGTTTCAAAGTCCCACATAGTCTAGTTAACATCTCTTGTCCCTACTTTTCTTCTATAAATAGAGGAGAGGTTAAGTCCAAAATTTTGAAGTACAATGCACTTGAGCTTGTGTTGGGTTTAGCTAAGCATGGTATAGTTCCACATAGTTTAATAAAAAGTTTTTTTCCATGCCTTTCTTTAATAAATGGAGGTTTACCTAAGCTTGGTATAGTCCCACATAGTCTAGTAAAAAGTTTTTTGTCCCGCCTTTCTTTAATAAACGGAGGAGGAGTTGAGTTTAAATTTTTTTAAGTAAAGAGCAATTGGGCTTACTTAGGCCTAAAGAGGCCTGGTTCGGCCTGGCTTACAGGCTTAAACAGGTCACATTTTTTTGTTTTAAACCTGGCCTGGCCCGACCTACAGTTAAAAAGTCAAGGCCTAGCTTGGCCTAGTCTACGACTAAGGCATGGCAGGCTTAGGCCAGACCAGGCCAGGCATGTTGTGCATCACTAGCTATATGCATCAGCCATATTCATTATATCAAGTGATATATATATAGAATTAGAGAGAGAAAGTTCACATACTTGGCTTATTTGTGTTCTAACTCACAACCAACTCCTTTTCTCTCTAGACCCATGAAAATATTAAGTAATTTAGTCCTTAGTATGATCCCTAGCAAGCCATGATCAGATCATGATGATCAGATTCAAGATCAAAGCATCAAAGTGGTATAAACCCTAAATCTTAAAAATCTTATGATCTGATGATAGATGTTGTTATTTGTTAGTTAGAAATGTGTCAAAGAGTGTTAAGTAGTGATCTAGGTTGTTAGATCATGGATCTACAACATCTAGATGCATGAAATCAAGTTTTTAAAAACTGATCTATGAACCCTAAAACATGGCCTCACAGCCGAATGTCAGGGATCATAGATCATTGCATGTTATTTGTTTTTATTTTTTAAAGGTTTATAGTTGTAGTATGTTGTAAGGGCTTTGATCTGGAACTTGAATCAAGCCCAGATCATGTGTAGATTGAAATTTATGAGCAGTCAAAGGTCGTTGACCGACCACGACCAACTGAGTTTTTGGGCAACCCAAAAACCCAGAAAGTCTAACAAGCGTTTTGATAGCTTCGGATCTTGCTTCTTGTAATGTGTTTGGCCAATTTGTTTATTTGTTGTTGTAACCTGACATAAGAACTACACATATAAGCCATTAGACCAACCAGATCTTGCACAAGATCAAAGATACGACATGTCAAACTTGGGTTGACCATCTGCCGAAGAACATTTCTGGAAAACCCAAAAATGTTCAAAGACAGTTTTTATGGCACACTTTGACCGGTCTATATTTCTTATATGAGATGTTGTTAGACTTTTCTATTGTTTGATATTTGTACCTTAATACAAGGACTACATGACTGAACCTAAATCACATATACCAGACCCAGAATGAAATATTAAAGGCCCAGAAAGTAGACCCTCGAACTGTTCTTCATTTATGGGTAACCCGGAAATGAAGAACAGCTCTGACAAGCTTTTCTGGAGCCTAGATCTTGCAGATCTGTAATGTTTTGGCCATGTATTTGGTATATAGTTATAGTATTACACTTATACTACAACATTACCACTTTAGACAAACCAGAAACTTAAAGATCATAATTCTAGAACCGGTCAAACCTACCACCTTGTAAACTGTCATGAGTTTCTGGGTTTGGTGTAAGACCCCAACTTTTATTAATAAAGATGAATTTTCTATAAATATCATTTTTGAATATTAAGGTGTGAATTTGTTATAATGTTATAGTTGTGGGTAATATTTATAAATTTTGCAAAGTAAGCAAGTTGTTATATAATATTCGATTGGTCGGGGAATATTTGTTTTAACAGGGAATATTCGTACAATGGCACAATCATTGGTGGACCCCACAACAGAATTATTGTCGGAGTTAGAAAACGACAAAATTATCTTTTTATAAAAATAACGACAGAAGTTTTACCGTTAACTGTTGAAACACCCGGTGTTAAAAGTACAGTAATACGCGTGGTTGCATAGTAGCATACGGTATTGATTATTGATGCTTACGTGAGAATTCACTCAATTATACTCAATTATTGCTGCAGTAATTGCTACATCATATCTCTCATATTATTGATTCAATTATTGTCACAGTATCATCTGCATAATATGTTATATTATTAAATCAATAATTAAGATGACAAAGTTATTCATATTATTATTTGCAATATTGACAATGTCGAGAAGTTCTGTCAAGGAGAGGTTTGGTCACCTAATTGCGCGCCAATAAGGAGAAATCCTTATCAGAAAGCCTCCTCTTTCCTGGGAACGATCTGAATGTTAAATATTATGAGTTATAATATTAATGATAAATAAGTTCGTGTTGATTAAAGATTAAATTTATAGTTCCACTATGTGGGAATTATTAGTGTTAGTAGAAATCGATATTTATTTCGATAATAATTGATGTCTGGAGGTTATATTGACCAATCGGGTATTTGGGCCACTTTTTGTGTCGGAGTACTATTCACGGGTTACTATTCACCTGATTACTATTCACTCGGGTATTTGGAACACTTTTCATCTCGGAGAACTATTCACGGGGTACTATTCACCCGAAAAATATATTTCTTTTCGGTCCAAATCAATATTGGGAACAATATTATTCCATGAGGAGATGTGATAATTTTTCAGACAGTTGATTGAAATTATAATAGTAAATCAATATGGATCGTTGGTTTAAAGTTTTAATAGTAAATCAATATGGATCGATGGTTTAAAGTTTTAATAGTAAATCAATATGGATCGCTGGTTTAAAGTTTTAATAGTAAATCAGTATGGACCGTTGCTTTAAGTTTTAATAGTAAATCAATATGGACAGTCCATTTAAAAGTAAATCAATCTGGACCGTTCATAAATTAGTTACTATTCAGTCCATTCTCCTATAAATAGAAGCTTATTCCTTCATTATTTCTTACGAATTCACTACAACTCTAGAGAGAGAAATTATAGAGAGAAAGAAGAAGAGAAGTCTGCTACCTCACTTTTCCAATATCCAGTTTCTTCTAAGGTAAGGGGTATTATTCCTTCGTATTCGTGAAGAGAGTTATTTTCTTTTAATACTCGGAAGGGTTGTTATTCCATTCTTTATTATTCTGTTGGAACATCTTGTCTATGCGGATTACGCATGACCTGGTTCCATTCTTTATTATTCTGTTGGAATATCCTGTCTGTGCGGGTTACGCATGATTTGGTTCAATTCTTTATTATTCTGTTGGAATAACATGTTTGTGTGGATTACGCAGGCCTGGTGAATTCTTCTGTTATTCCATTCTTTATTATTCTATTGGAATAATCTGTCTACATGGATTACCGCATGGCGGCAAAAATCCATTTGCGGTTTCATATATTCTATTATACTCAGTTGGTTAAAGTTTTGGCTTCTATACTCCATAAAATTAGTGGAATATCCTTGATATTTGTGCTTCATCCAGTATCTTTTCATGGAAATATCCTTCTGAGCTTTCTTGAATTTTACTCCAAAAAGCAGTATCATGTTGACAATTTGGACGTTATTGAGTTCAGGATAAATTAACATATAAATCTTTAAAATTTATTCTTGAACTTGTTTATTGAATTGTCATCATCCTCATATTTATAATATGTTGAAAGTCATATGTGGCCTGTAGTGCGTAGATGGACTTGGTATGATTATGACTAGGGATTATTCGGTATAATCATGACCGTAATGTTACAAATGATGTGGTAAAAATCCTCATTGGCCGTAGTGCATTGATGGACAGTTGTTGGCATGATCATTACCATTGATGAATACACGAATATCCTTGGCCCGTAGTGAATGGATAATTTGTGGTCGTGATACTAATGAATATCTTTGGCCCGTAGTGCATGGATAATTTGTGGTCGTGATACTAACGAATATCATTGGCCGTAGTGCAGGGATGATGTGGATTATTTATTAAGTTGAGTCTCAGCGATAAAAGTAATGAAAAACCTTTTAAATCATAGAAGATAGTAGATTTTATTCTCTACTTAACTCTTCTAATGGATTGCTTGTTCCGCTGCAGTTAAACTTGATGTTTATTATATTTTATCAGTTTAACACTATTGAAGGCTATTGATAATTTATTCTGTATTATCTTAGTCATAATATATCTTACTAGGCTAGTTGAGCTCACCATTTTTCTTTCATTGTTCTCTTCAGGAAATGAGAACGTAGCAGGAACTAGTCGGGGAACGGAGTGACGATCCAGATGATAGCATTAGTACTCCTCACTATTCTATGAAATAGTGTGATAATAAATGTATTGAGGACTTATTTTGAGATTGAATACTGTCTAGAAGACAATATTTGTATTAAAACTCACAGCTCGTGTTGTATATTTAAGGTTGTGTTTGTATTCTGTACCATGTATTTGGCGACTCAGAATATGTGATGTGTACCTATTTTGGGGGCGTCACAGATTGTAACGCCCCGAAACCCAGTCTATCTTCACACCCGGATTCTGTACCTCACGAGTACATCATTTATCCAATATACATCATTATATACTGAAATATAATAACATACATTCAGAATTCCCAGGTTCTCAAAACCTTATAACCTTTCTCATTACGAATAATGATAATTACATTATTCCTTTCATCTTACAAAAGTGACATTTATCCGCAACCAAGGATACATAATAGTTCATTAAACTAATCTATAGTTTAATTTTCATCTTTCTACATCACAAGTCTTCACTAGATCTTCTCGCTCATTCACATTCTGAGTGGCACTTCATCTGGATACCGTCAGCCTGATCCTTACGGGATCCTTAAGTTCTTCTAACATCGTTCGCTGAAAATGTTTTTTATTTAAAGCAAGTGTGAGCATTCAATTGCCCAGCAAGTCATAACAGTTAAACATACAACATCAAGAGTTTAACATTCCTTTGGAACTTCGATAACCGAACAAAGGTTATAAAGTAGCTTGAATAATAGGAATAATATCGATTCCTATCATTTTAAAACATTAGTCACATTCACTTTGAAATACTTACATTCTCTACTCTCTTTCATGCACATTCTGTCTGGCTAGAATCAATAGCACAGACTTAACAATAACGGTTCATGTATAGACAGAATATTCTTTTATTGAATAGTTCAATCATAGAACAGTTCATCTCACAGAAACACCAAAGTGTTCAAATTGTGGCACAAGGCCTCATACATTCTACCACCTTGTATAAATATCGCACATTCGCACATAGACAGAACTTCTCAAGTTCAACATCTGAGAAGTTTAAGAAACTAGCATCCATTTAAAATATGAATGAAGTTAGGAAACTTGCCTTACGTACAGCTACAGCTTACGTTAAACTGCTCATTCCAATTCCTATGTAGCACATAAGAAAAATAACACACACACCAATTAGTCATATATATTTGACTTATGCATTAGTTTATTTAACTTTACTTCTTAAGGTTCGTATTCTTGCAATCTAAGTTTATGCGACCAACTTTCATTACCATTCTACAGCTTCATGACATACGGAGATGTCTTACTCAAAACGTTCATCCTCTTTGATGATTCACATTCATATCTTCTTCTTATAACTTTTCTAGGACTCTGCACACATCATTTCACTGCTAGTATTCCATATGGTACTCTGAGTGGTTTCCCACAAACAACCAACAAACAAGTTCTCGTCTTATCTACACTGCCCACACAGTGAGTTAGATCGGTTGCCAGTTTTGTATATACCTTCGCTCTCTGAAGGAATTGTTTAGCCCAGCTCCCATATGTCAACCATCAAAGGTTTCGATTGTACCACAACCTAACTTTCTCTTAACTTATACAAACTATTAAATTATAATGTTCATTAAGTCAATTTCTTATTCCTTATGGCTTTCTGACAAGTAATTGCCATACCTCAGAACTCGTTCTTATCCGACTCCTATTCGGCTTTCATTAATCTTATTACCGTTCGATACAGCTTTCTTGATACCATTCGTATCTTACTTACTACTTTCATCAACGTCTAAGTCATACAACTAAGGTATACTTAGAACGTTCGTCAAACGCGAATACAATTTACGAAGATTGTTTACATATTCAACGTTTACGTTGCTCGTCTCTTAATCTCTCACTCAACCTTTACTCAAGGTTTCAATTGCATTAATCGTTATCCATCCCATGAA
Source organism: Panax japonicus (assembly GCA_020205505.1). Taxonomy (NCBI): domain Eukaryota; kingdom Viridiplantae; phylum Streptophyta; class Magnoliopsida; order Apiales; family Araliaceae; genus Panax; species Panax japonicus. The sequence continues at coordinate 18,608,778 of CM035104.1, forward strand.
CCCCATGTTCATTATTCTTCTTAATGTCGAAGCCATACGGTCCGTTGTATGCTAAGACCGATCGTTCATCGCAACAACATTGCGTTCACAGCGTCTATACGCTTTAAACTTATCTCTCATTATCACAAGATAACATCGAAATATTACTTGTTACCTTCATCACTCAACGTCTAAGGAATCATAATCACAGTAACCCCTCACGTTCGTTCATTACGACTACGGTCCCCGGATATCAGTTACGTAATCTAGCTCTTACATTCTCTATCTTTTAATCTCGTTAAATCTTTCCATTCAACCTTCACTAAAGGTCTAAAACACTTGATTGAATGTTACATTATGTGAACTACATGTTCATACTTCTTTTTTGCACATCCTCCAGTAACTGAGAACTAAAACTCTCATTTCTGGGCATTGCTCTGCACCAGCGCTGCGGCGCCGTGCCCTTCCTTTCCTCTCGTGTTGCGGCGCGACCTACTTCTCTCTCCTCTCTTCCCTGGCTGGCGCTGTGGCGCCAAGTCCTTTGTTATCTCTAACGCTGCGAAGCCACTCTCCAGAAGATTATGGCCAAGTTCGCGCTGCGGCGCCGGCTCCCAAGGCATGACTCGCGCTGCGGCACCGAGAATGAAACCTAGAAAAATTTTCTAAGTCTTTTACAAGCTTGAGACGCTGATTTCGAAATCTCATAACTTCTTCGTTATAACTAGGAACAAGGTCGTTCCAAAGCCATTCGTTCTGAATCTGTTAACATGCCATTCAATTGGCTTAATCTTCACTCTTCGTTCATTTTTTTTACGTTATTAATGTCCTTTGTTCGTTCGTCCGTAATTCGGTCATCCGAACTTGAAATTCGTTCATTCTTGAGTCCAAGACTCACATATTCTATGTTCTCTTACTTTATTATGAAACCCTACACGATCGGGTTCATTTACAAACTTTCTAATTCTCGTTCATCTTTTACAAAAAATTCCGTCATAACTTCGTTATAGGTCAATTTTAATCCGTTGTTCATGAACGTTTCTAACGTTCCTAACCAAGCAATAAGAAAATAACTTATACGCAATGGTTTTAAACTTGTCCATCAACAACAATTACACTACGATGGTTTTAAATTTGTCCATCAACAACGTTCTTCGTGTTCTTCGCGTGTTCTTCGCGTTCTTCGTTCGTTCTTCATTTTAATCAATATTTTGGATTACGATTTCACTTTTTCTTGGAATTTGATGTTATAGAACACCATTCCTTACTTATTTAGCCTACTCAATCATAAGATTCATTCGAATCGCTCAAAATCCTTATGAATCTTATACTTCCTTAAGAAATTTATAAAATATATTTCTAATTCTTATTTCTTCATTTTCTTACGATTTCAACCATATGAAATCTTTTATAACTTAATATACTTCTTATCCTTATTAAGTTATGTTTTTGAACATAAAAACTTAAAGAAAATTTAGAAGAAACTAGTGTTCGGATTACCGTTCTTCTTTAATCTCCTTTCGTCGGACAAAGCGTGCAATCGAGCTAGCTTTTCCTCATTCCTCTTCCTCTCTTCTTCCATCCGAACCCTCTCTCTTTCTCTCTCAAAGAGTAGGATTTTCAAAAGCTCAAAATAGTGAACTTAAGCTTTTCTATTTATAGAAAACCAAGGTTAGGGGCATTTTAGTCATTTCCCCTCCTAACCTCCTAATTATTCATAACTTAGCCACCAAGTTTACTTGGTGGTCAAGTGGCCGCCCCACCTCCTTTACCTAGCTTCCTCGTGCTTCCATAATTCGGAATTCGTCCGACAGTTCGAAAACTGCGATTCTCGAAATCCAAATATTTTTGGATATTTCGTCTTTTCTTTACCGATTAACTTTTACATAATCTTCGGATCTCCGAAAAACTAAAAAACACTTTTCCACGTTAAGCGTTTTCCTTCACGTTTTCCCCTAACGTAGCTAAACGAATGAAAAGTACCCAGCAGTACCTTTCATCGTTTTTATTTCGTCCGATTTCTGCACGTTTTTCGAGAAAAACTTTTATCGACTTACTTACCTTTTCACGATATATTATCGTCAAATCTTTCGACAGAATGTCATTTCGACATACCGAACTCTCAAAAAGGCTTAGGTTATTCAAAACCTAACCCTTAGGTTTCGTCAGGTGAATAGTGCCTATTTCGTCTTTTTCCCCAAAAATATTTTGTTCACGAAAAATTTTTATTTTCATCTTGAAAATTCTTACTCGTTCAATCTAGCTCGTAGCTAGAATCCTCCCGATTAATAATTATTCTAGGTTATAGAATGATTAATAAACACATAGCACAGAATAGTATTAATAAAAATTCATTTTATTAATAACTAATTCTTTAAATCTTAATTTCTGGACAATCCGGATTTCCGGATTGTCACACAGATGGTATCAAAGCTTAGGGATATGATCCCTGGCTAAGATGTGAGACTAGAACTAGGTGGGGAGAGACGAGGAATTCCTTCGCTAGTATGACCTACCTAAGTTTATTTGATATTTAATTGGTCGGTCAGAGTATAGGGATAATATGTTACATGTCAATTAACCCTTGTTTCGTGGCAGTATCTAGAAATGACATCCGAGAATATTGAGAATAGCAATGGAGCACAGGAGACCGTTGAGTCTCCACATATCAATAATCAGGATAATGTGCATCAGGAAGGTGACAATTCTCATGCAAACAACAACACTGACCAAATGATGAATGATGGAATGTTCAGAGGCTTTATGAAATTCATGCAACATCAGGTGAGAGCGGCTCCTGTCCAAAATGTAGGTGGAAACACTGGAAACTCTCGGACAGTCACCGCTAAGCAGTTCAAGGAGCTGGGACCACCGAAATTTATTGGAGAGCCAAAACCACTTAAGGCGGAAGCGTGGATAAAGTAGATCACCAAAATATTTGATGTTTTGGGATGCTCCGAGGAGCAGAAGGTTCCCTTTGCCACCTTTATGTTGCGAGGAGAGGCAGATTACTGGTGGGAATTGGTAAAGCGTACTCAACCTACCGCATTGAAGATGTCTTGGGAAAATTTCCAAGAACTATTCAATGACAAGTACATTCCCGAAAGTATTCGTCACATGAAAGAGGTAGATTTCATCAAGTTGGAGCAGAACAATATGACTGTGTCGCAGTACGAAGCTAAGTTTGCTGAGTTGTCTCGGTTTGTGTCTCACTTGGTTGATAATGAGGAGAGAATGACGTGGATATTTCTAAGAGGTTTGAAACCCGTGATACATCAATACTTAATTTCTCACAAACTGTGTTTGTATTCAGATATTGTTAATAGGGCTCAGTTATTAGAACGCGATAACGAGTCAAATCAACCAAGAGAAAGCAGCCGACAAAATGATAATACCAGTGGTAGCAGACATCGAGGCGGTGACAACAAACATGGAGGGAATCAATATGCCAGAAATGGTAACCACTTCGGTGGTAATCATGGCCAAGACAATAAGAATGAACATTTCAAGAAGTGGAGATTCAACAATGATGGAAAGACGTTAGCACCATCACCCTGTTGTTAAAGAAGGAGAACGACCACCTATCATATGCTTCAAATGCGGAGGGGAGGGACATATCAGTCCAAACTGCGCGATGTCATCCAAAGCGTGTTATAATTGTGGAATAGAAGGTCACCTAGCCCGATTTAATCGTACACCAAAGACAAGTCCAGTTGGAACTGAAAGACCCCAACTTATTATAAATAAAATCGAATTTCCTCTATTTATTATTATGAATAATAAGGTGGTAATTTGATATAATACTTTGGTTATGGGTGAAATGTGCAAATTTTGCAAAATAAGCAAATGGTTATAAAATATTCATGGTTATAAATGGTTATAAAATATTCATTTTATAAATAACGGTGTAGTTGTTATCGTTAACACTGTTAGAATACCCGGTGGTTAAAATACAGTAATACGCGTGGTTGCACAGTAGCACACGATTTTGCATAGTATTTTTGAATTATTGATTCTTACGTAAGAAAGCACTACTCAATAATTGTTACAGTAATTACTGTTCAATATTTTATTTTATTGATTCAATAATTGCTACGTTGATATTTGATATTATTATTGTGCAATAATTGTCACTGCACAGTATTTTCCATTATCAGATCAATAATTCATATTATTTGAATAATATTATTAGATAGCATTATTGTCAATGTCTAGAAAGTTCTGTCAAGGAGAGGTTTGGTCACCTAATTGCGCGCCAAGAAAAATCCTAATCGGAAAGCCCCCTCTTTCCTGGGAACGGTCTATTTGTCATAATTGTGATTCTGTAATATTATTTGTGAATAATTAATTATTGATTTATATGATAAGGAAATATTTATTTGATATGGATATAAATGATGGATTTATTTATTTTATGTGGTTATAAATGAAGGAATTAATGTTGAGGTGTTTTATCAGTATTTTGTCGGAATGGAGGTATTAAAAATCATCCGTTTGTGGATTTCGTATATTTTCTGTTTGGAAGTTGGAAAAACTTTCTTCTACAAAGTTGTAGAGAATTCGATTTCGTGTGGAATGGACATAAAATTCGTATTTTTCTGATAAACGGGCTATGTAATATGAATTACTGAAGTTTCAGAAAATAAACTAATTTTTATTAAATTATGGGTGGGACCCACTTTTGGTTAGTGTTGAATGCACATGGGCTGCTATTTTTTCTTCCAAAATGGTTGTTCATCAATTCAATTGAAGCATGCGTAGAGATTTTAAAAAATAATAATAATATTTTATTATTTTAGTCTCCTTTGGCGTTCTAACATTTTCCTATAAATAGGCGCTTAGGTTAGAATTGAAAATCACACCAGAAACAAGTTTTCTTTCTCTCTATATTGTCGAGCGTATTTTTGTGACTATTTAGATACTTTGAGAGTTGTTGTTCGGTACAAGCTTCTTTTGGCTTTATATCTGATATTCCGATCAGAAGTACCGTTATTTTGAGGTAAGGGATGTTATTTTCTTCGTAAATGATATTATTTCTTTCAATATCATTATGTCAAAATATTAGTCTGAACTTTTTATCAAATTTGGAACTTTTTGTGTCGGGGTTACTATTCACGTATACGGCACTATTCACGAATACGGCACGATTCACCGAAAAATTAAATTTTTCCTTTTTGTCCAAGATGTTTATTATGGTTACTATCTTTGATTGTATCCATGTTTTGATCTTTATTTTTGAATTCTTCTTCATAATTGGTTATTATAGAGTATTATTGAACTTGGATAAACTGTAATATGAATCCCTAATATTTGTCCTTTTATCTTACTGGATTCGTTCTCTAAAATGTTTTTAATCATCCTCAGTCCTTAATGGTGCTACTTGATGAATATCTTTGGCCTGTAGTGCAAAGATGAATGATTACCTAAGGAATATCTTTGGCCCGTAGTGCAAAGACGAACAGGTGTTGAGATGAACATGACCAACTGGTGATACAAATGAATATCTTTGGCCTGTAGTGAAAAGATGAATATTTGATTCAAGATATATATTTATTGATGTTACAAAGATAAAATATTGATGATGGACTTTTAAATCTTAGAAGATAGTAGAATTCTTTCTCTACTTGACTCTTCTAATGGATTGTTGTTTCCGCTGCAGTTGTTGATCTAAAACTTGTTGTCTATTATATTTTATCAGATTTTTTCCTGTTGAAGACTAATGATAATTTGTTGTATATTATCTTAGTCATAATATTTTTTACTGGGCTAGTTGAGCGCACCCTTTTCCTTTTTGTTCCATTGTTCTTCTCAGGAGGAGAGAATTTAACAGGAACTAGCCGGGGTATAGAGTGATGATTCAAGATAGTTGTTTTAGTAGTCCTTAATATTTTGTAAATTAGTGTATCAATATTTGTAATGAGGACTCCTTTTGAGTTTGTATACTCTCTATTAGACAATAGTTGTATTCAAACTCACAGTATATGTGTTGTCGTATTTTGCACGACAATTGTATTACTGAAGTTGTATTTGTTTCTGTACCATGTATTTGGCGACTCAGAATGGGTGATGTATACCTATTTTAGGGGCGTCACAGGAACAGTAACACAAAATACCATCCCAAACAAGTCAAAACTAGTAGTTCAAGGGAGAGTGTTTGTTGTGACCTCCCAGAAAACAAGGAACCCGAACTGAGGTCATCACGGGTAAGCTTATCATAAACTGTAGCGAAGTCTATACCTTATTTGATACCAGTTCTATCCATTCTTTTATTTCTCCTACTTGCGCTCAACGATTAAATTTGACTACAGAGAAATTAGACTTTGACTTATCTGTGGAAACTCCGTTGGGAGAA